>OX637403.1:18944843-20144843 GCA_951799425.1 Ilex aquifolium
ACGAATTAAACGGGTTTGGGTGAGATCTTAACGGGTTTGGGTGATAAACGGGTTGACACGCCAAACACGTTTAATAAACGGGTCGTGTGCGGGTGAGGCCTGTCAAACCGTTTATCACCCGTTTAAATAAAATTAATATAATAATAAATTAATAATTATTTAAAAAATTAGTAAGAAAACAAGAAGTAAATAAATTAATACAAAAAAAAGAAGTAAAATAGTAGTTCAAAGACAAAGGAGGGGAGATGAGGAGCACTTCAAAGATAAAGACAAACTAATACTTTTTGTTTTTGTCCCACATTGGAAAATGAGGGGAGATGGGGAGGATTGAGTTGCCTATAAAAGACAATTGCCTCTTTTATTTTTTTTTAAAGCCTTTAAGTATGATTTTTATGAGATTTGACTAAAAATTCCTCTTTTTTGAGGTAAGTATAATTGGCAATAAAAAAAAAGTGGAGTATTAAATTTTGTTAATATAATTTTTTTTTAAATTAAACGGGTTAAACGAGTCGTGTCGTGTTACCCGTTTATTAAACGGGTCGTGTTTGGGTTAAGATTTTTCACCCGTTTATTAAACGTGTCGGGTACGGGTTTACATATTTTTCACCCGTCACCCGTTTAACCCGACACGTTTGACACCCCTAGCCACTACCACCATCATCACCCAAAATCCACCACCATCATCACTGTTGCCACCCACGGCTTCTACCATCACCACGATCATTACTATCCATCACAATCATCACCATCTCCCATCACCGCCACTATCGCCCACCACCACTACCATCGCTCACCCGAGCTACAATCGGTGCTTAAATTCATTTGTCTATCTTCTATGTTTGTGATTTGATTTTGGGTGTGAAAACAAATATATTTAGTATTGATCATTTTTTTTTATTACTCCATGTCTTTAGGCATAGATAATAACTAGTCTATTTAATATTAAAGCTAAAAAATTGATTTCTCAACTTATAAAAATGTATCACCCGAATTGATGGTCTAGTGGTAAACTATACCCATTTAGGGTCGTCGCTAACTCCTATGTGGCTATCAAACAGGGTTTGATCCACATAAATAATATAGTTTGCTGCTTAACTTTGGTGGTATTATGGTGACGAGTTGCCATTTCAGGTTAATATGGCTCAAACTGACATTCCTCATTTGAGGGGACCCTCGTGGTCATGCTCAGGGGGTTATTACCTACTGGTCACCCCTCCCCCTTTTTCTGACAAAAAAAATTTATAAAAATACAACTACGGTTATGATTGATCTAATTTTTATTTACTTTGATTAATAACGATGGTGTGTGCTACACAACCGAACAGAGTGGTGATTGCTAGGGGTTAGGGGCTCACTGGAGGACCCCAGTCATAGTTCCTAGGCTTTTGAGGATTGTGTATATGGAAAGGGATTTTAGAGAGATGTTTTATAGTGGTTCACCAGCGTATAAGCTCAGTTAATCCACTCTAAAAGAGTCTCTAGCTCCTGAGGTAGAAAATTTATTAATGAGGGGGAAGATTACATAGAGTATTTGTTCAGGCTAGTTGCTTATGTTACATCGTGAGAGATATGCCTCTTATTTATTGCCTCCCAGGGCCTTGCCTCATTTCCCGACGTGATCCTTGTCCCTTATCTGTAACAGATGCGTCTGTTATGCAGTCATCGTGGGTGGTGCCTTAGTGGTTGCGGCTCTCTTACTCTCCCCCTCATTCCTCTAGGGTTCTTGTCCACCCTGGATTACATGAATTCAAGGTGGTTATTCTATTTCTGGACCTTTCATTTTTGCTATTTCAAGAGTCAAGGTTGTTCCTTGTTCTATCTTCCTCTCTTCTTAGACTCTTACGTTACTGCTAGGATCTTTCTCTTTGACCATTGGAGTCTTGACCCCGGGCTCTTGAAGAGTACTTCTCCAACGTCCCTTTTCTTTACACTTCTTTTAATCTTCCTTTCTCCTACACCACTATGTCTGCCTCTTTCGAAGCCACTACTTCGTCTGTCTCTCTCGCCATGGATAACAAATCTCCCTAGTTTGAGGTCTGACCTCGTCATAAGGGGTGATCTGTGGATCCTGGTGAGGCAGATGACCTGGGAGAAATGGGCGATGAGATAGACAACTTTTTTGGTGTCGATGCCCTTGATGCCCAAGCTGTCGAGGTAGAGGTCCCTCTGCCCCTACCAAGCCCAGTCTCGAGGTCTAAGAAATCTTGAAAAAAGAGATCTAAGGCAGAGTTAGGACCTCTGGTAGTGTTGGGGACACTGAGGTCGAGCCCCGAGCTTCAGATCTCGTGGGGTTTAGCAATGTTACCCCCTCTTTCTGAGCGTCCTCTCTGCCAGGTTCGACTTTTCCAAGGGCATGCATTACTAGTCTCTCCATATGAACATTTGGTATGATACCGTGCTACCCGAGAAGACTTGCTTCTTGGTAGCTTCTTTTGAGAATGGTCTCAGATTTTCCATTCATCCTCTCCTCAGGTCTGTCCTTCAACGTTTGTCTAGCCCAGTTTTCTCCCAATTTCTGGGGAATTTTGGTGGGACTTTTGGAGATGAACGAGCTAGGTGCCCCTTCGGTTCCCTTGCTCATTCATTTCTTCAATGTTAATTTTTCTCTTGCCGACGACTTTTTGTATATTTCAAAATGGGTGAAGAATAGATCTCTAATCATTGACCTCCCGAGCTTCCATAAGGGTTGGAAAAAGCTCTTCTTCTTCATGTCTGGGAAGGAGTGAAAGTTTAACTCAAGGGATGCCACTGACACTGTTCCTGTGCCTCAGACTTGATCAAGCCCAAACAATTTGGGTAAGTCCTTGTCGAGATGACCTAGTTTGAATTCTTCTTCTACTTCTGTTGTTTCAATTACTAACCTTACTTTCTTTGTTATTCCATTTATTCGGCTCGACCTTGACGCAAACGAGAGGATAGTCCTCTTAAGCCTCAAGGAGTGCTCACCTGAGAAGTATTTAGGACTTCTCACGCCCTCGGTGCTTACTCAGTAGCCCTCGCGAGATGAGATTTGAGACCCCTATTCCTCTTTCCATGGTTGGTGAAGAAGATTCTTGTAACGCCCCAAATACCACCCTGGACGGCATTACATTCTAAAACCATTCATAACATGAGGGCAACTAATAAAAATCCATAAATGACCGGGGGTCCCTAATTTAACGAAATTTGGGCAGAGTCTCCTTTGTACGGGAAGCTCTACCCAAAACACAACCTGTGCAATTATATTAACTTGACCACACAGGGTCCATTTAACCATCCAATAACAATAAAATTTCATTTACCATCTATACTATCCATAATGTTATCCCAAAAGAATAGGCCAAGTATGGCAGTTACATTCCCAAAAGAATTACATGAATATACTGCAGCGGAATTTCAAAAGAATCTAGACTTTACATTGTTCAGAATTAAATCTCCTAGTCTAGAACAAAATAAGCTACATCTCTAGATGTCCCACTCGGGATCTAGGTACCCCTCCAATGAGGCGTCCCCAAGGCCCGGCTCATTAGCGCCAAGCTCCTCCTCTATAGCATAATCTGAAAAAGGTTAGCGGTAGGGGGTGAGCACGAAGCTCTGTAGAAAATTTCTCCCAAACCCAAACAAGGTTTAGAAAACATATAAAACGGGTCAGTCTTATTTCACAAATAACATATATAGTATTTGAAGTAAAACGAGGACATTTAATTAGATCCCAAGTTTACGCATCAACAATAATTTAATGAATAAATGAAACCAATATACAATTCATAAGTAATTTCCAAAACATAATCCATCCCACCATACACCATTTCCACAAGTTCTTGTGGCATCCCATACTACCCCAAAACTCTTGTAGAAACCGTCTATGGTAAAGTGAACAATAACCCATACTAGATGTCCGACACTACCCACGTTACTAATCCGTTATCATTAGTGTTAGGAAATGTTTGTACCCACACGGCGTACAAAGACGTCTATCCACACCATGTGGTAGGAAAAGTTCATACCCGCGTGGCATACAAAGTCGTCTACCCACTACATGATACCCGGTCAATAGTAAACCATGTTAGTATCGTACAACCCCTCAAGAGATAACATACCAACAAACATCTCACATTACCACCAATACCATAAATCTCCAATTTTTCCATCCCACCTCACATGTAACATTTCAATAAAACAATTTAGGAAAAACACATGAGATCATCGAAATATCATTTTATTACTCAACACATAACACTAAATTTCCCTTTTTAAAACAAGACAAAAGAGTATCCAAGGAGAATCCACACTTCATGAATAAATAGAGTTTTGAAGTGAGGACATGTGAATGTTGGGTTAGGATATCAAGGGCCAATGGATGTAAAGCTTGAAATCAAGAACAATTAAACACAAGGTCTTGAAATTAAGAATAAAGGAATAACAAGGTGGGTCATCAATGACAAAAGAACAATCAAGCCTTGACGTCCATAGCAACAAATATCAAGCTTGGGAATCCAAAAGTGAAGGAACAATCAAGTTTTGTCATTTATAACAACAAACATTAAGATTAGACCTCATGAACAAGGGGGAAATCAAGAGGAACCCAATTTCCTTACAATTAGAATTTCGAAGGCACACCAAGAGATTTAGCGATTACCCAAGCACAACATAGTTTAGAACATGTAATATTTAAGGTTAGGAATCAAGAGAAAAGGAGAAATCAAAGAAAACACAATCTCCTTGAAAATTTGGGGTTTCAAAGGCATACAAGGGATTTATGGCTATCAAGCCCTAATTTCGTTCATGATATGGTAAGGGATTACAAGAGCAACAAGAAATAGAGATTCCATAACATACATATAAGATTTGGAAGCAAAACATACATAAATATAAACCCTAACCTCAATGTAAGAGAAAATGAAGAAATCCCCTACCTTAGATCAAGACTTTAAACTTAGAACCCAAGTTCTTGTGATCTCCTCCTTCCCTTTTCTCCCTTCTTGATCTTCCTCTAGAGTCCTAAGAGAAGTGGGTTGAGAGTGGAATGAGAGAAATGAGGAAAAATGGGATGAAATGGTGTTATATTTCGGCCAAATCCCGATTTTTACTGTTCACAGTCTGTTTTGGGGGTTCTCCGAACTTACTGTTTTCCTTATTTTTTACCATGATACACTTTGAATCTGAAAAAGTGCAAAACATAAAAGTTGTAGATCTAGATGTCTTCGGCATTGTGTCAAAATTTCAGCTCAATCGGACCATTGTAGCAAGAGTTATGACAATTCTACGACAACTGGTCCGGAGTAGGCAGCATACCAGGAGGCGCGCCTCAGCGCCCATTTGGGCGCCCCAGCGCCCACATTCTGTCCAAAATGGCTCCCCTTTTCATTTCCAATCCAATTTTAACCCTTCCAACTCTAATCCTAACTTATCCCACATACTTTTCTACATCAACCTAATTAGTTCAAGTTCTATTATGATTTATTTTGTACATTTACATACCGAAACTAATCTTTAACTGCTCTTTCCTTGAGTTATACTATTTTAACATTTCAAATGAAATAGTTACTAAACACCTATGTCTTTTATTTTTATATACGCATGTGGGGTATTACAATTCTACTTGCAAAGCCCCTTTTCCTATACCTTTATTCTGTTTTCTTCTTTCTGTCAGTTTGCTGACCTGCCATCTTCTTTTTCTCAGGTCCAAGTTCCATGGCCCTAGAAGCTAAAACGGTTAAGGCCAAGGTAGCCCAGATGAGGAAGGAAAGGACTGTAGGAAAACGAAAGGTTGAGGCAGGGTTTGGGAGCAACTTGGGGCCCCCCTCCAAAGAATTCGAGGGTAGAAACAACTCCACCTCCTCAGAAGACTCCTCCTACTAAGAAGACTCCCCCATCAGGGGATTCCTCCCCCACAGAAGACTTCTGTAGTGATCTCCCCCACCCCCTCAGGGCTTAAGAGGACTTTTGCGAAGGATGTCATGACTTCCTCTCTACCAACAGAGGTGGCTAAGGCCTTAGAATCTATAGCTCCCTCTCTAAGGAATCCTTCTCCACTAAAGCCTATTGAAGAAGTGTGTCATCAGCAGCTCCTTGGCACAACAAGGAGCTCTTCAAGTCAGGTGGCCAAAGGCAAGGGTTCACTTATCAGGGGTGTGAACCTTGCTACCAACACTCTTATGTCTGTCATCCCCGAGACTGAAATCTTGGAGGCCTCCTCAATGCCCTTA
This sequence comes from Ilex aquifolium, assembly GCA_951799425.1. NCBI lineage: Eukaryota > Viridiplantae > Streptophyta > Magnoliopsida > Aquifoliales > Aquifoliaceae > Ilex > Ilex aquifolium. Next base: position 18,951,032 of record OX637403.1, read on the forward strand.
TCCACCTCGGCGGCCACCACTCTTTATGGAGCAGTTTTGGTAAGCTCCGGGCTTTTGTCTTTAATTTGGGTAAAATTTTGACTTTACTGACCTTAGGTCCTCTCCACTTTTGCAGATGGTGATCCATGTGGGGGCCTTAGTGGGCAGGATTCGAGCCACAGAGAAGGTTGCTGGGGTGACCCAAAAATCCTTGAAGGTCTTTGAGCTTAAGGTCGTTGAACTAAGCTTCGACAATGATGATCTGAGAGCTCAGGTACAAAATCTAAAGGCTTAGTTACTAGGCCTGAGCTCAGCGAATAAGAACCTCAAGGCTGAGGTCAAAAAGAAGAGTGATGAGGTTAAGCTCAAAACGGATAGCCTAGTTCAAGTAAGGAAGGACGTTTTTTAGGCTTGTGAAGCTGTTCAGGCAGTGAAGAGCGACTTCAATGAGCTTGTTGAGGTCAACGTTGTTTGCCTAAGGGAGATTGAAGATGAGAGGACCAAGGTACTGGAGAGGGACACCAAGATTGTTGAGCTTAAGTATGAGTGTGCCACGGCCTGGGCCAAGAGCTACTTTACTTTTCAAATGCAAGCTATGGACAAGTACTCAGAGTTAGACTTCGACTTTGAACCCCCACTAGATGAGGAGGAAGAAGAATTAGCTGCGGGGAAGGAGGCTGAGGGGGAGCCGGCTGAGACTAAGGCTTCTAAGACTGTTCTTCTTTCAAGTGTCCATACTGAAGTTGAGGTCGAGGCTATTGAGGCTGTTCCTTCTCTGCCAACTTCTTCTAAGATGGTTGCTTTTGTGGAGGTGGAGATGCTTGAGACTGTCCTAATCGCTCCCCAGCTCCCAACTGCTTCTGCTGGTACTGACGCCGTTGTTCCTTCTTTACCTGGAGACTTCCTATCCTCAACAGACCTCCCACTTGCCCCTATTTTGCCTAAAGGTGAGGAAAGCACGACTATTTCTCAGCTTCTCCAAGGTGCTGAAGAGGCTGTAGGCCCTGCTGTAGATACTTAGATCTTTCTGTATTCCAATCTTTTTGCTCTAGAACTTTGAAAAGGAATTTTGAATGAAAAATCAGCTTTTGCACATCTTTAATATCTTTATTCTTCCCTTTTTGCCCCTGCTTGGAGGTGGACTTTTGGTCTTCTGGAAGCATTTTTGCCAAAAAATTTTGAAGTGTGAGATCTATCTTTATAAGTTAAAGAGCTCGCCTTTTTGAGTTAAGAAGCTATTCTTCGATCTAAAGAGCTCATCTTTTATTTATGTAAAACTCGGGTTAATTTAAAATATTTATGAAAAATGGTAAAACGGTAATTTGTCGCTACGATACAGGTTAAAAACCTAAATTTTTCTAGAACTCGGATGAAGAAACAGACCTCATAGTTGGATTCGTCTCTCGAAACCTAGTTACCCAGTCAATTTTCGTCGAATTTCAAGACAGTTGAATTTTTTGTATTTTACGAGGCAACCAGATGTCGGGTGATCTCATAAACGAACCCGGGAATTAAATTTCAAAAAGTGGATAATGATTTAAAGCTAATTCATATAAAAATATTTTGAACTTGAATCGGGACAAAATTTAATCGATTCGGGTAAAAACCGGACCCGAAAAATAAGAACGTGTGGCGAATTATGGACCAAGTAATTGGAGAGTATAAAAGGGGAAGAAAATCAGATTTTCATCCCCATTACTTCGGTCTTTACCCATTAGAAAAGAGAGAGGAAGAAGAGAGAGGAAGAGGAAGGGTTTCATACCTTCTCTCTACAATCTAGGATCAAGCTTTGCTCAAATCAACTTAACCCAAGAACAAAAGTCATTCTCCTTGTCGAGCACTATGCAACCATACCAAGAAGCACGAATTTGGGTGAATTTCCAAAAGTGAGCTTGGAGAAATCAAGGGTTTTAGGTGTGACTTGGGATTCTTGGAGCCTTTTACCTTCGTTTTACGCTTCAAAAGGTATGATTTTCTCCCTAATTAGGTTTATTTCTAATCTATGGTGATTATATGAAATGGGTAGGGTGTTAGAGGTATATAACACTTACCTATTGTTGTTAATTTGATGAAATGGGTATTGAAAATGGGTAAAATCAATTCTAACTTGAATTGGTATTTAGAAATTGTTAACTTGTAATTTCTTGGAAAATTGTGATATGTGGGAATGCTATGTGTTTATATTATGCCTTGGAGAATTAAGTGTGTTATTTGCATGAGATTATGTGATAACATACTTGAAAATTGTTGTTGGATATAATGTTGATATATGTTTGGTTATGTATTGACATTAAGATGATTTATGGTAATTATATGCTTATGATGTAATTGGACATGATATATGTTGAAATGTGGTGGATATGGTTCATATGACACTCATAACATATTGAACATGATTATAATGTTGCAATTGTACACTATATTGCATATGCACGAAGACATCGTATTCATGAGCATTATGCATGAGTGTGGGTGTGTGTGCATGATTGTCATCAAACGCCACTCCTGGTGAATGATGTGTGGGCTCGAGAAAGTTGGGCCAAGGTCTGGCTGAGTCGCACGGTTTGCATTGAAAATTAGGTCGAGTTTAGCAAGGTTAGACAATCCCTCGGGTGCAAGACCCGGTTACTTCGGATACGCACTGCGTTGGTATCGAGTCCATAAAGTGTGTCGGCGTATGCGGAGCCGTTAGTGAAAGTCCATAAATGCTGTGTCGGTTGGGTGACCATTGGTGGAAGTCCATAGATACCCACCCTAAGAAAGACCCCAAGATTTTAAATAGTCATTGGATGTGTAACTTCAATGGCGGGGGCTTGGAATGCCCGGAGATCATATGCATGACATTTACATGTGTTGAGAGAGCCGGTGAAGGCTTGGGTTGAAGTGTATGAGTGAGTCTCTTCTCATTTCATGGCATGGTATGATGATTTTCAACATTGAATTGCATATTCTTGATTGGAATGGTTATTGCTTGTTGAATGTTGCATGTGAACATTTCATATGCATCTAGGTTAGGGAGTAACCTCTTTAGGAGATACCTTATTGAGCGTGACTCACCCTTTATGGAAAAATATTTCAAGTGCGGGGTACACACCGGTGGAAGGCTCTCATTCGGGGTCTCAAGGATGAAGAAAAACTAGAATGTGGCTTTATTTTGTAAAAATAGGTAGGTTTTCTCAGATTTTCTAAAAACAGAGGTTCAGTGCACAACTTCTACCGGTAGGACTTGGATCACTTCTATCGGTAGGTTTTCCTAAAACTTCAAATTTTTGAAATGTTTTACTAAGCTCTTGGGCATTGTTTTCTCTTTGCTCAAAGATGTTCTACGGGATATAAATGAATGATAAACTAATGTGTAAACGACAACGGATGCGTAGGTTATGATCCTAGTTAAGGGGATGCTATTGACGTGATGTCGGGTGGTGCGACAATCACGGTTACTGTTGTCTGAATTTGGTATTGACAATTAACGTGCAAGTATACACGATCAACAAGTAATAAAGTGATAAGTAGAGTATCGTTCCCACAGAGAATTATTGCTAATAACTTTCAAGCACTAACTTTATATCAATTCAATTTTATTTAAACAATTGCAATCAACTATGAATTTACTAATTTAAGAATAAACCTAAATTTAATAATCAAATATTGAATTTAACGGATAGAAGAAGTTAAGATTACAACTTCCCCTAATGCTTCATATAAATCTTTCCACTCTCTTTCCAGTTAATTGATCAAATTGAATTGTTAACTGAGACTTCAAAAGTATTTATCAAATCTCTTCCGATAGTAAGATAAGCATATCTCTCCCAATTAAATTGCTATATTCCTATGCAAAATAAGTTGAAATAGATTCATTAAGTTCAAACTCTCATACAAGTTACACACGGCATATATGTATATTCATATCCTATACACAAACCCAGCTATTCAAACCGAAGAAGAATAAACTAGACGCATGTCATCATATTCAGATCTAAACCTAGAATTCATCTTCCAATTTCATCTAGGTTATCAAATTAATTGATGGCCAAACAATTATATATTAAACACAAAATATGACAAACAACTCATGTATGATCAATAAAACTAGAATCGAGAGTAGATCAATTTAACTAGACATTAGGTTCCGTTGCAATCTTAATAAGAATTTAGTTCATAATGTAATTGAAAAACATCCTTCCCAAAGTAATAAACATCTTAGAAAATTAAGAACTAAAAGTAAGAGAAAAGAATGAAAACTTAGTTGCAATCTTCAATTCCTCTCTAGCCTTCAAACCCGATTTTCTTCGTGTTGGTTTCTTCGATTCTTGCCTTCAATTTTTCTATCAATACTTGGTCTTCTTCTCTATATATTTTCAGCCCCCAAAGTCATTATATTTATATTCTCCTCAAACCCTAGCACATAGGAGACATTAGAGTCCAATTTCGGGTCAAAAAGGAGTCATAATTCACGTCCAACTTCAGTAGGGGCGCGCTGGGGCGCTGGGACAGCGCTGAATAGGCAGCATGTTGGCGCAGGGGCGCTGGTTTTGGCGCCTAGGCGCGCCTCCCTTTTTTTAAGCCTTCAGCTCTGGACCAGTTTTCGTAAAATCGCCATAACTTTTGATCCAACCATTGGATTGAGCTGCAATTTTGACACAATACATAAGACATCCAGATCTACAACTTTCATGTTTTTAAGTTTTCCAGATTCTGAGTGGATCATGGTCAAAATGGAGTAAAACCGAGGTACTTCTACCAGATGGTGCTAGTTCTGGTGTCTTTGTTACCAAACACCAATACCTCCTTGATTTCTTTCACTTTTAAGCCTCCAAATCCTTGTTTCCTTCCAAATGATCTTGTTTGCTTCCAAATAATGATTCCTACAAAATAACATCAAAACACACAAAACAATTAAAAGTGAACATAAAATAATTGAAAACTTGTAATTTCATCAAGCCGAAAGTACTCAATTCGTAGGTATAAAACCCACTCATCAAATACCCCCAAACTTAAATCTTTGCTTGTTCTCAAGCAAAATACTAAGAACAAAAACTACAAAAAATTAATCCTAACAACCAACTACTCAAACAATGGATTAATATGAATCTGAATAATGGCCCCAAAAGTTACTACACATAATAATTCATGGGAAACTTCAAAACAATGCAAAGTCTATCAATTCAACATACTCCTTAATTTTGCCTCCGCTCATGACCCTTTAAATACATGTGCATATTCTAACTGTTTAAACTAGCCATCACCCAGATAAATTTACGTAGTCAAGCGCTCTGTAGGAGATACTCAATATCAACTCTATAAACTTACGTTTCACATCAGTCTCTGCTTGTTAAGGCAAAACATATAACTAGAAGGTACAAAGATTTTTTTTTTCTTTATCTCTTTTTCTCTCTTTTTCATTCATTCGGTGAGTGCATTTTATGCTCCATCTCACTTCCTATTGAACGAGTGCGTTTTAAGCTCCATCTCGCCTTTTCTGAACGAGTGCGTTTTACGCTCCATCTCATTCTCAACATGTGTTTATGAATGAGTGCGTTTTACGCTCCATCTCTACTCACCACATGCCCCTTTCTTGTTTCTTGTCTTCCTATTTTTCTTTTTCATCTATCTCATGAAGGATCAAATCAAAATAATTTTTTAAAAACTCTCTCTTTTTTTTATTTCTTTATACACTAACCCATCATAATCAATATTTCCCCCAAACTTATATGAATACCTCAGTTCGCTTTGACTGATGCTTAAATAAATTTTCTAGAGTTTCACTGATATCTCCCACAAGCACTTAGCCAAATAAATTCTCTAAATGATAACTAACCAAACAGATAGATATGTGCTCATGCATGAAAAAAAATCATAACCAGTGTAAAACTAACTAGTATGTTAAACCACAAACTCAACATATTCCTCAATTTCCCTTGAATTAACAATTAATCACATTCATCATTGGCCATACTCAAATTCACTCAACCCATTGCCCAAATTGTACTAAAACATGCAAAAAAAATGCTATCTAAATGCAAACCTAATAATGCAAATGCAAACAAGAAAACACCCCCAAACTTAAACTAAACATTGTCCTCAATGTATAAAGTAGGAAAAATTAAGACAGAGGACTTCCCTTGAGTAGGGAGTGTATTCGGGAAACATAGGTGGGTTATTCTTGGCTCCTTGTAAGGCTTTGTGTGTGCTCCAACTTTATGGTCAATCCTTGGGACCTGCAAGCAATTGACATACCAATTAAAATGCACTAACTAACTAACTACATTATTTCTTAAAAAAAAAAAAAAACTAAATTAAAATAAAATGAAATAAAACTTAGAAACTAAAATTTGGGTTGCCTCCCAATTAGCGCTTGTTTTATAGTCTTCAGCCTGACTACTTCCTGTTTCATCCCGGGTCGACATAGGTAATTGAGGTTTTTCCATGATCAATGTCGCCGCCCCAATGGTGCTTAAGTCTTTGCTCTTTCACCTTGAAAGTTCTCTTCAAGTTGGCTTCCTTGACTTCAACTGCTCCATGCGGGAACACCTCCACTTTATATCGCTTGGCATTCTTAAGGGGATCTGAAATACAGCTTTGAACGACTACCTCATTCACTGTCTTTTCAACCACATCAACCCGAAAACATTCTTCTGCTTCCTCTGAAAATTTCATAGCTGAAAATACATTGAATGTAACCTCTTGATCTTGGACTCGCATAGTTAGCTCACCTTTCTGTACATCGATAAGTGTTCTCCCCGTTGCTAAGAATGGTCACCCAAGAATAATAGGTATTTCTCTATCTTCCTCACAATCTAAAACTATAAAATCAGCTGGAAAAATGAACTTATCCACTTTAACTAGGACGTCCTCAACTATGCCCCTTGGATAAGTGAGTGATCTATCTGCAAGCTGCAATGTAACATTAGTAGGCTTCGCTTCCTTCAAACCCAATTTCTAATAAATTGAGAGTGGCATCAAGTTAATACTAGCTCCCAAGTCACACAATGCTTTCCCAAAAAATTGACTGCCTATTGTGCATGGAATTGTGAAACTACTCGGATCTTTGAGCTTTGGTGGTAGCTTCTTTTGAAGAATAGCACTACACTCCTCTGTAAGTGCTACTGTCTCAAAATCACCTAATTTTCTCTTCCTTGACAGAATTTTCTTCAAAAATTTCACATAGTTCGGCATGTTCTCCATTGCTTCTGCGAAAGGGATATTTATTTGGAGCTTCTTAAACGTTGTGGAAACGGCACGGGAGGCACAATAGTACTCTGCTTGCTTTCATCAGAATTTACCACTGCATCACATTCTTTTTTTTCATGGTCCACATTCCTGCTATCTTTTATTTCTTTACCCCCACTATCATCTCCATGTGATTGTCTTGGAGTTCCACCAACAACCTCAAGTAACTCTTTTCCGCTTCGTAAAGTAATAGCATTGCAGTGCTCCTTACCTTCCCTCTTAGGATTAATCTCCGTATCACTAGGTAGAGTGCCTTGAGGTCGGTTGTTAATGGCATTAGCGAGTTGACCCATTTGATTTTCCAGGTTTCGGACTGATACTTCCATACTATTCATCCTTGTCTCACTTTGTGCTATATACCTGGAAAACAGCTCCTCCAAATTTGACTTCTTTTCCTGCTGTGGTGGAGCTTGATTCTGAAAGCCTGGTGGGTATGATTGTCTTGGAGCCGAAGGTTGGGCTTGATTATTGTTCCAAGAAAAACCCGGATGATTCCTCCAACCAGGGTTATAATTGTTGGAATTGTTACTATATTGCTGCCTGTTGTGGTTACCAATGTATTGTACCGACTCTGGATTAATTGCACATTGATCACTTGGATGGTTCCCTGCACATAATTCACATACAACTGCCACACTCTGAATAGGTTGAACTCCTAGAGCATCAATCTTCTTTGACAACGTAGCAACCTGTGCAGCCAATGCAGTAACTGCATCAACTTCATAAATCCCTGCTACCTTTGGCTGATTGATCCTTGTAGAAGGCCACTGATAATTGTTGGCAGCCATTGTCTCCAATAACTCGTATGCTTCATCGAAATTTTTTCCCATTAATGCCCCACCTGCAGCTGCATCGATACTAGTTCGGGTAGCACTAAACAACCCGTTGTAGAACGTTTGAACTTGCAACCAATTAGGAATACCATGGTGAGGGCATTTTCGGAGTAAGTCTTTGAATCGCTCCCAAGCTTCATAGAGAGTCTCAGAATCATGTTGTGCAAATGAAGTGATGTCGTTCCTCATCCTTGCAGTTTTAGCTGGTGGAAAGAATTTAGCTAAGAATTTTTGAGCTAACTATGACCACGTAGTAATAGAATCCGATGGCAATGAATGCAACCAACCCTTCGCCTTATCACGAAGTGAGAAAGGGAAAAGTCGGAGTCTAATTGCATCTTCAGAAACCCCATTGTATCGGAATGTGTCGCATATCTCCAGAAAACTCATCAAATGATCGTTTGGGTCATCGGTAGGCAAACCTCCAAATTGCACTGAATTCTGAATCATTTGAATGGTACCCGGCTTGATCTCGAAATTATTTGCTTGAATTGCGGGCCTTCGAATGCTCGATTGTATTTCCGTCACAAGCGGCATAGCATAATCCCTTAACGATTTCTGTTCCTCTTCAGCCATAGCTTCTTGCTTGTTTTCTTCTTGACACTGTTTTCGCAAGTTTCAACACCTTCTCTCGATTTCGTCTTCGTACGGTAGTAGCTCCTGACCTTTAGATCGTGTTAGCATACAAAATTCAAGAGTACTTGCGAAAATAATTAAAACAGAAAATTAAAACAATTAAAACAGAAAATTAAATAAGTTTAAACTAAGATCAAACTGATTGAAATTAATATTGAAATAATTACTAGAATAAGTCCCCGGCAATGGCGCCAAAAACTTGTTGTCCGAATTTGGTATTGACAATTAACGTGCAAGTATACACGATCAACAAGTAATAAAGTGATAAGTAGAGTATCGTTCCCACGGAGAATTATTGCTAATAACTTTCAAGCACTAACTTTATATCAATTCAATTTTATTTAAACAATTGCAATCAACTATGAATTTACTAATTTAAGAATAAACCTAAATTTAATAATCAAATATTGAATTTAACGGATAGAAGAAGTTAAGATTACAACTTCCCCTAATGCTTCGTATAAATCTTTCCACTCTCTTTCCAGTTAATTGATCAAATTGAATTGTTAACTGAGACTTCAAAAGTATTTATCAAACCTCTTCCGATAGTAAGATAAGCATATCTCTCCCAATTAAATTGCTATATTCCTATGCAAAATAAGTTGAAATAGATTCATTAAGTTCAAACTCTCATACAAGTTACACACGGCATATAGGTATATTCATATCCTATACACAAACCCAGCTATTCAAACCGAAGAAGAATAAACTAGACGCATGTCATCATATTCAGATCTAAACCTAGAATTCATCTTCCAATTTCATCTAGGTTATCAAATTAATTGATGGCCAAACAATTATATATTAAACACAAAATATGACAAACAACTCATGTATGATCAATAAAACTAGAATCGAGAGTAGATCAATTTAACTAGACATTAGGTTCCGTTGCAATCTTAATAAGAATTTAGTTCATAATGTAATTGAAAAACATCCTTCCCAAAGTAATAAACATCTTAGAAAATTAAGAACTAAAAGTAAGAGAAAAGAATGAAAACTTAGTTGCAATCTTCAATTCCTCTCTAGCCTTCAAACCCGATTTTCTTCGTGTTGGTTTCTTCGATTCTTGCCTTCAATTTTTCTATCAATACTTGGTCTTCTTCTCTATATATTTTCAGCCCCCAAAGTCATTATATTTATATTCTCCTCAAACCCTAGCACATAGGAGACATTAGAGTCCAATTTCGGGTCAAAAAGGAGTCATAATTCGCGTCCAACTTCAGTAGGGGCGCGCTGGGGCGCTGGGACAGCGCTGAATAGGCAGCATGTTGGCGCAGGGGCGCTGGTTTTGGCGCCTAGGCGCGCCTCCCTTTTTTTAAGCCTTCAGCTCTGGACCAGTTTTCGTAAAATCGCCATAACTTTTGATCCAACCATTGGATTGAGCTGCAATTTTGACACAATACATAAGACATCCAGATCTACAACTTTCATGTTTTAAAGTTTTCCAGATTCTGAGTGGATCATGGTCAAAATGGAGTAAAACCGAGGTACTTCTACCAGATGGTGCTAGTTCTGGTGTCTTTGTTACCAAACACCAATACCTCCTTGATTTCTTTCACTTTTAAGCCTCCAAATCCTTGTTTCCTTCCAAATGATCTTGTTTGCTTCCAAATAATGATTCCTACAAAATAACATCAAAACACACAAAACAATTAAAAGTGAACATAAAATAATTGAAAACTTGTAATTTCATCAAGCCGAAAGTACTCAATTCGTAGGTATAAAACCCACTCATCAGTTACTTTCGCGAGTTGATGTGTGATCAACGATTGATAAAGGACCCCCGATTTTAGGGGCGTCACTGCCTGGTATCAGAACCTAGGTTCTCGATTTACCTAGGGCTTACGGGGCATGGGTTTAGACCATTGCATCCATTATGCATTACATGTTATGTGTCTTAAATGCTGCATGTTATGTGTTATATGTTATGTGAACAATATGCATGATTGAATGTATATGGAAAAACGACACTAGGGTTAGAGAACATAACCTTAGGGGTCGAAAAAAGAATGAACGGGATGGTTCAGGGTGTAGATGTCTACTAGTGGGTGACACATGCTCTACTAGTAAGACAAGGAGAGAAATCTCAAAGTTTGAACTTGATCCCTATCTTGGGATACTAAGTTAGTACTCTATTGATATTTGACATGTGTGTAGATGGCAAATAGAGGAAGAGGACGCGGCCGAGGCGGTGGGTAAAGCAACAACCAACCCCCACCAGCCTTTGACCAACAAGCCTTTATGAAGGCTATTGGTATGATGGCGGCTACCTTTGCACAGGCTAGCGCCAATGTGGGCCAAAGAGGCTCAAGTAACCTCCAAAAGTGCAAGGCATACAAGCCACCGAATTTTATGGGAGGAGCAAATTCGATGGTGGCCGACCATTGGTTCCAGCAAGTTGACAAGATCCTAGAGGCTATGGAGATCACCTCTAATGCCACTAAGATAAGGCTAGATGCATTCCATCTAGAAGGAGAAGCCCATCTGTGGTGGGATTGGGCAAAGGCCTCAAAGAACTTAGAGGCAATGACATGAGGAGAGTTTCGGGAGCTCTTCATGGGCAAGTACTTCCTATCGACTGTTCGACATGCGAAAGCCTGAGAATTCTTGGATTTGAAGCAGATGACTATGACGGTGATGGCATACATGGCTAAGTTCACTAAGTTAACCCGTTTCGCCGATGATTACGTGGCCACGGACATGGCCAAAGTGAGGAGGGTTTGAAGTTGTCCATCCGAGGGAAGATTGTGGGCCACCACCTACAGGATTTAGACTCGATGGTCGAGACGGAAATGGCCATTGAGAAAGAGGTCGATGATGCAAGGAGCATCCGGGATGCGGGTGCTAAAGACAAGAAGAAGGAGGGTCAATCCTCTTCTTTTAGTTTGGGGGAAGAAGCAAATGACTTCTCTGCCCCACAAGGGTTTCAAGGACAGAGCCGCGGCTATCAAGGCCAAGGTCAAGGTCAAGGTCAATACTCCCAAGACGGGAGAAGCTTCAGGACTACCTATCAGGCAGGCCAGAGGACTTGTTACATATGCCACCAGCCGGGGTCACATGAAGCAAGATTATCCTCAGAAGTAGGGATCCTAGAGTTATGGGGCATCTCAGTCCCAGTCATCGGTGGGGCATACACAGACTTATTTCATTCCTCTCTATCCCCACCATGGCCAGGGAAGCTAGTATCAGTTCCAAGGTGCTACATAAACCCTTACTACTTCACGTGCGAGGACTCTACAATCAGGCCAGATGGGTCAGGGCATGGGCCAAGGCCGAGGACAGGACTTACAAGTTGGGACTTTGGGGACCTAAGGGTGTGTCTACGCCATCACACCTCAGACTGAGTTAGTGGATCAGTCGGTAATTCATGATACATTTCTACTCTCTCGCTTATGGGTAAAGATATTATTTGACTCTAGTGCATCGCATTCTTTTATTTCTGCATCATGTGTGAGATATTTGGGCTAAGAGGTTGAGACCTTGGAAGAGCCATTGTATGTGAGTTCTCCCTTAGGAGCTAGGATGAGTATTGATCAGATATGTCGGGGTTGTGAGTTAGAGATCTCGGGAATTCTACTCACTGTGGACCTTAGAGTCATGGACATGTCGGATTTTGATGTCATTTTTGGGATAGATTGGTTAACGACACACCGAGTTGTCATCGATTGTGATCGGAAGAGGGTCACTGCCGACACGCAAGAGAGTGTTTATTTTAAATTTTCAGGGGGAGAAACATGATGTTTTACCCCAAGTAGTGTTTGATTCTCATTGGCATGAGCAGTTGATGGGTTGGCTAGCAAGCCTTACCCTAGAGGATAAGGCGAGACAGGAGTTGGGTCTACCTAGGGTGGTTTGTGAGTATGATAACATTTTTTTGGATGAATTACCGGGATTACCTCCACATAGGGATGTAGACTTCACCATTGAGTTGTACCCTGGTACATCGCCCATTTCTATGACTCTGCATAGAATGACACCTATAGAGTTGCAAAAACTCAAGGTCCAATTGTAATAATTGATGGGCAGTGGTTTCATTAGACCGAGTACCTCACCTTGGGGCGCTCCAGTGTTGTTTCCCAAGAAAAAGGATAAGACCCTTCGACTATGTATAGACTACCGACAGTTGAATCGGGTTACTATCAAGAATAGATACCCTTTACCGAGAATTGATGATTTGTTTGATCAGCTAAGAGGAGCGCGGGTCTACTCCAAGATAGATCTACGCACGGGTTATCATCAGTTGAGGATTAGGAAGACAGATATCCCTAAGACGACATTTAGGATGCGGTATGGGCATTTCGAGTTCACAGTTATGCCGTTTGGATTGACGAATGCCCCGGTGACATTCATGGATCTCATGCATAGGGTGTTCCAACCCTACCTAGATCAGTTTATCGTGGTCTTTGTTGACGACATTTTGATCTACTCCAAGTCTGAGGAGGAGCATGAGGGTTACTTGAGGGTTGTTCTCCAAACCTTAAGAGACCATTAGTTATACGCCAAGTTCAGCAAGTGTGAATTTTGACTGATAGAGGTAAAATTCTTGGGGCACGTTGTGTCAGCTTCGGGTTTATCAGTGGATCGGAGAAGGTTGAGGTGGTCATTAGTTGGGAAAGACCGAAGTCAAACTTCGAGATACACAATTTCTTGGGATCGACAGGGTATTACAAGAGGTTCATTGAGGACTTCTCCTAACTAGTTGCACCTATGACGAGATTGACCCGAAAGGAAGTCAAGTTTCAGTGGGATGACTCGTGTGAGAGGGCATTCCAAGAGTTGAATGGGAGGTTTACTTCAACTCCTATTTTGATAGTTCCGGAGAGGGGACAAAGGTACACAATGTATTGTGATGCCTCCAAGGACGAACTTGGTTGTGTCTTGATGCAGTCTAGGAGAGTAATAACTTATGGTTCTCGACAGTTAAAGAACCACAAGTAGAACTACCCTACACACGACATGGAGTTGGCGGCCATTGTCTTTGCCTTGAAGGCTTGGCGCCACTATTTATACGGTTAGTAGTTTGAGGTATTTTCGGACCACAAGAGTCTGAAGTACATCTTTACACAAAGGGACCTGAATATGAAGAAACGCAGGTGGATGGAGTACTTGGAGGATTACGACTTCAATTTGCATTACCATCCTGGTAAGGCAAATATGGTGGCTGATGCATTCAGCTGAAAGTCACGGAGAGTCTTGGCTAGTGTGGATTCCCGGTAGTGGCAGATGCTCGAGACTGTGGGATAGTTCGAGCTACACTACAGGAGTCAGGCTTAGGGCACTTTGGGGAGTTTGGTGGCTACACCTTCCTTACTGAGTAGAGTGATCGAATCCTAGGGGCAGGACACAAATATATTGTTCATGAGGGAACGGGTACAGGTGACGAGGGTTGGGCCATTCACGCGGATGGTAGTCTTCGATTTAGGGGAAGAGTTGTGGTTCCCCAGTCTACGGATCTGAGAGAAGAGATTCTTAGGGAGTTCTATTACTCCCGTTTTGCTGTGCATCAAAGTGGCACAAAGATGTATCGTGACCTTCGTCGCCAGTACTATTGGAGCGGGATGAAGAGGCACGTCGGAGATTTCATTAGTCGATGTCTCACGTGTCAGTAGGTCAAGACTGAGCACCAGAGACCAGTAGAGTTGCTCCAGCCTTTGGGGGTGGCTGAGTGGAAGTGGGAGCACGTCACGATGAATTTTGTGACCCACTTGTCACGGACATCGCGGGGACATGACGCGGTGTTGGTGATAGTGGACCGACTTACGAAGTCGACACACTTTTTGGCGGTGTGGATGACTTTCACACTGGAGGAGTTCTACAGATTTTATATAAGGGAGATAGTCCGATTGCATGGGGTGCCTGTATCTATAGTTTCGGATTGGGACGCCAGGTTCACGACCCATTTTTAGGAGAGTTTCCAGTGGGCCATAGGGACACAGTTGATGATGAGTACTGCTTTTCATCCCCAGAAGGACGTTCAGTCGGAGAGGACTATCCAGACTTTAGTGGACATTCTACGAGCTTGCGTCCTTCATCTCTAGGGTAGCTGGGAAGAGCATTTACCCTTAGTGGAGTTTGTCTACAACAACAGTTATCAGGTAAGCATACAGATGACACCCTATGAGGCACTTTATGGGAGGCCGTGCCGTTCTCTGATTTGTTGGACGGAGGTTGGAGAGAGACCCTCTATGGGTCCGAATTTGGTTAGAGGCACTTCGGAGAAGGTGGACTTGATGCGAAAGCGTCTTTTCATGGCTCAGAGCTGGCAAAAGAGCTACGTCGACAGACGGTGGCGACCTTTAGAGTTTGACATGGGAGATCACGTCTTCTTGAAGGTGATGCCCAAGGGAGGAGTGGTCAGGTTTAGGAAGCAAGAAAAGCTGTCGCAGAGGTTTATCGGGCCCTTCGAGATACTCAAGAGGGTTGGTACAGTTGCTTATTGGTTGGCATTACCGCCAAATTTATGGGGTGTTCACGCGGTATTCTATATCTCCATGCTCTGAAAGTACACTCTACATCTGACACATATGGTGGATTAGGGTGAACTGATTATTGATGCGGATGAGACTTTCGAGGAGGGATAGGTGCGTATCATGGACAGCCGAGAACAGAGTTTGTGAGGCAAGACCGTAAGACTGGTGAAGGTGCTATGGCAGCACCGAGGTATGGAGGAGGCGACATGAGTGTGTGAGGACACTATACGTACCAGTTATCCATTCTTATTTGAGAATGGAGGTACATTCTTGTAGTTATAAGTATTGTATTACTTGTTGCATATGCATGCGATTAAATGTGTATAAGTGTGTGAATTTTGGGGACGAAATTCTTTTAAGGGGGGAAGAATGTAAAAACCGGGTGAAAACGGTAATTTGCCTCTATGGTACGGGTTGAAAACATGAATTTTTTTAGAACTCGAATGACGAAACGGACCTCATGGTTGAATTCGTCTCTCGAAACCTAGTTATCCAGTCAATTTTCGTTGAATTCTGAGACAGTCGAATTTTTCATATTTTACGAGACGACTGGGTGTCGGGTGACCTCATAAACGAACCCAGGAATTAAATTTTGAAAAGTGAATAATGATTTAAAGTTAGTTCATATAAAAATATTTTGAACTTGAATTGGGATGAAATTTAATCGATTCGGGTCAAAATCGGACCCAAAATGGCGAATTGTGGACCAAGTAATTGGAGAGTATAAAAGGGGAAGAAAATTAGATTTTCTTCCCCATTTCTTCAGTCTTTACCCGTTAGAAAAGAGAGAGGAAGAAGAGAGAGAAAAATGAAGGGTTTCATATCTTCTCTCTACGATCTAGGGCCAAGATTTGCTCAAATCGACTTAACCTAAGAACAAAAGTCGTTCCCTCGTCGATGGCTACATAACCATACCTAGAAGCACGAATTTGGGTGAAGTTCCAAAAATGAGCTTGCAGAAATCAAGGGTTTTAGGCGTGACTTGGGATTCTTGCAGCCTTCTACCTTCGTTTTATAATTCAAGAGGTAGGGTTTTCTCCCTAATTAGCTTTATTTCCAACCTAGGGTGATTATATGAAATGGGTAGGGTGTTAGAGGTATATAACACTTACCTATTGTTGTTAATTTGATGAAATGAGTATTGAAAATGGATAAAATCAATTATAGCTTAAATTGATATTTAGAAATTGCTAGCTTATAATTTCTTGAAAAATTGTGATATGTGGGCATGCTATGTGTTTATATTATGCCTTGGAGAATTAAGTGTGTTATTTGAATGAGATTATGTGATAACATGCTTGAGAATTGTTATTGGATATAATGTTGATATATATTTGGTGATGTATTGACATTAAGATGATTTATGGTAATTATATGCTTATGATATAATTGGCCATGGTATATGTTGAAATGTGGTGGATATGGTTCATATGGCACTTATAACATATTGAACATGATTATAATCTTGCAATTGTACACTACATTGCATATGCACAGAGGCATCTTATTCATGGGCATTAGGCATGAGTGTAGGTGTGTGTGCATGGTTGTCATCAAACGCCACTCTTGGTGAATAATGTGTGGGCTCGGGAAAGTTGGGCCAAGGTCTGGCTGAGTCGCACGGTTTGCATTGAAAATTGGGTCAGATTTAGCAAGAAGGGTTAGACAATCCCTCGGTGGATGACCCAGTTACTTCGGATACGCACTCCATTGATATCAAGTCCATAAAGTGTATCGGCGTATGCGGAGCCGTTGGTGGAAGTCATAAATGCCATGTCGGTTGGGTGACAGTTGGTGGAAGTCCATAAATACCCACCCCAAGAAAGACCTGGAGATTTTAAATAGTCATTGGATGTGACATTAATAGCGGGGACTTGGAATGCCTGGAGATCATACGCATGACATTTGCATGTGATGAGAGAGCCGGTGAAGGCTTGGGTTGAAGTGCATGAGTGAGTCTCATCTCATTTCATGGCATGGTATGATGATTTCTAACATTGAATTGCATATTCTTGATTGGAATGGTTGTTGCTTGTTGAATGTTGCATGTGAACATTTCAAATGCATCTAGGTTGGGGAGTAGCCTCTTTAGGAGATACCCTATTGAGCGTAGCTCATCCTTTATGGGAAAAAATTTCAGGTGCGGGGTACACACCGGTGGAAGGCTCTCATTCAGGGCTTCAAGGATGAAAAAAAGACAGAATGTGGCTTTATTTTGTGATTTTGTAAAATCATTGTGAAAGCTTAGTTTTGGTACGTAATTATATGGAAATATTTGTAATGGAACTCATATGAACTATTTTGAACGTAAATTTCATGATATATGAGTCTGGAATGGAGTTGTACATGTTTGGAATGGATTGGAAATCGAAAACGGATGAAATGGGCAAAACTGGGCACACCTACTAGTAGGACTTTTAGCTCTCCTACCAGTAGATGTGGTCCAGTAGACATTATCTACCGGTAGAACGTCATTGTTCCTACCGGTATAAGAATTCCAGTAGACTCTTTCTATCGGTAGAACAGGGACTTCTTCAACTGATAGATTTTCTCAGATTTTCTAAAAACTGAAGTCCAGTGCACAACTTCTACCGGTAGTACTTGGATCACTTATACCTGTAGGTTTTCCTAAAACTTCAAATTTTTGAAATGTTTTACTAAACTCTTGGGCATTGTTTTCTATTGCTCAAAGATTTTCTACGGGATATAAATGAATGATAAACTAATGTGTAAAGGAGCACGGATGTGTGGGTTATAATCCTAGTTAAGGGGATGTTATTGACTTGAAGTCGGGTGGTGAGACAATCACGGTTACTTCCGCGGGTTGATGGGTGATCAACGGTTGATAAAGGACCCCCGATTTTAGGAGCCTCACAATTTATGAGCCAAAGAGCTCATCTTTTATTTTTGAGCTGGAGAGCTCATCTTTATTTATGTGCTGAATAGGTCATCTTTCGTTTCTGAGCTGAAGAGCTCATCTATTTTTTTTTTTCTGAGCTGAAGAGCTCATCTCTTGTTTATGAGCTAAAGAGCTCATCTTTTGTTTACAAGCTAAAGAACTCATCCTTCGTTTGCGAGCTAAAGAGCTCATCATTCGTTTACGAGTTAAAGAGCTCATCTTTATGCATGAACTGGAGCAACAATTGACCTGAAACTTCTCATTCATTGCAGCAATTTTTTACAAAATGGGATTTTTGACTTCTTTTAGCTACTGATAGAATTTCCTCAAGTGATCAGCATTCCATGAATGAGGTAGGGTTCTTCCTTTCTTAGTCTGTAGCTCGTAGTTCCCTTGTCTGACTATCCTGGTTACGACGTACGGGCCTTCCTAGTTGGGCCCTAGCTTTCCATGAGTGGGGTCCTTCTCGACTGGGATGAGCATCTTGAGGACTAGGTCTCTCACCTTGACACTCTTATGCTTGACCCTTCTATTGTAGTATCGTGTTGTTTTTCTCTGATAGTCAATGATGCGCTGCAGGGCGTTGTTCCTCTTCTCGTCTAAGAGGTCGAGATTGATGAATAATGACTCGTCGTTCTACTCGAGTTCGGCGAGATCTGTTCTTGGAGATAGGATGCCTATTTCAATAGGGGGTCACTGTCTCAATGCCATAAGTCAGGGAAAAAGGTGTTTCATGAGTGGTTGTTCTGGCGGTAGTTCTGTAGGGCCATAGTACTCCTGGTAGTTGTTTCAACCATTGGCTCTTTAAGTCTTCGAGCTTGATTTTCAGAGCTACTTTGATGGTTCGGATGGTCACTTCTGCTTGTCCTTTTGATTAAGGGTGAGATGGTGCTGAGAAGTAATTCTTTATACCCATCTCGACACAAAATCTTTTGAACCTAGAATTGTTGAACTGCCTCCCATTATCTAAGACGAGTGCCCTCGGGATCCAAAATCTATAGATTATCGATTTTCAAGTGAAGTTTTGAATATTTTGTTCTGTGATCTTTGCAAGAGATTCCACCTCGGCCCATTTAGTGAACTTACATTGTCTTGTGTTTACTGCGAGGGGTCCGAGTATGTTCAATCTCCACTATTGAAATGGTCATGGGCTAATCACCGAGGTGAGGAGTTCTGGTGGGCAGTGTGGGATATTTGCATGTAGCTGGCAAGCTTTGCATTTCTTGACCAGTTCTTTCGTTTCCTAGAGCATTGTGGGCCAGAAGTATCCCTGCCTTAGAGCTTTGCCAGCTAGTGTTCGAGCTCCAATGTGATTTCCACAGATGTCTTCATGAATTTCTCTTAAGATGTAATTTGTTTCCTTATCCTCAACATACCTTAAGAGTTGTGATAAGAAGCCTCTTTTATATAGGTTATCCTAAAGGATGGTGAACCTGGATGACCTGACTCTTAACTTTGCTACTTCTTTGGAATATGCTAGAAGAGTTTCATTCTGTAAGTAATCTTGGATTGGATCCATCCAAGTCGGCTGTATTGTCACGCGGAGTACCTCCTTGGATTCGGAGCTTACGGAAGGTTCGACTAAATGTTCGACTAGTATGAGTCTGTCTAGATTCTCTTGGGAAGCGGTGGCTAACCTGGCTAGGGAGTCAGCTCTAGAATTCCTTGCTCAGGGAATATGCACGATCTTAACTTACACGAACTTTTTCATCAGTTCTTGTACCTTCTTTAAGTATAAAGCCATCATTTCTCCCTTAGCTTCGTATGCCTCTTCGATCTAATTCACTACTAGTTGGGAGTTGCTATGTATTACGAGTTGCTCTACCTCCATGGAGTGGGTCAATTTGAGCCCATCAATTACAGCCTCGTACTCTGCCTCATTGTTCGAAGTTTTAAAATCAAATCTAAGGGCGTACTCTATGTATATCCCATCTAGAGATGTCAGGATCAGCCCAACACCACTGCCTTGGGCATTGACAGCTCCGTCGATGAAAGGTTTCCACGTCGAGAGTTCGAAAACCGGTTAGGTTACATCCAGAGATGCCTCTTGACCTGTGGTGAATTCTGAGATATAGTCCGCCAATACTTATCATGTGATTGCAGTTCTGGGCTTATTCCTGATGTCAAATTCACTGAGCTCTATTGCCCACTTGACCAATCTTCCTGATGATTCAGGTTTATGCAAAACCTGCTTCATTGGCTGATCTGTGGGGACTTTTAGCGTGTGGGCCTAGAAATAAGGCCTAAGCCTTCTTGCTTCCATTACCAAGGCTAGAACTAATTTCTCCATCTTTGGGTATCTCTCCTCTGCCCCTCGCAAAGCTTTGCTACAGTAATAGACTGGCTGTTGAGCTTTGTCTAGTTCCTTTACCAGTGCTGCGCTTATGGAGAAGTTTGAGACAATAAGGTATAGAGCAAGTACTTCCCCTTCTCGAGGGCTCACAAGGATTGGGGCGAGCTGAGGTACTCCTTAAGGGCCTTGAATGCCTCCCCACACTGTTCATCCCAGTAGAAAACCTTTTTCATAATTTTGAAACACGACTGGCATTTATCACTTAATTTGGAGACAACCGGCTCAACGATACTATTCTTCCGGTCGGACGTTGGACGTCCCTTGTGTTTGAGGGTGGCTGCATGTCAATTACAACCCGAACTTTCTCTGGATTAGCCTCAATGCCTCAACTGTTAACTATAAAGCTCAAGAATTTTCTTGTAGAGACCCCAAAGGCATATTTGACTGGGTTGATTTTTATTTGGTATTTCTTGAGAATCAGGACGGATTCTTCGAAGTGTCGGATGTGGAGCTCAGCCTTCAACGAGTTCACTAGCATGTCATCGATATAAACCTCCATGGACGTCCCCATCAGCCTTTGGGACATGAGATTCACCAATCGCTCGTAAGTGGCACCTGCGTTCTTTAGCCTGAATGGCATGACCTGATAGTAGTATGTTCCCTGCTCGATTACGAAGGATGTCTTTTCTTAGCCATTGGGGTCCATTCTAATCTGATTGTACCCTAAGAAGGTGTCCCTGAAGCGAAGCAGTTCATGCCCTGCTGTGGCGTCCACGATCAAGTCGATGCGTGGGAGTGAGAAACTGTCCTTAGGGCATGCACGATTTAGGTCGGTGAAATTGATGCAGAGGCGCAATTGGTCATTGGTCTTTTTCATAAGGACCATATTGGCCAGCCAAGTCGGATAGTCCACCTCTCCGATGGCCTTGGCTTGGAGGAGTTTAGAAACTTCCTCGTTTATGACATTCTGTGGTGAAGCTCATTTGTTTTTTATTTATGGGTTTAAAGGTCAGATTTAACGCTGAGCCTGTGCATGATAGCTGATGGGTCGATCCCTTGCATGTCTTCTTGCCTCGATATTTTCCTTTAGAAACTGAATTAGGAGATTTTTTTATTCCCTCTAGCAATTTTGATCCAACGTACACTAAGTGCCTAGATCCTCGTCTAATTGGACTGGCTCCATCTTTTCTAAAGGTATGGGTCTAGTCTCCAGCTCATCCCTCATGTCCAGCTCATCCGATTATATGGTCTCAACCTCCTTTTTCTTCTTGGACGCCATATATCATTCTCTTGCCACGAGCTGTTCTCCCTGGACTATTCCAATTCCGTTTTCAATTGGGAATTTCATTACCAGGTGATAAGCTGAGGGGATGGCTCTCATGGCATTGAGAGAAGGTCTTCATAGCTGTACATTGTATACTGAAGGGGCATCCACGATCAGGAACCGTATAGTTATCATTAATTACCATGGGGGGTCACCCATTATGAGGACAAGCTGGATTAAGCCTAGGGGAAAAACTCTTTCCCCTGAGAGTCTGAGCAAGTGAGTTCTTACTGGCTCGAGCTTGTCTTCACTGATATGCATTTTGTCGAAGGTTGAGGCGAAGATGATGTCGGTAGAGCTTCCATTGTCGATAAGAACTCGATGGATAGTTCTATTGGCTATGATGACTTTTACCACTAAAGGATCGTCATGAGGGTGCTGGCAGCCTTCCAAATTCGAATCTGAAAATGTGATGTCCATATTTAGCCGAGATGTTTTGAACACGGATTGTATTTCCAAAATGTCTTCAGCTCGGACTAGCTGCACGTGGGCCTTCCTGGCTGCCTGGCTGCGCTGGTTTCTCCACCTCCGAAAAATCGTCCTAATATTACCCTGATTTCTCCTATAGGCTATTGGTGTTGTGGAGGAGCTTGCTACTGAGGTGTAAGAGGTGGGTGAGCTCGATTCTGATTGTCTTGTGCTGTGAAGTGGTGCAGCTGCCCCCTCTGCATCAAGAACTTAATCTCTTTCTTTAGCTGGATGTAGTCATCGATGAGGTGGCTATGGTCCCGGTGATATTCGCAGTATTTTGTTATGTCCCGTTTTGCGGGATCAGCCTTCATCCGAGGTGACCACCTCAAGAACTTCTCATTTTGTACCTCATAGAGACCTGTAACACTGCAGTATTGAGGGGAGTGAACTGTCATGAGGCATACCTCGGTTGCAACTCCTGAGGTGAAGGACCTAGGTGATCTCTAATGTCACCTCTCCTCTTCGGAGAGCGATCTCTGTCCCTTTGTGGAGATCGTTCTCAACTCTTATCCTTCCTTGGACTTCGGTCCATTCTCTTCTCCTTTTCTTTATGAGTTGTAGAGCTTCCGCTTTTGAGCGATGAGCTTCCTCACCATTGATGTATTTCTCCACTGATTAACCATCAATAGTGTTATTTTATTATATTTAAAGATTGGTTAATTTCATATTATTTGTGATTAAATGTGTTAAATTCCTTGATTTTCTAGTTTAATACTTTTTCTAGTTGTTTGGTTTATTTTGCAGGTAAATTGATTGATTTAAAGTAATAATGGATAAGGCAAGTGAAACAATCACTAGAGGAAGAATCACAATTGATAAAGATTGAAGAGTCAAGATTGAGATAGGAAAATTTGAAGATAAAGCAACAATTTAATCCTTAAAAGAGTCCAAATTAGAAGAAAATTTATTTAAAGTTGGATTAGGAAAGTATCTTAGAAGATAAGGATTTGACACGTCTTTAGTATTTTGGTCATAACTTTTGATTCTGATATTAGATTGACCTGATTTTTATGGGGTTGAAAAGAAGACTTCATGGGCTACAAAAGTGTATTTTACGAAAATTTCGTGATTCAGCCTCTAAATATGCGAAATTCAAGATCGAAGTTTAGATAGATTTTGTACCTGCGGCCCCCAAGATTTTATGCACGGGATTTAACCTTATAAGACTTCTTTTTAGAAAGGAATTCCTCCCAAGCCAGCTTTATATCTTCTACCTATACCTAGAATTTATTTTATTATAAAAAAAAGACTCTCATCTATTGAGATGGAGGATTTAGATTATTATTATTTTCTTTCCATCTTTTCTTTTTAAGTTTTTGTTCTATTTCTATGGCTTGCTAAAAGCCCAACTAGGGCTAGGGGACGACCTCTCAATGAAGTACGGTAGTGTTATTGACTTATGAGCTTAATGGTATGTGATATTTTGTTAATTCAACTTTTGACTTTTCGTAAAGTTTTTACTCTGTAAAAATTCTTGGGTCTTTATGTTTTATATGTTGAATGCTTGAATTTCCCTACGAGTCAAATAATTGGTTATTCCATGCTTAAGTTGATTATAAATTAATTCACATAATAATATAATTGGAGGATTATTCAGGTTCCTGAATAAACTTCTGGTTATAAACAAATGTATTTTCTTGTTCTTATTGTTAAATTTGGTGATTTGAGTCAGCCGACATTTGATTCTTGTCTAGGATTGAAAACTAAGTCTTTAATCATTATTGTATGAATTTGAGAGGGAGTACCTGATGCTCTAGTATTTTTCATATTATTCTATTTACTTTAATTAATATCCTAAATTCAAATATTCTTTCTAACAAACCATCTTCACAAGTTTTTTACAGAATTTTGGTGTGATTTCTGTTTTTGCAATTCCCTGAGGGTTCGACCTCGATCTTCCGAGAAATATATATTTCTTCGCACAACCTACGCTTGAGTTTACACATTTGAAGTTGTAGCAAGTTTTTGGCCAGAACCTCAACCATATTGGCTTGTGAATTTTTGGAGATAGAGAACATCAGATCTTTCAATTGTACTCCCAACTTGGCAATGAAGGCATTGAGGGCAAACTTTTCATCAAGAATGTCAACTTTTTAGGACTCAGAGTTAAATCTTTGGACGTAGCTCCGCAGTGACTCACTCGGCCCTTGTTTGATATTCAGCAAGTGATAACTCGACTTTCGATAAGTCTAGGCTCCAATAAAATGGGATACGAACAAAATGGAGAGCTCTCTGAATGAAGAGATTGATGATGGGGTCAGCTTGTAGAACCAGGCCAGGGTTAAACCCTTTAGGGTGATAGCAAAATCTTGGTATCACACTGGATCCTGATAACCATGCAATTCCATCTGATTCTTGTAAGTATTAAGGTGATCCATGGGGTCCTATGTTTGGTCGAAGGTCTCCTTCTGCAACATCCTGAATTTCTAGGGTAGAGGATAATGTCGCACTTTAGTAGTGAATGAGGACCCTGTCTGTTGGACCAAGGCATCCATCGTCATCGAGGTTTTTCCTTTCATGGTCTCCTTCATGTGGCTGAGCTCCAGCTGGATTTCTTTGAAACGTTGCTCTGAGAATTGCTCCTTTCTTTCTTGAAAGAGTGAGGGGAGCTCATTTTTGAAAGTTCCCCTATTCTGACTTTGAATCTCTTCATCCTGCTTATTCCTTTGAGCTCGACGGCGAATGTTGCCAACTGATTGGTTGTGCTCATTTTCCTCCACAATTTTCCTTAAGGGATTAAGGTGTTGATGTTCCCTTCGTTGGGGATCATCCTGGGCTGGTTGTGCCCTTTGAGGGTGCTGAGCGCGAATGAGGTTCAACAATTCATCATTCTGCTGTAAGAGGCGAATGTTAGCTTGACAGAGGGCTTCGAGTTCATCGTTGGGAAGGGGATCTGCTATCAGTGGGTTTATTTCGAGGTTAGGCAGGGGATTCAGAGGGATCTCCTACTGTCTTCCATTGGCAATTTCCTGTTCATTTTGCAAACGTAGAGGGTTTATTTGATTTCTGCTCATGTTGCGTGTAGAAACCACCAATTACTGAAGTAATTAGTAAATTTTTTAATAGGAAATGAACATTTCCCACAGACGGCGCCAACTGATGGTGTGTGTTACACAACCGAGCAGAGTGGTGATTGCTTGGGGTCAGGGGTTCGCTGGAGGACCCAATTAGAGCTCCTAGGCTCTAGAGGATTGTTTATATGAAAATGGATTTCAGACAGATAGTTTATAGTGGTTCATCATATCAGAAGCTCGGCTAATCCACTCTAAAAGGAGTCTTTTGCTCCTGAGGAAGAATTTATTAATGAGGGGGAAGATTACATAAAGTATTTGTTCAGACTAGTTGCTTATGTTACATTGTAAGGGATATGTCTCTTATTTATAGTCTCCCAGGGCCTTGTCTGATTTTCCGGCGTGACCCTTGCCCCTTATCTGTAACGGATGCATTTGTTATGCAGTCACCGTGGGTGGTGCCTTGGTGGTTATGGCTCTGTTGTCTGAATGTAAGACCGTTGCGATTTATGTGTAACGCTTTGGTGGGCACCAACTGTCATCCTTGTTGTCCCATTGGTGGCATTGTTGCTGGGAAAAACCGACCTGAGCACCTTTGGCAGCTCGCCATGAGTTGCGTTATTCAAACTCAAATAGCCGAGTTGAACAGCCAAGCTCAATCTTAGTCATATTTTAAGTACCATCAAATAGTATAAAATGCATTCCAATTTTTTTCCCCCGATCAAAAAATTAACTTAGCCAATGCACTCCTCAATGCCAGACAACCCTCACTAATCCATAATTACCTCTCTCTTCTCTCTCCCCTACCTCTTCCTTATTTTTTCTCTGTTCATTTTAATTTAAAGTTGTGTTATTATTTAAATGCAAATATTGTACATTCAATACTTGATTTTTGATATTACAGAATATCTTCAGATATGGAGTTATTACTAGTTAAAATATAAATTGCAAGTCGTTAAATCTAAATAATCTTCGCCATTACTATATTTTATGAAAGTAAAACAATCCATTTTTTCTGTGTAGATTATTTTTTGGGTTAAGTAAAAAAAGTTCAACTCAATTTAATTGATTTTTCCTGGGCCTTAAAAACAAAAGTGAATTTGAATAAAGTCTAAATTTAAATAAAATTTTACTTTTTTAATATGAATTCTAATTGTAAATTCACTAGAATACTAATTTTTTTGAATTATGTTAGAATTGATGCCCCCAAATTATATCCCTATCTTCATTTGTTGAAGGAAGAGTCTAAATAAGCTGAGGCATAACTCAATTGTGGCAGACTGAGCTAGAGATAGAATGATTACCTGAAATTATACTTATACTTAGTTCAATAGAAAACTAATGAGTATTTGAGTCGAACAAAAAATAAAATCGAACTTAATTTTTTAGCAAAAAAAAATCATAATTTGAACTATATGGATTAATAATCAGAGTTTTCAATAAACCTTCAAAAAACTATTGAATCAACCATGAAATTGTATCTTAGAAATTTAAATTCTCAAAAATTTTAATAGATGGGAGGAAAAGATGAGTGTATATAAATATTTAATACATATTTTGGGTTGTTCGATAACAAAATTAGAATTATTTATCATCAGCAACTACTTTGAACCGACCTATGTCACACCTTGCTTTGATTTCGTTCATTTACAAAAAAGAAACTAAAAATTTGAAGATTAAATTGCTTGAATTTGCGTTTTGAATGAGCCTAAATGAGTAAAAACCTAATTGAGATCAATTTGCTTAAGTTTCTTAATGGTTTTAGACATGGAGTAAATATTCAATATAATGATTACACCACGTCATTAGTGTTACATGATATAACCATTCAATTAGAAAGTTAGAAAAAAAATAAAAAAAATAAACTTAACTTCTTTAAATGGAGTGGTTATATATTTATGGTAGGACTCACTTGACCACTTGTTAGTAAACGGTTAAACCATATAATATTACTAATGTGATGTGAATTTTAGACAATATTTTCTCCTAGGGGTGGGATTGGGTTACTACCATAGGGTAATTTTCCATGACCTTGTCACCCATTTAGAATTTGCACATATCAATTTGTAAATCTCTTTCTCTTTTTTACAGGTGTTAAAAATAGTATCAGAACATTCTTGATGGGACGTTTTCGAAGTTCAATGGGGAGACGACGCGTGTCCTCGGCATTTTGGTCTCAGAGCTTCCATAGAGTGACACGTGTCCTCAGAATGAGTTCCCTCAGAGCACCCCATGAGCCACAAGTGTCCTCGGTGTGAGGGCCCTTGAGTGACATGTGTCCTCGTCGGAGCGTCCCCCTATGTGACACGTATCCTTGGTATCTTGGTCCCGAGGGACATCCACCGAATGACACGTGTCCTCGGCGTAAAGCCTTTTTATCTGGCAAAATATTGCCTGCCAAATGATGATGTTAAATTCCCAAAGAAAAATGAGAAGATCAGCTGATGCAAGCATACCCACGAACGAGGTCAAGCAGAGCATCATTACTAGGAGTGGGGTTGGCTATCAATCATCAATCACCCTTCCTAAAGCAGCCAAAATGGTTTAAAAGACAGTTCAGTAACCAATGGGGAAGGTGTACGGAGTACGACACATTTAAGTCATGACCCCTTGGGGGGTGATAGACAAAAGTACCCCTGCGCATGAGCAACCACAATCAGGGCACATTAAATGACCCCATAGAAGGATGGGACATGTTTATTGCTCAGTGAAGTAAGAAAAAACGAGCATTAAATGTAGAAGCTTCTGCCACGAGAAGGGGAAACGCTCTGCTCAAGGCCTGTGCACCATGTGTTGCCCTCCTAATAGACTAATCAGGTGTCTTCCTTCCAAGGGACCTATTTCTCCGCAATGATCAACTCTAAAGAGGTATAAATAACACTCTTAAGCTCAAGTCTAAGGTATGCAACCCCTTGCCCAAGCAATAAAACAGTGTTTTCAAATCCTCTCTCAAATACTGACTTGATCGTCAGAGGGATCACACCGGAAAACACTCTGACGCCCTTCCAACCCTTCTTTTTGAGTGACAGGACTCTGTTCAAGAACTCACGCGTGGACAGATCATTTGTAGAGAGTTCCATTACCATTCATTATGTTCTCTTAACAACCATTCTGATGATGCACAAATTGGTTTTTGTGCAAGATCAACAATCAAGTATATGAACATGTGTAATTAATGAGCAATAAATAGGCAATCAATGACAGATCAATGGAAAAATAGTAAATATGGAGTCAACACAAAATTTTATAGTGGTTCGGTCCGGGTGACCTACTCCACTCTCGGGAACGGCTGCGGTGGTCGGAGATCTTTATTGATGAACAATGTTACCGGGAGTGTAACTCCAGGAGTATTACAATGCTTTAGGAGGAAAGAGAAACAATGTGTGTAGGGAGGTGTAGTGTGTGTAGGGATCTCCAATGGTAGAGGTCTCAAGGTCCTTGAACATGCCCTCTATGTGGAGAGGGCTTACATTATATAGGCTTAGTAAGGCGGTAAGGTGGTGAGTTGAGGCGGTCACCATTATTTTGGTAAGTACAACTAAGGTAGGACTCTACCACTTTGGTAAGTATAATCATGGTAGGACTAGATCTCCGTGCGTATCCCGATATTCTCTCCCTCGTGCTCCTATTCCGTCGGAGGAAGATCTTGAGCTGGGTTGGATTTGATCCTGAGCTTGGACTTGAGTCTGAGTGGCAAAGAGAAGAGGGCGAAGGAGAGGCAGAGGACCATCACCTGGGCGGCGCCCCTTGGTGTCCCCCTTGGGCGGCGCCCCCTTGGGGTGTTCCCTTGGCTCCTCCTTGATGACTTAGGCTCCTCCTTAGACTCTTCCTTGATCTTTCATGACTTTGGTGATGTGGGCCCCTCTTGGCTCCTTTGGGCTGGTCCCTTCTTGTTGCTAGCTTGGACCTCATTAATTTATTGGGCTTGACACTGTTAATTTCGGGCTCATCATTTGCTTCGTCTTCGCTTGAGTGAGCAAAAATTTTCTTGCTTCCTATGGTGCTTTTTCATCTTCGGAGACTTGCTGAATTTATCGGGCAGAGGCGACGCCAGGACGAGGGGCGGCTGGCGACGCCTGGGCGCTGTTGTCGACGATTCTGGAGGTTGGACTAACGCCTTGGGCGATACCAAGAGGCTAGGCAAGCGCTTTGGGCGACACCTAGAAGTTGGGTAGCACCTTGGGCTCTGCTTATGGTGGTTAGGCGACGCCTCATGGCTGCTGGAAGTTGGCTGGGCAGCTTGGGTGTTTCCTATAGTGGGCGTGGTACTATGTGGGCCACGCCATGTGCTATGGGAAAAGTTTAACTTTGTTTCACTAATATAAATAACGGTTTGACAGAGTTGTGTCTTGGGTAGGGCATTTGATTTGGACAGAGAGTAGGGCGGAGAGTTTACATAAACAAAGTGACGTTGGCTACATGAATAGGTAATTAACAATGTATTGTGGGGTAAAAAGGTAATAATAAGGGTGGTAGATGCAACAAAGAGTGATGGGTTCCACAAAGTTAAAAAGCAAGATAAGTCATTGGTCAAACTGGTCAATGATATTGGCTTGTAAAAGATCCATGCATCAAGACAAAAGAAAGTCATATTTTACTAGTTGGCATGAACCAAGTATAGGCATGAACACCACCTACCTCCAAAACAACATGGCTGATGGTCCCACTTTCCTTAGCATTAGGCCTCATTTTTCCTTTTTCTTCTTCTTCTTCTTCTTGGCTTCCTTTGGGCGCCGCCTTTCCTTTTCCCTTTTTTTTTTTTTTTCTTTCTTTCTTGGCCTGCTTGGGCGCTGGCCTCCTCCTCTTTTTTTTTTTTTCTTGGCTTCCTTGCTTGGGCGCTGGCCCTTCTCTTTTTTTTTTTTTTTTTTTTTTTTTTCTTTCTTCTTTCTCTTGGCTTGGGCGCCGCCTCCTGGACTCCTTTTTTTTTTTTTCTCTTGCTTGGGTTGGGCACTGCCTTTTCCTCTTTTTTTTTTTTTTTTCTTCTTTCTCTTGGCTTGGGCGCCGCCTCCTGGACTCCTCTTTTTTTTTTTTTTGTTTGGCTTGGCCTCTTTTGGGCGAGGAGACTTGGGCGCCTCCTTTGGGCGAGAAGACTTGGGTGCCTCCTTGGGTGAGGAGACTTGGGCGACTCCTTTGGGCGAGAGGGAGAGCTGGGCGCCTCATTTGGGCGAGAGGGAGAACTGTTGTGGGCGCCACTTGGAGGCTGGTAGGGTGCTTTGAGTGACATCAAGAGGTTGGCAGGGCGACGCCAGAGGCCTTGAGTCTTGCTATGGGCGGCACCTCTCTGGTGCTTAGTCATTAGCTGTCCTTGTCTCTGATTACAGACATGTTGTTGATAGGGCGATTTAGGGTGGTGTCTTCTCCTCCTCCCAAGAGGGCGAGGTTTGATGCCCCTAGTGCTTCTTGGTCTGGGTACGATGGCTAGATTGCTTCTTGGGAGATGGGACCCCGTGGTGCCCCCACTCCTTCTCTGACTGTGACTCATGTGTATATCAGAGCTAGTTGTTGTACTGTTGTAGGAGTTGGGACTCCAGTGCAGACGTCTTGAGTTTCAAAAGTGTACCTGACAAAAATAATGTTATCCTAACATTAAAATATCTAACATGATTACCTGGAGAGAGAGGCAGGCTGTTTGCATAAGAGTAAAGTCAGAGCGTCTCGAGAGAGGGCTGCATGAGCTGAGGCCGAGTTACGTATAGTGTCGGTAGATGGCTGCAGTAGCAGAGGTGACTACTTGCGTGAGAGCAGAGTCATAGAGGCCGAGCTACGTATAGCCTTGGGAGATGGCTGCCGTAGCAGATGTGACTACTTGCGCGAGAGCAGAGTCATAGAGGCCGAGCTACATATAGTCTCGGGAGATGGCTGCCGTAGCAAAGGTTTACAAAGTGACTACTTGCGCGAGAACAGAGTCATAGAGGCCGAGCTACGTATAGTCTCGAGAGATGACTGCCGTAGCAGAGACTTACAAGGTGACTACTTGCATGAGAGCAGAGTCGTAGAGGCCGAGCTACGTATAGTCTCGGGAGATGGCTGCCGTAGCAAAGGCTTACAAAGTGACTACTTGCGCGAGAGCAGAGTAGTAGAGGGGCACCCGGGCGTGGTCTTGGGGCGCTCTGACGAGGGACCCCATGGCGGGGTGCTGCTTAGCGCCCTGAGTGAATAGGCAGTGGCTCTCCTGTTGGAGGGGGTGGGACTCCTCCCACGGGGTGAGGGGCGACACCCCCTTGGGCAAGCATCAGCTCAATGATCTGCTGGTTTTGGTTCACAAGCAGTTGCATGGTTTTGAGAAGTTGTTGTCCAACAACAGGGGTCGCCGTAGCAGACGGCTCCGACGGTGCGAGGGGAGGCGGAAACTCCTGCAGGTGGGCTGGGTGGTTGTCTCCCGGCTGTTAA
Organism: Ilex aquifolium; assembly: GCA_951799425.1. Lineage (NCBI taxonomy): Eukaryota > Viridiplantae > Streptophyta > Magnoliopsida > Aquifoliales > Aquifoliaceae > Ilex > Ilex aquifolium. The sequence continues at coordinate 18,982,571 of OX637403.1, forward strand.
CTCATCGATCTGGTCGTGATTGCCATGAATTGAGTGAGAACAGGAAAACTAGTCGTTTCCCACAGATGGCGCCAAACTGATGATGCACAAATTGGTTTTCGTGCAAGATCAACAATCAAGTATATGAACATGTGTAATTAATGAGCAATCAATGACAAATCAATGGCAAAACAATAAATATGGAGTCAACACAAAGATTTATAGTGGTTCGGTCCGGGTGACCTACTCCACTCTCGGGAACGGCTGCGGTGGCCGGAGATCTTTATTGATGAACAATGTTACCGGGAGTGTAACTCCGGGAGTATTACAATGCTTTAGGAGGAGAGAGAAGCAATGTGTGTAGGGAGGTGTAGTGTGTGTAGGGATCTCCAATGATAGAGGTCTCAAGGTCCTTGGACATGCCCTCTATGTGGAGAGGGCTTACATTATATAGGCTTAATAAGGCGGTGAGTTGAGGCGGTCACCACTATTTTGGTAAGTACAACTAAGGTAGGACTCTACCACTTTGGTAAGTATAATCATGGTAGGACTAGATCTCCGTGCGTATCCCGATATTCTGTCTCTCGTGCTCCTATTCCGTCGGAGGAGGATCTTGAGCTGGGTTGGATTTAATCTTGAGCTTGGACTTGAGTCTGGGTATCAAAGAGAAGAGGTCGAAGGAGAGGCAGAGGACCATCACCTGGGCGGCGCCCCTTGGTGTCCCCCTTGGGCGGCGCCCTCTTGGGTGACCCCTTGGGCGGCGCCCCCTTGGGGTGTTCCCTTGGCTCCTCCTTGATGACTTAGGCTCCTCCTTAGACTCTTCTTTGATCTTTCATGACTTTGGTGATGTGGGCCCCTCTTGGCTCCTTTGGGCTGGTCCCTTCTTGGTGCTAGCTTGGACCTCATTAATTTATTGGGTTTGACACTGTTAATTTCGGGCTCATCACATTCGATGTGGAATATTCGACTTTTTAGACAAACTAAAGCTCACTGAGGGAGAGATCTGTCATCTTATTCATTGTACTAAAATCATCTCGCACAATTTGGTGTCATCTGTGGAAAAACGACCAAGTTTTCTAGTGACAGTGACTATGGTGAACATGCGTTTGAAAGGAAAGGATCCTCAACAAAGAAATACGGACATACCATCTCCTTCCATACAATTCCATTTTTCACCAGCTCGATATAATATATTGCCTTACCAATAAGAAAAATATTTGTATATCCTATATAAAAGATGCACCTATATAATTTGGGTTTTTTTAAATTGATAGTAATGTAGTAAAAAGTTTTTCTTTTCTCAAATTGATTGATAGTAATCTCTCTTCTTGCCGTTGTCGTCTAAGGTTGCTGACAGAAGGATTAAATTCGAACAAGAGCTTGGACTTTGAACCAGTAGGAGTGAGGAAGATGGCTTCACTATTTTAGAATTTGGATCCAGATCGTATCGACTTGATTCAATTCATTTTGCATGATTCAAGTTTTTTTACCATTTCACAAATGTTGTAAATGCTTTGTACCGTTGTTAATCGTGATTTGCGTGGGGTTTCTTTGTTTGAGTGCGAGTATAGAAGAAAAATCCCAGGTTCCAAAATAGTGAAGGAGGTGTGGAGTTATAGTATGGTGGCAATCTCTCAAATAAGATCCAAAGAAAATGGTTTAAGTGATCTTATTATTTAGTGCTGACCGGCAGGTTTGCATTTTATTATGACTTTACTAGGGATTTATGATAGTTTTCTTTATGAATTTGCATAGATAATTGTAGTTGATAATTTCGTCAGTAACACATGTCTAAGAATGTGAAATGGGCTTATTATTGGACCTATGCCATTGTATTAGGTAGTAAAATGGGCAAAAAATCATTGTCTTGGAAAGTTTTATAGTGCTAGATCATATTTTTTAATTGATTAATTTCTTGAAATCCTTGTAAATCTTAACTTATTTCATAGTCATGATGCTACAACGATGAAGATTTAAAAACGTCAACTAAAGCGAAGAGATCATGCGTCAAAGCTACATCAAAAGCACTTCGTATGCACCTTCTTTCTTAGGACAAAATAATTGACTTAGAGACCTAAGACAATCCCTTGGTGTATTAAACTTAAGAGGATTAGTGTTAAAATAGGATCAATAACTGATCCGAGTATGACTTCTAGGTGTTTTTAAAAAAAAAAAAGTATTTATAAACTTTTTATGTGTTTTGAAAACATAGATTTGAGTCATTATCATATCTCTCTTGAGTAACATCATTTAGTGATAAAGATGATAAGTTTTTTGCTTGATTTTAGACTTAAAAAATCAATAGGGACCACCCTATATTCATTACTGCGGTCTCTAAATAACTTAGGAAAAAATCAAGTAAAGGCTAACAGAAAAGTAGCAGAGGTCACCCTCTGGCCCACTTGAGCGATCTCAGAGCTTGCTTGGGCAGTCCCCTGTTTGCTTGACTGGTCATATTTTCTTAGGTCGGTTTAGAATTCATTATTCATTCCAGTGACCACCGCTCTTTACTGTTCCAGCAGTCGTTCGCGAATTTGTGTTTTCTTAACCTCCAAGACAAACCCTATTCCGAGATTATAAATAGAGGGAGCTTTTCCCAATCTAGGCTATCTCTTTTGTGAGCCAAATTATTGGCTCTTAAACTTTAGAGATCATACCACAAACCTAGATCCCTAAATTCAAAGGCTACCATCTTGTGATTCCTATCCAACTTCACACCTTGGAAAAAAGAAGAGCTTCTGTGGTTGAAGATCAAACCCATTGAAAGTGTGTATACTGAGGATCATAGCAAAGAAGATCACTCGAGGCCTAGAAGATTTATTGCGGTGGAGAATCCAAGTGGAGCTATCAAAGACATCGGTGGGTGTATCTGGTGAATATGCTTATTGAAGGAAATGAACATCTAACCATAGTATTGGTTGAGATAAATTTTGAGTACTTTGTAATCTGATTTTGGGATAGTGGATAGCCTTTGGTGAACCCTAAGTGGTTTTTAGCAGTTTTTCCCGAATATAATTTTTCGCTTAAAAAATCATTTGCGTTATTTATTATTTTTACATATACAATTATAATTTGATGCACATACGCGCACTATCTGATTGATTGAATAAATTTATCATTCATAGTTGTATGTCAAGGGTTTGGGTCTTTGGAATTGGGATCGCTGTGAGAGATTGAGTGTTTGTGCATCTAATTGACAAATTAACAACAACAATCTTCATGGGCTTAAGGGGTCGTGGTGTTTAAAAAGGGTTCTCACTATTAATTGATCAATATTTGTGAGAAAAGGTAATTGAGGTACTAATAGGTCTGACAAAAAAAGAAGAAGGAAGTAATAGATTTAATTTTATATTTGTACGAGCTTAAAATTTGAAAACCTATTCACCTCTTTCTAGTTAATGTCGTGCAATCCACATGTATAAGGGAAGACCCACTTAATATCTCTCCCTCCTAGAGCTATATATATAAATCATGAAATTAAACTTTATAATACAGCTACATTCTTGTTTATAATACAAATAAATGCATGTTACATATAATAAAAATCAAAGTTTTATTAAAATAGATAAATTCATTTAAAATATCATCGAAAACAAAGTTTCTAATACAAATAATTCATGTTACATATAAAGAAAATTAAAATTTTATTAATACAAATAAATTGACCTAAAATAGTTTTAAAAATCTAAGATTTATTAAAACAGGTAAAGTCAAAACAAAAGAACACATTGAAATGAAAGTTTATAATACAAATAAATTTATATTACATATAATAAAAATCAAAATTTATTAAAATAAATAAATTCATCCAAAATATCATCGAAAACAAAATTTATAGTTCAGATAAATTCATGTTACATATAATGGACTAAAGGATTTATTAATACAAATAAATTGACCTAAAATAGTTTTGAAAATCTATAATTTATTAAAGCATATAAATTTAAAATAAAAGAATCATGAAAAATAAAGTCTATAATACAAATAAATTCATTAATTCAATTCTTTTTTCCAGGGGATAAAGAATAAAATCTCCACTAAGTCGTGATCGATGTTGCCATTGTAGACGAAGAATAAAAGTAAAAATGGAGATGAGTGATGTCACCACCACATATGAATGAGATTGAGAAATAAAGATTGAGAGGTAGTAATGTGTCGCTCCTGTAGATAAAAAAGACAGAGTTGAAATAGAAATGGAAAAGGGCGATGTTACCATCATAGATGAAGGAGACTGAGAAATAGAGATGGAGAGAGAGTGACTTGTTGCCACCGTAGACAAAGAAGGAAAAGCAAAGAACGACGACGTAAAACATCGTCGGAAAAGTACGACTCCAAGTGAGCCAGAGATATATTGCGTGAAAAAGAGAAAAATGAAATTTATGAGATGTTCCTTTTTCCCTTTAAAATAAGGGAAAGTCTATAATACAAATAAATTCATTAATTCAATTCTTTTTTCCAGGGGATAAAGAGTAAAATCTCCACAAGTCGTGATCGATGTTGCCATTGTAGACGAAGAATAAAAGTAAAGATGGAGATGGGTGATGCCACCACCACAGATGAATGAGATTGAGAAATAAAGATTGAGAGGTAGTATTGTGTCGCTCCTGTAGATAAAAAAGACGGAGTTGAAATAGAAATGGAAAAGGGAGATGTTATCACCATAGATGAAGGAGACCGAGAAATAGAGATGGAGAGAGAGTGACTTGTTGCCACCGTAGACAAAGAAGGAAAAGCACGGAACGACGACGTAAAACATCGTCAGAAAAAGTACGACTCCAAGTGAGCCAAAGATATATTGCGTGGAAAAGAGAAAAATAAAATTTTTGAGATGTTCCTTTTCCCTTTAAAATAAGGGAAAGTTTTTGTTGACCAAATAAGTGGAGGTAGTGGACCTCCTCTTCCTTTTCCCTAATTTATATTGTCTTTCCACAATTATCAAACATGTGCATTATTAAAAATTTTTCTGTTATGCTCCGTTTGGTAGGAATGATGAAAAGTATGAGGGATATATTTTTTATCCTTCAAGGAAGGAAGATATGAATGATACACTTTCCTTCATTTGTGTATGGTAGGATAGATGGAAAATAAAAATGATTAATTATTTTTTTTGTGCTTGGTGAGATGGAATTTTTTTTATTTTTAATTTATTTTTAAATTTTTTAAAAAAAAAAGTATAATTACATATTTTATCATTGTATATATGTATATATCAAAGGATATATAAACAAATAAGATATATTTCAATACAAATAATTAACATTCCATCAATTTTCTTTCCTATTTTGGAGGGATTGATTTTAATGAGTTGGAAGGAAAGCTCATCTATCCGTTTTTCCATCATTTCTATTTTTCTTCCTTGCCAAACATTATGTTTTATATATCCCTCAAATTTTTCATCATTCCATTTTTTCATCGTACCAAACGGAACATTAGTGTACTTGAATGTATATTGCAAAAACCTAGAATTTTGAAGCTTAATTGATCTTATAAAAATTAAAATTTAGAACTGTTAGTGAAAAAATGAAAATGACATTAGTTGTTACACGTCGACTAGAGTTAGTGAAATGATATTAACACTTTAATTTGGTTGTTATAATATAGATAAATACAACAAAAGCACATTTTTATCAAGTTTATTCATTAAACTTGTTAATTTCTTCAATTTATACTACTAATAAGAGAGAGAGTTGGTTTGGTGTAATATTTGATAATTATTAGTACTAATACTTTATATTTTTTTATTTAATCACTTATATCTTATTCTTTACCACATTTACCTATTCAATAATTTCTCTTCTATCAAATTTAACCATATAAATTTATCAATTCTAATTATTCTCTTTCTAGCCATTTTATTTTTGGTATTACGGTCACAAACGTCCGAGTCAGTTTAAGCGAACTTCTACTAATTTCTTGTCTAATCCGGTCAAAGACAGACAATTCACGTCGAAATTGGAGTCTCCATGATGAGTAAATCTTGAAAAAATTTCAGTCGCACCTCTTCTAATTTATTATATCTTTAGAGATACCCTTCTATTTTTTAAATTTTCACTAACACCCCCTATCACATTAAAAGTGTTAACTAGAATGCAATTTTATTAAATTGTCAATGATGTATTTTTGAAAAAAAAATCATTTACACCCATCTAGATAGACATATCTTCAATGAGACCTCTTTGTTTTCTAAATTCAGATCGATTAAAATTCTATTTGAGCTAATTAAAATTCATTTTTTACATATTAAAATTCGAGTATATTAAAATTCTATTTTTTTACATATTAAAATTTGAGCTGAATAAAAAATTATATTTTTTTACATATTAATATTTTTTTAATCGACCCGAATCAAATTTTAATCAATTCGCATTGAATTTTAATTGGATGAATTGTGATACATAGAAAAGTTTTAATTTTAATCGACTCAAATTTTAATACGTATAAAATAAATTTTAATTAACTTGAATCGAATTTTAATTGGTATGAATTTTAATAATTAAAAAAATATAAATTTTAATTGACTCGAAGTAAATTTTAATTGACGCTAACAATTCAGGTAGAGCTCAAATTGGCTCAAATTTTAATATGTAAAAAAAGAATTTTAATAGGCTCGATTTTTGATACGTAAAAAAAATAAAATATATTCAGTTCGAATCGAATTTTAATCGGCTTAAATATTCAACTCGAATTTTAATATGTAGAAAAGTAAATTTTAATCGAATTTTATGTAAAAAGATTGTTTGGGTTTATGTAGGGGTAATTTTGGTATTTAATATAATTTTTTTGTAGTAGATATTTAAATATAACTTAGAAAGGGTGTCAGTGATGTTTTAGATAATAAAGATGGCGTCTTTAAAGATATAATAAACTAAAAAGAGTGTGGTTGAAATTTTCTCATAAATCTTTTATGACTTGACCTCAAACGAATTATCAAATTATAAACTCAAGACGTCTAAATTTAGTATTCGAGTAGTCTCCATTAGAGCATTTCCAACAAAGTTTTATATTTTAGCTATCCGAAAGTGCACTTTTTCTATTTTAGCTACTCACTTTTTTAATAAATACTCTAACAAATTTTCTATATTTTAATTACTTCTTTTAAATATTATTTCTCATATCGTGTACCTTTGTTGAGACTATTAAAAAGAAAGAGAGAGAGATAAAATAGAGGAAAAAACAAAGTGTGAACAAGAAATATGAAAAATAAAAAGAGGAAGGAGAATATATTGTAAATTATTTATACATAATGCTATTGTTACGCTACTGTTTGAAATTCTCTTCTTTCCATGTGCACACGTTGTATGTGCACAATCTCTATTTATTAAATTATTAGTTATTTTTCGTACCTGAAGGCACAAAATGATAAAAAAAATAGTCAACAATAAAAATATTTGTATTTACACCCAAAATCAAATTACAAAGATAGAAGAGAGAAAAATAAATTTAAGCACTGCTTGTAGTGGGGGTGAGCGGTGGTAGTGATGGTGGGCGACAGTAGTGGTGGTGGGAGACGGTGATAGTTGTAATGGATGATGACGACCAGTTGTGATGGTGACAGCCGTGGGTGGCAATGATGATGGTGGTGGTGCGGCAATGGGGGTGATGGTGAGATAGTGATAGTGGTGGTAAGGTGGCGACAGCGGTGATGGTGACGGGACATTAATGGGGTGGTAGAGTGACGATAGTGGTGGTGGCGGCAGTGGTGATGGTGGTGGTTGTTGTGGAAGAGGTGATGGTGGGGTGACAATAATGGTGGCGGTGATGGTGGTAGTGGGACGATGGGCGTGATAGAGTAGCGACAGTGGTGGTGGTGATGGTGGTAGTTGTAGTTGTAGTGATGGGGTGGCGGTGGTGGTAATAGTGATTGTGGTGGGGTGGTGGGGGTGGGGGTGTGGGTGGGGGTGGTAGAGGTGTTGGTAAGACGGTTTCCAAATACTATTTTTTTTAAAGTACTTATGAGAAGTTATAAGTATTAAAAACACTTTTAAAAAGTTACTCAAAACACACCCTTAAAGACCTATTTTTCCTATTAAATTTGGAGTGTTAATATTAACCACCGGATTAATTTTAAACTAAAATTTAAAAAGATCTCAAACACTAATAATAAAAATTATTTTGTTTATGTTTTGAGATTTGAATTATATTGTACTTTATTTTATAGACAGACGAGTTTAACGATGGAAAGAGTCCATGGCAGTCTTATAGTACCAAGGAGTTTATACCAAGAACTTACCAAAAAGTTTAATATTGATGACATTTGGAATTTATACCTAAAACATAAGGTAAAACAAACCCAAAGTAAGCTTAAACGGTCAAACCAAGAGAACAAATATACACTAATGGAAAAATTATATTTTGACCTCATAAATTATAAACTCTACTCTACTTTGCCTATTGAAATATTGAATTTATTTGTATTGTCCCTTCAATTACTTGAATCATTTCAAATTGCTCAATTGCATACGTCCGCAATCTTTTTGGACTAAAATTGTTGTGTTGAGGTAAAGTAAAAAAAAATTAAATTTGGGGAGTAAAATAAAACAACTTTCTTTTAAATTTATATCGAATTTTAATATTTGAAACCATATAAACCTAATCACATAATTAAGTATATAACATAAAAAATAATAATTAGGGGTGTAATATAAAAAAATGAAAATCGAGGGAACAATAGTGACAATACTAAAAACTAAAAAGTCATAGTTGAGGGGTCCCCGTATAATTTTTTCGGAACTAAAACCCCGAAGATATCCACGCAGGATATGCTTATTCCCGTGCCCCCGAATCATCTCCAATTCTTTCCCCTGCATTCTCTCTCTCTCTCCCTCTCTCCACTATAATTACACACACATACATCTGTAATTCTGTATATTGAAATTGCAACGGACCATGAATTTCTGGAAGAGTCTCAGAAAGTTGATCGAAGAGACCTTGCCCGAATGGCGAGACAAGTTCTTGTCGTACAAGGATTTGAAGAAGCAGTTGAGGCTGATGTATCCGAAGGAAGGCGAGGGTGTTTATGTCGATCAGCCGAATAAACGGCAAAGATTGAGCGGTGAAACGGACGGTGGCGACGATCAAGTGGGTTCCACCGGAGATTGTGCGGTTGTTGATGGAGGAGAGAGAGAGGATGTCGAGGAGGAGGTGACGAAGGAGGTGACTGATTTTGTGACGCTTTTGGAGGAAGAAATCGAAAAGTTTAATGCGTTCTTTGAGGATAAAGAAGAGGAATATGTCATCATATTAAAGGTAAATTTATAGTTCTGAGTTTATTTACAATCGTTATAATAGAGAGAAATTTATAGCTCTTTTAATCCCGTTTGTCGTTTCCTGATCTAATTTTTAGATCGATATTGCAGTAATTGTTACCTTTAAACGAAAAAATAAATATCATCACCTTGGTTTTGGTGGGAGCTGAGAAAATCTAAAAAAATGGAAGAACGTAAAATTTTGTGTCACTTTGTGAAATCCCTTATTAGGTATCAGTGTCCGACGTAAAAACTTTGACAGATATTATCATTTTTCTGTGATGTGCCCCTGAACAAGTTCGTTTAGTCAATATAATTGTTTGGTGTGCTTGTTAATCTTGCTATTAGATAGAAGGAAGATTGGTCTATTAGTTTTGCTATATGGTAAGGTCGTGTTGGGAATAAAATTATGTTCAAACCAAGTGAGTGATTGAGTAAGTATTCCTTTTTTTCATAAGAGTTGATGAGATACATTTTTCCTTTCCCTGTCTCCACTTTTTTTTTTTTTTGGGTATGTATCCACCAGGGAAGGCCCAAGCTCTTTTGGGGCCTAAAGCGAGGATTCTAAAAGAGGTATTTTTTATTTTTTATTATTAATATAAACATTTTTATTTAATTTTTTTGTTTTATTTTTTAAATTCATGTTTGACCATCCTAATAAAAAATTTATTTATTATTTTTTCGGTGTATAATTTCAATATCTTCTAATTCTTTAAGATCTATCACTTGTTAATTTTAGAACTTTCACTTAAGTCTTTTCTCTTTTGTTATATTTTTTGATTACTAGTATTAAATTTATTAAGGTCTTTTTTTAAGATTCAATTAGTTTTTCTTTTTTTTCTCGCTCTTTTTTTTTTTTTGTTTAAAGTTTCTCGTATCTGAATTGTTGTTTTTTAGTAACTACATATTTTGACAATCCAATTTTTTTATATAAATCAATCAAATTCTCTCTATAAGAAAAAAACTTAATAAAAATCAAAATTATAAAACTTAATTTTATCACTAGTGTTCCTAAAACTTAGGATATTATAAGGTGATTCTCCTTTAATATCACCTATCAAAAAAAGTAAAATAAAAAGAATAAGTGAATTGACATTATAATTTTTACAAAATAAATTTGAAAAAGAGAAAGTGCGAGTATCAAATAATATATTAGGGCTGATTCGGTGACGTTGCTTGTGTGATTTAGAAAGGTGGTCACAAGCCAAATGAGAGAGAGAATCCTTTGTTTTGTTTTTAGATGAAAAAAAAATTTAACTCTCTGTGTGTGGGGGAGAGAGAGAGAATATTAACATGAGTGTTTAATTGATGTGATCGAATCTTTTGACCGGTTAGAGAGAGTAATTAATGGCATACCACAAATAAGTTTGGGCTTTTGGGCCCAGTTTTGTTAAGAGAATAAGAATCTTTTGTTAGTTTAAACTACATAGGGCCTTTTTGTTTGGACTTAATTTATATGAGTTCAAATTTTTTGTCTAGATCATATTGAAGACTTATAAAAAATGAGGCCTTCTTTTTATATGAGGCCTAAACCACCCGCTTATTCGGCCAAGCTATTGGGCCGGCCCTGATATCCACTCTTTTATATTTTGGGTAAGTTGGCCCAAAAGGAAGGAAGAAAAAAATTGGTCATGTAATTTGGTCACAATGCTTGCCCTATAGCAAAGCTAATCATGCTTATTTGTAGATGCATATATTCAGTTTCCATTATTTATGTATGCTTGTGTATGGAGAGGGGTTGCACATGTGTTGTGGTAGAAAGGAAGGAACAATGAAGATTCTTCTATCGAATTGATTTTCCTTGCTTTTATATTGGAATGCAGGTGTTGCAAGATAGGGTAGCAGAGACTAGGGATTCTAATGAAGAGTTGATGAAAGTAGGGAGGGAGATAGTGGATTTTCATGGGGAGATGGTTCTGTTGGAAAATTATAGCGCCCTAAACTACACAGGTATTTACCTCTTTTACCTGATTTTCTTTAAATGGGTTTTTTGAAACTGGTTGATAATATATTAGTATAACTGCATAGATTGCTACTCCAATATAATTATCAGTTTAGTACTTTAGCACTCCATTGTTTCAACATAAAAGTTTTTACTTTGGAAAAAATTCGGTAGGATATCATTTCAGTGGAAAAAACCATTTTCCACCATTTTTCCTGGTGTTTGATGGACATTTTGATTTTAGTTTTCTTCACTAACAATTTGCAGAAAAATACCTGAAAAAGTATGTTTATGGATGTCAATAAATGTTTGCATATGTGGCAATTGGCAAACATAACTGTAAGCATATAAGTTCATGGAAAATGACTTGGGCTACAAAAAATCAACAAGCCATTTTTTGGCTTTGCAATTTTCACAAACAAAAAAATTATGCTGAAAACATTTTCCTTCTTGTCAAATCCCTTGAAATTCAGAAAACAATTCCCCAAAAGAAAAGAAAAGAAAAGCTTACGTCAAAAAAAAAATGGAGCTTAGACGTTGTACCTATTTAGAAATTGAACATTCTGTGACGAACTGTCCACCTGTCTGCTAATTTTTACTTATTTCTACTATTAATACCTCGTCCTGCTTCACAATAAGATTATGATTGGATTAAAGGTAAAATTGCTTGCAGTTAGGCTTTATTGACTTGAGGTGTTATGGTAGAGGTCTAGAAGAATATCTGTTTAGAGCCAGGGAAAAACCTTGTCAGTGCATTTGGTCAAGGATTTGAAACTTTTTATCAGTCTCAATTCTGGCAGACTATGGTGATCACCATGATAAACCTTGGTTTTGCGGCTACTATTTTCTGAGATTTTTGGAATTTGATGAGAAGAATGCTGAGTTGTCCCTCTGAAATTTCCTATGGTCTTTATATTGTTGAGCGTGTTTGTGATATGATGTCACTGTTTGAAATGCTTTATATGAATTGGAATCCTCCACTGCGAATTAGAGGTGTCGAAATTGACATCTTTATTCCATTTCGTATTTTACAAATATGGCTAGCTCCCATGCTTAGCAAACGATGCCCAACTTATGTTCTGTAATATTTTTATTTTGAATCTTTTAAAGTTTGTGTTAGGATCATATTCCAGCACTTTCAGTTTGGAATAAATAGTTGAAATTCGTAGATAATTATATTTGGAGATATGAACTTTTCCTATCTCATGTGCATTATGTGGAATTGCAATAAGTTACATAATGGTCAACAAGTTTATAACTAGTTTTTTAAGGAGGAAACAAAAGAGAGTTCGTCTTTGATTGACATCATGATAAAATAGGGACAAAAATAGTGATGTCAAAGAATTCCATAGATAATTGATTAGCCAAGTGTTGTAGGTCTATGCTTGATGATGTGGAAGATCAAAACATGGAATGCGGTATTTTTCAATGGTTTGTGAAATCTTGTAGTTGATGGATGCAAGGTATTGTCTCATGTTGTCTTTTGAGTGTAGGGTCGTTGGCTAATACAGTGGTAAAAGTGTTGGACAAACAACCGTGAGGTTGTTGGTTCAAATTTTGAAGTAGCCACTGCATGTAAATAATGTTTTGGATTAGGTATGCATCCAGTTAATCCCATAGTTATCGGAATTCACTAAACCACTAAACATCGATCCCAAACGGGAAAGGTTTGCGATCCAGATCACCAAATTATACGATCCTAAATTATAAACGTAGCACAATTATAAAATACATATTAATTAACTATGTGTATATAGATTTATAATTATGTATTGTTTTAGATAATAACAAATTGAGTACATATGTAAAATAAATGTTAACTGACTTGGTGTTTATAAATATTCTATGATATAAAATGTTGTATGGTGGTCAAAACGATCTAGATAAGAATTCTAAAACGAAATACGACCTAAAATGCCGTACCAGTTAAGCCTACTTCCATCGTACCGCATACCTAAGAAAGTATTGTACTGCATACAAGTACCCATATCACGTACCAAAGTGACCCACAATCCAGGTAACATTGGTTCATCCAATCATTCTCCCTCTAATGGGGACTTAACTAGGTAACAACCCCTCTTTTCTTTTTTCACCTTTTGAACCTCTTATACCAAGGAATTAGAAGATTTTGGCTGCACGAAACAGAGGGAGGAAACACTTTTAATTGAATGTGTCTCAGATCCCTATATCTTCCTGGTGTTATTTTAGGTACATGACTAGATATATCCATTTTATATTGCGTATTTTGGATCACTCTGAATTTACTGGCTATTTTTGCTGAAATAATGATGCAATGGTAATTAACTAAAGCATGGTCAATGGCTAGGATTAATGAATTTGTTCCTTAACTCGAATAATGTTGGTATCTTTCTTCAGAAAGCTTACGTTGATGTCTCCAATCCTAACTTGCTTTGTGTAGGACTTGTGAAGATACTCAAGAAATATGACAAGCGAAGTGGTGCTCTCATTCGCTTGCCTTTTATCCAAAAGGTTTTGCAGCAGCCATTCTACAGAATGGATGTCCTTAGCAATCTTGTGAAGGAGTGTGAGAAAATGATTGATCAGTTTTTCTCCATGAATGAGCAGCCAGCCCCATCTGAAGTAATCAACGACACCAACACTGCTGCTGAAAATAACAAGAGGCCTCTTAAGGTTCCTGAAGAACTTGCTGAAATTGAGAACATGGAGAGCATGTACATGAAGCTTACCACATCAGCATTGCAGGTCTTGAAAGAGATTCGAAGTGGAAGTTCTACAGTAAGCATGTTGTCATTGCCCCCTTTGCAAACTAAGGAGATTGAGGAGGCATGGAAGAACAGTCCTGTTTTAGAGCAAGCAGCCAATTAGCTATTTTGGTTGACTGCTCTCGCTTTCGCTCAACATTTTTGATTTACTGTTTGCTCTTTCTTCTTTTGTCCTTCTTGAAGGCTAGTTGCCAGTGCCATTGTATGATATGAACCCCTTTTCTGTAGAAAATTGTTATTACATGAAATATGAAGGATTTTGCTGCAACATTGCTCTTGGCTCTTGATTTGAAGAACAGTTTCATCTACCTCATCATGGAAAATTCTTTTGAAGACATACTACTAATTTACGTGATGGCTGGTACAAATAAATCAGTTCAAATATCATAGATGGCTACATTTATTTCTTTTGCCCTTTTATTTAAACTAGATGCGGTTTATCTTTGCTGATTTTTTGTGTTTCATAGGAAATTTAAAACGTTGATTGAAACACCCTTTCTTGAGAAGTTTTCGGAGGATTGGACAGAGAGAGAGAGAGAATTCAAAGAATAATGGGACACAAGAAGTGCTGCTCTTATCCCACCTAAATTTTGAGTGTAACGCTGACACTACGTAATCATTATTATATGGTGTCACTAATTAATTATAAAATAATAAATGTGAACCCACTATTCCTACATGACAAGGTAGTTATTAGTTGTTAGTAAACAATGGAGCTCACTAAATCCTCTTGTTATGTCCTATCCCACCAAAATTTCATCTCTGAGTAAATATTGGGTGTAACGGTGACACCACGTCATTATTGTTATATGTTGTCACAAACTAATTATAGAATAATAAACGTGAACCAACTATTCCAGCATGACAAGATAGTTATTAGTTGTTAGTAAAACAATTGAGCTCACTAATCCATTTGGTATTCTATCATTGGTTATAATACCACATCATCAATATCATATGGTGGCACCGTTACATCCAATATTTTTTTCTCATACTCGGCCAAATTCTCTCTTTAAATCCCTAACTATCTCTCTCACTCGTGTAGGGATGACAGTGGATCGGAGTGGGGGTGGGGGGAGTAGTTTCCACTCCCGTACCCGCTTCAAAAATATTCGTCCACCCTTTCTAGCGGGGAAAATTTTAATCCTCGTTCCTGCGGATAAATTTTGATCTCCGTCCCCGCCATTGTCCTCGTCCATAAAAATTAATTTATATGATTTTAAGAAAAAAATTAAAAAAAAAAAATCATAAAACCTCACAAATAGTTCTGCAAGAAAGATGAAACTCCATTGTATAACAAATGGATCAAAAAAAAAAAAAAAAGAGAAAAAAAAGTTTTTTTTTTGGTAAAGAGAAGAGTGTGTGTGAGTGGAGTTTGTGATATTATATATATGTATTAATAAGTGGGTTGGTGGGAGGGGTGGATGAAGTTTCTGTCTTTGTGATATTTAATATATATATCACGGGTTTAACAAGGCAAGTAGGAGTGGGGCGGAGAAGAGTTTTAGTCTATCTTCGCCTTCATCCCCGTACGGGTATCTTGTATAGTATTCTGAATATGTCCACTGTTCAATACGTATGGTCCATCCTCGGTCCGAACGGAGCGGATTTAGACGAATATCCGGTTTTCCCGGTTGACTACCATCCTACTCATGTGGACCTTCCCTTCTCTCGTTCCCTCACTCCGCCCCCTCTATCATACCCTAAGTCTCCTCCGTCCCACCATCTATGCCTCATTTCTCTTAATCTCTTATTCTCTCTCTCTTAATCTCTCACCATCTCTTAACCCCTCATCTCTCTCTTGCTCTTCTTTCTCTACCCACCTTGGCGACGGACAAACCCGCTCGGCGACACAGGACCCACTCCGGCGACGTAAATTTTGGCATCGCTTTCTCACAGGTAATTATCTCTCTCTCTTAAAATGGAAGCCCATTCATTCATTGTAGTTTTTTAAGTTTGTGAATTTGTTTTGATTTGGTTGTTTATTGAAGAAATTGTGAGTTACATGTCGATCTTGTCTTGATGATATTACGTATCTTATTGCAATTGACACCAATTTTGTTTGTAAAATGTTATGGTTGGTATCAATGCTATAGTCATCCTATTGCAATTTTACTATGTACATGTCATTGAAAAGTCCATACCAATGCTATAATGCCAAAAGGATGACACTGCCCCTATTTATAAAAACAAAACATGTTCATTACCAAAAAGAAGGCACTTCCCCCATTTACAAAATTAGAATATGTTCATTACCAAAAAGATGGCACTTCCCCCATTTACAAAATTAGAATATGTTCATTACCAAAAGAATGACGCAACCATCAGTTACAAAAACATAATATGTTTAGTTAAAAAAAAAGCATTACTTCGTTTGTTTAATACAAAAACCCATTACACTAACCCCGATTACAAGACAACTTTGCAAGTAGTTAGTACCCTAACACACTAAGTCCCTGAACTCCGTTCCTTGCTTTCTACTTGGCGCTGGCACCACCATTCCCTGAACTGCCCTGCTTTTTTTATGGTCCACCTTTTACTGACTGTGAATGTTGAATCGCAGGTGCTCTTTTGACCTGAAATAATACATTACAAATTACCTACCAAGCAATGAATGTAAAATAATTTAACACAAATAATGTAACTTACAGGCATCTTAGCCCTCTAGTGTGTATGTATTCTCACAATAGTTCCATTGGTTGTCCCCGCATTGATTAACATTACAGGCCTTTGTTTATTAATCTTGCGCTTTCGAGAACCTGGGTTGCCTCCATGTCTTCCACTAGTAGAACCTACAGGTGCAACTCCAGGGTAGCCTCCATGTCATTTACTAGTGGAATCTGCACTTGTAACTGCTCCTGTTCCTGCCTCTGCAACTCCAGAAGTGCCTCAATGTCTTACCCCTATAACTGCCTCTACAACTCCAGAAATGCCTCCATGTCCTCCCCTGTTGTTGCCTTTGAAACTCCAAAAGTGCTTTCATGTCCTGCCTCTATTGTTGCCATTTTTTCAGATCTCACGACAACCCTACAACTTCTCTTGTTGTGTCTCCTGCTTGATAAAAAACGTTGTTGTTTCCTAAACTCTAAAAACCATCCCTTAGAATGTGTGATGTATGGATAAAGGGGAGTGTCACTCTCCCTTGGGATAGTGTCAAAAGAAAGAGCAAGGAGAAAGGAAAATGAGATGGTGGAAATGTGAAATGTGAATGCACAAAAAATGTGTGTTTGTGTACAAAAGTGCTCCCCAAGCGCAAGAAGACTTTTGTGGGTCGTGTTTTACTTGGAGGTACTCCAAGGTCGTTTCCACGGGGAAGGAAGTAAACCGAGGGGAAGGTGATTTTGGGTGAAAGAAAGTGTAAAATCTTTTGGTTGTTGAAAGTTGTTTGGTGATGTGTGCTTTGGTGAAAATGAAATGAGAAACAAATGTTGGCAAACCCAAGAGGTTACTCCAATAGGAATGCCATCTCAACTCGAATCCCTCCTTCAATCGAGCATGAATGAACGATTGATTCGTGGGAAGCTAGGGATAAGAAGGGTGAGTATCTAAGTATAAACCGTGACTAGGCCTACGGAATATCAAAGACTCACCAATTTATTCACCCTCAACCCAGTCAAACCGAACCATTGAACTCTGAGAAAGGGAGGAGAATGAGTTGAAATGGCATACCCGAGTGGAGGTTCCCCTTGGTTTTGCCAACTAGAAGATTTAGCTACTCATGCTTGAAATGAAATCAACAAGGTAATGAGAATGCATTCAAAAGAAATGAAGTTCTTGTGTAACTAAATGTACACAAACATAAGCTATAAGTGAAAACAATGAAAACCCATTTTAAGAGTAAGCAAAGCAGGAACTTTAATGCATTAATGGTAAAAGCTTTAAAAGAGAATTAAACTTGCAATGAACTTCTAGGAACTAGCATTAATGACATTAAATGAAGCTTTTTTTAGTTCTTACAGGAGATTCAAAGACAATGTAATGAAGAAAATGTAAAAATCTCAAGTTTATCTCTCTAGAACACTATTCATTTTCTTATTCAGACTCTCTCTCTCTCTCTCTCTATATATATATCTATCTATATCTGTTCCATGTCTGAATGCCAATGCTGGAGATCCCTTTCCCTCCAAAAACGTGCTTGGAGAGGTGCCCTAGCCTCTAGAAGTGACCTCCATCTGTAGGGGTGCAGGAGGAATGGGCTGGACAGAGGGGTTGCAGAGCTTGTCTGCACACCCAGCTCCTCTTCTCTTCTCTCTCCTCATTGATTACTTAGGCTCCAAACTTACAATCAAGGGTGTAAAAGGGGTGAACAGTGTTGTGGGCGTGTCAGGGGAGCATGAGAGGTCTGTTGGTGGGACCCTTAAAGCAGCAGACATGAGTTGCAGAGCATTTGGGCAGATCAGGCAAAGCGTACCAGTACGCGTACCGGTACGTCGAACTCCAGTGGCTTCAGCGTACCGATACGCTGAACTCCAGTAGCCTTAGCGTACCGGTACGCGTACCGGTACAGTTTGACTGACTTCCTGATTTTCTGATTTCCTCATCTCCTGAGCCATCCCCAAGCTTTCTTTTCATCCTCATTTGTCTCAAATGGTTTGAGAAGGCCTTAAGAAGCCTCATTTAGCACCTTTTAACTGCAAACACCAAATATCATCGTTAAGAACTCAATTAACCCAACTCCCATCATTTAATCTCCAAAAACAATTAAAATAAGATGATTAGCACATAAAAATATGCAAAGTTTTGTGCTAATCACACCCCACAACTTAGGTTTTGCTAGTCCCTTAGCAAAAAGTTATTTCCAACACAAGACAATGGGTATAACACACACTCAATCCATTGAATTAACCATTTATCCAATCAATTAAAAAGCACAAATCATAATGCAATTCCAAAATAACATAGACAAGAATGAATCCGAAATTGTCGTTTCTTCATTAATGTGTTCTGAATTTGGAGTACATAGAGTAGGACATCAAAAGAGATAAAATAGCCTACGACTCCATTCTATCTATATCCAGTCCAACCCCAAAAGAAAAGATAAAAACTACAAAGCCTACTACACATCCTCCTCATCATCCTCAGACTCATCACCTTCATCATACTCCTCACCTTCCCCAGACTCCTCAGTGTCATCATCATCATCCTCCTTCTCTTCCTCAACTGCTTTGGAGGCAGAGGGGGCAGAAGCAGAGGGAGCAGTGGCTGGTGGAGTGGGGACTTCTGGGATGGGCCTCCCAGGGAAGGTATGCACAAAAAGCTCCTTCATCATTGCCGCCATACCCAGCACAGTAGCCTCAATCCCATGCACCGTAGTCTCTAGTGCATCGAGGCACTGAGGGACCGAACGTTCAGGTGTAGCAGCGGATGGCCCAGCGGATGAAGATGCCCCGGGGGCCTCAGAACCAGCAGCCATGGTCTTGGCTTGCTTCCCTCGACTCATTGCTTTTCTTTTCTTCTTACTGGTTCAGCCGATGGCTCCAGTCTCTGGGGGGTAATGTTGTTGAACGAATAGGCCTTAACTTTGAATTGCTTGCACATCCGGGTTACCAAGTTCCCGAATGGCAGTTTGATCATAGGCCTCTGCGTCTCAGCAAAGTTTTTCATTTCTTGCCAAATGAGAAGAGCGAAGTCAATTGCCTTCCCGGAAACGACTGCATCCAAAAGGGTCAGCTTCTCTAAATTTGGTTTCTTTTCCGCACCCCTTGGCAAAAGATTGCAATGGAGGAGCTTATTCAACAGTCCATAAGTGGGCTTCAACTTCCCACTTTGCACTGTTCCCTTGAATTCTTCAGGCTCCTGATATATCAATTCTGCCAATTCAGATATCTTCTTGGATTTGGTGACGTTATGAGGATAGACAGGTGTAGACCCATGTGGCCTCTCGTACACACCCAGGAGTGTGGCAATGACATCAGGGGTCACCACAAACATTTTGCTCCGAACATTGGTTTTCAAGACTTCCACTCCATCCACCTCTGACACCCGGAGTGTTTGGTAAAATTCCCTACACATTGACAAGTTATACCCCCCAATAGGCTTAAACCAAAAATTCATACCATGTGCTTCGATAATTTTCACAGCCTCATTCCTTGGGGTAAGGGAAATGGAGTCTAGGTACCGTTCGCAAGTGACCCCCTTCTCCCGGATCAGTCGATCCCTAGCCTCATTCTTGGCTTTCTTTCTCAGCTCACTCCTATCGCCACTCAACCCCTCTCCACTTCTCTTGCGACCACTAGAGCCTTCGGGTGGAGGAGATTCAGGTCCCACTGTTTTGGTGCGGGCCATGCACAGCAACAGTGCCCCCATCGTTAGAAAAGCAAAAAAGGGTCAAGAAGAGACCCTCAATTGGGTCCATGTTCTCTTGGAGAATCCCTATAGAACGAGCCATCTGAGAGATTTTAGGAGAATTTGAGAAATGAAGAGGGAAGAGGGTTTGGGGAATTTTCGGCACTTAGGGTTTCAAAAGTTTGATTTCCACTGAATCACAGCACAAGGGAAAGGATTTGAGAGATTAAAGGAAGATTGGTGTGGTTTGGAAGCCTAAGGGGTGATTCGGGTGAGAGAGGAGTGAAAAAGGGGGGTTGTATTTTAGGAGGGAAATGAAAGGTGTTCCGAAAGAAGTCAATTAAAAGCCCTAACCTTTGGCATCCTAGGCAAAGCGTACCAGTACGCGTACCGGTACGTCGAATTCCAGTGGCTTCATCGTACCGGTACGCATACCGGTACATTGAACTCCAGTAGCCTTAGCGTACCGGTACGTGTACCGGTACGGTTTGGCTGACTTTCTGAAAATTCCTGCTGAGCAACCCTTCACTACTCCTTTTCATTTTAGGACCTTCCCTCTACATTCTAACACTCTCTTTATGACCTCTACTCTACCCTAAACATATACTCCATACTCCACTTGTAAATCACCATTCGAACCATCATGCCCAATTCATTACTGAAATTGCAATGTGATTTAAAATTTTGATGTACTAAATACACAAAACATAGCCTCCTACTTTTAGATATCAAAAAGCACACCAAAATGTAAAACATGAATTCAGTTCAAAGCAGCATTCCTAACCCTTTTCAAATATCAAAAACTTGAGAAATATTCCCTCATTCTTGCAAGCATGGAGCTATTTAACAAATTTTTCAAATGATCGAACTAAGTATACATGAGCAACACCATAGTCTTAGATACTAGTCTAAAGTATGCACCTACAAATTTATTTTCAACTCGAGTGAGTGTGAAGTTTAACAAGTAATTTGAGCACTTACGCAACGGAATTCACATTTGAATAGCTAGACAAATTCAGTTTCAATGCAAAACTCACTAAGGGTCAATCTTAAGCAATGAAATACACTCAAGTTATCCTGGTATGCACTCCATGTGTACATGTGATATATCCAAAAATGAAGTTCATATATGAAAATGAAGTGACCTTGGCATAGTCTCATGAACAGAATGCTAGGGCATTAGGTAGTAAGACTTAACTCATCATTTCCTTTGAAATTATGCACCTCCCATGCTTCTCTAGATCACTTGGGACTTTAAGGGTTATAATGGGGCCTTGGGGTGATATCTAGGTAAATGAAATGAAGGATATATGATAACAAAGAGGGTTGTTCCGAGTGTATGACCTTTATTTCAAAAAGATTTCCCTTTTATGGGATTTCTAGGCTGACACCATCACCACACTCTTTGTTTCTTTTCTTTCTTTTCCTTTTCTTTTGATCATTCTTTTATTCTTTTCACTCATTTTCTTGGGTTTTCATTCTTTTGGTAGTCAACTCTTTGAATTCCAACATCATTCATCCCTTTTGCTTGAATTTCCAAACCCTATTTCCTTTTTCTTTTACGATCAAATCAAATCTAGCTCTAGGAACAACCAAGGTAAGGTAGATATTCATCATTTTCATTGGCTTGGTCAAATGTGTGGCATAGAAACGAGTTTCAATTAAGGCTCAATCACGGCACTAGGGATAATATTTGCACAAGAAAAGGGCAAAGACTCAAAATATTCAATGATGGCCTAAAATCACTTCCAGGTCCGCATGGGATGACATTATATGTTCAAGACAAATCAGTCTACTACCCAAATGCAACTAACCAAAACAAGCATAATGAGACTATTGAACAAATTTGACATTGAAAAATTGTTCTTTGAGTAATTGTAAGTTCCCTCCAAAAGGATTTGGCACTAAAGCTCTCATGGGTCCTTACTCATTTCCACTACTTATGTCAAGCTTAAAACATAAATCCAATCCGTAAATTGCCGAAATTACACATTCAAAGATCACATACAGTTGAATTCAAAAATCAATACATATGTGATACTTATGCATATGATCAACTTCCATAGAATGCTCATGTGCACAAAGTTCACAACAAAGATCAACATGTCATCCAACTCACACACTCTTCATGAAGGAATATAGGTCAACAATCAGATATTTTTCATCGAAAATTTTAAAAAATTTCACATATTTTTCACTAATGCAAGCAAAACTCAAAAATTTATATGAAATGTGAAAGGTGAATTTTTCAGCCTAAAAGTTGGTATTTGGTATTATCCACAAAAAATTCCACAACATTGGTGTAGCATGCACCTCACCCCCCAACTAGATTCATGCATTGTCCCCAATGCAACAAAAAGATATGATATGAACTGAAGGACAATAAAAAGATAGGTAGGGTTAGAGAACACCTCGCAATTGAGCTTCAACAAAAGCACCAATATCTGAAACTAAGAAGATCAATATTATACAACCAAAGAAGGTAAGTGACATGAAATAAAAATAACATAAGTAAATGAAAGCAACTGTACACTAAAAAGTATAGACATAATCTACTCCTCCACCAAATCTTGATACACGGGATCCGTCAACTCCTCCTCAACTTCTTGCTCTTCCGAACCCTCGAAGAATGACTTGAGTCTTTGGCCATTTACTTTGAATGTCTAGCCATTCTCAGGGTTGTCACCTCAACAGCTCCGTTGGGGTAGGCCACCTTGACAAGATAGGGGTCATCCCAACGGGATCGGAGTTTTCCTTGAAAAATTGAGAGGCGAGAATTGTGTAAGAGCACTTTTTGCCCGGGCTCAAATGATTTCCGTATGATGGAATTATCATGAAAGATTTTAGCCCGTTCCTTTGAAATTTTTGAGCTCTCGTACGCATCTCGTCGAATCTCTTCCAACTCATTCAGCTCTAACTTCCTATGTGCACCGGCCATCCTCAAATTAAAGTTTAAAGTCTTAATGGCCCAATAGGCCTTGTGTTCCATTTCGACAGGCAGATGGCAAGCCTTTCCATAGACAAGCCGGTAGGGAGACATACCCAAAACAGTCTTATAGGCAGTGCGGCGGTAGGCAAAGGTACCATAGGGGCACGTGAAGATGGTCTTCTCTTGATCCTCCAAAGCAATCTCGATCTGATTGTAGCCAGAGTATCCATCTAAAAAGCAGTAGAATAGATGACCCGCTACTTGTTCTAGGACTTGATCGAGGAATGGCAATGGGAAGTGGTCTTTTCTTGTGCAAGCGTTCAGCTTTCGGTAATCGATGCACACCCTCCATCCGGTGATCACTCTTGTAGGTATAAGTTCATTCTCATCATTCGCAACCACCGTAACTCCGGATTTCTTAGGCACTACTTGTGTGGGGCTAACCCACTTACTATCAGCGATTGGAAAAATGATTCCCACATTAAGTAGTTTCAGAACCTCATCCCTCACCACCTCTTTCATGATGGGATTCAACCGTCTTTGTGGTTGTCGGGAAGGTTTTGAATCCTCCTCAAGATATATGCGGTGTGTGCAAATGAGAGGGCTTATACCCTTGATATCCGCAGTGGTCCACCCAATTGCTCCTTTATGCTTTCTCAATACCTCCAAGAGTTCTTTTTCTTGTTTCATATTTAATGTAGAGCTAATGACCACCGGGAATGTTTCTCCATCGCCAAGATAGGTGTACTTCAAATGGGAGGGTAACGGCTTCAACTCCAGGTTTGGCTTTTGTTCATCTGACGGAAAATTTTTCTTTTCTTGTTGGGGTAACTCCTTGAATGTAGGGATCCAACTTCCCATCCCTTTCAATTCTCCTACCTCCTCTTGCTCATCCAACTCCTCAAGATCCACAACTCCTTCTTCCTTGAATTTCAACATCCTCTCCAACTCCAAGTGTTCCTCAACCAAGGTGTCGATTCTATTGACCTCACTTACTTCCTCATCATCACACGGTTGCTTTGCCAAGTTGAATACATTGAGCTCCATTGTCATGTTCCCAAACGCCAACTTCATTAGACCGTTCCTGCAATTTATCACAGCATTAGACGTAACAAGGAATGGTCGTCCAAGTATAACGGGGATCTGGGAACTAAGGTTAGCAACAGGATGTGTATCTAGCACAATAAAATCGACGAAAAAGTAAAATTTATCAATTTGAACCAAGACATCTTCCACTACTCCCCTTGGTGTGCGGATGCTACGATCCGCTAATTGAAGCGTAATTGAGGTGGGCTTCAACTCCTCAAGCTTGAGTTGTTGATACACTGAGTAGGGAAGGAGATTGACACTCACCCCCAAGTCAAGCAATGCTTTTTCCACCCGGCAATTCCCTATGGTGATGACAATTGTTGGACAGCTGGGGTCTTTGAATTTTGGAGGAGTATTGGTCCTCAATATTGAGCTGACTTGTTCTGTGAGGAACGCCTTCTTGTGGACATTCAATCTCCTTTTCACCGTGCATAGATCCTTCAAAATTTTAGCACAAGATGGGATTTGCTTGATGGCGTCGAGGAGTGGAATGTTAATCTTCACCTGCTTAAACAGTTCCAAGATATCAACATAATTAGCCACCTTGACAGGTGGCTTCAAACGACTCGGGAAAGGGGCAGGCACATGAGGAATAAACATATAATCATCAGTCAATTTTTCTTTCTCATCAACCTTCCTTTCTTTCTCTTCACTCAACTCATCCTCTTCGGCGTCACCCAAGATATCTTTTCCTTTTGGCAATGTGGTCTTGGGTGAGACCGTAGGCAAAATGGTTTTGTCAATTTCTTTACCACTACGGAGGGTGGTGACAGCTTTGAGTTGCTCACAACTCTCTTTGGTGGGGTCGGATGACTCAATGACATGTTGCCCCTTAGGGTTTTCTTGGGGTTGAGCGGGGAATTTCCCCTTCTCTTGTTGTGACACCCCTATGGCATTGCTAATTTTTGTGAGTTAAGCCGAGATGTTGTTGTTAAAGGTGGTTTGGCTTTGGATGAAGTTGTAAAGCACATCCTCCAAGTTCCTCTTATGGGGAGGTTGGTAGGTGGAAGGATTGGACGGTCCTTGAGTAGAAAAATTCTATGGTGGTGGGTTCGAAGAATACCCTTGCGGATTATTCCGGGGGCATTGGGAGCTAGACGTTTGCCCTTGGCCTTGGTATTGATTTTGGTATTGACCTTGCTTAGGAGGCACGAGAGGTGTATGTGTAATTGAACCATGTGGCGTGGTATTCTCATTCCTCCAACTAAAATTTGGGTGATTACTCTAACTCGGATTATACGTGTTTGAGTGACGAGAGAATGATTGACTTGGTTGGTTAAATGTATGGACTTGCTCATGATATGCTTCCTTAAGCGCCGGAATGTTGGGGCACTCCAATGTGGAATGCTCCACATTCTCACATATTGAGCAGAATTCCTCGGCCTTTGACACTTGTGACACCTCTTGCCTCCTATTGATCTCAAGGCTCTCAACCTTCCTAGATAATTTGGCAATTTTTGAAAGTAGGTCCTCCCGGTCACTTAGGTCATAAAATCCCTCCCCTATGAGTTTGGCTACTCCCTTGAGGGGAAGACCTTGGTACATCGGTGGGATTAGTGATGTCCCATGACTGTGTATTTTCCGCCAATGCATCAAAATAATCTAAGGCCTCATCAGGGTCTTTGCTCAAAAATTCCCCATTGCACATCATATCGATGAACTGTCGATGGCCAGGTGTGATTCCTTCATAGAAGAAACTCACCATTTGCCATGGTTCAAAGCCATGGTGTGGAATGGATTGTAGCAAATCCTTGTATTGTTCCCAGCAGTGATAAAATTGTTCATTGGGCAGCTCAGAAAAATTTTGAATTTGCTTCTTTAGGGTGGTGGTTTTATGCACCGGAAAAAACTTGTTCAAAAACACGGAAATCATTTGTCCCTAAGATGTCAAGGTTCGGGATCTCAAGGAATGAAGCCAATTTTTTGCCTTATTAGTCAGGGAAAAAGGGAACAATTTCATTCTTGCTATCTCTTCCATATTGTGATTGGGGAGAAATGTTGCAACTATTTCCTCAAAGTCTCTTATATGAGAATAGGGGCTCTCATTCTCAATTCCGTGAAAAGTGGGAAGTAATTGCAACATCCCTGGTTTAACTATGAAGAGATGAGCTTGGACCGGAAGGTGGATGCATGAAGGTGTGGTGGTGCGGGTTGGTTGAAGGAATTCCCGCATTGACCTCGCCGGAGGATCAATTGGGATATTGTTCCCTTCATTCCTAGGTGGGGGAAAATGCATTCGTGGATTGGGTACTCTATGTTTTGGTCCTCCCCCACCCCTTTGCATGTTCAGGTTGGCATCCACATTTTCAAAATTATCACCCGCATCCTCGGGTGGGTCTTGGTCAAGATTCATGTTGGGGCAAATGGGTTGCCTAACTAACCGATTTTGGTCGTCCCTTCCCCACATGCAACAAAATATCTATAAATGAAATTATACACAAACAAAAATATATACATGAGACAACGTACCTAAGCCCGTGATGCAGATCACGGGACTTACCTCCGTCGTCCGGAAATCACCTTCTTGGTTTGACACTTGCCTTCCCCGGCAACGGCGCCAAAAATGCTTGATCAAAAACATTGTTGTTTCCTAACCTCAAAAAACCATCCCTTAGAATGTGTGATTTATGGATAAAGGGGAGTGTCACTCTCCCTTGGGATAGTGTCAAAAGAAAGGGCAAGGAGAAAGGAAAATGAGATGGTGGAAATGTGAAATGTGAATGCACAAAAAATGTGTGTGTTAATACAAAAGTGCTCCCCAAGCGCAAAGAGACTTTTGTGGGTCATGTTTTACTTGGAGGTACTCCAAGGTCGTTTCCACGGGGAAGGAAATACATCGAGGGGAAGGTGATTTTGGGTGAAAGAAAGTGTAAAATCTTTTGTTTGTTGAAAGTTGTTTGGTGATGTGTGCTTTGGTGAAAATAAAATGAGAAACAAATGTTGGCAAACCCAAGAGGTTACTCCAATAGGAATGTCATTTCAACTCGAATCCCTCCTTCAAACGAGCATGAATGAACGATTGATTCATGGGAAGTTAGGGATAAGAAGGGTGAGTATCTAAGCATAAACCGTGACTAGGCCTACGGAATATCAAAGACTCACCAATTTATCCACCCTCAACCTAGTCAAACCGAACCATTGAACTCTGAGAAAGGGAGGAGAATGAGTTGAAATGGCATACCCGAGTGGAGGTTCCCCTTGGTTTTGCCAACTAGAAGATTTAGCTACTCATGCTTGAAATGAAATCAACAAGGTAATGAGAATGCATTCAAAAGAAATGATGTTCTTGTGTAACTAAATGTACACAAACATAAGCTATAAGTGAAAACAATGAAAACCCATTTTAAGAGTAAGCAAAGAAGGAACTTTAATGCATTAATTGTAAAAGCTTTAAAAGAGAATTAAACTTGCAATGACCTTCTAGGAACTAGCATTAATGACATTAATTGAAGCTTTTTTTAGTTCTTACAGGAGATTCAAAGACAATATAATGAAGAAAATGTAAAAATCTCAAGTTTATCTCTCTAGAATACTATTCATCTTCTTCTCCAAACTCTCTCTCTATCTCTCTATATCTATCTATATCTGTTCCATGTCTGAATGCCAATGCTGGAGATCCCTTTCCCTCCAAAAACATGCTTGGAGAGGTGCCCTAGTGCTTGGTGAAAAACCTTGTTGTTTCCTATCCTCTAAAAACCATACCTTAACAATGTATAGTATATGGATGAAGGGAAGTGTCACTCTCCCTTAGGGATGATGTCAAAAGAAAGGGCAAGAAAATGGGGAAATTGAATGTTAAAAATGTGGGATGTGAATGAACAAAAGTGCTTCCCAAGCGCAAGAAGACTTTTGCAGGTCGTGTTTTACTTGGTGGTATTCCAAGGTCGTCTCCTCAGGGAATGAGTTGTATCATCATGAAGGTGATTTTGGTGCAAGAAAAGTGTAAAATCATTTGTTGTTGGAGTTGGTTTGTGGTTTGTTTTGTAGTGAAATTTGAATGGGAAATAAGTGTTGGCTAGTCCTAGGGGTCACTCCAATGGAAATACCAATTCAACTCAAATCATTCCTCTAATAGAGCATAGGTGAACGATTGATTCGTGGGAAGCTAGAGACGAGATTGAGTGAGGATCTAAGCATAAACCGTGACAAGTCTATGGAATATCAAAGACTCACTATCTCATCCACTCTCTACCCAGTCAAACCGAACCACCGTACTCTGAGGGAAGGAGAGAAAAAGAGTTGAAATAGCATTTCCAAATGGAGGTCTCCTTTTGGACTAGCCAACTAAAAAGCTTAGTTACTCGTGATTAAAAGGGAAACAACAATGAAATGGGAAGACATTATGAAGAAATAAAGATTAAAGCTAAGCATAAAAGAAATGCATCAATATAACTTCGACATATTACAAAAAGAGCCGATCTTCGACAAAGAATGAGTGAATCACGTTCCACCTTTCACGGCTTTGGTAAAACTCTAGAAAAGTGGAAGAGTTTCACTCCTCTAAGGGAAGAAGGAAACTCCAACAATGGAAGTAAAAGAAAAAAATACTTAAATTAAAAGAAAGCAATAATTACTTGGCGGGTATTCCACAACAAAGAGATGATAATACCATAGAAGAAAGCAATAATAAAAAAAAACAATAACTACTTGGTGGGTAATCCACAACCAAGAGATGATAATACCATAAAAGAAAGCAATAATACAAAGAAAGTAATAACAACTTGGAGGGTATTCCACAACCAAGAGAGATCTAGTAAGCATACAAAGAAAATAACAACTTGGAGGGTTTTCTACAACCAAGAGCTCTAGCCCAAAAGTTGTGCTTTTTCTTTACAAGCCAAAAAGGGGTGGTATTTATAGGCAACAAAAAGATGCCCTTTACAAACTCCAAGGGATGACATTCACAAGCCCCAAAGATGCCATTCACAAGCTTCCAAAAATTGTCATTCACAAGCTTCCAAAAATTGTCATTCACAAGCTTCCAAAAGATGACATTCATAATCCCCAAAGATGCAATTTGGATTACTTTAATCTCTCTTTGTTTTGAGCTTTAATAATTGTCATCCTAAAGAATGTAGCTTTGTCACAATTGGCTCCCCGGTAGTTTGTAGTTTTGACGGATAAAACCCTGAAAAGAACAACATTCAATGTGTTATCCTTAATTCACACATTAACCCTAATTAGATTTATTTTGACTAGTTTAACTTTATTTAATTACACAATTGACCTATTTAATTAATTACATTTTGCATTAATTAGGGTTAATCACCTAGCCTCTAGAAGTGACCTCCATCTGTAGGGGTGCAGGAGGAATGGGCTGGACAGAGGGGTTGCAGAGCTTGTCTGCACACCCAGCTCCTCTTCTCTTCTCTCTCCTCATTGATTACCTAGGCTCCAAACTTGCAATCAAGGGTGTAAAAGGGGTGAACAGTGTTGTGGGTGTGTTAGGGGAGCATGGGAGGTCTGTTGGTGGGACCTTCAAAGCAGCAGACATGAGTTGCAGAGTATTTGGGCAGATCAGGCAAAGCGTGCCGGTACGTCGAACTCCAGTGGCTTCAGCGTATCGGTACGCATACCGGTACGCTGAACTCCAGTAGCCTTAGCGTACTGGTACGCGTACCGGTACAGTTTGGCTGACTTCTTGATTTTTTGATTTCCTCCTCTCCTGAGCCATCCCCAAGCTTCCTTTTCATCCTCATTTGTCTCAAATGGTTTGGGAAGGCCTTATGAAGCCTCATTTAGCACCTTTTAACTGCAAACAACCAAATATCATCGTTAAGAACTCAATTAACCCAACTCCCATCATTTAATCTCCAAAAGCAATTAAAATAAGATGATTAGCACATAAAAATATGCAAAATTTTGTGCTAATCATCTCCTGCCATCTCATTTCCCACACATCAAAGAATTCTAAAACTTCTTTAGCTTATTTTGATTTGGACTTGTTCCTCTGGCTCTTTTTTTCTTAACTTCTTTTTGGCCTCCCTGGTTGTTTATGAATAAATGGGGGTGTAACAAAAATTTTTGTGTGTAAAAGTAACACTAAACAATAACAAATTACAATCATTTGATTTGTTTGAATTAATTTAATAAAGTGGTGTTGACTCTCTCTGACGTGCTTTTCACATGCATAATCCTCTTATTCTCAATGGATTTGATAATGACGAGGGTTATATCGACGTGTTTCTCGATCTTTGATTTAGTGTTAACTTTGATGAATTTGATTAAGATATGAGAGCTTGAAAAGCGTGTTTCTCGATCTTCAATTTAGTGTTGATTTTGGGGGATTTGACGAAGATAAGGGTTTTATTAGCGTAAATCTTGATCTTCAATATGATGATGACTTTGGTGAGTTTGATGAAGGCGAGGGCTGGATTGACGTGATTCTCGATATTTGATTTGATGATGACTTTAGTGAATTGGTTAAAGGAGAGGTTTAGATTGACGTGGTTCCCGTTCTTTGATTTGATTATGGTTTTGGTGGATCTTCTCACCGTTCTTTATATTGAATGGCTTGAAGATGGTTTGAATATCCTGAAGAAGGACTTTGGCGGTGTACTCTTCTCCTCAGAGATGGACTTGCAAGACTTTAGTTGAATAACCTTTTCTAGTTGTGGGTCTTGACGTTGTAATTCTTTGATACGATCCACCAACATAGGTCTGATTTTGAATTGTGCTAGTAGAACATATGTATCTATAAAATCCTGGAAAATTTAAAATTTTATTGTGATGGGTAATCAAGGGATCTTCAACCTTTCTTCTCTGATCTAGGGCTATTCGTTCGTCAGATACCTTCAGGCCAAGAACAAAAGTTATTCTACGCGACGAGAGCTACGAGTATGTACCAAAGATCACGGATTTCGCCAAAATCTCAAGAACGGAATTGCTGGAATCAAGTCCTTGAAACTTGATTTGGGTATTTTGAAGTTTCTACTATTCGGTATTACGCTTCAAGAAGTAGGTTTTATTTCCTAACTATATTTATTTTTAACCTAGGGTTGTGTATGTAATGGGTAGCATGATTAGAGATGAAATCTCTTGTTTAACATACACCAAGTGTAACTAGAGTATGGAAAATGGTACCAGAATGTATAAAATCAATTCTTGCATGAATTGGATATGTTGAAATTGCTTGTTTGTAATTTCATGAAGGAATGTGTTAAATTGGGCTTGCTATTTGTTTACATAATTTTGTACCTTGTAGGTGTTTGATCAAATGCCTAGGAATGATTTCAGTGATTATATGTTTGGTAATGAGATAACATGCTTGGTAATATTGTGAATTGTGATTATATATTTATGATATAATTGACAATTGAGAAATGTTGATTGAGATGAAATATATTCATAATATACTCATGATATGTTGAACATGATTTGATAACTGCAAGTTTACATTACATTTGCATACGCTCGGGATCGTGGGCATGTGATATGAGTGTGGGTGTGTGTGCATGTTTTGATCAAACACCATCCTCGGTGGGTTGATACGTGGGCTCAGAAAAGTTGGACTTAGGTTCGATTGAGTCGCACTGGTTACATTGAAAACAAGGGTTGGGATTAATAAGAAGGGCTAGATTCTCTTTTGGGTGCAAGACCAGGTAATTTTGGATACGCATTTTGTTGGTATTGAGTCCATAAAGTGTGTCGGCGCATGCGGAGCCATTGGTGGAAGTCCATAAATACCCACCCCAAGAAAGATCCGGGATTTTAAAAATTGGTCATTGGATGTTCAACATCAATGGCGGGAGCTTAGAATGGCCGGATGCATACGCATGACATTGCATGTGGTATGGGAGTTGGGGAAGGCTTGGGTTGCATTCCATGTGTCAGTATCATCTCATAACATGGCATGACATTGTGAAATCCATTAAGAATTGCATATTCTTGAATGGATGTTTGATTAATTGTTGAATGGTATGTGAACATTTCATATACATTTGGGTTGTGGAGTAGCCTCTCTAGGAGATACATTATTGAGTGACTCACTCTTTACGGGAACAACATTTTAAGTGTGGGACAAACACCAATGGATGGCCCTCACACGGGGCCTTGTTGATGAAGAAGCCGACATGTGGCTTTTAAATTACATTTTTTGTAATCAAATGTGTAATTTGAATTGAAGTTGTGAAATTGTACAAAGGGTCATGTAATAATGAACTCTTGTGGACTAGAATTTGTATATATGAATTTATAAATGTGTATAGGAAGAGATTGGATAGTTAAAGGTTGAAAATTGGAAAGATTTGAAAAAAATTGGGCCCACGTACCGGTACCATGCTGTTAGATGGCCCGGGTACCGGTACTTAGACTTACGGGTATCAGTACGTGGATTCCAGCGAGCTCAGGTACCGGTACGAAGGCTTAAGGTATCGGTACCTCAATGGGCAGTGGATAATACTCATTTTTGTGTGGATAATAGAGGCTTATCCTTCTTAATGATGAAGATTATAGTGTTGAATACTCATTTTTTGTGGATAATAGAGGCTTATCTAAGATCTTTTGTAGATTTTTAATCCAAGATTTAGTATTTGTAGATATATAGTTTTTGGTTGTATACTAGTATACTTGGTTGTACATGGGTTGTCTCTTCTTCTTTTTTTTTGGGTGCCTTTTAATATTAGCTTCTTTACTTCTCAATATAAATATATATTCATATATATAACACATATTAGAGTTTTTTTGAATTTTCAATTAATCTCGAATGAATAATGGTCTAGATTTTTTCAAATTTGATCCAAGAGACGACATTATCTCAAGATAATATGGTCTAGGTTTGTTCAATTTTGGTATGAAGGACATACATTATCTGGTTAAAAGTAAATTCTACCCAAAACTTTCCTTGTGTACGCCCACATGCCCTAATCAAATCTAAATAATCCCATCCAATTTCCCCGTTTGTGCCCCCATCTCCCATCCCCCTGCCTCTAATTGTCTCTCCTCTCTACCCCCTCTCTATCCTCTCTACTTTCCCTCCCCATCGACTTCCTCCCTCTCTCTCGTATCACTTTCTTCGCTGGAGTAGCCACCACGCTAGCTCCAGCAGCCACTGACATCATCCAAGTACTCCCTCTCCCCCCTATCCCTACCAAGTTAAGTTCATTATCGGGTGGGTTTACCCCAACTAATGTATGTAGCATTGCATTTTTCCCTCCCCCCCCCCCCCCCAAAGTTATTTTTTCCGTTGGAGAATTTGAGTTTAAAAAACAACAAATTGACATAAAAGGGTTCAAACCACAAAAAAGTGCAAGCGATGGGACCGTAGGTTTATTGGGTCTTAACTGAGGTTAGAAAACAAAAGCCTTTAACTAAGGTTAAAAAACCTAGGATAAATTGTTAGGGGAGAGAAGAAAAAGGAAGACAACCCACCTAAGAGGTGTATAGACATATATATATTTTTATCATTTTACATACTATGCATATATATTTAGATTTCCATGATGTTTAAAATGATATACACGTGTTCATAAATGTATTTATATCCTTTTAGACATTGGGTGTGCATATATATTTTTAAATGTATCTACATTTACAAATATATTTTTCAAAAAAAATTAGCGATGTACGATACACTATTTTGGAACATGATATACACGTTCCGATACACTTTTCGACAAGCATGATAAGGGGCATTTATATTATACATGTCTACACATAAATGTTCATCAATGGCTTAACTATGACATTTGAATGATTTTTCTTTCAATTATCTAAACAGAGTTGACCCCATATAAAAACCATGAGTTGATCAAAGTGCCAAAAATTAGAACTCACTGGAAAAACAAGAAGTACAAAAAGTGCATGTCCAAGAAATATTACATCCAAACTGGTCGGCCTGTTCAAATTGGATAAAGAAATTTATTAGTTCAAAAATATAGTTGTAAAATTCAAAAATATAGGTAAAAACCTGTAAATTCATTGTTGTTTAGCTCGTCTAATCCGAGGTGTTGCAATGCAGATTGAAGATGGTCTGTGAACGTCATGTTGGTATTTTGTAGTAAGCTTAGTTGCCAAAGGATTGCATTGCCCAAGCCATTTCGTATGTCAGTCTTCAACGATATTGATTGATTGATTTGCTCGAGATGGAAGTCCAAGTTGACAACATCATCGTTGACCAATCCCTCAACTCCATCGTTGGTGATTTATTTGTTAAACCATATAGATGGATTTGCACCTACATATTTAAAATAGAAGTTATAAAAATATGACAGATATCTATATAAATGATTTTAGATGTGTAAGACCAATAAAAAAATGTGTTGTGCTTGCATGTGAGAGAGAAAGAGATTCATCTAATCGGATGTGGAATATTGACAATAGTCAAATGGTATGCTCCCTAATTTGGCAACCCTTAGAAAGCTCATGACAAGTGTCGCACAGACCAATTGTCAACTTTGTGTCATTGTCCTGGTGCATACAATTGTCAAAATAAGAGTTAGGATCTGTCAAAAGGAAATATCTAAAAATTTAACCTACTTGGGACAAAATTTAGCTAGTAACTAGGATCTAAATGTAGATTACTTTATTGCACACAATCTATAAGGATATGATTTTATCATTTATGTGAAATTCTAGGTAGAATCTTTGTTTGATTAAAATTTCATCTATATGCACTGTTACTCTTGAAGGATTTAGAGAGTAAACATATTTTTTTTATTATTGAAGTTTTTGTCATAAAGTCTCAATTAGGAAGGAAGTCTAGCAATGTCCTTATACCCTGTGGTGTTATTCAATGTCCTTTAGTAGGTTGATCAATTTTTGGTAATTAAGTGTTGTAGTGCCTCATTATTTGACAGGAAATAGAGTGCACATGAGAGACACTTTGACATCACTTTGTTTGCAAATTTTTGTAAATCCTCAACGTACAATTTTTTGTAAATTTTTGCAAATTTTTGCAGTTGAATCTGGGTTCGTCATCTTCTATTCTGCATCAAATCATCAACGTTGTTAAAATCGAATTGACAAAGAATTGTAAATGTACAACAGAAGAAAATATCTTTTGAGCCGATGGATGGACTTGATTAATTAAAGGCAGAATTGATAGTTTTATTAAAACCTCTCAGTTTTGATAAATAAATACTTATTTTTAAAAAATCATAGTTGGTCCTTGAATTTTGTCATTGATTTTAATTTGATCCCTAAACTTTCAATTATTTTAATTTAGTTCCTTAAATATTAATTATGTCTTAATTAAGTCCTTTCATTAATTTCGACCATTAGATCATCTGGAAACTAGTCAAATTTGACCTATTTCAGCATTGATTTAACGGTGGAAATGGACAAAAATGCTTGATTGAGACAAAATTGATGATTAGGAGACTAAACTAAAACAATTAAAAGCTTAAGAACTAAATTAAAACCAAAGACAAAGTTATGGAACTAACTATGATTTTTATCCTTCTATCAAATAACTCATAATCATATTTCATCCAAATAAAACAGCAAACAAAAAGAAAAGAAGATAAATAGGGAAAGCAAAAAATAGGTAGCCCTACTGAATAAGCCTAGCTAAGACCAATTAACACTAACCTCTTGTAAGCTCTTTTACAACCATTAGGTCAACATCTCATATGAGCATTCAACATAAAGTTCTTTTGACTGGTGAAGATCAAAAAATGAGTTCTTATATCTTATTCATTGATATTATTGTAGGGGCAGTCTATGTGATTGAAAGTTGCTCTAAGAGATTCAATTCGATTTGTTTATCTAAATTCCTGAAGGGCTCAATAAGCAGACGTGAAAAAACTACTATAAGTTCAACAATTAGAGAGAAAAATTAGAATAGAGCTAATGAGCATACATTTAATAGGCAGCAACCTTTGATTGAATAGCAACACTAACCACACTGCTAAATGATCCATAAGCGAATGAATTAAGCATGCAATTATCAATAATTCATTCCTAAAAATTGACCATATTGTTAAATAAGAATAGGAACCTTACCAAATTTGTAAGCTTGTTTAAGGGAAAACAGATTAGCCATTGTCATTTTCTCCCATCAAAATCATTCTTAATTCTTGAATTCAGATGACAAACCACTGCCCAATTAATTAATAAGAAAAAACATCGCCATTAGAATACTTATATAAAATTAAAAAAATCATAATAAATTCCTAGTCACCCATTAGAATACAAAGTCCTAATATGCAATTTAAGTATAGTATCTTAAAAGGTCATCTTGTGTAACAACTTTTGTGCCATCAAAAACACCAGTGTAACAACTTCTAAACCCAGATATTCATTCAAATAATAATCACACAAATCAGATAGGCCATTTCTGAACCTGAAACAGATAACAAAAAAAAAACCTAACCTAAACAGAATCATATATTTATTATGCTAACAATACCCACCCCAACACATTACAAAAAACAAATATCAATCTACTCATTGATACATTTCCTCCATCTTAACAGATTTACATACAAAAGTTTACACGCTAACTCTTTCCCTTCATTTCGTGGTAAACCAATGTCATAGCAAAATAATATCCACCACATACAAGTCATAAAGCCTTTGCTCAAGACAAACAACTCCTAAATCTTTTCCCAACATATTAAGACAATCAGGGACGACTCAAGGTAATTTGAGGCTTAAAACAGTAATACTAAATGAGGTCTTTTTATTTTTAGTATTATTTTAAAAAATAAAAAATATTTTTAATTTTTTTTAAGTGAGAGAGGAGGATGTGATACTTTATTTTTGTTTTTTAAGAGAGAGAGAGAGAGAGAGAGAGAGAGAGAGGATGTGAGTAAATATGAGTTGACTTTTGAATATTTTTTTATTTATTTTTAAATTTTTTGGTTTTTGAGTTTCTAATGTTATGAATTGAATTGTAGGCTCAAATTATTGAAATTATAATTTTTTGATTGAGCTTAAATTTTTTGGGGCCTTCTTGTAAGTCCTAAAATTTTTATGGATTTAAATTTTTTATGTGGACTAGTTATGTATTTAAAATTATGGGGCCTTTCAAAAATTTGGGGCCTAAAGCCCACACTTTTTTTTTTTAGGGAAAATTGTGGAAAAGTACACCATTTAATACTTATTTGTGGAAAAGTACCTTAATATAAAATATATGAGTATAAGTAGCTTTGTCTGTAAATGTTTGGTGAGGATGTACACTTTTGCTGAATTGTAATTTTTTCTCTTACGAAATTGCGCTTTTCCTTTATTAATGGGACACAGATATGACAGTTATATTAGAGATTCAGTTTTCTATTTTTATGCTATATCATTTTTGATTTTTGAATTACCTCTTCCTCCTTCATTTAATAGACGTTTTCCTTCTCCATTATGTAACCCATGTTTTTGTACATTCTGTAAACGTTTTATTCAAACATCCATATATTAGTCGGTTGTTAGTTGAGTACATATTTCATAACAGGTTCGCTTTTCCATTCTATTACCAGGTTTTGATACATCTTCCAATTAGTTGCAGTAGAAGACGTGCATCAGGTATGTTTTCCACACTGTTGTAAATTTTTTTTTAAAAAAAATAAATAAATTGTAATGACGAATATATGTTCCAAATTATTTTTTTCACAGAATTTTGATGGAGGATACGATCATTTTGTTATGTCGTTATGAGAATGAGTCGTTAATTATCCGCGTTTCAAGGTATTCACCGTTTGAGGATGTGTTAACTCGAGTGTGTGATACAAGGGAGTGGTTGCGGGATTTGCCAATACGGTTGTCATATTCACTTCCCGAAATCGCAAATTGTTTTTTGAAGAATGATGAAGACTTCAAAAATATGTTTGAAATGTCACGTTCTCTTAACGTCAATCATGTTCCTGTGAGGATAACCATAAATGATGATGACTCAAATAGGGGTGCTCTTAATAATTTAATTAAAGATTTGCATAATCCGGATGATGATTTTGATTCAGAGGATGATTTGCTGCCTCGTTATAGTCAACATAACGAGAAAGTTCTGTTAACATCTAGGTGGATTAATGAAATCAGACATGTAGGACAAAAATTTGAAAGTGGTGTGTTGCAGTTTCGTAATGCTCTTTGCAAATACTTAATTGAGTACGGTTTCAAATTCAACTACGTAAAGAATTGTAAATATAGGGTTGTGGCTGAGTGTGTGGCAAAATATTCCACGGGTTGTGAGTGGAAGGTGAATGCAAGTATTCAAAAGGTGAATGGGTTTTTCTACATATGGAAACTTCACAATGAACACACATGTGATGAAGCACTACGTATAACAGATAACATGAGGATGAGTTCTAATTTAATTGCAGATTTAATTGTTGATCATGTACGGGAAAAAAATGCTACTCGTCCCACTGAAGTTGTCAGTGAATTTCTATCGGATTATGGTCTTACAATTTCGTACGATCCAGCATGGATGACAGTTGAGAAAGCGAGAGGGGAGATTTTTGGGAATCACTCGTTGTGGTACCAGCAAATACGATGGTATGTTGATGCTGCAATTACAAACAATCCTGGCAGCCACATTATTTTAGATTGTGATGACGAGACTAACCGGTTCCAGAGATTATTCGTGTCCTTCAAGGTGTCTATCAATGGGTTTAATTATTGCCGTCTTTTGTTGTTCCTTGATGGAACATTTTTTAAAGGTAGGTATAAAGGTAACATCCTTTCGGCAACTGGCAAAGATGGCAATCAAGGTATTTTATATAAGGGATAAAATTATGTCACAAATATAAATGTCACATTCTAATGTTTTATTATGATTGATTGTTGTCCGTTGAGTTGATTAATGTTTTTTTTTTAGGTTTAAACCCATTAGCATTTGCCGTCATTGATTCTGAAAATGAGGCAAATTGGAATTAGTTTTTATAACAGTTGATGCATATTGTTGACCATGGTCGT
The DNA here is from genome assembly GCA_951799425.1 of Ilex aquifolium. Lineage (NCBI taxonomy): Eukaryota > Viridiplantae > Streptophyta > Magnoliopsida > Aquifoliales > Aquifoliaceae > Ilex > Ilex aquifolium. The sequence goes on from OX637403.1 coordinate 19,021,628, forward strand.
GAGATTACTTTTGTGTCTGATCAGAATGTGGGTCTTTTGGAGGCAATGCCAAAGGTTTTCGCAAATGCTCATCATGCTTTTTGCTTGCAACATCTAAAAGCCAATTTAAGGGACAAATGTAGCGGAGGTCGGTTTTTCAATAAAATCAGGGAGAATATGGTGTTATTGCTACGTGAGTGTGCTTATGCACCAACAGTTTCTCTATTTAATGAGAAGATTGAATCTCTCCGTCGAGAAGGTGGGCCAAACATTGACAGGTTTTTGACAAATCTGCCAGCTAAACATTGGGCAAATGCTCATTGTCGGGGGAAACGGTATGGTGAGATGTCTTCTAATGTTGCAGAGTCTTATAATGCTTGGATTTTAAAGGCACGACATTTACCAATTACTAGTATAGTTGATACTATAAGGAGTCAGATTATGGACCAGAGGGGTTGTAGGTTGAAAGAATCTGAAAGTTGGAATGGTAACATATGTCATAATATGGACTCCAGAATAAGTGCAACATTTCATGAAGGTAGATTTTCGTTTGTAAGGGTATCTAGTAATGATGTGTACGAGGTGAATTCATACCCGTCGGTTTCTGTTGACATTTTGAATGGCACTTGCACATGTTATCAATGGCAGATTAATGGATTCCCTTGTTTGCATGCGGTTTCGACGATACGCAAGAGTGGACGGAATATATATGAATTCATTGATTATTATTTCCATGTGAGCACATATAGAAAAGCATATGCAGACCCAATACACCCAATTCTGACACTTGGTCGTCCAGATATTTCGCTCAAACCGGTTAATATATTGCCACCATCATCTAAGCCTCAACTTGGTCGCCCAAAGAAACGAAGAATTAGGCCAAGAGGTGAACTCATTCGACAGATTTGTTGTGGTCGTTTGGGCAGTCACAACAAGAAAACCTGCAATGCACTGTTGTGATTAAATATTATTATTGACAATGTAGTTGGTGTTATTATATGTTTATTTTTCATTGAACACGAAATAAATTAACAATGTGGTTATCAAACTTGGGGTGTGTTTAGAGATGGAGTGTGTTGGAGTGTGTTAGAATTGAAGATTATTTTTGTCAATGTGGAATACCCTTCATTTCTTACCTATGCATGTACTGTTTTTTGCCAGTTGTACATTTGTATTTGTCACAGTGTTAACAACCCATGTAACAGAATTAACATCTAATGTCAAAGTCAGACCATGCAATGTCACAATGTTACAAACCTAATATCACACTGATGCAACCCACCTTCAACATGAAAGTAGACAATGACACACTTCTACCAGCCAATGACACACTGTTACCAACTAATGTCACACTGATGCAACCCAAATTCAACATGCAAGCAGACAATGACACACTGTTACCAAACAATGACACATTGTTACCAACAAATGTCACACTGCTATCAGCCAATGACACATTGCTTCTAGCCAAATGCCACCCTCACTCAAACCAATGTCATCATATTTTAATTTTCAAGCAATGACACACTACTCCTAGACAAAATTCACACTAATATCAACGAAAATTTCACACTGCTACAAAAGAAATGTAATATTGCTGTCAATCAATTTCCTAATGTCGCACTACTACAAATCAAATTCTCAATGTGTCAATTCAATGTCACACTGTTATAAATCAAATTAACAAAGTGACAATATAATGGCATACTGTTATAGACCAAAGTTGCACTGTTACAATCCAAAATCACATTGTTACAACCCAAAAGTCACATAAGTACTACCCAAAGTCAAATAGTATATTCGTAGTAACAGTATTACATCAAAGTCCCAATGACATTGTTCACTAATCACATTTACACTTCAAATGTGTAATAACAGTTTGAAGAACTAATCATGCACCCCCAAATTTGTCTTTCAATGTTTGTCTCATTTTGAAATCGTCTTCTGTCCAAGAATTTTGATGATTCAGAAACATTCACAACATTTCACTTCGAAAGTCTTTTATTTGTCTTTGTGTCAAATTCTCTTCTACGTCTTCTCTTGTTGCCAATTGTTTCATAATGTAGCAAACGTACACACCACAGTCGACCCTGGCATATAGTTGAAATTAGTTTGTTTTTACATTATTTGTGCAGTTACCTAATAAATAAAAAATGATACTTACGTGTTTGATTTCTGTTGTGGACTTTTCTCACATGATATCATCGGTCTGACCATGTCTTGTGTGTCGAGAAGATTGCCACTGTCGGATATCAATTCTTTAACCTTGTTTTCCACATGATTTTTCTATCATTGCGTGCAATTAATAAGTTATGCACATGTTGAATATTATATTATAAGTTCGGTTGAGTTTAGAAATTGGTTTACCAAATGATAGCATCTTGGAAGTATGGGTCTCTGCCACCTTTGGTCCTTGGACGTAACGAGTTGTAGTGTATCCAAACCCCTTCATTTGTGTCCAGCACAAGAAGAGTCCAATGGTCTGGAACAATATTATCACTATTACCACTTGAGTTCATTGGGAAGACAATGTAACGTGCCTCCACACTAGGCAGCAGATGCTTGTCAATTTCCTTTTTTCTAGCTTCTTCCAAATTGGGGGAATGTACAAGTGTCTACACATTATCATAGATATGAATAAGATATGAACATGGTTATCAAGAACTCACATATTTTTAGTAGTTGATTTTTTACCCAACATAGGTTGTTAATGAATATGCATCATCTGCTGAAAGTGGATGATTCACTGCATTTGTTAAAATCTAAAAGCATATCTCCCCATGTGTCTAATACCTGTTTTAAAACATTTATTTATAAATAAACATACACAAAGTACACGCTCATTTACTCCATTTTCAAAACATATATACGTACAATGTTGTATAATTCAAGTCCTCCCATAAGCTTCAGTGCATCTTCAACATCAATGTAACTTCCATACTCAATTTCAGTCCATTTTTTGGCCCTGCAATATAATGCAATTACAATCGTATAACATTAAAATATAGGTGCCCACGTATAGGTATTACGTAAAACATATGACACTTATGTATAACCTTCGGCGTCATAAATTTGTTTAAACTTGTCGAGGTCATTTGGACTCAAATTGTTGCACGCCTTCCACAATTTTTTAGTGTCCCTTTCAGACATTCCTATGATTGTGTTGGATTTTTCAGGTACTTGATCAACATCGACAAAATCTTCTTCTTCAACTTTATCGCTTACCTTGCTGGTCCCATCGTTTTTCAATGTCACATTCATTTTTCCCCTTTTTCTTCGCACTATATTCGAAATCTTCTTCTCTTCGCCTTTTTCTTTCTTTTTTTTTTTGATATTCTTAATCATGGATGTTGTCCCCTTTGGTGGCGGCTGTTGATGGGTTGAAATCATGGGTGGGATAGAAGTTTGTTGGTATTTCTGCGTAATGGCATGGACTGACATCTTGTTTACTTGTTCAACCAGAGCAACGTTTTCAGCTTCAAGTTGTTGAATTTTATCCTTTGATGCTCGCATTTCAGCCTGGAACATTTCTCTCTCTTTATTCATGTTGATGACCATGTTTTCCATATTCATTTTCAGTGATTCATTCTCCTTTGCAAGCTTCATGATCTCTTGGTTGTATTCAACATCGGTCTTCTTTGGGTCACACACTCCCTCACCATGCATCTGTTTAGACTGACAAATAGCAACATCAAGGAGAGTTTTAAATGGTTGTCCTTCATTTATATTACCATCACTTGTGTCCAAGATGTCATCATCATCGTCAATCAGCAAGTCGTCCTCCTGCCAAAGACTGTTTTCACGAACATCATGTTTTTGCTCATGATTTCTTGTTTCCTGATGGATTTCGTCATTTTCAACACTATTCGAGTCGACCTTTCCATGTGGACTATCACTGTTTCAACCTTGTTGTCTCTCTTTTTCACGTTATGTTTTAGCAATTTTTTCCTCCTTCGTCTTTTTCAACTTCTGACAGATAACTTGGGAACAAATGGATTTTGTCAATTTTTTTTCAATAAAAACCTGTAGAATTCCACAGTTACAAAACCAATGTTGCCAACATTTGAACAAATTTCGCAAGATAAATGATATTGTGACATGTTTGCCACAATTAGGTCGTTTCAAAAAGTCAAACATTGTGTAAATGAGAATAAATATTTAAAACTTATATCTTTTGACCCAAGCTTCTGCAGCTTCTTTTGCCTAATAGCCTTTTGAAGACTTTGTAAATTCCATTTCAGGAATCTTGGGAATACATTTGACATTTCAGGGGTTATCAATGTTGTGTGTCCACAAAGTCAAAACTATATGTTTTTTAAATATTGTTAATGTCAATATGAAAATCATAAAAAATTATAACAAATGCAACATATAAATTTAAAAAATTAACACACAAAAATACTAATCGGTATCAATAAAACGCAACCAATGATTGCTGTATGGGTATCTACCTTTTTTCTCAATGATTTGATAAGTGCATTTGAATGAGACAACACCAATCATACTTTCTAATCTCATCTAAGTTCTCCACATATGGAACATATCTCCACCCAAGAGTGTTTCCTGTGTTTGTGAAGAAAAAGGATACCAGTAGGAGTAGACAAAACAATCTTGCAACGTCGTCAAAATTTGTTTGAGATGTACCAACCACAACAGGCCTTAATTTACTCTTTATCAACGTTGCATTCAATCTCTTGTCTTTTCTAAACCTACGTTTGATAAATGATGTTTTTTTTTACCATGTTTGGTTGACTTAATCTACACATGCCCATCTTGTATTCCAAAAATGAGTTTCACATCACTCGTTCGCAATCTCAGTTCTTCCCCTCCGATTTGAAATCTAGAGGTTTGATCATTGAAACATAAAATATTTTTTAATACTTCTTTGTCCGTTTTCCTGCATCATACTTTGTCTACCTTCCTATCTATTACTTTTTCAAACAAGAACCAAAATGATGTCTTCTTCATTGCAGTCTTGTGCTCGTCTGTTAGTTCAACATCATCGATTGCCCTAACAATAGAGGTTTTAGTGAAGTTTTCACATACCTTCTTTACCACTATGCATGCCTATTTCTTCAGCAATTCCTTCTTCACCACACACATTCACGCCTTTCAATTAATAACAGTGAATCCATAAAAAAAAAACCCATTCTAAACAATATGTCTTTAAAGGAATAGAGGGTTAAGTAAGTTTTATCATACCTTTGTCACCACAATATAAGCCTTTTTCTTTACCGTTTCCTTCTTCACCATCCAGTTGTACTCTTTTCATTTACTCACAGCAAAACCCATATGAAGAACAAAAAAAAATGATTTTGAACATCCTGTTTTGAAAAGATCGGAGGTTTTAGGAAGTTATCTCATCAATTTTTGAAGAGCCCACATTTTTGGCAATATTGAAAGAGTTATGGGTAACAGGCCATCCTTGTTGTTTCGGCTATGGAGGCAAAAATTTAGGAGACTGTTCCCCTTTTACATAATGGGCTATTTTAGACATTTGTTATGTATTGTGTACTTTTTGATTGGTATTTTTAAATGTTATCTTTTTGGACCTATATTTTCTAAAAAAGGTATCGGCCCCCTTAATTCCCCCCTTTTTTTTTTTTTAATACTGTTGGGCTGGCCCTGAAGACAATTCAATCTTAAATAAAAAGTAAAACCTTGATTTTCCAAAAAAAAAAAAAAAAATATATATATATATATATATACACACATACTTACGTCAACAACATTACAATTTATGCCCAGAGAGCAGCCCAAACACTCTAACATCCATTAGAGAAGATCTGTGCAACAAAACAGTGTGTGCTAAAAAAAATCTTAGACGTACATTAATATTAGAATTGAATTTAAATTTTCTTATAAGTAAAAAACACTGTGTAATCCTACACAGATAATTAACAATTTCATCAAATTAGAGTTGATTTTCAACTTGTTTAAAGTGAAAAAACATTGTGTTCATTGGGACAAAAAAAATTAAATGGAGTTTGAGGGAGAAAGATATTAGTGAGCGTGTGTATTCTGTCGTAGATAGTGTGAACAAAGGGGTGTGTAGGTGAGGAGAGGATGGGAGGGGGAAGGCGAAGATAAGGGGTTAGAGGAAGAGATACCTGAGAATCTGAGACAGGGAAGAGAAGGGGTTTGAGGCGTGACTCTGGGGGGAGAGAGCTGAGTGAGACACGAGAATATTGATATAGAGGTCTCCTGGAGACAAATAAAGGAGTTTTGGGTGATACTCAGATGTGTCAACTTTAAGCCCGATACGACACGATTATTAAATTGACACAATTATTAAATATACCAAATAAATATTTTAAACTAATGGTTGTCCTTCATTTATATTACCATCACAGGTATCCAAGATGTTATCATCATCGTCAATCAGCAAGTCGTCCTCCTGCCACAGACTGTTTTCAAGAACATCATGTTTTTGCTCATGATTTCTTTTTTCTTGATGGATTTCGTCCTTTTCAACACTATCCGAGTCGTCCTTTCCATGTGGACTACCAACTGTTTTAACCTTGTTGTCTCTCTTTTTCACATTATGTTTTAGCAATTTTTTTCCTCCTTCGTTGTTTTCAACTTCTGACAGATAACTTGAGAACAAATGGATTTTGTCAATTTTTTTTTCATTAAATACCTGTAGAATTTCACAGTTACAAAATTAATGTTGCCAACATTTGAACAAATTTCACAAGATAAATGATATTGTGACATGTTTGTCACAATTAGGTCGTTTCAAAAAGTCAAACATTGTGTAAATGAGAATAAATATTTAAAACCAAAATTTAAACTTACATCTTTTGACCCAAGCTTCTGCAGCTTCTTTTGCCTAATAGCCTTTTGAAGACTTTGTAAATTCCATTTCAGGAATCTTGGAAATACATTTGGCATTTCAGGGGTTATCAATGTTGTGTGTTCACAAAGCCAAAACTGTATGTTTTTTAAATATTGTTAATGTCAATATGAAAATCATAAAAAATTATAACAAATGCAACATATAAATTTAAAAAATTAACATACAAAAATACTAACCGGTATCAATAAAACGCAACCAGTGATTGCTATAGGGGTATCCACCATTTTTCTCAATGATTTGATAACTGCAACTTGAATGGCATGACACCAATCATACTTTCTAATCTCATCTAAGTTCTCCACATATGGAACATATCCCCACCCAAGAGTGTTGCTTGTGTTTGTTGAAGAAAAGGGATACCAGCAGGAGTAGACAAAACAATCTTGCAACGTCGTCAAAATCTGTTTGAGATGTACCAAGTACGGCATGTCTCAATTTACTCTTTATCAATGTTGCATTCAATCTCTTGTCTTTTCTAAACCAACGTTTGATAAATGATGTTTTTTTTTTACCATGTTTGGTTGAATTAATCTGCACATGCCCATCTTGTATTCCAAAAATGAGTTTCACATCACTCCTCCGCAATCTCAGTTCTTCCCCTCCGATTTGAAATCTAGAGGTTTGTTCATTGAAACATAAAATCTTTTTTAATACTTTGTCCGTTTTCCTGCACCATGTTTTGTCTACCTTCCTATCTATTACTTTTTCAAACAAGAACCACCCAAATACCCAAATTTACTTGAATCACAACGAAATATTCCATATGAAATTTAACAATTTAATCATAAAAAGCAATTGTAACAAGAAATCAAATTACCAAAAAAACTTGGAGATATTATTGATTCCACGCCATAATTTATCAAAGTTTACCTTCCCCAATGTCGACAAGTTCTTTTCCAGCACTATTCAATGATCTCAACAGTTCTTCCTCACCACAATGAATGCCTTCTTCTTCATCGTTTAAAAAATGGTGTGGTCGTCACCGTCTGTAACCGAGACTTTCACTATTTCACACTGAACCCATTAAAAAAAAAAACCCATTTTGAACAGGAAGTTTTCAAAATAATGGAGGTTTTAGTGAAGTTTTCTCATACCTTCTTCGCCACTATGTATGCCTATTTCTTCAGCAATTCCTTCTTCACCACCCACATTCACGCCTTTCAATTAATAACAGTGAACCCATAAAAAAAAAAAACTCATTCTTAACATCATGTCTTGAAAGGAATAGAGGGTTTAGGAAGTTTTATCATACCTTTGTCACCACAATGTAAGCCTTTTTCTTTATCGATTCCTTCTTCATCATCCAGTTGTACCCTTTTCACTTACTCACAGCGAAACCCATCCGAAGAACAAAAAAAAATGATTATGAACTTCCCGTTTTGAAAAGAACGGAGGTTTTAAGAAGTTATCTCATCAATTTTTGAAGAGCCCACATTTTCGGCAATATTGAAGGAGTTATGGGTAACAGGCCATCCCCGTTATTTCGGCTATGGTGGCAAAAATTTAGGAGATTGTTCCCCTTCTATAGAATGGGCTATTTTAGACATTTGTTATGTATTGTGTACTTTTTGACTGATAGTTTTAAATGTTGTACTTTTGGACCTATATTTTCTAAAAAAGGTACCGACCCACTTAATTCCCTGTTTTTTAATACTGTTGGGTTGACCCCGAAGACAATTCAATCTTAAATAAACAGTAAAACTTTGAAAATCCAAAAAGTATATATATATCTATAGATACACTCACACACTTACGTCAACAACATTACAATTTATGCCCTAGAGAGTAGCCCAAACACTCTAACATCCATTATTTTTTGTCTTTGAAGTATTGAATATATTTTTATGTGGTCCAAGCAGACAACATCCAAATTGGTTAACGATTTTTTATCATAAACTTTTTCACGTGATATCTAAATATGGACAAAAAAATAATTTAGGTAGTTCTTGATCAAAATTTGAGTAGCTCTTGACAAAAAAATATGTAATATGAGGAGCTCTTGATCAAAATTTGGATAGCTCATGATCAAAACTGTGTAATTTGGGTAGCTCTTTGACTAAAATTTGAGTAAAAATTTAGTCAAGAGTTATTTAATTTATTTTTTTATCCATATTTTGGTATTACGTTATAAGTTTATAATCAACAATCGTTATTAATCTGGTCGCTGTCTGCTTGAGGGACAACTTAAAAATATATTCAATACTTCAGAGACTAAAACGATGCAATTGAAACATTTGAGATCAAAATGAGATAAACCTCATACTTTAGGGACCAAATGCAATTAACCCTCAAAAGAAAAAAAAAAAGGTAAATTTTATTTACACCCCTTGACATTTGATCAACTAACACAAAGACCCCTTGACATTCAATCAAATATTATTGAATTACTAATATTCACTTCCTATCTCTTGAAATTTTATGTCCAAATGTAGTTTTAAAAATTAACCCTGGCCATAATTTCATTTGGGTTAACGTGAGAGTTGTGATTCATTTGATAATAAATCAACCAGTTATTTATTATCAAATGAATCACAACTCTCTTCTCACACCATAAAAATTAGGCCTGTCAAAATTTGACACGGCACGATTAACCGACACGAATCGACATGAATTAAACGGGTTTGGGTGAGACCTTAACGGGTTTGGGTAGTAAATGGGTTGACCTGTTAGACACGTTTAATAAACGGGTTGTGTTCGGGTGAGACTTATCAACCCATTTAAATAAATTTAATATAATAATAAGGGTTAATTTCACTTTGCACCCTGAAAGATTGTTAAATTATCAATTTACACCCTGAAAGATAAAAATTCTCACATTGGACCCCGAAAGAAATAAAACGGTAGCAATTAGGTCCAACACCTAACCGCCGTTCAGTTTGCCGTCTTTTTTATGCTCACGTGCAAAACAAGTGATAAGTCAGAAGGGCAAACCTGTAATGAACAAGGTAATCTCACATGTGATTTGCACATGACAACACCTCGGTTGAAGAAACCGATCATCTACAGTCATTGCCTTCACTTTTTCACATTTTCAGAGTACTGAGAGAGAGGGAAAGATGAAGAGGTAGCATGATTCTCGTCTAGGGCTTCAAAGTCAAAGAAAGAGGTTGTGTATATATTCTCTACGAACAATTTACAGTGAAAAACTGGTTGATTCTGTACTAGCTTAGCTTTCCTGGACAAAAAATGTCGTGGTCGCTGAGGGAGGGGACAAACGATTTACAGACTCATTGGGATGCACCATGCTATGGTAATCATATTTTTTGTATTTGTTTTTCTATTGTGTTTGGAATATGGGGTTCATTCTGGTGGGTTTGTGTGTTTGTAAACTGTTGTCCATTTCGTCATTCTGGTATGTTTGTGGGTATATAGTTGGGACCAATTTTTGTATGTGGGTTTGTGTGTTTGTTATTTTATTACTATTTTTCTATTGTGTTTGCATTGTAGGGTTCATTGTGGGGTTCATTGTTTGGATGTTTGTGGGTGTATTGTGGGGACCAGTTTTTGTCTGAATGCAGGTTTTTGTGTTTGCATTGCATTGTGTATTGTGGGGACAAGTTATTTTGTTACTTTTTTCCTAGACAATTGTGTTTGCATTGTGGGGTTATATAAGATTAACAGTGTGTAGCTTGTTGGTCATTTGGTGGTACATGCAGATAAAAATTCTGAATATTTTACTATCAGATTGCATCATGGTGGTAGATTGGAACATTTAGGTGATACATCATATACTAGTGGAAAGGTCAATCACATTGATATGTGTCATGTTGATGAGATTTCATTGATTGAGTTGGATAGTATGGTAAAGGATAGTATGACATTGTATGCTTATGAGATATCCTTAGGATCCTATGAGATTAATAAATTCTATCATAGATCTTGGCATGGATGGAGGTTGTTAGAAAATGATGTGCAGGTGTTGGACATGATCAATTGGGTTGATGAGGACAGAGTCATTGATATTTATGTTGACCATATTAAGCAAAGTCAAGTTGAGTCAAACTGTGGTACCATAGAACAAGAAGTTGGAGTTGAGACTGATAGTGATGGGGATATAAATGATAGTGACTCATCAGAATATGAATCTTTTTATGATAGTGAGTATGACATAATTGATGATCAATTATATGAGACATTTGTTGATAAAGATGTTGAATTTGTTGGTAAGGACAATGGGAAAGGTGTTGATAGTGAAAGGGGCACGACAGATGATGTTGATAATGATTTGTATGCTGAAGACAATGACAGTGAAGAGTTATTAAGTCTTAGTGGTTCATCATCAGATGATGAGGAAGGAGGACATTGTAAGAGACAGAGGGTGAAATATCCACAGTTTAATTCAAAGTCTGATATGGTTGACCCAAAGTTTAAGCTATGTATGTTGTTCAAAACAACAGCTGAATTTAGAGCTGCAGTTATACAACATGCAAAAAAATGGGGAAAAGAAATAAGATTCACTAAAAATGAGAAGTCTAGAGTAAGGGCAGTTTGTAGGGAAGAGTGTGATTGGTTGATTTATGCTTCCAGCATGGCAGGAGAGAAGACAATGCAGGTTAAAACTTTTAATGGTGAATATAGTTGCAATAGAACTTTCAAAGTGAAGCATGCCAATGCATAGTGGCTGGCTGATACGTATGTTGATAGGTTGAGATCCAACCCTACATGGCCAATGAAATCAATTAAGCAAACTGTGTTGAAAGAACATGTTGTCACCTTAAGTAAAAGCCAAGTATATAGGGGCAAAGCTGCAGCAAGGACAAGGGTTAGTGGCAAAGACAAAGACTAGTTCATGTTGTTATGGGATTACTGTGAAGAGTTGAGGAGAACCAATCCAGGTACTACATGTATTATCAAAACCAAAGTAGTAGGAGGTGATCATGTAAGGTTCAAGAGGATATATATATGTTTTGGGGCACTAAAAAGTGGGTTACAACTGGGCTGCAGACCATTAATTGGTTTGGATGGTTGTCATTTGAAGTTCCATCAATATGGCATTTTACTGTCAGCTATTGGAATTGACCCTAACAATCAGATGTATCCAATTGTTTATGCAGTAGTAGAGCAGGAAAAAAAGAAGTCTTGGGCATGGTTCCTCCAATTGTTGAAGCAGGACCTATGTATAGATAACAGTCATGCATGGACTTTTATGTCAGATAAGCAAAATGCAAGTTTTATCTAATGTTTTTTGTTTAGGATATTATTTTATACATGATGTTTATTTTATGCATTTACTCATCCAATTTTTTATGTAGGGAATACTTGATGCAGTGGAGACTCTTTTTCCAAATTCAGAACATAGGTTCTGTGTGAGACACTTGTATAACAACTTCAAAGTTGAGCATAAGGGCTTAGCTTTAAAGGACTTATTGTGGAGGGCTGCTAAGTCTTCAAGAATTGTTGACTTTAGTAATGTCATGGAGGAGTTACGAAGTGTTGATGAATCTGCCTATCAATGGTTGTGTGAAAGGCCACCAACAAATTGGTCTAGGTACTTTGTCCAAATGTGACATGCTACTCAATAATTTGTGTGAGAGCTTCAATGCTTGTATTGTAGAGGCTAGGGACAAACCTATCTTAACAATGCTTGAAACTATAAGAGTTTGGCTTATGGAAAGAATACATAGACAAAGGGATTCAATTAAGAAGTATAAATGAGCCATTTGTCCTAGGATTCAAAAGAGATTAGAAGCCATTAAAATGGAGTCAGCAGCTTTCATTCCTACATGGAATGGGGATGAAAAGTTTGAAGTTGTTGGGATGAGTGGAGACAAATCAACAGTCAACATACAAGATAGGACTTGTAGTTGTAGGAGGTGGGACTTAACAGGAATCCCCTGTAAACATGGTGTGTCTGCCCTCAACTACTTAGGTTTGTCAGCAGAGGATCATGTGGCTGATTGGTACAAGGTTGAAACATTTCTCAATTGTTACAGTCAATTGATGAGTCCTATAATGGGAAGGAATTATGCCAATCTCATTCCCCCTAATCAAACCACAAGACCTGGTAGGCCCAAGAAGGCAAGAAGGAGAGAGAGTGATGAGCCTGCCAAAGGTGTGAAGTTGAGAATGAAATACAAAGCAATCATATGTGGAACTTGTGGTCAAGCTGGTCACAACAAGAGGAAGTGCAAGGTGGTCACAACTTCCAGTGGCGTAGATACATCAACTTGTGTAGACACAACCCCTCCAGATCATGCAGATATTTTATCAGTAAGTTTTTTTATCTGCAATTGGTTGATTTTTATTATTAACATTAACCTTTGTACATTTCATGGTCAGGTGGCAGCTATGGAAAATGCATCACAAAGTGGTTCAAGGTCAAGCCCCGATGCTACTCAATATAAATCTACAAAGGGCAGACAAAAGTTACCTGTAAGACATGAACCACCTTCTTTCAATTAATAGTTACAAAATTTAACTAATAGTTGTTTTTTTTTTCTTTGACATATTAGAAGGAAAAGAAATACATCATGTCCCTCAACTAGCTAACCCCAAGCTACTCAACCACAGACTACTTCAGCACAACCTGCTTGGAGGCCACCAAGAAAAACTTCAACAACACCTGTGTCGATGCCACCCCAATCTGGTGCAGCACAACCTATCTTACCCAACAAACCAATTCTGCACCAGCTCCTACACAACACTCCAACTCATCCAAGAAAGTGAGGAAGACAAAGAATGTTGGGGGGACACAGTGAAACTCTAGGACCTTTTGTGATTTTTGGGATGTACTGTTAATAGGGGTGAAACTCAGCAGTCACTTTTTGTATCTCATTGCAGCTCTATGTTGATAATGATATGTTGCAGCTACACAGTTACCTTTTGTTATGGGGGTGTAAAGTGGATATATTTTTTTGTCAGCTAACTGCAACTATTTTTGCATGAAATTAATGCAAAGTGGATATAATTTTCTGGAATGGTGTTATTTTGTGTTATTTAGAAAAGGGATGTATCTGAATACAACTGCAACTATGTTTGAACCAACACCATTCAAATACAAAATCCAGTTTGCATTGCATAATACATAATCCATTGCTACATTTGATACAAAATAACTCCAACTTCATCACATTGGCTTCCAAAATATGATTTATCCATCGGTACATTTGATACAAATTAGCTTCAACTTGATCACATTAGCTTGAAAAACAGGTTTGAACCAATAGACATTCACAACAACTCCAACCTTGTTATGTTTCCATTTGAAACCTGTCCATCTGGAGTGTGTTCATAATCACCCATGCAGCAATACAGAACCACCATGAAAAACCAGGAACCAACAAGGCAGAACCAAAGCATTCTACCCCTTGCTCTGCTTCTCTCCAACTGTTCTTCTAAACTTGTAACACGACGCAACAAACTGGGTATAATTTGGCGTGATCGGTTACACATCGAGGGGTCGATCCATAGAAAGTAATCACATGGACCACCAACCTATGATTTTATAATTGATAAAAAATTAGAATATCACACAATACATAGAGAATTATACCATTTTAACCTCAGTTTGTTGTAAAAAAAATTTCTTGTTCAATCTTTATCAGAAAAATAGAAATTTTAAATACAAAAATCACATATAAAATCAACAAATCTTTCACGCATATGGATTTGTACTTGATCAACTGATTACAAACCAAAAATCTTATGAACAAAAAGAGAAACAAAAGAACTTTTATGGGAAACTCATTCAACGAAATACCTCATTTTTTGCGCAACTGATAAACCTTCTTCCAGGGTTTAAATCCGTCCAAGAGGTTTTCGTTACAGCTCTGCGGCCACAGTAACATAATGCTTGTATTTTCCCCTCTTCTTCCACCTCCCAATTTTTCTCTGTTTTTCTTGCCCTAGGTCACAGATTTGTGACCTTAAATGTAGAAGACATCTACAGACGAAGTGCATTTGAGGGCCAAAATGGTTCATTTACAGGTTTGCCATTCTGACTTATCACTTGTTTTGCACGTGAGCATAAAAAAGATGGCAAACTGAACGGCGGTTAGGTGTTGGACCTAATTGCTACCGTTTTATTTCTTTCGGGGTCCAATGTGAGAATTTTTATCTTTCAGGGTGTAAATTGATAATTTAACAATCTTTCAGGGTGCAAAGTGAATTTAACCCTAATAATAAATTATATATAAAAAAAATAATGAATGAGTAAATAAAAAAAAGTAAAGAAAACATTTCAAAAAAACAAAAAAGTAAGGCATCAGTATGATTTTTACGTGAAAAGGGAGACTTCAATTGGCCATCAGTAAAGGCCATCAGTTTGGCCCTTTTCTTTGAATCCCACATCGACAAGGAGTGGAGAGGGGAAGACTTCACTTGCCTATAAAAAGAGGTAGTGGGCTGTGATGTGGTTTTTATGTGAGCTATTGGCTGAAATTCTTCCAAGAGGAAAGTATAGTTGAAAGTAAATAAATGGAGTGTAAAAATTTATTAAAATAATATATATATATTTTTTAAATGGGTTAAACGAGTCGTGTCGTGTTACCTGTTTATTAAATGGTTTGTGTTCGTGTTAAAAATTTATACCCGTTTATTAAACGTGTCGTATATTGGTTTATACGTTTTTCACCCGTCACCCGTTTAACCCGACACGATTGACACCCCTAATAAAAACCCAACCATCCTGGCCATAATTTCATTTGGGTTGTTAGGGGTGTTCAAATTTTCGATTGGCCGCAATTGTCTACCCTACCAGACCCTACCCTACTGAACGGCTAGCCCCAAAAATTGGGTAGGAATGCGAAATACCCATCAATTTCCGCATTCCTACCCTACCCTACCCGCATTAATTAATATATATATATATATATATATATATATATATATATATATATATATATATATATATATATATATATATATAAACTAAAAAAACCCTAATTGCTAACCAACTTTATCGTTTACTGACTAAGCGAGCGCCTCACTCCACTCATTTCTTCTTGCCTCCATCGGCTTTCATCGCTCAAGTCTCTGCCTCCATAACTCAGGCCTTCATCGTTCAATTTCAACCTCCCCAGGTACTCTCTCTCCCACTATCTTTCTCTCTCTGTCTTTGTTTGGGCGCAATCTGGTGACCTTCATCGTTCAGGCCTTCATCTACAAATTTGATTTTTTTTTTAAGCATCAAATTAATGAACCTCAAAACCCTAGCTTTCAAGCATCGTTCATGCATTCTCTGTTTTTTATTAAGCATCGTCCAGACCTTCTTTGTTTTTTTTTAAGTTTTCAAAACTTATCCAATTAATATAAAAAATATGAGTAATTGTTGTTGTAGTTGTTTTATGCTTTAGTGTTATTGATTTATGATGTTGTTAAATTGGTGCATGTTATTTAATTAAATTGTTAAAATGATCCAAAAATTAATAACTACAAAAGTGTTTACCCGACTTCCTACCCGATTAATTGGGTAGGAAGTCGGGTACGGTAGACCAATAAAAAATTCTTCCGCAAAATATTGGATAGGAAGACGGAAGACTATATTTTCTACTCGTAGGGTAGGATGAACACCCCTATGGGTTGCTGTGAAAAAGGAAGAGAATAAACCTAAAAAAGTAATTTTTTTTTCCATGGCCAATTGTTAACGATTTAGTACCATATACAAAATGATAAAATTTCTATGGGTGGGCATTAAATTCGTGTGACATGATGAAGATACATTTTTCACCTTTTACTCACTTAACCTTTTTTAAGAGAGCAATGCTTTGTTATATTTTGTTGTTTGCAAATTTTCCCAACAACTAAAGAAGTAGCGAAATATCAAAATTTACACGGTCAAGGGCCTCATAATTTCACTAGTGATGGCCTATTAAAGTGATTTTTGGGCGCTCTCATTTGTCCCACCCCTTTTTTCAATAGAAAAAAATAAAAGAAAGATCAAAATTTAGATTTCCTCAAAATTATGACATTGTTGTGGGTAAATTTTGTTAATTTATTTTTTAAAAATAAAAATTATAATTAGTTCAAGGATTAAACTTTTGCAATAGAAAAAATAAAAGAAAGATCAAAATTTAGATTTCCTCAAAATTATGACATTGTTGTGGGTGAATTTTGTTAATTTATTTTTTAAAATTAAAAATTATAATTAGTTCAAGGATTAAACCTTTGTTTTGGTTCATTATTTCGGTCACCTAAGAAATTGAATATGTTTCAAAAATATAACAAAAACAAATAAAAAATTAGGGAAATATTTTTTTAGTTCTCCAACAGCGAGAAAGCTTCGATCTCCCTCAGTTCGAAATCCTTGGAGAAGGCCTTGAGCAGCAGTAGTAGCAGTAGTCTTGGTTCGAAATCTCTCGGTGTATCAGTAGCGTTGTTTCGAAATCTCTCGATTTGGAGTTCTTCGATTGGAATTTTGGTTGTCTCCTCATAGCCTTCGCTTCTTCGATTGGAGTGTTTTTATAATATTTTCTGGAAGTTTTCTGGCCATTTGGGTTTTCATAGATGTGGATAAGAAAATAACATCAGGGCGTGGGGAAGTAACATTCTTCCAACAGAAATTCGAAAACTTCTTCAATGGCTGCCCAAACCAACCATTATCTTCCCACGTCAACTTTCAACATTTTAAACTAAACATGCCAATTACATCCTTCCCTCCTAAGATTATGGAATGGCCAACAATGTATCATTTAGACAAATCGTCAGTGACTTTTCTTTCTCCAATTCATCACCCTTTGCAAAATTTTTGGAGTCTTGTGCCCAATCGAAGTCGGCACGCGAAACCCGTCGCATCCACGCCCGTATTATCAAAACCCAGTTTTCCTCCGAGATCTTTATACAGAATAGACTCATTGACGTGTATGGAAAATGTGGATGTTTGGATGATGCGCATAAAGTGTTCGATAAAATGACTATGAAGAACACTTTCACTTGGAATTCAATGATAAGCGCATTTATAGTATCGGGTCTTCTTGATAAAGCTAAGTGGGTACTCAGATCAATGCCTGAGCGTGATCAGTGCTCATGGAATTCGATGATTTCAGGTTTTGCTCAGCATGATCGGTTTGAGGAATCACTCGAGTATTTTGTTAGAATGCATAAGGAGGGCTTTGTTTTTAATGAGTACTCATATGGAAGTGCTCTTAGCGCTTGTGCAGGGTTAAGGGATGTGAAAACAGGCACACAAAGTCATGGTGTCGTGTCAAAATCTCCGTTTTTGTTGGATGTTTATATGGGGTCTGCGCTTATTGATATGTATGCAAAATGTGGGAATGTGGGTTGTGCTCAAAATATTTTTGACGGGATGAGTGGGCGGAACATTGTATCTTGGAACTCTTTGATTACGTGTTACGAACAGAATGGGCCAGCGAGTGAGGCTATTAAGAGTTTCATGAGGATGATGGATTCAGGACTTGATCCAGATGAGGTTACACTGGCCAGTGTCGTGAGTGCATGTGCGAGCTTGTCAGCAATCGCAGAAGGTAAGCAAATCCATGCTCGAGTTGTGAAGTTTGATGAATTTCAAGATGATCTTGTTTTATGCAATGCATTGGTTGATATGTATGCAAAATGCAATAAAATAAATGAAGCAAGATGGACTTTTGATAGGATGCCAATAAGAAATGTGGTGTCTGAAACCTCCATGGTAAGTGGGTATGCGAAATCAGCGAGTGTAAAAACAGCCAGACTAATGTTTACAAAGATGATGGAGAGGAATGTTGTATCTTGGAACGCACTTATTGCAGGCTATACCCAGAATGGGGATAATGAAGCAGCATTAGGACTCTTCCGCCTTCTAAAGAGGGAAGCTGTATGGCCTACACATTATACCTATGGAAATCTCCTCAATGCTTGTGCAAATCTATCTGATCTCAAAATTGGCAGGCAAGCTCACACCCATGTATTGAAACATGGATTTTGGTTCGAGTATGGACCGGAGCCTGATATTTTTGTGGGGAACTCTCTCATAGACATGTATATGAAATGTGGATCAGTTGAAGATGGGAGTCAGGCCTTTGCAAAAATGATTGATAGAGATTGAGTTTCATGGAATGCCATGATAGTTGGTTATGCACAAAATGGGCATGAGATTGAAGCTCTTGGAATGTTTAGGGAAATGTTGTTATGTGGAGAGAAACCAGACCATGTCACTATGATTGGCGTTCTTTGTGCTTGTAGCCATGGTGGGCTGGTTGAGGAGGGTCGTCATTTTTTCTTATCAATGAGCAAGGAACATGGTTTGGAACCCTTGAAGGACCATTATACATGTATGGTTGATTTGCTTGGCCGTGCCGGTTGCCTTGATGAAGCAAAGAATTTAATAAAATCAACGCCAATGCAGCCTGATGGAGTTGTATGGGGATCTTTACTCGCTGCTTGTAAAATTCATGGTGACATTGAGTTAGGAAAGTAAGTTTGTTGCTGAGCAGCTCCTAGAGATTGATCCAGGAAACTCTGGTCCATATGTCCTACTCTCTAACATGTATGCAGAACTTAGAAAATGGAAGGACGTTATTAGAGTTCGGAAGCTTATGAGGCAGCGGGGCATTATTAAGCAGCCAGGTTGCAGTTGGATTGAAATTCAAGGCCAGATGCACGTATTCATGGTGAAAGATAAAAGACATCCTCAAAAGACAGAAATCTATCAACTCTTGAAAACTCTAACAAAACTAATGAAGCTTTCTGGATATATCCCTGATATTGGTCATTTGGAGTCAGATGAGGAACAAAACAACTCAGATTATATCTCATCTGAAGAATTTGATAAACCTCTAACTGTTGCCGTTGCATGATTGTTCAACTCATTTGTCGTTATATGTTTTTTCTTGGTATTTGCTCTTTTCAAATTCTGTTCAACTGTTTTACTTTTTGCAAAGAATAAACTCACAAAAAAGTGGTTTGACCACTTCCGTAGAATATATCTTATATCGCTTAGTGTTTGGGAGGATCACTTTTTTGATCTATGCATATGTTCTTTTTTTTTTTTTTTAATCACGGTCAATCATTTGCTTGTTTATATCTTACTAACTCAATTTATTTTAATTCTTTGATCACACTGTACATGTTTTGACAGAGCTTCTTGCAGGATTGGATCTTGTTGTCTTTCACTTTAGGGTGCATGATTAGACGTGTCTAACGAACTAGATAATAGTCTTCTTGATATATAGTTGTTTGAATTGGAAGAAATTTGTTGTGAAGACTTCAGGTTGTATACTTGAAAGAAAATATAAATTTTAGGTGGCTTTAAACCTGCCTTCCATACTAATGGTTCATAAAAAGCATCTTGTTTGGGCATCTTCAAGCAAGATGGAGGATTGCGAGGAATTTAGCCATCAGTTGTCGACTAGTTAGTAAGGTGAGAGGTTCAAGCCTGCTTTCTTGTGGCGCGCGCACCACCCACACTCGAGGCAAATCAGAGCACTCGAGTCTACTACCAAATTGATGTCAAAACAAAATTGAGGGGGTAAGTACATCCTCACAACTCACCACCCATATCATAATTCAAGGTTGTGGTATCGACTATCAGCTCAATAGCAATGAGACACATCGAGCATAATGTTGCGAAGCAATATCGGGTGATATACACGAAATGCTAGGTAGAAGTTGAACACTATGAGAAATTTAGTTATATAGCAGCATCACAAAATGTAGTGACGATGTCTCGGAAGACTCACTGTTAACTCAGAGGAGTCTTGATCGATGCTATTGACTCAACTGAAACCCATGGTTTACACAGAATGAGAAACAATATTGCGCTCTCCACCAGTACTTTGAACCATGTTCAAGACTTGTAGTATAAGCACTTCATTGAACCATCTATAATATAAAATCAACAAGTTCATCGAACGATCTTAAATTCATTCATCCAAAGGTAAAAAAATTAATATTTTATCCCTTAATAGTTTTCCTCCAATCCCATCGCATCCAATTTTCTCTCTCACCCTCACTCAATTTCAAACACCTCTCTCTCTCCACCATCGCTCCCTCCTAGGTATCTCTCCCTCACCACCACGCCAACCCACTCTGGCAATGACGATCTGCCATCAACGCAGCCCCACACCACTATCACAGCCACCACCCCTTCATCCTCTCCCCCCACCACCACGCCAACCCACTCTAGAGACCCATTGATGGACCCTGGACTGACCTCATTCACGTTATCTCTCTTCTCTATCGGTCATCTCTTTCTATTCTTGATGCAGATCTCCTCAAATTCACGCCCTAATTCATACCCTAATAGCTTCCCAAGATCGGCTCTCTCTCCATTCAGCCGATGTTGTCTCTCTCCTTATTCTTCCCTTCACACTAGGTATGTTTTCCTTCTCTCTATCTCTCCACCTCTTTTGGCTCCTATCACACACGCGCACACACACACACACACACACACACACACACACACACACACACACACACACACATAATAGGGCTCGATTTCTGTTTTGGGGTTTTCGCAAAACACACAGGATTTTGGGTTAGGGGGCTTTTGGTTTGGTGTTTTCAGGAGAGTTTGTGTTTTGGGTTTTTGCAGAACAAACACACACAGAGGCAACATCAGAGGATTCTGGGTTGGGAGGCTATTTGTGTTTTGTGATTGAATTGCGCCAATTATAAAGTAGAGCAACCTCTCTCTGATTTCTTTCCAGCAACCCAAACACACACATGCATGCGCACTCTCGTCTCTTTCTTAATATTTGACTATGTCTTTACTTGATTGTCCAGCGGTGATGGTTAAGGGTGTAGGTGGGTTTTCTGCGGGTTAGGTGTCTCTTGGATTTCCCTTTCGCTGCCGTATTCTTCTATCGAATTGTCGCTGCTCACAGTGCAAACGACTACTAGATTTGTGAAGCATTTCCTGGTGATTGGGTCAAGGTTTGATTGATTTATTGTGGTTTTCATCATTTTCGTGTAATCGATAGCTAGAAATCTAAATCGTTACTCTCACTGTTGCTAGACATCAACAATGGATTTGCCATTGTAGCACTTCTATGGGATCATGGACTGGTAAGTTTTTGAGAAAGACATCAATCAATGTGTTGGACCTTCCTGGTGAAATTCACTGGGCTGATCATTTGTTTTGCTACAGATGACTATGTTTGGTAGAGAAATGGTGATGATTTTCTGGTAAATTTTCTCTTACTTAAGCTTTGGAATCATTTAAGTTATCAGAGATAGAATTTAGAATGTACATATGTTGTCCCACTTATCAATCAGATGGCTACCAAGTTGAGTCCCGGCTCATTAGGAGCTATGACTGCGTTAACATCACCAGGTATTTCTTGACTTTTCCACATGAATGTTCCCTTGAACACCATTGACCAAGTTCAGAAGCTTTATAATTATTTAGGAATTGTGAGAAAGTTTGTACATGTTGATAGTGGCCACTCTAGCAATTTTTTCCACATTTGAAAACTTACTGGTTTTGTTTATTATATTTCTTGCAGAGTTTTGAAAATTGGTTTTTGGTATCCAAAGACATGGAGCAAACAATGGGTTCATTACCAAAGAAGGGGTTACAAAGTATTTAATACAGCTTCAGAAACATCCTTTGCTAACCAAGGTTTCTACCGCCTATTAGGTTCACTATCAATGTTTACCCAACTGCTGAGAGATAGAAGTCCACACACTTCTGATACATGTCTACTTTTCTTCTCAGTGCATCGCTACATGGACAGGGACTGAAGTCGTGCTTGGTGATCTGGGTCTCTTCAATGTAAGGATATGAGTCTCTTCAATGTAAGAGCAGTCCAAGTAAGTGCTACTATAAAAATATTCTAGCACATTTAATAGTACCTTGATAGTTGAGTCCAAACAATATGTTTTCTCTCTGTTCAATTCAAAACTAACCAAGGACATAAGAATGTTTTAAATATGCTTTATTCCTTTGGATATGCCTTAAAGATATGCTATGTGGCTTCATTTTCAACTATCATATAAATATGAGCAGTATAAATGTTAGCTTTCATTTATTTTTGTTCTGATTTTGTAGTATTTCGAAGCGCTATGTGGTATGGTTATTTGATTGGATTAGGTTGCTTCTTTCATTTCATGGGTTTGGTGTTTTGTGATAATTCAGTGCATTTAAGCAGTCTAAGT
Organism: Ilex aquifolium; assembly: GCA_951799425.1. NCBI lineage: Eukaryota > Viridiplantae > Streptophyta > Magnoliopsida > Aquifoliales > Aquifoliaceae > Ilex > Ilex aquifolium. The sequence continues at coordinate 19,044,498 of OX637403.1, forward strand.
AAGTGATGCAATTACTTTTGTTTGTTTTCATCAGTATTTGGCGAAATCAGACATGTAGATGGCGTTGATAGCGTTGATTCAACATGCAAACATTGTTGAATTTAAGGAGGCGTGGGTAGAGCAAGTGAGACGAGTAGCAGTGGAATTATATTCCATCAAGTAAAAGGTTCAAGGGCGATCATGTTGTTTCTAAATTGGTGGTAGTAGATTGTAATGCAGGATTGCTATGTTAATATTTTTATTGGGTATTGTTAAGGTGGAGATATGTAGGCGTTACAATATTTCCCAATTTCACAAATCTTAGTATGTGGAACTATGTGTTGATGAATATCCTCGGAATAGGGTTAAATGATGAAAACATCAAACAACCAATATTTGTTGGAGATAATTTTTCACTATTATGAGAACTTCTCTTCATGGTGTCTAATACGTCCAATTTGTCTAATTTTTGGTGTCTACTACTATTTTTGTAGTTTTGTAGGTCGTTTCTACTTAACCCACTCATGCTATTGCCAAATTCACCAGTAGTTTTTTTTTTTTGTGATTTTAACCATCTCATAATTAAGTATGTTTCTGGCAAAATTAAATATTGGTTTTTAGTCCAATTATGGTTTGAGTTTTATCAAGTGTTGATTTTAATTCGAATATTATTTTAAAGCTCCATCACTTTGAAATTGAATTCTTAAGTTTATTAAACTCTATCTAATTATGCTTATATTAAAATTACACGATGAGTCGGATTCATTTTCAAGGTTTGTTATTATTGAAATCTAAACGGTGTGGTGACACCAATTATCTTTAGGGATAATGTTTAAATGTACAATTATTTTTATGATATTAGTATTTTACAGTGGGGTGGGACTCTGAGTTGCAGAGTTTTTTTTTTTTTTTTGTGTGGTTTCTATCGTATGTCATGTTTTATGAGAGTGATATACCATTACAATGTCTTTATGTTATGTTTGAGTGGGGCATCAACAGTTTTTGATGAATATAAATTGTGGCAAATGAATGACCCATTGTGTGGGGGTTCAACTTTTGTTTTGATTTTGTGTTGCTAAGTCTATAAATTATGTATACAGGTTAATATTTTTTTGAATCTTGATTTTAGAGAATTTTTGTCGAGTTTTTCTTTTAAGAATAGTGGGCTTAGATTGATTTTAAATTATGTAATTTTTAAAAAAGAAAATATTTTAATAATAATTTCTATTAAATATTGAAGAATTTTTTTGCGTTACATAGTGTCTTCAGACACGGGTATTAACTAACTAATCAGATTCGAGTCAGATTCGGATCACAATCCAATCCATTGACTTATCAAAGAGGAATGAAGTAAATATGCTTAGAATAGTCAATAGGATAGTTCTAAGACTTGAATTTAGTTATAGCATCCGGGAAGAATTTCTTGGACCAACTGAGATAACTCCTTCAAATTATAATCATGAAAAATTATTGGGTAAATTACATCTATCTACCTTGAAGTTTGGTCAAATAGCAATTGAACCCCCTTTTCTTTGAAAAATAACACTGACTTCCCTCTGCTATAGTTATCTGTAACAGATTCTCCCTACCGTTAATGTGCCGTTACAGGGACGTCTATAATTTGATGATGTAAGCAACCTAATTTTTGTAAACGTCAATATTACCCTTATTTAGATTGTAGACAAGCTAAACCCATTGTCAAACATGCCATATTCATATTATTAATATTATTAGTTTTCAAACAAACACCCATTAAAATTGAATATGTTATTACGTGATTGTCCGTACTTGAAGGCACTATGCAAACAAATACATTTCTAAGAATAGGGGGTCCAATTCCATTTGACTTTCGTAGGCATTAACCTCATGTTTTTATTTATTCTTAACCCTTAAGTTTGGCAGTTTGCATTTGACAACTCTAGGATGAAGCAAGATGCCTTTATGAGCTAGCAAATTTAAGTGATCAAGGTTATGAGGATGAAGAGAGATCAATGGTGGCATAATTTATTGGTTAGAATTGTGAAGTAATTTGGCGTGTTATGTGTTTTGGGATTATCGTTTTTTTTTTTAAATTTCTTGAGTTTGTTGTACTAAGAGAGAGAGACTTAGGATTATAAAATATGATTTTCTTAATTCTTTTTCATATATTGTCTGGGATGGTTTTGACCTATATTTTATTTATTATGGATGTGAATTGAATTAAAAAGCAATTGCTCGTGCCAACCGGGCAAGAACTACGTATTTCATATATCATATAGGTCGCGTTTGATTTAATTGTGTTATTAGCAAGTGGTGTTAGTGTTAGGTCATTCGACACGATTAACTAAATTGGTTGTGTTAGGGATGAGGGGTTTTTCACACAAATTTGAAATAATACGAAACAATATGATACGACATAATTTGGTTGCCACTCAATGGGGGGTGCTCATTTTTGTAATTAGTCATTTTTTGTGGTATACATTGAGCCTTAAAGTACGGACAATTATTTGCAATTTTTTGTTTAATACATAATGCCTTCAGGCACGGGCAATTTCTAATACATATTAAAGTTGTTCTCAATGATCCATTGCTTCACATGAGAAGGGTATCTTTCTCTCAAACTCTCCCCTCTTTCTTTTCTATTTTCTCCTAACCCTAATTTGTTAATTATCTCATGGTATTAGAGTCACCATCGTACTCGACACAATCCTCTTCTTTCCTGTTCTTCTTTTTTCTTCTTTGTTTCTTTTGTTTTCCCCCCTTCTTCCTTAAAGCTCGTCTGTCCAACCATGCTTCTGAGTCTCAACTCTTTATCTTTTTGTTTCAAATGTCATTTATTCGTTTTTTGTTTCATTTGTTTCATAATTTTTTCCAAATTTCAAAAATTATAAAACCCAATAAAAATTGGCCCAACTCCAAAACTCTTTTCTGACGGTCGGAGTGGAGTCACTATATGTTCGGAGTCAGAGTTGTTGACCAAAAGTCGGGGTTAGGAACCATGACCCCCAACTCTGTCGGATTCGCATCCCACCCCTATCCACAGCATGTTCTGCATAGTCTGATTTAATACATGAGTTCGTCAATTGTCACTGGAGATACTTCGACTAATCAGGAATATGTTAAGTGAGAATAACCCCAGTTTCAGAGATAAGTGTTCTATTTCTTTAGATTGCTCTTCCTTTTCTTCTCCCCCCCCCCCCCCCCCCCCCCTTTCCGCCCTCTTCTTCTTCTTCTTTCTTTCTTTCCAGCCTGTGGGGTGAAATGTTCACTATGTCAGCATCCTCACAGTATAGGTTTGAAGAAACGAAAAAATAAGATCACGTTGCGGCCAAAAGATGAGAACAAGAGGCTGTGTCTCTCTTTAGCTCACAAAATGAATAAGAACATTCGAATGTACCAGTTGAATTGTTGCAATAATATAGAGACATCTACTTCCAACAAGCAGAATTATTATGACGATAATGATTTGAAAATTAGGCAGGGGAGATAGAACTGAAACTTGTGATGACTAAAGCCAGGAACAGGTAGAGAAATAGGACTACAGCCAATATAATAACACAAACAAAGAAAGTGAAATAAACTGACTTGATATAACAACAAAAGAGCTTATATGAACCATTAAGAGAGCATACAAAATCAAAATTGGCAACTTCTGAATATATTATTGAAGGAAGTGTTGTTCCAAATAATTCACTCTGTTGCACGGAAAATAAGTTTCCTAAGATAAGATACGTATCCAGATTTCAAGCAGCAGTACATTCCATGAATCTTACCAGCAGAAATGTCACACCAAAAGAAAAAACTGGTTCCTTAAATTGTTGCTTTTCCAAGATAAACTGAATAAAAGTTGTATGCATTTTACTTTTTTCTCGTATCCATCCTCAACATCTACTGACGTTGGATTAAAAACTCATATAGAGTCTTAAAATGCTGTTTGAAGTTTGCATATGTTTTGTTACCACAATTACCCTCGGACAGCCTAAACAAGTCATATACTTATGCAATAAGAAAAGATGTTTCAAAAACAATTCTGATTCTAAAAGCTTCTGCTTAAATTTAACTCAACTAGTTGAATACTACGAATTTTTTCATTTTCAGCAAATGAAGGAAAGAATAGAATGTAACAATCTTCAATAACACAGTGAAGACTTACAAAAACCGATTTATGCTAGTTACAGAAGCCCCAGAAATGGGAAAACTTACCCCTCTTCTATATGTCTTAACTCCATATCCTCGATGACTGACAATATCTGTCTTTCACATGCATCACTAGTCTCAAGATACTGCTTCTGATCCTCTGAAAATGAAATTGAAGCCCTTTCCAGGAGTTTGTCTGTGAAACGAATACCATTCAATGGGTTTTTCATCTCTTGCCGAATGTATGCCAACTCCTTATGTTTTGAAAGGCACTCTGTGTCCTCTTGCCTGTGTACTAAACACCCTTGCAGGTCAGGTACAACAGCATTCAAGAAGCAAAAACACCCAATATATTACCTCGCTCATCAGTCCTTTTATTTGATGCTAAAAGCACCTCCACAAATTTCCCTTGCTTATCAAAAAACCCAAAGTGGTGCTTCTCGGTAACATCTCCGCTAGTTGCTCGGTACAAAAAAATCATCAGTTTAGTGAGTGTATCTTCGCCTTTTAACTGACAGAAACCTCCAAAAATTTCCCCAGGAAGCAATTTACCAAGTATCTCGTCTCAACCAACCGGTTAGCTTTTCCATGGCTGCATTCCATTCAAAACAGCAGGCATTTTCATCAGACACAAATATGGGTGGGATCAATGGATTAAGAGTTTGTGTGATAGCCTTATAATCCCCTTGCAGATGGATGAATTTATCCAGGAAAAATTTCTCAGACGTGATATCTTGACCCACAAAGCATACCCCGACGACACTGTTTGTGTAATCCCTACTTGTGCAGGCATTAACCACAATGTAAATGACCGATTTCTGCTGATGTAGCCCAACCTTCTGCAGTTTTAATTCAACATTTTTGTCCTCCTCACCTGGATAAAAGGCAATTTACAACTACCACCTTTGAGGAAATAATAAGAGACAAAACATGCAGGATGGTGAGGCTCACGCGCCATCAAACTAATTGCTTCTTACATAAAGTTGCAAAAAGTGGTTGTCAGAGAGTGAATGGTGACTGGAAGGAAATGAATTTTTTTATCTACACATCAACTAATCTCATTGTGGAAAATCACCATGTTCACAAGAAAAATTTATGCAGGAGAAGGCTTGGGCCAAAATAATAGTCACATCACACAGTTCATCAAGCTCTGCCTCTATCACATTTAAAGTTTCTTTTGCCTAGAAAATTCAAGTCTGAATGGAGAAAATGAATACCCAAAAAGAACGGACTATTCTAAGATGGAGCTGTATCTGCGTTGCACAAGTGACAGCAAGGACACTTTTTCCACACTTTTGGATATGGATCAAGTTCTGTGTGTGCGCCCCTAAATAGAGAACAAAATTTATAACCAACACCTAAGGACTAGAAATCAAAGAATAAAAAGAGAAGAAGAAAGAAGAGGAGGTGGAAGGGATTTGCCTCATTCTCGCAAAGAATCGGTCAAGAAACACACACAATTCTCCACAAAGAAACAATTTTTATTATATCATACTCTACTAAAAATAGTTGAGATTACATCATTATTGATAGGTCAAGTTCCCTACCAAAATAAAAACTATTTTCCTCCTAAAGTTCTGAAAGAGTTTCATAATCAAACTCCTATACTACTAAAATTCTATAATAATTCTCTAATCAAACTCTAACTAATCACCTTAGTCAAACAATTACTCCAAAATTAAATAATAATAACACTAATTCTAATAAACTACCAATTGCATTTTCCTTTGGACCAAAAATTCATAATCTTTCGCCTAGGCTTCCAAAGTCAATTATATTGGTCCAACCAACCAATGGTTGCACCATTAATTCTCCCCCGCAGAAAAGAACTCGACTCCGGCGAGTAAGGAGGAGGTGCCAAGAATACCATCTGATGGAGAAGCTCTCCGAATCAATAATGAACTCTTTTTCAATTGTAGTGTACGTGCATCAGTAGCACAAGTAAGAGTACACTTCTTTCTTCCAATTGCAAAAGAATAAGTATTAGCACGCCCCGCATGCATCACGATGCCATATTCAGGTGCGCCCTAAAAGTATATGACAAAGCTTGAGAGGAAACACATCACACATGACCGTCTTCTTAAGACTTCCAATGTGAATGTAACTACATATCTCTTATCAACTTTCAGCTTGGTATTAGTAATACATGCTACATGATATGGTTCCGGATGTGGTTCAACTTTCAAATTCAATTTCTTCACAACCTCTTCTGATACCACATTTGTGCAACTCCCCGTGTCAATCACTAACGAGCATATCTGTCATTCACAACAAACTCTTGTCTGAAAGATTTTTCATCGATGAATAAACTCACCATTAGCAACTTCTTTATTAGCAATAAGTAGAGAACGGATAACACCCACAAAATGATCATCATCCAAATCATTAAAATTAACCTCACCCACATCAAGAGGTTCCATGATCTTTGTTTCAAATTTGGGCTCATCAGAATCATTATGCACCTTAGAATTTTTCTTTTCAACCACAACAATAGATTTTGAAGGGCATTGAAAAGAGAGATGACCAAAACCAAGACAATTAAAACATCTCATCTTAGAATTAGTACTCCCTTGAGAAGAAGAATTAGCACTAGCCCGAGATGGTTTGTTTGGAGTAAAAGTATTCTCTTGGGATTTATTGGTGGACTTACCTTGACTTGCATCTACGATAGTTCTCTCAATCCGGGTTGAAGGTTCCATAAAAAATCTCATATAAGATCTCTTTTTCAACTCATCTTCCATTTGATAGGCAACCTGAACTGTATCCGCCATGGTGTAAAGTCTACTTGCAGCTAAACCCGTAGAAATCTGAGAATTAAGTCCTTACCTATACACGATAATCATCACATCCTCAATCCATGGGAACTCTGATCGGATGGCCAAGCCGTAGAACTTTCCTGTGTATTCCTCGACAAACATACTCCCTTGATTCAATTGTGTAAACTGTAGATGAGTTTGTTGCTTATAATTAGCAGGCATAAAGTAGTAGGTCATAACAATCTTCATATCATCCCATGATCTATCAAAGTGAGTTTGTTGGTACTTTACCCACCAAAGTCTTGTTATACCCTTTAATTTTGATTCTGCAAAGAATATCTTCCTCTCATCAGTCAAACGATGCCATCCGAGGAAGCTTTCAATGCCATACAACCAATCAAGGAATATCTCGAGATTATTGTCCCCGTGAAAATCTCTAACCTCTAATTTAACCCCTTTATCAAAATCAAACAATTTTGGATTTTCTTGAACTGGGCCTTGCGGTGGAGGGACTTGTGCGAACACTGGTTTGTTGATTGATAGCCGATGAGGAAGAATCATGATTTGCATGCATCTCTATTACTTTACCCTTTTTATCTAAGACAATGGCCATCAAGGCTTCCATATTTTCTTTTATCGAGGCGATAGATGCTTGGAGAGAATCCATTGATTTTTGGAGCGAAACTAATCGCGAATCATGTGCTTAAACTCTAGCACTTAACTCGGCATTGGTCACTATCTTGATTGGAGTAGAATTTAGAGAAATATTTTGAAAATTCTAGGGTTAATCTGTAATTTAAAAAAATACTGGGGCTAAAATGTTATTTCCAAAACTTTAGAGGCTAAACTATAATTTCAAAAATTTTGAGGCTAAAGTGTAATTTCTAAAACTTTTGGGGGGGATGAAAATATAATTTCCAAAACTCTATGGGTCAAATGTATACTTTTTAAGAGGCTTGGGGGTGTTTGGTATAATTTCAAATGTGAGGGTATGGGTCTTGTATTTTTTGAAATTTTGGGTTGGACGGTAGAAGGAATTTTTTTTTTTCTAATGGGCTGGGGGTAAACGTGGGCTTAGAGCTGGTTTGAAGTTGGTTTGGGCTAAAAGGTTTAAGAAGTTGGGTTAGGAGAATATGGGCAAAAGACTAGACATTATTTTCTTCTTTCTTACGCAGATTACAATTCGCAGTCCTAGTTTTTTTTCCAAAATTCAGCCGCAACAATGGGAGCCAAAAGTGACGATAAGATTGACGATAAGGAATAGTAAGACAATGGCAACCAACTTGATTGAAACCTTTTTTGACGACGATGCAAACTGTTGATGCACAAAAGTAGATTTATGCACTACCTGTCAAATATTTAATGCAGTAATAAATGAGGAGAGTTAATACAAGCAAAATACAATTTAAGTGGCTCGATCAAGCTGACCTATTCCACTATGAAGGGCTAGGATGACCTGAGTATAGGGTGCTTAAGTGTGAGTGATAGGTGTGAAATGCCCCCCTTGTGTAGATGGGGCCTACAATTTATATGCGCCTCCTAACAGATTGAGGCACCTTTCTCGTATTAGGTGAGGTAGTTCGGTGCAGGTGGTGTCATTCTCGTAACAGGTTAGACAATTCCGTGGAGGTGGTGACGTGCTCTTTCCAAAGAAATCACCTCGCATGTCAGTTGTGAACTGAGTCTCTCACCATGACGCGGTTGACCTGATTCTCTTAAGATGGCGCAACTAACCTAAATTTTTTGACCTGTATTGCTTGAGGTGGGTCTGGTTTGTATTTCTAAACTGGACCTGATCTATAATTCTGGGTCGGGCCCATCATTTGCCCTCTATGCCCCGAGCCTAATAAGATTTAGGGGAGAGGGCATCAATAAGAAATCTTGTCTTTATCCTCTTTTAACACTTAAACTCTGATAAGGGAGAAGTAGACACAACAGAGCTATAGAAGAGAAATTGTGGGTAGCTCACGAGAGAGTTGCACTTCCTGAGACCGAGTTTCTAGAGACTGACGCTACTTACGTGAAAGCAGAAGCAGAGTTAGGTCGAGATCCTAGCAAATCTCGAGAGAGCTGCTAAGCTGGAGACTGAAGTTGCTTGGGTGAGAGCAAAGACAGAGTTAGACCGAGCTTCTAGTGACTCCCGAGGGAGCCGCTAAGTTGGAGACTGAGACTATTTGCGTAAGAGCAGAAATAGAGTTAGGCCGAGCTTTTGGTCACTCGAGAGCCTCTCTCCCAAAAGATGGAGAAGAGGATGAAGATGGTAGTGAGGCTAGCCAGAGGGTGCCGGTGGTAGGAGACGCGGGTCGGTGCGGGCAGTGAGGTGCTGTGCGAGAGGCACAAAGCCAGTGGAGTGTGGGCGTCGGGTGCGGGAGTTTGAGGAGAAGGCTCCAGATGCGAGGAGGCAGGCGCTAGATGGCACTGTTGGATGAGTTGTGCACGTGAGATACGACGGGCCGTGCGCCCAAACTGGTGAGACAGGCGCCAAGGTGGGTGAGGAGGCAGGCGCCAAGGTGGGTGAGGAGGAAGGCGCCAACGCAGGCAAGGCACGCGAGACGCAGAGGTGAGCACGAGCACCCTTGGCAGGCAAGGTGAGGGGCGCCGATGTGAGCAAGGATGTGGGCACCCTTGGCAGGCGAGATATGGGGCGGCAATGTGGGCACCGTCATGGACGCCCTTGGCAGGCGAGGTGCGAGGCGCCTTTAGCAGGCGAGGCGCCGAGGTGACGCCCTTGACAAACAAGGCGTAGAGGTGACCTTGGATGCGAGCGCCCTTGGCAGACGAGACGTCGAGGTGAGCACGGGCACGGGCATGGGCATGGGCATGGGCACCCTTAGCATGCGAGTTGCCCAGGTGAAAAAAGGGCGTGGACATCCTTGGCAGGTGAGACGCCGAGGTAAGCATGCGCGCAAGCGCCCTTATCGGGCTATGTACGAGGGCGTCGAAACAGGCGAGGCACTAAGATGAGCACGCACGCGGGCGCCCTTAATGGGCTAGGTGCGGGGCGTCGAGTTGAGCACGCATACAGGCGCCCTTGGTAAGCGGGCATTTTAGGGCACTGGGTGAGGCGCTTGGGAACGCTGCCCCATCAGGGTGCTGGGGCAAGGCTCCTCGAGGGTGCCCAGCAAGCAGCAATTAAATGAGTTGTTGGTTTTGGTTCACCAACAATTGTATATTTCCAGTAATTGTGGTTCAGCAACAGGGTTTGCTGGCGAGGGTAGGACCTCATCCTGGCGCTGTTGATCATCTTCTGTCTGTTGATTTATGGATCTAGTCGTAATAGCCATAAATACAAAAAAATAGTTGGGTGAAAACTAAGTCGTTCCCACAGACGGCGTCAAACTGATGAGGCACAAAAGTGGATTTATATACCACCTGTTAAATATTTAATGCAGTAATAAATGAGGAGAGTTATCACAAGCAAAATACAATTTAAGTGGTTCGGTCAACTTGACCTATTCCACTGTGAAGGGCTAGGATGGCCTGAGTGTTTTATTGTTTCAAGGAGTGTAGGATGCTCAAGTGTGAGTGATAGGTGTGAGATGCCCCCCTTGTGTAGGTGAGGCTTACAATTTATAGGCGTCTCCTAATAGATTGAGGCATCTTTCTCGTATTAGGTGAAGTAGTTCTGTGTAGGTGGCACCCTTCTCGTAACAGGTGACAATTTCGTGAAGGTGGTGACGTGCGCGTTCCAAGGAAATCACCTCGCATGTTAGTTGTGAACTGAGTCTCTCACCAACACACGGCTAACTTGATTCTCTCAAGATAGCGCGACTAACCTGACCTAACTTCTCCGACCTATATTGTTTGAGGTGAGTCTAGTTTGTATTTTTGAACTAGGCCTGATCTATAATTCTAGGCCTGGCCCATCACAAACAACTGAAGTGCTACAACAACGAAGAATCTAATGCGAACAAAAATTATAATTGTTGATTGGAATTTTGTTTTGATACCAAATTGATGTAGGACGTGAAGGACTAGACATCAGAGAATAAAAAGAGAAGAAAGAAGAGGGGGTGGAAAGGATTTACCTCATCCTCGTAACGAATCGGTCAAGAAATTCACACAATTCTCCATAGAGAAATAATTTGTATTATATCACACTCTAATAAAAATAGTTGAGGTTATACCATTATTTATAGGTCAAATAACCTCCTAAAATAAAAATTATTCTCCTCCTAAAATTCTAAAAGAGTTTCATAATCAAACTCTTAAACTCCTATACTACTAAAACTCTATAATAATTCACTAATCAAACTTTTAACTAATCCTCCTAGTCAAACAATTACTCCTAAATTAAATAATAATTACACTAATTCTAATAAACCACCAATTGCACTTTCCTTTGGACCAAAATTTTTTAGTTTTTCGCCTAAGCTTCCAAAGTCGATTATATTGGTCCAACCAACCAATGGTTGCACCATCACCTGGCCAACACACAGTGTTGGGGTATCCCCTTTTAGTTGTACAGGAAAAACTTAGAAACGTAGGATTGAGAGTTTATCAATGTAAATGTATGATACATGTCTAGTTACCCACCTACTGCACACAAACACGTGCTTGTAATGTCTGTGCCTATGTGACATTAGGAGTGTGTTAGATTTGATGCTTATAGAATAATGTTTCTGCTTGCTTGATTATGATACAACAACCATATTTGTTTGGTGTGTCTTCGTCCAAGATTAAACAAAGTCCCTGAATTAGAGCATCCACAACCTGTAAATAGTGAGCAAAACCTTTCTAACAACATCAGGTGAAAAATAAACCTATTAAAATGAGCATAGCTCAGAGCAAAAAAGAGTGAGATAAAGTTGCCTTAGAGGCCATCTGCAATATAGATGAGTAACTGGGCTATCAACTGAGCTGCCATGGAACGGAACTAGTTACCTTGCAAAGCTCTACAAAGAAGACTTTCAACAACTCCACGTGAGTCCTCATGAACAACTTCATTAACCAGGGACTACCCTTTTGCTTCACTAGCTTGTAATACTGTCAATTCCGCCATCTTTGCATTCCACCCATTGATTAATCCTGATACATCAACCCCGAAAATCGGAGCAGTAGCTGTCTCAATCAATCTGACCATTTCACAAGCCACTGAACTAAGTTCATCAAATCCCTGCCGCACAGACGTATTCTGTTGAGAGTGTACCATCGTTTTTTGACCACTGTCTTCAATCTCTTCAAAGGAATCACTCAGTATAAGCTGCAAAGAGTGAAAAGCATTAATCTCCGAAACCTCCCAAGGAAAACTTCAGCTTTTAGCCACTTCAAGAAAAGCTTGGAATGAAGATCTCGGGTGCATTCTTCCACCATCATCTTTATCCTCTGGGTGATGCTTTGCCCCTCCCCATTTGACGTCCTTTGCAGTGTGGGACCTGAACCAAAATAAGAAATTCCTAGATGTAATTCTTGCAGTAGCCATGCCACAGACTGCATCACCCAGGAGGGCTGCGCCAGGATGACCAGCATTGGCCAGACTATCTGTACTCAACCCTGTGGAGTCCCCATGAGTATTTAGCAGCCACTCTCCAATGTCTTTGACTTGGGATTCAGTTGGAGTTACTTCCAGCAACCAACATTTCCCACCATAATATAATGCAGCCCATCACACTTCACAAGATCCATGATGCCAGTGGACTGAGTCACAATGCCAAGTGGAGCATCCCGTAGGAGCATGTCAATAATAAGGTTGGCATCCGGAGAATTTTCTTCTCTGCCAACTGAAGCTCCATGAAGAGCTGCAGGCCAAATGCTTGCATCAGGAACTCGCAGGCATAGCGAAGCGGGAAAGGCACATAGCATGGTGAAGTGTGGTGACTTACTACCAATCCCCATACTTCATCGAGTCATTTCCATTGACAACAACAGCCATCACCAATGAGGCAATAGAACCCATGTTGGCCATGTTCTGTGTATGGCAGCCAGGGGGTGATCGAAGGGTTGAATTGACCAAGCCAAGAGGCCGCTTTAACTGTTCACTTTGAATGACCCTAACTGGATTTGCATTACAATTACAGATCATCCGCACAAGGTTCTGCTTGAACAGAAACCAAGCCGCTTGTGGGATATCTGTTGCAGGATAGTGTAATCACAAATAAGGTTCCAAATCAGACCTCCTAATTTCTGACACAACTTCACCATAATCATCCATGGAACTTATACACCAAAACCCTGTCATAGCCAGTAAGCTTCTAAACATCTTCCACAACAGTGTCACACAAACCACCTATATCTCCCCCAGGGAGTGATTGCAGTCTAGAAATTGCTCGAACAGCAAGTTTCTGTGACATCACTGCTCTAGCAAACGACAATGCAGGATCACCTGAGTGCGCAGGCTCCAAATCTATCACAATTCCCACATCAATTCTATGTAGTATAGCATAAAATGGTTTGTGGGTACTCCTGGAATGAACCCAAATTGGGTTTAACAGCGAAATTTCCCTAGATGCGACGGCTTTCGCCAAAGAAGCCCTTCCCTAAACCCTAAACAGTGACCCATTAACTGTTGTGACTCACCAAGATTATTCAAACCCAACAATTCAAAGCAATTATCACTATAACCTATGATTTTGAAACTGGGTTCTTCAATTGCAACCATACAACCAAAGGGTTGTATAAGACCACCCCTCTGAATTGTTGCTAGATAAGCAGTAATTTGTTCTTCAGGCACAGTTTGTGGTGCATGAATAACAGATCTCGAATAGTTAAAGGACTTACCAGACTCACCAGACTACTCAAACTCAGCCATAAGCCTAGCATCAGCGCTGTACTGACCCAAAGTTTTGTTGGTGTTTATGTTGCTAGCACCCGATGAAAAAGACCAAGATGGAAAAAGATTGCAAAAACATAACGCGAAAAAGAGAGACAATAAGGTTGAAACAGTTGGTAGTCCACGTGGAAAAGACGACAACGACTCGGATAGTGTTGAAAATGACGAACAGGAAAAAGGAACACATGAGCAAAAATATGATGTTCGTGAAAACAGTCCGTAGCAGGAGGACGATTTGCTGATTCACGATTATGTATTTAATGAAGGACAATCATTAGTTTAAAAGATTTATTATGCATATTTAATAATTGTGTCAATTTTATAATCGTGTCGTATCAAGCTTAAAGTTGACACACCTAAGAGCATCTTTAACCATGATTCAAATTTTTACTCAAATTTAAATTAACATTTGAGTAAAAAGCTTGATTTGATATAAAGGACTTCAATGGACAAACTCAAATTTAAAGAAAGAGAGACCAAAATTTAAATGAGGGCAAACCCAAATTTAAAAGGGAGTAAGGATGACAATTAGAACTTTAAAAGATGGTAAAATCTCACCATTAAAGATTTGAGTAAAGATTTGAGTCTCCCTTGATTTGAATAAAAAAAATGAGTTTTCCTTAATTTGGTATAAGTTTGAGTCAAGGGTTGGAACAAGTTTTTTAGACCTTTTTACTCAAATTTAAATTTGAGTCTAAATTTGAGTAAGGGTTGGAGATACCCTAAGTATCACCCAAATCTCCTTTCTTTGTCTCTATATTTCCTGGAGACCTCTATATCAATATTCTCGTGTCTCACTCAACTCTCTCCCCCTGGGTCACGCCTCAAATCCCTTCTCTTCCCTGTCTCAAACTCTCAGGTATCTCTTCCTCCAACCCCTTCTCTTCGCCTTCCCCCTCCCAACCTCTCCTCAGCCACACCCCTCTGTCCACACTATCTGCGAGAGAATACACACGCTCACAAATATCTTTCTCCCTCAAACCCTATTTATTCATTTCCTTCCTTCTCATCCCCTCTGTCATTCTTTCTGTCTGCTACACTCCCTGCGCCCCCGAGCCAGCCACACGCACGCATCCCCCACCCCTTTGTAGGGTTTGTAATATCATTTGACACTTCAAGTAATTAACTGTTTCAATTTGCGGGTAAGACTTCATTCCTACTATTTTCACTTTTTTTTTGTAGTTGAATCAGTCAGATTTCATTGTACCAATGAACACAGTGTTTTTTCACTTTAAACAAGTTGAAAATCAACTCTAATTTGATGAAATTGTTAATTATCTGTGTAGGATTACATAGTGTTTTTTACTTCTAAGAAAATTGAAATTCAATTCTAATAATATTCTACGTCTAAGATTTTTTTAGCACACATTGTTTTGTTGCATAGATCTTCTGTAATGGATGTTAGAGTGTTTGGGCTGCTCTCTTGGGCATAAATTGTAATGTTGTTGACGTAAGTGTGTGAGTGCATCTATAGAGATATATATTTTTTTTGGAAAATCAAGGTTTTACTAGTTATTTAAGATTGAATTGTCTTCGGGGCTGGGCCAACAGTATTAAAAAAAAGGGAATATAGGTCCAAAATTACAACATTTAAAAATATCAATCAAAAAGTACACAATAAATAACAAATGTCTAAAATAGCCCATTCTATAGAAGGGGAATAGTCTCCTAATTTTTTATCTCCCTAGCCGAAACAACGGGGATGACCTGTTACCCATAACTCCTTCAATATCGCCGAAAATGTGGGCTCTTCAAAAATTGATGAGATAACTTCCTAAAACCTCCGTTTTTTTCAAAACGAGATGTCCAAAATCATTTTTTTTTTTTGTTCTTCGGATGGGTTTCGCTGTGAGTAAGTGAAAAGGGTACAACTGGATGGTGCATAAGGAATCAGTAAAGAAAAAGGCTTACATTGTGGTACAAAGGTATGATAAAACTTCCTAAACCCTCTATTCCTTTCAAGACATGATGTTCATAATGGAATTTTTTTTTTATAGGTTCACTGTTATTAATTGAAAGGCGTGAATGTGGGTGGTGAAGAAGGAATTGCTGAAGAAATAGGCGTACATAGTGGTGAAGAAGGTATGAGAAAACTTCACTAAAACCTCCATTATTTTGAAAACTTCCTGTTCAAAATGGGTTTATTTTTTTTTTAATGGGTTCAATGTGAAATAGTGAAAGTCTCGGTTGCAGACGGTGACGACCACACCATTTTTTTGAAACGGTGAAGAAGAAGGCATACATTGTGTTGAGAAAAGACTGTTGAGATCATTGAATAATGCTGGAAAAGAACTTGTCGACATTGCGGAAGGTAAACTTTGATAAATTATGGCGTGGAATCAATAATATCTCCAAGTTTTTTTGGTAATTTGATTTCTTGTTACAAATGTTTTTTATGATTAAATTGTTAAATTTCATATGGAATATTTCGTTATGATTCAAGTAAATTTGGGTATTTGTCAATCCCAAAATTTTGTTATTTGTCAATACCTATGTGGAATTTTGTAAGAGATATAATATTGTTAGAATCTTTTTTTTTTTGTGGAAAAAATATATAAATATGTACTGTTATTTTTGTTGTCACACTGTATTATGTATTAATGTCACAGTCTTTGAAGTCACATTACTTTGGGAATCAAAATGAACTGATAACTGTGTTTGTGATATCATAATGGTAAAAGATACGAAGGGAAAAATAATAAAAAAGAAATGTGAACCACAATACAGGTCCAACATGCAAGCTATTGTTAAGGCAATCGATGATTTTGAACTAAGAGACGAGCACAAGACTGCATTGAAGAAGACACCCTTTTTGGTTCTTGTTTGAAAAAGTAGTAGATAGGAATGTAGACAAAGCATGGTGCAGGAAAACGGACAAAAAAGTATTAAAAATGATTTTATGTTTCAATGAACAAACCTCTAAATTTCAAATCGAAGGGGAAGAACTGAGATTGCAGAGGTGTTATGTGAAACTCATTTTTGGAATACAAGATGGGCATGTGCAGATTAAGTCAACCAAACATGGTAAAAAAAAATCATTTATCAAACTTTGGTTTAGAAAAGACAAGATATTGAATGCAACGTTGAAAAAGAGTAAATTGAGGCCTGCCGTGATTGATACATCTCAACCAGATTTTGACGACGTTGCAAGATTGTTTTGTCTACTCCTGCTGGTATCCATTTTTTTCACAAACACAGGAAACACTCTTGGGTGGGGATATGTTCCATATGTGGAGAACTTAGATGAGATTAGAAAGTATGATTGGTGTTGGATCATTCAAATGCACTTATCAAATCATTGAGAAAAAAGGTAGATACCCATACATCAATCATTGGTTGCGTTTTATTGATACCGATTAGTATTTTTGTGTGTTAATTTTTTAAATTTATATGTTGCATTTGTTATAATTTTTTATGATTTTCATATTGACATTAACAATATTTAAAAAACATACAGTTTTGGTTTTGTGAACACACAACATTGATAACCCCTGAAATGCCAAATGTATTCCCAAGATTCATGAAATGGAATTTACAAAGTCTTCAAAAGGCTATGAGGCAAAAGAAGCTGCAGAAGCTTGGGTCAAAAGATGTAAGTTTAAATTTGAGTTTTAAATATTTATTCTCATTTACACAATGTCTGACTTTTTGAAACGACATAATTGTGACAAACATGTCACAATATCATTTATCTTGCGAAATTTGTTCAAATGTTGGCAACATTGATTTTGTAACTGTGGAATTCTACAGGTTTTTAATGAAAAAAAGACTGACAAAATCCATTTGTTCCCAGGTTATCTGTCAGAAGTTGAAAAAGACGAAGGAGTAAAAAAATTGCTAAAACATAATGTGAAAAAGAGAGACAATAAGGTTGAAATAGTTGGTAGTCCACATGGAAAGGACGAATCAGATAGTGTTAAAAAGGACGAAATACATCAGGAAAAAAGAACAGATGAACAAAAACATGATGTTCGTGAAAACAGTCCGTGGCAGGAGGACGACTTGCTGATTGACGATGATGATGACATCTTGGATACAAGTGATAGTAATATAAATAAATGACAACCATTAGTTTAAAATATTTATTATGTATATTTAATAATTGTGCCAATTTTATAATCGTGTCGTAGCGGGCTTAAAGTTGACACACCTGAGTATCACCCAAATCTCCTTTCTTTGTCTCCATATTTCCTGGAGACCTCTATATCAATATTCCTGTGTCTCACTCACCTCTCTCCCCCCTGAGTCACGCCACAAACCCCTTCTCTTCCCTGTCTCAGACTGACAGACTCTCAGGTATCTCTTCCTCCAACCCCTTCTCTTCGCATTCGCCCTCCCATCCTCTTCTCAGCCACACACGCCTCTGTCCACACTATCTGCGATAGAATACACACACTCACAAATATCTTTCTCCTTCAAACCCCATTTATTCCTTTCCTTCCTTCTCATCCCCTCTGTCATTCTTTCTATTTGCTACACTCCCTGCGACCCCAAGCCAGCCACACCCACGCATCCCCCACCCATTTGTAGGGTTTGTAATATCATTTGACACTTCATGTAGTTAACTATTTCAATTTGCGGGTTCAATTTTTAACCTTATTTGTCTCAATAAGACTTCATTCCTACTATTTTCACTTTTTTTTTTTGAAGTTGAATCAGTCGGATTTCATTGTACCAATGAACACAGTGTTTTTTCACTTTAAACAAGTTGAAAATCAACTCTAATTTGATGAAATTGTTAATTATCTGTGTAGGATTGCACAGTGTTTTTTAATTCTAAGAAAATTGAAATTCAATTCTAATAATATTCTACGTCTAAAATTTTTTTTAGCACACACTGTTTTGTTGCACAAATCTTCTCTAATGGATGTTAGAGTGTTTGGACTTCTCTCTGGGGCATAAATTGTAATGTTGTTGACGTAAGTGTGTGAGTGTATCTATAGAGATATATATTTTTGTTTTGGGAATTCAAGGTTTTACTGTTTATTTAAGATTGAATTGTCTTCGGGGACGGGCCAACAGTATTAAAAAAATGGGAATTAAGGGGGCCAGTACCTTTTTTAGAAAATATAGGTCCAAAATTACAACATTTAAAAATATCAATCAAAAAGTACACAATACATAACAAATGTCTAAAATAGTCCATTCTGTAGAAGGGGAATAGTCTCCTAATTTTTTGACTCCATAGCCGAAACAACGGAGATGACCTGTTACTCATAACTCCTTCAATATTGCCGAAAATGTGGGCTCTTCAAAAATTGATGATATAACTTCCTAAAACCTCCGTTCTTTTCAAAACAGGATGTCCAAAATCATTTTTTTGGTTTTTCGGATGGGTTTCGCTGTGAGTAAGTGAAAAGGGTACAATTGGATGGTGCAGAAGGAATCGGTAAAGAAAAAGGCTTACATTGTGGCGACAAAGGTATGATAAAACTTCCTAAACCCTCTATTCCATTCAAGACATGATGTTCAGAATTGATTTTTTCTTTTGATGGGTTCACTGTAATTAATTGAAAGGCGTGAATGTGGGTGGTGAAGAAGGAATTGCTGAAGAAATAGGCGTACATGGTGGTGAAGAAAGTTTGAGAAAACTTCACTAAAATCTCCATTATTCTGAAAACTTCCTGTTCAAAATGGGTTTATTTTTTTTTTAATGGGTTCAATGTGAAATAGTGAAAGTCTCGGTTGCAGACGGTGACGACCACACCATTTTTTTGAAACGGTGAAGAAGAAGGCATACATTGTGGTGAGGAAGGACTGTTGAGATCATTGAATAATGCTGTAAAAGAACTTGTCGACATTGGGGAAGGTAAACATTCATAAATTATGGTGTGGAATCAATAATATCTCCAAGTTTTTTTGGTAATTTGATTTCTTGTTACAACTGTTTTTTATGATTAAATTGTTAAATTTCATATGGAATATTTCGTTATGATTCAAGTAAATTTGGGTATTTGTCAATCCCCAAATTTTGTTATTTTTCAATACCTATGTGTAATTTTGTAAGAGATTTAATATTGTTAGAATCTTTTTTTTTTTGTGGAAAAAATATATAAATATGTACTGTTATTTTTGTTGTCACACTGTATATTTATATGTATTAATGTCACAGTCTCTGAAGTCACATTACTTTGGGAATCAAAATGAACTGATAACTGTGTTTGTGATATCAGAATGGGGAAAAATACGAAGGGAAAAATAATAAAAAAGAAATGTGAACCGCAATACAGGTCCAACATGCAGGCTATTGTTAGGGCAATCGATGAAGTTGAACTAAGAGACGAGCACAAGACTGCATTGAAGAAGACACCCTTTTGGATCTTGTTTGAAAAAGTAATAGATAGGAAGGTAGACAAAGTATGGTGTAGGAAAATGGACAAAGAAGTATTAAAAATGATTTTATGTTTCAATGAACAAACCTCTAGATTTCAAATCGGAGGGGAAGAACCGAGATTGTGGAGGTGTGATGTGAAACTCATTTATGGAGTACAAGATGGGCATGTGTAGATTAAGTCAACCAAACATGGTAAAAAAAAAAATCATTTATCAAACGTTGGTTTAGAAAAGACAAGATATTAAATGCAACGATGAAAAAGAGTAAATTGAGGTCTGCCATGGTTGGTACATCTCAAACAGATTTTGACGATGTTGCAAGATTGTTTTGTCTACTCCTGCTGGTATCCATTTTCTTCACAAACACAGGAAACACTCTTGGGTGGGGATATGTTCCATATGTGGAGAACTTAGATGAGATTAGAAAGTATGATTGGTGTTGTGCCATTCAAGTGCACTTATCAAATCATTGAGAAAAAAAGTGGAATACCCATACAAAAATCATTGGTTGCGTTTTATTGATACCGGAGTATTTTTGTATGTTAATTTTTAAAATTTATATGTTGCATTTGTTATAATTTTTTATGATTTTCATATTGACATTAACAATATTTAAAAAACATACAGTTTTGGCTTTGTGAACACACAACACTGATAACCCCTGAAATGCCAAATGTATTCCCAAGATTCCTGAAATGGAATTTACAAAGTCTTCAAAAGGCTATGAGGCAAAAGAAGTTGCAGAAGCTTAGGTCAAAAGATGTAAGTTTAAATTTGGGTTTTAAATATTTATTCTCATTTACACAATGTCTGACTTTTTGAAACGACCTAATTGTGACAAACATGTCACAATATCTTTTATCTTGCGAAATTTGTTCAAATGTTGGCAAAATTGATTTTGTAACTGTAGAATTCTACAGGTTTTTAATGAAAAAAAAATTGTCAAATCCATTTGTTCCCAGGTTATCTGTCAAAAGTTGAAAAAGACGAAGGAGGAAAAAAATTACTAAAACAAAATGTGAAAAAGAGAGACAACATGGTTGAAACAGTTGGTAGTCCACATGGAAAGGACGACTCGGATAGTGTTGAAAAGGAATAAATCTATCAGGAAAAAAGGAACACATGAGCAAAAACATGATGTTCGTGAAAACAGTCCGTGGCAGGAGGACGACTTTTTCCTCATGTGCTTGGCACATGAAATTTTCCGTTAGTTTTTTGGACGGAAGTTAGGGGTTAGGACCAAAGTGGGTCAATGTCTAAACATTGAGGACGAAATTAGAAGTTTAGGGACGAAAGTGCAATAAATGTCAAACCTTAGGGACTATTGGTGCCTTTTACCCTATAAATGAAGGATAACCATTAGTTTAAAATATTTATTATGTATATTTAATAATTGTATCAATTTTATAATCGTGTCGTATCGGGCTTAAAGTTGACACACTTGAGTATCACCCAAATCTCCTTTCTTTGTCCCCATATTTCCTGGAGACTTCTATATCAATATTCCCGTGTCTCACTCAGCTCTCTCCCCCTCGAGTCACGCCTCAAACCCCTTCTCTTCCCTGTCTCAAACTCTCAGGTATCTTGTAAGACCCCGAATTTTCTTTTATATATATTTATAGAGATATATATATATATATAGTAAATAATATTTGTAAAGATGTAGATATATGTAGTGACATGAGAATAAACCGTAGGAATAAATGCTATGGAGACAATTTTATTGGGAAGTTACGTGTCGAAGAGGTTTAAACTTGTAAAGGGTGAGTAGACAAGTTTCTAAAAGTTTGTAGGTCAAAATAATGATTCCGTTGAATCCGAAAGGTCGAAGAACATTGTGAGTGGTAATATGGATGTATTGGAAGTTAGGAAGTGTCTCGGAGTTAAAATACACTTTAGCGAGAATTTGGGTAAAAATGGGTATTGAACACTATTTAGTGTTTTGGCCATAAATTTTTACCCTTAAGTCCAATTGATCTGAAATTTTTACAGTAGATAGTAGACATCTAGGGCTACAAAAGTATGTCTCATGAAAATTTTCCAATTCGACCTCTAAATGGGTCAAAACTTCATTGGAAGTTGGAACAAAAATCTGGAAGTCAAATCGTACCGGTACGCGTACCGGTACGCAGAACTCCAGAAGCTGGATCGTACCGGTACGCGTACCGGTACGCAGGACTCCAGTAGCTCAACCGTACCGGTACGCGTACCGGTACGCCCGACAAAATCCTGCCCGATCCGACTTCGGGTCTTTCTCCATTTCTTCCACTATAAATACATCCCTACACCTCTCTAAGCCCCATTTCACCACTCCAAACCCTAGGTAGCCTTAGAAAGAGAGAAAGGGAGAGAAAAACACAAATATAGAGGGAGATTTACACCATTCTTGAAGATCAAAACCCTAGATTTCTTAAGATTTCCACTTCTATACCCATTTCCTTTTCTTCCCTTCTTCACCCAATCTCACCCAAATCTCTTGAAACCCTAGGAGGAGGAAATTAAGAGGAAAAGGAAGGAGAACAAGAAGGTTTTGAAGGTTGAGTCTTGGATTTATAGCTTTGGATTAAAAAGGTAGGGGATTTCTTCCTATGTTCTTACATTGAGGCTAGGGCTACATTATATGTATTCTTTTGGTTTAAAATCATATGTACTTGCTATTAAATACAGGATTCTTGTTCCTCTTGAAATAAATGCCATGTTTTGAACATTGTGATGGTTGGCTAACTATTAAGTTTCTCCTCTTCATCTTCAAACCTTGGTTTTTAAAGAGAAATGGACTTTTCCCTCTATTTTCCCTTGGTATTGCTTTCAAAACTTTAGTGTTTGATATTGTACACCAAAATGTTACTTATGATGATCTCTTGCTCATTTTCTTCCATCATATTATGAAACATTATATTAGAAATTGTGGAATTTGGTAATTCCTTGAAATGTTGATGAATTGAGAATATGTTGGTTTCCTCAATTGTATGGTTGTTGTGAGGGACTTGGATTGCCTTCGAGAGATGCCGTAGAGTGTTAGAGGTTAGTCTACCCCAGTGGGGGTGAGATGGTTTCCTAGCACTTGTAGTGGGTTGTCATTTGGTAATGAAACCACTATCGTTCACTGGAGTTCGAACAAGGGATAGTATATTTTTCCTAGGAAGGGACTCGTCACTGCCATTGGGATGGTAGACGCCCTTTCCTATAGTGCTTGTGACTATGATGTAAATAGGTGGACTAGGTATAATCGTTTGGTAAATTCATGAGAAGCAATCAACATACATGGTACGGGGATGAATCAATATACATAAGAACATGAGATTATTATTATTGTTACGGAATGGTTTCCAACAAGTGTTTGTGGAGGTATGGGACTCCACAAGGACCTGTCGGAAATGGTTATGGTGATAATTGTGACTGAGCTTTACGGTTCATTTAAAATTCTTGCGAACATTTAAACTTGAGATCTATTTAAAATATCCTGCTTTTCCTTCAAAATGGTATATATGCTATTTGTGAAAATGAGACCAACCGTTTTATATGTTTTTTCTAAACCTTGTTTGAGTGTGGGAAGATTTTGCTACAGAGCTTCGTGCTCATCCCCTACAAATTACATTTTTCAGATTTGGTGCTAGAGGAGGATCTCGGCATCGACGAGTCAGGGCATTGGGAGGCTCCACTCGAGGGGAACCTAGATCCCGAGGTGGATATGTAGAGACGTAGCTTCTTTTGTACTAGACTAGGTTATTCTTTTGGACACTGTAAGGTCTAGTTTCTTTTGCTATTCCGCTGTGCTACTTTAATTAAATTTTGAGATGTAAATGCCATGGTTGGGCATATTCTTTTGGATGATGATGTAAATATTGTATGGATGATGAATGAAGTTTAATTTATTTATGGATGATATTAGTGTTCTCATGATGTAAATGGTTTTAGTATGTAATGCCGTCCAGGGTGTGTTTTGGGGCGTTACATATCTCTTCCTCCAACCCTTTCTCTTCGCCTTCCCCCTCACATCCTCTCCTTAGCCACACACCCCTCTGTTCACACTATCTGCGATAGAATACACACACTCTCAAATATCTTTCTCCCTCAAACCCCATTTATTCCTTTCCTTCCTTCCCATCCCCTCTATCATTCTTTCTGTCTGGTACACTCCCTACGACCCCGTGCCAGCCACACCCACGCATCCCCCACGCCTTTGTAGGGTTTGTAATATCATTTGACACTTCATGTAGTTAACTGTTTCATTTTGCGGGTTCAATTTTTAATTTTATTTGTCTCAATAAGACTTCATTCTTACTATTTTCACTTTTTTTTTTGTAGTTGAATCAGTCAGATTTCGTTGTACCAATGAACATAGTGTTTTTTCACTTTAAACAAGTTGAAAATCAACTCTAATTTGATGAAATTTTTAATTATCTGTGTAGGATTACACAGTGTTTTTTACTTCTAAGAAAATTGAAATTCAATTCTAATAATATTCTACGTCTAAGATTTTTTAAACACACACTATTTTGTTGCACAGATCTTCTGTAATTATTAAATTCACCTCATCTATACTCACTCCACTAGTAACTAAATCTACCACATTCTATGCTCACCTCATTAATAAAATTATATCAATCTTTCTTTTTAAGATTTCTTTCTGTACCCCATCTCACATAATATATACAAATATACTCAACTGGATTATCTAATAAAACTGAACAAACAATTATAAATTGTGTGATTCGAGGAAAGAGACTCAATGATCTTTTTTTTTTTTCAAGAAACTTAGCTTTAGATGCAACCTACAACGAAAATTCTAAGAGATTTCTTTCTGTACATTGAGAAATTATGTGTGAAAATACTTTTCTCTAGGAATTCCTTCAATCAACGATTAAGAAAACAAGAAGGAGAAGCGCATAGAGGAATTGGAACACTATTTTGACGATGAGATCAAAGAAGATAAAGATCGGACGACGACAATTGAAGCAATTTGCATGAAAAAAAAAAACATAGTGGAATCCAGTTGAATATATTGTGTGTATAAATTGTGTGATATGAGTATAGAAAGAAATCCTAATGGTGAAAATTGAGATAAGTTTTATTATTAGAGCAATGCTTTATATCCCAAATTTGTATCCAAATTGTGCATCCCAAATGAATGGGAACCATTGGATGAGTGGGTTCCACCAACTTTTTAAATTGGGACTCATTGATCCAACCATCTTTATTGATTTGGGATGCACATTTGGGATATAAATTTGGGATATATAACATTACTCTTATTATTAATGGGGTGGATATAGAGTGGGATGTGTATAAAAGATGTGAATTTAGTAATTTTATTATTTATAATTTAATGTGGTGAGAACGGATATTTGTGGGGGTAGGAATAGCCCCGCCCAAGTTTTTTAAAATACCTTTTATGTTCACTTTTATTTAGGTTTTTAAGTACCATTTGTCCTTTTTTTTTTTTTTTTTGGTTTTTCCTTCAACCGAATTTTCTTATTTTCTCTGAAGTCTATTATATGTATATAGCATGCATATACACAAGTGTAAGATATATACTAAGATACATATAAATTAATGTTACAAAATAGTAATCAAATATATATATATATTTTTGACATATTGGAAAAATATTATTTTGAAAAACTTTATCAAATACTATTTTGTGCTCTTGTGATAACTCCAGATGTCACCCAAAGTAATGTTACCTTGACATACAATAGTAATAGTTGAATAAAAATGTTTGAACCATGAATATTGGAACTTTAGACTTAGTAATTACCCCCGATATTTTAAAATAAGAGGTTAATGAGCTAAACCTCGTTAAAAGGCGATGTATTCGCTTGTATTCCTATTTGTCTGCTATTTCATTACTTCTTGTGAAAATTTTTTGGAAAGTAAAAAACACTAATGCAACTTTTTTGGGAAAATACCCCCTTTTAAAAAAAACTTGATTTCAATCTCAACAAAGAAATGAAAGAAATCAAAGCATAACTCGTTGTCTTCTTACTCTTTTAGGAAGTCCTCTTTTGCTCAACAAGAAATCTTGTTCCTTATACATCGGATCAAGGGAAGGACCATTTGCATGGTCGATGAGAAGGGGGAAGGCCAAAGAGGACTTAAAAGGAGCTATCATGACTAATCTGGTGTTGGTCTTTCCAAATCATGCTAAGCCATTTGAGGTATATACCAATGTTTCGAACTATATCATCGGTGGAGTTATTATGCAAAAAGGGCACCCAATCGCCTATGAGAGCCATAAGCTCAATGACATCGAGCAGAAATACACAATACAAGAAAAGGAGATGACCGCTATAGTGCATTGTCTACGCACTTAAAAGACACTATCTTCTAGGGTCAAAATTTGTTGTCTAGTTCGTACCTTTTTTTTTTTTTGAACTTTTTTTGGGGGAGGAGGAAGGGAGACTTGAACCATTTATCTCAAGAAGGCAAAATCTTCACAAGGTAATGAGTATCATTGGACCAAATGCCCGTACCTTAAAGGATTGCAAGAAAGTTCGTACCTTAACAAGCAAGTTCCCGCAACCTCCGGTCTGCAAGCACCTCTTAAAGGATTGTGCCACTACCTTCGGGTGTTGAAAAACTCATTGATTCCCGATGCTAAGTTACTATTGGTATAATTTTCAATCCCAACCATGGTGCAGATAAGCTTAGAAAAGCTGTACAAAGCTGATGATTAGCCAAACATCCATTGTTCATAGTGTTACAATGAATCCAATGGATTATCCTCATGGGGACGTGAGAGCCACACAAAAGAAGGTAGACTTTCGGTGTCACCTTGGGGGAAGCCTGCCAAGGCTTAGTAATAGTAACCAATTAGTTTTTTTATTTTTTTAGCAACTCGGTGGAAATTTCAACAATTTATTGTCGGAAAAACCTTTGGGACTCATGCAATACCCTAAATAAAAATTTCAAGGCTTACAACCTGGACTCAAAACAGGGACCTCTAACTTCCTCCAAATAAACCTTACCATTTGAACTGACCCTTCAAATTAATGACCAATTAGTTAAGATTTACTTAGTTCACATTTTTATTTTTTTCTCGAATAAGAAATCTTAAACTAAAATTGAGTTGCATAAATTTTAAGTACATATACATGCCAATACACATTCAACAACTAAACCCAAAACAAACACGACACAACTAATCCAAGAACGAAGGTGAGAATCAGAATCAACACTTTAAAAGACTAGAAAAAATCTAAGGGTCCAGTTTAGACTCATACTAGATAACCTCGAACAAATTGTATAATCCAATTATGTCAAAATTATGATTCAATGAGACTCAAAAATTGGAGATCAGCCCTAACAAATAGAACCGATTTTACATTTTGTAGATTGATCTTAAATCGATCTTATCCAATGATAATATAATCTATTTTGATCTAATTAAATAATAATATAGAAAATCCCTTAGAATACATTCTTAGCAACTGTTACTGCACCCACATATTGTAATTGGATTATTAGAAAATCCAAGTCCCTTTTTTTTTTGTAGTATTTCTTTTTTGGTATTACGGCTAAATGTATTCGGATCAATTTACGTACATTTTAACTAATCTCTTCTTCATTCTCTCGTCAAAGACAATTCATCGACGACGAAACTAAGAAATTCATAAAGATAAATTCTTCATAGACTATCAAAAAACCTTAAAATAGTCACATAGATCAAGTTAGAGATGTTTAATGAAAGAGAAACTCGTGATAAGATTTCAATTGTTGCGTTTAAAATTAAGCACCGAAATTTACATTATTGAGTGACTCACTCTTTACGGGAACAACATTTCAAGTGTGGGACAAACACCAATGGATGGCCCTCACATGGGGCCTTGTTGATGAAGAAGCCAACATGTGGCTTTTAAATTACATTTTTTGTAATCAAATGTGTAATTTGAATTGAAGTTGTGAAATTGTACAAAGGGTCAAGTAATAATGAACTCTTATGGACTAGAATTTGTATATATGAATATATAAATATGTATAGGAAGAGATTGGATAGTTAAAGGTTGAAAATTGGAAAGATTAGAAAAAAATTGGGTCCACGTACCGGTACCTAAGTGATTAAGTACCGGTACCATGCTGTTAGATGGCCCGGGTACCGGTACTTAGACTTACGGGTATCAGTACGTGGATTCCAGCGAGGTCAGGTACTGGTACCAAGGCTTAAGGTATCGGTACCTCAATGGGCAGTGGGCTTAAATACCAGTACCACGACTTTTAGGTATCGGTACCTAGCAGACAGTGGACATAGGTACCGGTACTTGGAACATGGGAAGACTTGGCAGGTAGAAGGCTTAGGTACCGGTACCATGTGTATGAGGTACCGGTACCTCTTCCAAAAATTTTCAAAAATTTAAATATAACTCTGTCAAGCCTTCAGATCTTGAGCCCTCTTACTTATGTGATTGAATTGGTCAAACATTAAGTCCAAATTGTTGGGGATGGACCTTGGAATGGTCAAGTGGTTGATATGTGCACAAGATATTAGTTTGGGAGTGCTCTGGTATAGGGGAGATTCTTCCCAAACTCTGTATTGATTACGATCTAGGTGAAGGGGATGTGATGACTTGGTATCAGGTTAAGCGGCATTCATGGGTACTTTCGCGTGAGTGATCAACGATTTGAGAAAGGATCCCCGAATTTTGGGGCGTCACAGTATCAGTTAATACCATATCCACTCCCATCATTTTCAATTTAGTAATATTACTCACACGGTTACACTGAATGTATGAAAAATCTCCCCGATGATTTCCTCCTCAGTACATCAACCACCACTTTAGCTTTCCCTAGATGGTAGTGTATCGAGCAATCATAATCTTTAATTAATTTCATCCACCTCCTTTGCCTCAAATTCAACTTCTTTTGTGTGAATAGATATTTTAAGCTTTGGTGATCTATAAAAATCTCACATGTCTTGCCATATAAATAATGTCTCCAAAGCTTTAAAGAAAAACAATATCAGCCAACTCCAAATCAAGAGTAGGATAATTCTTTTCATGGTTCTTTAATTGTCTAGAGGCATAGACAATCACTCTACCATGCTGCATTAATACACAACTCAATCCTTGATGAGATGCATCACTATATATCACAAATCCACCACTAACCGATGGTATAGTTAGAACTGGTACTTAAATTAATTTCTGCTTTAACTCTTGGAAACTGTGTTCACACGCATCATTCCAGTCAAATTTTACATATTTTCAAGTCAATCGTGTCAAAGGTGCTGCATACTGAAAATCCCTGTACAAATCTTCAATAATATCTAGCAAGGCCTAAGAAACTGCAAATCTTCGTTACCGTAGTTAGTCTCTCCCACTTTACCACTGTACCACTGCCTCCACTTTCTTGGGATCCACAAAAATACCATCACCTGAAATTATATGTCCCAAAAATACAACTCGATCCAACCAAAACTCACATTTATTTAAGTTAGCATGCAATTGGTTTTATTATAGAGTCTGTAGCACAATCCTCAAATGTCGTTCATGTTCTTCCTTACTACGAGAATACACAAGGATATCATAAATGAACACAATAACAAATGAATCAAGTAAGGCTGAAACCCGATTCATTAAATCCATAAAGGCAGCTGACGCATTTGTCAAACCAAACGACATCAATAGAAATTCGAAATGGCCATACCTAGTCCAAAAAGTTGTCTTTGAAACATCGCTACTCCTTACCTTTAGCTGATGATAACTTGCCCTGAGATCAATCTTGTTAAATACTCTAACACCTTGCAACTGGTCAAATAAATCATTAATACGAGGTAAGGGATATTTGTTACATTTTGTTACCTTATTAAGCTGGTGGTAATCAATACATAATCTTAAAGTCCCATCCTTTTTCTTCACAAATAAAACAGGAGCACCCTATGGTGAAACACTAGGCCGGATAAATTCTCGATCTAACAAATCTTGTAACTGTATCTTCAATTCTTTTAACTCACTAGGAGCCATGTGATATGGAGTAATGGATATTGGTGAAGTTCCTGGGACTAGTTCAATGGTAAACTCCACTTCTCTCTGTGGTGGTAATCCAGGTAACTCTTCTGGAAATACATCTGAAAATTCCTGAACCACTACAATATCCTTAAGTTGTACCTCTTTTTTCTTGGTGTCCAATACATAAGCAAGATATCCTTGACAATCAAGCCTCAATAATTTCTTAGCTTTCATAGCCAAAATTAGACACGTAGGGGTCACTTTTTGATCACCAGAAAATCTAAGCTCTATTTCATTTGGTAGCTTAAATATCACCTCTTTCCTAAAACAGTCTATAATAGCATGATATGTTGATAACCAATCCATCCCCAAAATAATATCAAAATCTTGAATATCAAGAGGTACAAGATCAACATATAAATCTCTATTACCCACATGTAACACACAACTCTTGTATACCTTCTCCACGATCACTACCTCTCCTACTGGAGTAGAAATAGCTAAACTAGTATCCAAAAATGTCAAGAGTCGGCCCAAATGCATGCTCAATGCACATGATACAAATGAATGTGTAGATCCTGGATCTATCAGGATACATGCATCTTTACCAGAGATAGAGAGTGTACCTGTAATAACCTCAGGAGTGGCTTGAACATCCTGGTGGGTCATAGCAAATACACTTCCTGGAGCAGTAGACTTGTTTGTTGCTCCTCTCTCACGCCCACGATTACTAGAAGAAACATTACCACCAACCCTCACACTATCAACTGAAGATGAAATAGATGCAAATCCTCCTTGGCACTGAGAAGCTATATGTCCGGTTTCACCACATTTGAAACACACAATACCTCGATCTGGCTGTGGTCAATCTTTAATAAAATGACCTGTCGCCCCACATCGATAACAAGTGGCCTGTCCACTTCGCTCACTTGAAGATCCTCTATTAGATTGGTTGTTGAATCTTTGTCTAGATGGACTCTGTCTCTGCCCTGAAAATGTTCTCCCAGCTCGGTTTACATTTTGGCTTCTAAAAGGTTTCATCCTTTGACTGTTCCTAGAAAAACTACCCATATATTTACTAGCCTATTCCGCCTTGTACCTACCTTTCTTATGACTTTCCTCTTGACTTTGTTTCTCATTCCCATCATTTTCAAATTTCTCATTCACTTCTTTTTCCACCTGTCTTGTCATATTTACTGGTTCAATTGCATGATAAGTTGTAAGTGGCAAACGTATAGAATGCTCTAGTCCCTTTTGAAATCTTCTACATTTGGATTATTCAGTTCTTATCATATCCAATGCAAAACGAGATGATGCTGAGAATTTAAATTCATACTACGGACATCTTCCCTTGTGATAACTCCATGAATTATTGCTTTTTCTCATACCGGTATGACTGTGAAAAATATTGTTCATTAAACGCTTTCTCAAACATAGCCCAAGTAACCTTTATTGGAGTTGCATCCTGAACTCCTTGTCTCGGGGTAGTCATCAATCTCTTTGTATCCTCCCACCAATTTAAAGCATACTCTTTGTTCAACCGTTGGACGCATAATATCAAAGATACGCATCATAGCTTTTTTCTAGTTTTCCGCCTCAGCTGGGTTTATTGACCCCGCAAAACTTGGTGGTCCAAGTTTCTTAAAATGCTCGAATAAGGAAATACGAGACCTTATCGTTTCAGCCTGTGCTAATTCCTACTCAAGATTTTTATTCTCTCTCACCCTTGCATCAGATTGTTTCGTTGCACCATGAGATCCACTATAGACCTCTTGATTTGATCGAATTGACCCCTCAACTGAATCAGATACATCAGAGTCTACCTCCTCAACGTAGTAATTTGGTTCCATTGCTCTATATCTGGAATTCAAATCCAATTACATAAAATAATATGCACATGCATATATGCACCATGAGATCACTTGACATCTTAGAACACGACTAAAAACTCGTACCCACTCTACCGACTCACCAACATACTTCCTACGGTCCACCACTAGCGAAAGACTTTAACATGTCTATAGAATCTATAGACACTACCTCTGATACAAAAAACTGTTACACTCCATCCTGAGAGACCCTCTTTAGTTTCCCAGAGATGAAAACGTAACTCAACACGTAGCAATACATGTGTCCATAATGCAATAATGCACCAAAAACAGATAAATTGTATAACAGAGTACACAACGGTGTCGTTTGTACCAAAACAAAAGATTAAGAATTTCATCCCTTTACAACAAACAACAAGGAAAACAAACACTCATGTACAATATGTACATAAATTAGATTCCTTATTTTTTTCCCCATCTCTACCATGCTAGTGCAGTAGTGGACCTCACTCTAGACTTCAGCATCCTGAAACCAATAATTTTCTTGAGTGTACTGAACATCATAATTAAAGGAAACATAACAAAAATATGGATCAAATATAATTCTACCCCAAAGATACTCATAACTCTCAAATCACAACCAAAGTGAACTCAACTCACTTTGAAACTCAACTCAACCTCATATATCAAAATAGTAAATATTCACATAAGCAACGAGTTAGACAAAATCATATAAGCAATATCAGGCTATCTACAACATTTAAGCATTGTCAAGCTGTCTCATAAGAACTATGCAATGCCCAAATCAAAAACATGTAAGCCATGTCAAGCTATCAACAACTTGGCATAGTGGATAATACTCAAATCACAAGCTTTTCATAAAAAACACATTTGATTCATAGTTTAAGCAACTCAACTCAAATCAATTCGGCAAAATTGATTTCTCACATACAAGAGAATAAACTTGATATATCATATACTTTTATTTTCAATTATTATGAAGCAGTAAACTTCACATTTACCACTGATAGATACCTTTCCTTGCTTTACGGTCGATCCCAATGTGTAACAGAGGTAGCAGCCTCCAACCCTAACAGTTAACACATGGATGAATGCAATTGAGTATCGATTCAAAAATAACTTAATTGATGCAAATGAATGAATATGAATATGTTTCGTGACGTTTCGTATTCACTACAACTTAACTTCAGCACTCAAAGTTCGAAGACCAACTGGCCATTCAAGCGTTTACGAACTAAATGAGTACCTTCTATAACCTCAAACTAGAACGTAAACCCTTGTTGTCACTCAACCTATGTACACTCACAATTAGTTTAAAAGGATTCTAGTACCTCATTTTATACAGTCAAATCCATAGTTTCGGACCACTTTGTGTTACTGCACTCAAAACCCTAATATGGATCCGTGATTTCCAGTCCAAATTCAAAAATCCTATCATAAGTTTTAAAATATGCTAAAAATTCATAAATAATGTAAGGCATGATTTCAAAATGAATTTGAAAAGTTTTGACTGATCCAGGATGGAGAAACCCTACCTTGTGCTATTTTTTGATCCGGAACAGCTAAAAATAAAACGATGTTATTTTTCAATGAAATTCCATACATATAATCAATTAACCTACCTAAGAATGAATATGATATTTATTTTTCCAAAATCACCCAAAAAATGGGTCAAATTGGCCCCGGAGACCAAAACAGTCATTTTAATCCTCATTTTGATCCGGCCATCGGATCGACTTGTAATTTTACCAGGACCTCCGCACGGATGTTACAGAACTTTTGGCACCAACCAGAGGTCAATCGGAAATTAGACACGCCATCGGGGTGTCCAGTGGTCCTCCTGTCCACTTCATCTTCTTCCTCCAACAAAACCTAGGTTCCCCACTTTCTGTTTCAGGTATCCTACTTCTCACCTCTATTTCTCACTCTACACTACACCTTTTGCTCTGTTTTCAAAGCCTACTAACTCACCTCACACCTCTCTGTGAAACCCCATAGGCGAGATACATCAGATTAACCTCTAACCTATCCAAATTTTGAAAAAAAAAATAAGGTTTTACACCTCTTGGCCAGACCTGCAACTGTCATTTTCTCCCATCAAATGAGCTCAAAATCTATTTCTAAGGTCACCAATGGATTCCTAGGGTTGGTTTTAGTGCACACCAAACCCTTTACATTTTTAAAACACAAGAATCAAAGCTTTGATTTTCAAGAATCACAAACTCTAACTTTCAACTACACCACCTTCATATCAACCCTACAAACCACGGCCACCCTGAAAACCACCTCCAATATTCATAACAAACACCCATAAACCATTTACAAATGAAGAATTAAACTATAACTCAACAGAAAATCAAACCTGTTTCAAACCTATTAAAATTCAAAAACTTCAAAACGAAAATTCTTGCTCAAGCAATGATCAAAACAGGTTTAAGCATCATAAATGGACTCCTAGAACCCTAATTAGGCTAGAAACTTACCCCTTGATGCTCGAATTGCTTCCCACAAAGATTTGACCTGCAAATTTTCTCTCTTTCTCTCTAACTTCTCTCTTCAGTTTCCCTCTCTACAAACGATGTCTATCTGCTCCAGAACCTTGTTTGAAGACTCTAGCATCCTCTCAACACCTCTGGATGGTTGGAGAGTAATGGGGAAAGCCCTGCTACTGCCAAGCAGCAGCTTGGGTCTTGCTGCCATGTAGTGGCAGTTTGGTAATTACACAAAATCCAAAAAATTAATTTAATTTTTTTAATTAATTTTTTTATTTATGTACTATGAATATATGATCGGGTTTCACAGCTTTGACGCGTGATCTCTTCCCTTTAATTGACGTTTTCAAATCTTCATCGTGTAGCATCATGACTATAAAATAGGTTGAGATTTACAAGGATTTTACGAAATGAGTCAATTACAAAATATGATATAACACTATAAAACTTTCCAAAACAATGATTTTTTGCCCATTTTACTACCTAATACAATGGCTTAGGTCGAATAATAAGCCCATTTCACTTTCTTAGAAGTGTTACGGACGGAATTATCAACTACAATTATTTATACAAATTCATAAAGAAAACCACCATAAATTCCTAGTGAAATCATAATAAAATACAGACCCACCAGGTCTCCACTAAATAATAAGATCACTTAAACCATTATCTTTGAATCTTATTGGAGAGATTGCCACCATACTATAACTTCATACCTCATCCACTAATCTGGAACTAGGCTTTTTCTTTTATGCCCGCACTCAAACAAAGAAGCCCCACCCAAATCACAAATAACAATGGTACAAAACATTTACAACATCCGTGAAATGGTAAAAAAACTTGAATCATGCAAAATGAATTGAATCAAGTCGATACGATCTGGATCCAAATTCTAAAACAGCGAAGCCCTCTTTCTCACTCCTACTGGTTCAAAGTCCAAGCACTTGTTCAAATTTAATCCTTTTGTCGGCAACCTTAGAAGACAACGGCAAGAAGAGAGATTACTAGAAAAACTTTTTACTACATTACTATCAATTTCAAAAAACCCAAATTATATAGGTGCATCTTTTATATAGGATGTACAAATTTTTTTCTTATTAGGAAGGCAATATATTATATTGAGCTGGTAAAAAAGGGAATGTTATGATACTATTTTTATACCACCCGTAAAAGAGAGAGAGAGAGATTAACAAATTGATATGTGCAAATTCTAAATGGGTGACAAGGTCATGGAAAATTACCCTATGGTAGTAACCCAATCCCACCTCTAGCAGAAAATATTGAGTGTAAAAGTTATATCACGTTAGTAATATTATATGGTTTAACCGTCTATTAACTAGTGGTCAAGTGAGTCCTACAAAATTCATTAATCACTCACCGGCCCATATAATATATAACGACTCCATTTAAAGGAGTTAAGTTTTTTTTTTTCTAACTTTCTTATTGAATGGTTATATCATGTAACACTACTGACGTGGTATAATCATTATATTGAATATTTACTCCATCTCTAGGACCATTAAGAAACTTGAGCAAATTGATCTCAATTAGGTTTTAACTCATTTAGGCTCATTCAAAACGTAAATTCAAGCAATTTGATCTTCAAATTTTTAGTTTCATTTTGTAAATGAATGAAATCAAAGCAAGGTGTGACACAGGTCGGTTCAAAGTAGTTGCTGACGATAAATAATTCTAATTTTGTTATCGAACAACCCAAAATATGTCTTGAATATTTATATACACTTATCTTTTCCTCCCATCTAGTAAAATTTTTGAGAATTTAAATTTCTAAGATACGATTTCATGGTTGATTCAATAGTCTTCTGGAGGTTTATTGAAAACACTGATTATTAATCCGTATAGTTCAAATTATGATTTTTTTTTGCTCAAAAATTAGGTTCGATTTTATTTTGTGTTCAACTCAAATACTCAATAGTTTTCTATTGATCTAAGCTTAAGTATAATTTCAGGTAATCATTCTATCTCGAGGTCAATCTGCCACAAATGAGTTATGCCTCAGCATATTTAGACTCTTCCTTAGACAAATGAAGATAAGGATGTAATTTGGGGGAGTCAATTCTAACATAATTCAAAATTTTTAGTATTCTAGTGATTTCCCAATTAGAATTTATATTAAAAAAGTAAAATTTTATTTAAATTTAGACTTTATTCAAGTTCAATGTTGTTTTTAAGGTTTAACTAAACCCAGGAAAAATTAATTAAATTGATTTGAACTTTTTTTACTTAACCCAAAAAATAATCTATATAGAAAAATGGATTGTTTTACTTTCATAAAATATAGTAATGGCAAAGATTATTTAGATTTAACAGCTTACAATTTATATTTTAACTAGTAATAACTCCATGTCTGAAGATACATTGTAATATCAAAAATCGAGTATTGATTGTATAATATTTATATTTAAATAATAATTTATTTTATTTTTCTTCTATTTAATTACACAGTTTAAATTAAAATGAACAGAGAAAAAAAAAAGGAACAGATAGGGGAGAGAGAAGAGAGAGATAATTGTGGATTATTGAGGTTGTCTAACATTGAAGAGTGTGTTGGCTGAGTTAATTTTTTGAGCGGAAAAAAAAAATGGAATAAATTGTGCACTATTAGATCAAAATACATAAAAATTAGATCAATTTTGACTACTGTTCTGTTTTAATAAGTTTTTTTTGTAAGAAACAAATGGGAGGGGCAACCAGTAGGTAGTAACCCCTGAACGTGACCATGAAAATCCTCTCTCCCCCCCCCCCTCCAAAAAAATGAGAAATGTCGGTTGGAGCCCTAGCTATTAATCTAAAAAGATAGCTCGTCACCATAGTACCACCAAAATTAAACAGAAAACTACATTACTTCCGCTAATCAAACCTGTTTGATAACAATATGGTAGTCAAGACCAACCCGTGACTTAACACTAAACCACCAACTCAGGTAGTGTGGTTTTATAAGTTGAAAAATTATTTTTTTAGCTATAATATTAAATAGATATTTTAATTATAATAAAAAAATTTATTTATATTTTGTTTTTACTAATTATACTAAAAAGATTTAGATAAATTACAGTGGCACCCCTTGACATTTTGATTTATTACACGGATACCCACTTCCATTTCACAAATGACACTCGAACCCCTTCACATTTGAAATTCCTTACATCTAGGCCCCCTATACTTGACAGGCGTTAGACATGTTTATGGAATATAATGACATCAACCAAAAAAATTATTATAATTCCAATAATGCCTTTGTATGGTGAAAGTTAAACTCCACAAGACCATTGTACTTCAAAGTGGTTATTGAAATGCCAATCATACCCTTTCCTTTCCTTTAAAAACTCATGTTAAGAATCTCTCTCCTAAATCTTCTAATTCGACAGGTATGACTTTTGATGATGCACAAAATTGGTTTGCACACCACCTGTCAATTAAGTAATATAAAATGCAGTAGAGTAGAGAGAGAGAGAAGACAAAGTTTATAGTGGTTCGGTCAAGGTGACCTACGTCCACTTTGAATGGCAAGGGTAGCTGGGATTTTATTAACTCCGGTGTGGAGAGAGAGCAAATGGTTACAAGCTTTGAGAGAGGGAGAAAGAATTATCTCCAACGAGTCTGATGCCCCCCAAGTGTTGGTGGGGCTTACATTTTATAGTAGTCGCCTCGTAATGGATATTAATTAAATAGCTGATCCAGCGGTCGTAACGGATTCCAGGACGACTTTAATAGTAGTTTAAATGACTTGGCGACCTTTCCCCTCCTCAACAGGCAAGACAGTTATGGTGCACTCCAAAGGACTTGGTCAAAGATGAGGTGGGGGTTGACTCCTTCCAAGGCGGTAAGGGTGAGACTCTTGGATGACCTTGCATGCTCCGATGAGGTTATGAGGAGGCTCTTGGATGACCTTGCATGCTCCCTGTTGATGTAGTAGCTCCTTGAGCCTGATGAGCTTGACCGGGTTGACCACATTAGGCTGAATTTGTTGGACCTCTGGGAGTTGGGCTATAAACTCGGACCGAGCTTTATAACATGAGTTGGGCCCTTGGGCTTGGCCCATCATTTGCCCCCCAATGCCCTACATCTAACGGAACTTGGAAAGGAGGACATTCAGTTTGAGTTTGAATTTTCGGCTGACCAGCATAACTGAAAAAACTTCGGGAGGCCAAAACATGTGCTTCTGGGCCTTTTTAGAGCTTTTAACAGCATCAGTCATAGCAAAAGCTATGAGTATTGTAGGGCTCGCCGAGAGCTTCGATTTGATATATTATAAGCCCCGTTTGGAGTAACCGAGCAAAAGTTACGGTCAAAATAGTGAGCAGGGAGCTAGGTGCGCGGTTTGGGCGAGCAGGCAGCTTCTTGTAGGGCTCGCCGAAAGCTTCGATTTGATATATTATGGGCTCTATTTGGGCGAGCATGCAACTGGGTACGCTGTTTTGGGCGAGCCTGGGGCTGCCTTGGGCGAGTAGGAGGCCTTGGGCACCTCTTTGGGCGGCCAGGAGCTGATGGGCGCTGATCTGGGCATGGTTTTGGGCGAGGAAAGAGGCAGGTCTGGTTTGGACGAGGTGGCATTGCAGGCGAGCATTGAGCTGCTGGGCGCCCGTGCGGCTGACGCGAGGAAGGAGAGAGTGGACCTGGGCACCCCTTTGAGCACTGATCTGGGCAAGCTCAGCTGGCGCGAGGCCTTGGGCGAGCACAGTAGGAGCGAGGCGCTGGGTGCGCGTGAGGCGCTAGGCGAGTGCTTCAACTTTAATTATGTAAATCCAAGCGCAGGTTGAGCGAAGTAATATAAGTCTCGGAATACCGAGGTCGAACCCTCAAGGAATTGTAACAAACAAGCAATCACACAAATACTAAAACAAACTTAAAAATAAATGATCAGTTTAAAGATTTGTCGAGTGGAGAAAATTGATTTACGTAATTAAAACAGTAATGAATATACTAGAGCATCAGGTACTCCCTCTCAATTCCGTACAATAACGATTAAAGAGTCAAACCTTAATTTGAAACAAGAATCAGATGTCGGTTGATTCCAATAACAAATCAAGTAAGAAACCAAAAGTTATAATCAACGGATTATTCAGGAACCTAAATAATCGTCCAATTATATTATTTTACGAAATAATGATAATTACCTCAAGCGTAGAATAACCAGTTATTTACTCGCAGGGAAATTCAAGCAATTGATGTACATGGCACAACAACTCAAGGATTTATACAGAGCAAAAACTTTGTTAAAAGATCAGAAGTTAAATTAACAAAACATCATAAATCATTCAACTCAGAATCAATAACGTTACCGTACTTCATTGAGAGGTCCTCCCCTAGCCCTAGTTTAGCCTTCTAGCCAGACATGATCAACCAAAAGTAAAACTAAAATAAAAGAATTTTCCAAAACCAAAGGTCCCTAATTACAAGATCTTCAACTCCTATTTATAACTTTATTCCCGGAAAAGATTGTCTTCCAGTGAAACTCTTAATCTGGCGTTGGCAGATCAACACATGCGTCCGGACGCGCGTTATTCAACCGTCCGGACGCGTCTTCCAGTATACTCCTTCCTCAGCTTCTTGCCCTTCTGCTACTTGCGTCTGGACGCGTATACTTCCCCCGTCTAGATGCGAATTCCAGTATGCTTCCCCTTAGCCATGCTTCATCTTTCCTTACTTTCTTCCAATTTTATGCTATTCCTCTGCAAAATACACACAATTCATCTTTTATTAGCATGACACCAGTTCTTTAAATAATTAACCATATTTATCATACTTTCATGACTAATTAATTAATCTTTCTGAATAATAAATGTAAATATTTGACCTCAATCACACCCCCCAACTCAGACCTTGCTAGTCTCTAGTAAGGCAAACAACAACAAAATAGAAACACTAACTAAAAATAAAACAAAACCACTTTCGTAGGCTTCACGATTGCATTTAGCATATGCAACAAGCCTTTAAACCCCTAGGTTTCCCTTAGTGAACGAGTATAGTCTCGTGAGGGTTTCCAGAGATGATACCCACAAACATCAACCGGTAATCAAATATCTGAATAATAATTTTATAACACAAATTACTACCACAATATAAGAATTCTAAGATGTATTTATTTTATACACATATGCAAAGAAAAATATAGAATTCTATACTATATAACTGTATGCACTTATCATATTCTCATATAACTCGTGTGTAGTGTAAATTAACTATACCAAGTCAATAACTTATCCGATAATCACCTCTTCCATCAACTATTCGTCTCAATGCCAAATCTCACTGGATAGTTCACTCATAAAAAATTCTCTCAGATTATAGTGACTATTCCCTCAAATATCACATGTGAGAAGAAGATATTTAAGTCAAAACAAAATAATGCTCACATGTCTATTAAAATACTTGTAATTCAAAAGAAAAGGATTTGACATAATCTCATGAAAGGAAATCAACACACAATAAACAAATAATCACCATTCTTTTCCTTATTCTCACAAGTCATGCATCCATCAATACACTCTTGAGATCAAATAGGTCTTTATTTAAGGTTGTAATAGGGCCTTGGTATTAGGGTTTTGAAACGAAGGATATTCAGGAATTCAAAAGACTATCCTGAGATAACATGTACATTACACAACCAAACTTCTTTCCATAACATTTCACTCTTCATCGTCTAGAAGCTCAATTTACAACACTTGCTCATATTTTTTCAAAACTCATGCTTGCTATTTTTCTTTTTTTCTTTTTTTTTTCTTGAATCTTTTTTTTTTTTTCACATCTAGATATTGTCTTTCTTTTCAACTTTTTTTTTTTATTTTAGCAAGATATCTAATGCAAATATTCACAAGTATGCAAAACTTTTTTTTTTTTTTTTTCCCTTTTCTCAACCAACATCTCCCAAATTACATAAACAATAAAAGCTCAATCTCGGGATAACCAAAGGTAAAAAATATTATTTTTTTCATTAGCTTGGTTATTATATGTTGGGTATAAGAAATAAAATTTCTCTTCAAAGGCTCAATCATGGTTTCTAGGGATAATAATATTCAAAGAATAAGGCTTAGGCTCAAATAATATCAAATATGGCCTAAAATCATATCTCAAGAGCTTTTGATAACACACTACCTCATGCAAATAATTTAAAGTCAAACAATCATTCATAATATTGGTGTTGACCAAAGCAAAAATAATGAGACTATTGAAGGAGATTAGCTGAATAATAATATTCTTTATTGAGTAAATATAAATAACCCTCCAAGAAAGATTGGATCAAAACTCACTATGGTTTTATACATTTCTACTATATGTTTCAAGTTCTCAAGGTAAAATACCAAACAAATTTTCAACTTGGTAAAGTCTAAAGTGCACAAATTGTGAGTTTTTATAAGAACATGATATGAGATACAAAAATATAGAATAAAGTTCTATGTGATGCTTAAACAATTACAAATTTAAAGTTAAACAAATTATTTCTATATTGTGGTATCAAATTATCCATAAAAATGTTATTTAGATATTTGATAACATCAGTGAACAAAATATGCATTTCATATAATCTTTGGAATCTTCGTACAATGCATAACCCAAAAGATAAAAGAAATCAAGCCTAACAAAAATCTACCCAAAATAGGCTTTGATTTCTACAGATGACTAAAGAAAATCAAGAAAAACCATCCAACTCGGGACCTAGAAGAAACATACTAAGATGAGGGGCCTGCCTGACTCTGAGAACTCTGCCCTAAGCCCCTCATCTGAGCCCTCAACTCTCTCATCTCTTTCCTCATCTCCCTCTGACCTCGCAGTAACTCAAAAAGTATATGCCTGTCAGTCCTGGGATCAGTGTCCTCATCCACTGGCAAATCGAAATCTTCATCGATATTGAGGAACTGATCCCACTGATCCTCTCCCTGCTCTGTATCCTCCTGAGCAGCCTCACCTTGCTCTCCGGCTGCCTGACCTCTTTCTCCCGCCACTGGTCTAGTCATACTCTGGATTTTTAGAAGAGAGCCAGAGTTTAGCACAACTACCCTTTTTGCTTGCTCCATGGTGGTGTCAATCACCACACCAGCTTGCTCGCAGAGTGTTGTAGCTAGACATGTAAACGATAGGGACCCCTTTTTTGGGTCCACAATGGCCCGCCTCATTTCAGCAAAAATCAAATAGGGGAGGTCTATGGATTTTCCAGTACCCATGGCATATAGAAGTCGGCCTCGATCAAGGTAAATGTGGTTGTTTCTCAACAGAGGAAAAAAATTAGAGACTGATATCAGATTAAGAATCTTGTATTTATTTGTCAAGTCTCCCTGCTGAAGGAACTGAAGACTCTCTGGCCAAACAAAACTCTCATCTCCCAGAAGTGCCTGTCCTACTATATCTCCAGAATAATTCGTGGGGTAGTCGGGATTGGTGACTCGGGCCTGAAGCATTCCAGTCAAACCAGCTATGACTGTGGCATCCACTATGATATGCTTCCCTCGAACGTAGGTGCGGAATGTTCCGTTCCCACAGTCGTCAGCATTACTATAAAATTCCCGTGTCAGGATAGGGATGACCTGCCACTCCCTACCCATAAACCCAGCCCACGTCCGTGAGGTAATAATGTCTTGGACTCCCAGACGAGCGAAATCCTCATATTCTACTTTCCTCTCACAGACAATAGGCTTGTTGGCGTAATATTTAAAAAATCTGATTCGGGCCTCTAAGGTTTCAAAGCGAATTGAGTCAAATGTGGTATCCTCGTCTTGGGACTCTTGAGTGGTAGTCCGAGGTCTCTTCGATGTGGCCGCTCGTGGAG
The DNA here is from genome assembly GCA_951799425.1 of Ilex aquifolium. NCBI lineage: Eukaryota > Viridiplantae > Streptophyta > Magnoliopsida > Aquifoliales > Aquifoliaceae > Ilex > Ilex aquifolium. Next base: position 19,087,525 of record OX637403.1, read on the forward strand.
GTGCCATGGCGGGGGCTTTTAAAAATGGCGGGGAATGGAAGAGTTTGTTATGGGCTAGAGGGGAAGAGAGAATAGAATAGATAAAAAAAAATGTCTGGCCCCCCTCTATTTATAGTTTTTCACACGCGTCCGGACGCATGGGGTTCTCCCGTCCGGACGCGCCTCAACCACCGTCTTAATTAGCCTTAAAAGTCATGCGTCTGGACACGTGATTAAGTCCCTTCCGGACGCGCCTATGGAATTTGAAACGGTTGGGCTTCGCGTCCGAACGCGCGATGGACTCCCGTCCAGACGTGTGTTCCAGAGAGTTCAGCCTCTTTGGTCACGTCCGAACGCGCTTTCCAGTAAGTTTTGTTCTAAGTTATTGCGTCCGGACACGTTTTCCAGTGGGTTGGTCCTTCCATACTTAGAAAATTTTTTAATTTTTCACCTCTTTTCTCCCAAGTGGATACATTTTACTCCTAAAAATTCCTAAAGACTCAAAAAAAAACTTACAAAGCTAATTTTTTTTTTTTTTTATTTGCATGTGTGCATAGTATAGATGCATGTGCATAGTATATCGATCAATCAATATGCTCCTACCCCCCCCCCCCCCAACTCAAAAACTTACATTGTCCTCAATGTATGAATAGACATATAACAAAATATGGGAAAAAGATCATACCGGATGCGCTTATACTGTGCACTTACATCTGCAATATTTCCAAAAAAATAATAAAAGAAACATAATGCAATAATATACAATGAAATACAAAATTGTTAGAGATGAATTATTCATAGTGGGGGACCATCAACTCGATGGATTCCACTTCAACTATACCGTCCTCCAAAAATGGTTTCAGTTGCTGTCCATTAACTTTAAAGCTGGTCCCATTATTGGGATTTTCAATCTCAACTGTTCCATAGGGAAACACTTTTTTCACAATATATGGACCACTCCATCTAGTCCAAAGCTTTCTTTTGAAGATATGTAGTCTAGAATTATAAAGAAGAACTTTTTGTGCAGGTGTAAAGGTTTACGCAAAATATTCTTGTCATGGAACACCTTCATTCGTTCTTTGCTAATTCGAGAATTCTCATATGCCTCATTCCGGATCTCCTCAAGTTCATTTAGTTGTAACTTTTGTGCGGCGCCAGCTTTGTCAAAACTAAAATTGAACATCTTAATGGCCCAGTATGTCTTATGTTCTAGTTCTACAGGTAAATAACAAGCTTTTCCATATACCAATCTATACGGAGACATGTCAATCGGGGTTTTGTATGCAGTGCAATATGCCCATAATGCATCGATTAATCGTAACGACCAATCTTTACGATCAGGGTTAACCGTTTTTTCCAAAACGTATGAAATCTCCCGATTGGCTAGCTCCGCTTGACCACTTGTCTATGGATGATAGGGGGTTGCAACCTTATGTGTCACTCCATATTTTTTCATTAAAGTTTCAAAAGGTTTATTACAAAAGTGCAATCCCCCATCACTGATAATAGCTCGAGATATACCAAATCTGGACAAAATATTTTCTTTTAGAAATTTCAAAACAACTTTATGATCATTTGTCCGACATGGTATTGCCTCGACCCACTTAGAGACATAATCTACGCCCACTAAAATGTACATATATCCAAAAGATGGGGGAAAATGTCTCATGAAATCTATGCCCCAACAGTCAAAAATTTATATTATTAAAATTGGATTCAAGGACATCATATTTCTACGGGTTCACCCTCCCATTTTTTGACAACGCTCGCAAACCTTACAAAACTTATAAGCGTCTTTAAAAATTTTCGGCCAATAAAATCCACACTACAAAACCTTTGCAGCGGTTTTTTTCATAGAAAAGTGGCCTCCACATGCTCCCGAATGAAAAAAGGTTAGAATGTTACTTACCTCATCATTAGGCACGCATCTTCGGATAATCTGATTTGAACAATATTTGAAAAGGTAAGGGTCATCCCAGAAAAAGTTTCTAACCTCAACTAAGAAATTCCTCTTATCCAATGTAGTCCAAGCTGGTGGCATGTTACCTGTAATAAGAAAATTCACAATATCAGTAAACCAAGGTATTGAAGAAACTGCCAATAATTGTTCGTCAGGAAAAGTGTCCTTGATCGGCACTGTCTCTATGGGCTCATCATTCACAAGTCTAGACAAATGGTCGGCCACTACATTTTTTACTCTTTTTTTATCTTTAATAGTTAAGTCAAATTCTTGGAGTAAGAGGATCCATCTTAGCAGTCTTGGCTTAGTATCTTTCTTAGTTAATAAGTATTTAAGAGCTGCGTGGTCTGTGAAGATAACAATAGGTGACCCTACTACGTATGACCTAAACTTGTCCAAGGCAAACACTACTGCTAATAATTCCTTTTCTGTGGTAGAATAATTCATCTGTGCATTGTTTAAGGTTCTACTAGCATAGTAAATGACATGTGGCTTTTTCTCATCTCTTTGCCCTAAAACTGCCCCTACAGCATAATCACTGGCATCACACATGATCTCAAATGGAAGACTCCAATTTGGTGGTTGCATAATTGGAACAGTGATGAGCATGCCTTTTAGCTTATCAAAAGCCTCTTGGCATGACTCATCCCACTCAAAAGGTATATCTTTCCCTAAGAGATTGCAGAGTGGTCTAGATATAGAACTAAAATCTTTTATAAATTTTCGATAGAAACTAGCATGACCCAAGAAAGATCTAATATCCTTAAGCGTTTTGGGGGAAGGTAAATTAGCAATTAACTCAATCTTAACTCTATCTACCTGAATTCCCTCAGATGAGACAATGTGATCAAGAACAATTCCATTTTTAACCATAAAGTGACATTTTTTCAAATTAAGCACGAGGTTCTTTGCTTCACATCGTATAAGCACTTTCTCTAAATTTGACAAACATTCATCATAAGCATCACCAAAGACAGTAAAATCATCCATGAAAACTTCAAGAAAATGCTCTACCATGTCACTGAAAATACTTAGCATGCACCTTTGAAAGGTCGCAGGTGTATTCCAAAGTCCAAAGGGCATCCTGCGATATGCAAAAGTACTAAAAGGGCAAATAAATGTGGTTTTCTCTTGGTCTTCTAGGGCAATTTCAATCTGGTTATATCCCGAATAGCCATCTAAAAAACAGTAGTACATATGCGATGCTACCCTTTCTAAAATTTGATCCATGAAAGGTAACGGGAAGTGATCTTTTCTAGTTACAAAATTTAATTTTCTGTAGTCAATGCACATTCTCCAACCAGTGACTGTCCTAGTTGGTACAAGTTCATTATTCTCATTAGCAACTACAGTGACTCCAGATTTCTTAGGAACTACCTGTGTAGGACTTACCCACTTGTTGTCTCTAATAGGGTAGATTATTCCTACATCTAACAATTTTAGCACCTCATTTCTTACAACTTTTTTCATATGTGGATTTAGTCTTCGTTGCATCTCCCTAGATGTTTTAGCATTATCCTCCAAATAAATCTTATGAGTGCAAACCAATGGACTAATTCCTTTTATATCAGCTAATGCCCAACCTATAGCATTCCTATGCTTCCTAAGAAGTTGTAACAACATACCTTCCTGTGCCTAATTTAACTGGGAAGAAAGTATTACCGGATATATTTCATCATCTCCCAAGAATGCATACTTCAACTCTACCGGTAATTGCTTCAATTCAAGCTTGGGAGCTTTAATACTAGATGAGATTGGTGAATTGGTGAATTGGTGAATTGGTGGGAGCTCCTCAAATTTCTGTCTCAACTCTCTCATTTCAAGTACCTGTAAAGAATCCAACAGATCAGTCAAGGCAGCAATTTCAGAATTATTTTCCTCTATCTCTAACAAAGGAGATTGTTCCAACAAGTATGCTTCAAGTGGGTCTAATACAGAAGAATCATATACTCTGTTTGGAACAAGAGACTCAATCATATTAATTTCATGCATATCCTCATCAACATTCCCTGGTTGTTTGTACACATTAAAAATATTGAGCTCTAATGTCATATTCCCAAAAGTTAACTTCATCACACCATTCCTGCAATTAATTAAAGCATTTGAAGTTGCTAGAAATGGTCTACCTAATATAACAGGAATTTGAGCATTAGTGTTTAACACAGGTTGAGTATCCAAAATTATGAAATCCACAAGGAAGTAAAATTTATCAACCTGTACTAAAACATCCTCTACCATACCCCTAGGTATTTTCACAGATCGATCAGCTAATTGAAGTGTGACTGAAGTAGGTTTTAACTCCCCTAACCCTAATTGTTCATATACTGAATAAGGGAGCAAGTTCACACTAGCTCCTAAATCCAATAAGGCTTGTTCAATTTGGTGGTTTCCTATAACACAAGAGATGGTTGGGCAACCTGGTTCTTTATACTTTGGTGGATACCTATGTTGTATGATGGAGGATACTTGCTCAGTCAAAAATGTCTTCTTTTGCACATTTAATTTCCTTTTAACAGTACATAGTTCTTTCAAAAATTTTGCATATGAAGGTATTTTTTTAATAGCATCCAACAAGGGAATGTTGATTTTCACCTTCTTAAAAATCTCTAACATATCATTATGCATATTTGGCTTGATAGAGGTAAGTAATCTCTGTGGGAATGGTGCAGGTATGACATAGTTCTCAAGCTTATTGAATTCGGTTGGGTCAAGTTTATCACCACTCTCTATAGGTTTTGAAATTCTTTTAGATTCTTGAACTGGAGTAGAAATAGTTTTATCAATTTCTTTCCCACTACGGAGTGTGGTGATAGACTTTACCTGCTCATGAATATTGTCAGAAGTGCAAGTGTCATTCACATTAAATTAACCCTGTGGATTTGGTTGGGGTTGAGCTGGGAACTTACCATTTTCTTGATGGCAAGGGTCGTTGGTCAATTTAGTGATTGCACTCCTCATATCTTCAATAACCTGTGTATTTTGTCTGTTGTATTCATTCTGACTCTGCATGAATTGTGATAACACTTCCTCAATATTTCTCTTTGGTGGTGGGATGTAGGGTGTGAAGTTAGAAGAATTTTGTTTAGGTGCTTGTGATGCATGATTCTCATTCCTCCAACTAAAATTCGGATGATTTTTCCACCCAGGATTATATGTATTTGAATAAGGGTTATTGTAAGGTGTTTGCAGCATTCGCTTGATCTTGCAAAACATCTTTTAGAACAGGTAATGTTGGACACTCCTTCATGGGATGTCTAGGGATCTCACAAAGACTGCAGACCTCTTCAACAGGTACTGTTTCAATTTCATTAACCCTTTTCAATTTCATGGCTTCCACCCTTCTGGCCAAGGTGGCAATTCTAGCTCCTAGGTCATCTTCCTCCCTCAGCTGATATTTACCCCCACTTGATGATGATTGTGTGGTCTTACTTTTAGGAGGTTCTTCAGAAGTAGTATCCTAAGACTGTGCATTCTCGGCTAATTGGTCTAGATAGTCAAAAGCCTCGTCCGGTTCCTTATTCATAAAGTCACCATTACACATCATCTCTACAAACTGACGCATTTGTGGGCTCAGTCCCTCGTAAAAAAAACTTATCACACGCCAGCTCTCATAACCATGATGTGGGCAAGATGCAAGAAGGTCTTTAAATCTATCCCAACTTTGATAAAAATTTTCAGACTCTTTTTGAGAAAAATTCATTATTTGTCTTTCTAAAGAGTTTGTGCGATGTGTGGAAATTTTTTTTCTTCAGAAATTCTCTTTGCATCTCTAACCATGTGCCTATGGACCTAGATCTTAGTGCATGCAACCAAGTCTTAGCTTTTTCCTTTAGTGAAAAGGGAAAAATTTTCAACCTGATTGTATCTGCAGACACAGTCTGATCATGAAATGTAGCACATACCTCCTCAAAATCTCTAATGTGCAAGTACGAGTTTTCAGATTCCAAGCCATTAAATTTTGGAAGCAATACTATCATGTCAGGTTTAAAAACAAAATTTGTGGCATTTAATGGAAACACGATGCATGAAGGTGCAGTGTGACGTGCATGTTGTAGAAAATCACGCAAAGTCCGACCATGATTAACATTTAAGTTGTCCACATCATTCTCATCATGATTACTTACCCTATCATCATGATCCTCATGTTCAGGAAGATTATTTTGCCTATTGTTATTAGGATTGGCAGTCATTGTATGCAACAAATGATTTGAGTCAGATGAACCAAATAAATCTCCACACAGAGTATCTAAATCTTCTCTTATTAAATGACCACTTGAGTCACGGTGCCAAGAACTCATAAAACAAGTAACAAACTAAATAAAACAGGAATCTAAATTAAATAACAAAAATAAAATAAATTGCAATAAAACAACTAAAGCAAATAAAAATTGGAACAAAGTTACCAGATCTCCAACGAATCGCAAATACCGAAAACCTCGAAAGATGTGATGGCTCATTGTCTTTCAATTCCTCGGCAACGGCGCCAAAAACTTGCTTCAACTTTAATTATATAAACCAAGCACAGGTTGAGCGAAGTAATATAAGTCTCAGAATACCGAGGTCGAACCCTCAAGGAATTGTAACAAGCAAGCAATCACACAAATACTAAAACAAACTTAAAAATAAATGATCAGTTTAAAGATTTGTCGAGTGGAGAAAATTGATTTAAGTAATTAAAACAGTAATGAATATACTAGAGTATCAGGTACTCCCTCTCAATTCTGTACAATAACAATTAAAGAGTCAAACCTTAACTTGAAACAATAATCAGATGTCGGTTGATTCCAGTAACAAATCAAGTAAGAAACCAAAATTTATAATCAACGGATTATTCAGGAACCTAAATAATCGTCCAATTATACTATTTTACGAAATAATGATAATTACTTCAAGCGTAGAATAACCAGTTATTTACTCGTAGGGAAATTCAAGCAATTGATGTACATGGCACAACAACTCAAGGATTTATACAGAGAAAAAACTTTGCTAAAAAATCAGAAGTTAAATTAACAAAACATCATAAATCATTCAACTCAGAATCAATAACGTTACCGTACTTCATTGAGAGGTCCTCCCCTAGCCCTAGTTTAGCCTTCTAGCCAGACATGATCAACCAAAAGTAAAACTAAAATAAAATAATTTTCCAAAACCAAAGGTCCCTAATTACAAGATCTTCAACTCCTATTTATAACTTTATTCCCGGAAAAGATTGTCTTGCAGTGAAACTCTTAATTTGGCGTTGGCAGATCAACACACGCGTCTGGACGCGCGTTATTCAATCGTCCGGACGCGTCTTCCAGTATAATCCTTCCTCAGCTTCTTGCCCTTCTGCCACTTGCGTCCGGACGCGTATACTTTCCCCATCCGAACGCGAATTCCAGTATGCTTCCCCTCAGCCATGCTTCATCTTTCCTTACTTTCTTCCAATTTTATGCTATTCCTCTGCAAAATACACACAATTCATCTTTTATTAGCATGACACCAATTCTTTAAATAATTAACCATATTTATCATACTTTCATGGCTAAATAATTAATCTTTTCCAATAATAAATGTAAATATTGGACCTCAGCGAGCTCTTCTTGGCACTAGGCAGTTCGAGTGAGCCTCCTTTGACGCTGGGCAGTTCGGGCGAGCCTCCCTTGGTGCCGGACGAGGCACCCTTGCGGCTGGGTGTGCCTCCCTTGGAGCTGGGCCCCTCGGTTGAGACTGTTATTTGCCATGGTAGGAACAAGCCGAGACTAGTTGGGCGAGCCTGGACTGTAGAGCTTGGGCACAGTCCTATAGAGCATGGGCGCAGAGCTATGGAGATATGAGGCCCGATTGTTGACATTCAATCTAATGTAGTCCCGCAGGTTGTGGACGACCTGAGTTTCAAAAGTGTGCCTAGAGATGGCAAAAACAATGTTATTCTAATATTAAAATATCTAACATGTTTACTTGGAGAGAGAGGTAGACTGCTTGCGTGAGAGCAAAGACAGAGTTAGTCCAAGCTTTTTTTGGCGACCCGTGAGGGAGGCGCTAAACTAGAGACAGGCTGTCTGCTTGAGAGCAAAGCAGAGATAGAGCAAGCTTTTTTGGCGACTCGTGAGAGAGCCTCTAAGCTGGAGATAGGCTGCCTGCTTGAGAGTAGTGCAGAGATTAAGCTTTTGGCGTCCCGTGAGAGAGCCTGCTCAGCTGGAGATATAAGATGCCTGCTTGAGAGCAGTGCAGAGGCCAAGCTTTTGGCGACCCGCGAGAGAGTCGCTCAGTTAGAGATAGGCTGCCTATTTGAGAACAGAGCAGAGATAGGCTGCCTTTTTTGGGGACCCGCGAGAGAGCCGCTAAGCTGGAGATAGGCTGCCTGTTTAAGAACAGTGTCGAGATAGGCCAAACTTTTTTGGCGACCCGCGAGAGCCACTAAGCTGGAGATAGGCTACCTGTTTGAGAACAGTGCAGAGACAGGTCAAGTTTTTGGCGATCCGCGAGATGATTCACCTCGCCTGGACCTGTTGATTTCCTCAGCATTCATATATTTTTGAGCTTTTGCCAATAGTTCTGGCATGCTCTTTGGTGGGCGCTTCATCACTGAGAAAAGGAAGATTGATGACTGGAGGCTTCCCAGGAAGGCGGTCATGCTGACCTTTTCATTGGGCTCCTCGACCTAAAGGACCTCCTCGTTAAAATGAATGAAGTAACTCCTTAAGCTCTCATCTCGATCCTGCTTTATGCTAAGCAGGTGGGTGTCATGCTTCTGGTGGCGGCGTACTCCAATAAAGTGTGATATGAAGGACCTACTCAGCTCAGCAAATGAGCCAATGGAGGCTGGGGAGAGCTTGGAGAACCATTGTCGAGCAGTTCCCTTCAAGGTGGTTGGGAACGCTCTACACATGATTTCATCGGGGACGTTGTGCAGTTGCATCAAGGTCTTAAAAGTTTCGAGGTGGTCCAGTGGATCCTTCGTGCCGTCAAAGGTCTCGATGGATGGCATCTTGAATTTCTGAGGAAGTGGGTAATTCGCCATGTCAGGTTTGAAAGGTGTGTCGGTTCGACTTACGAGGTAGTCCACTTTCTCGGGTCCCCGTGCCTTCATGGCGTTGAAGACGTCACCCAATTGATTTTGCACCTCCTTAATTTTTTCGTCCTAGTGATTAGGAGGAGGTCCTCTGGAATTATCACGAAAATGGCTCTCATGCCCCATGTTTTGGTTTTCACCCTCCTCCTCTTGGAAGTGAGGGTCTCTACCATGGGGAACAGGAGGTGGAGGTCCCTCTTGGTGGGCCCCCCTTTGTGGGGTGCCCAAGGGAGCTCCTAGAGGTGGGGCGCCCAGATGGGGAGCTCCTAGGTGGGGAGCCCCTTGATGTCCAGGGCGTGGGGCTCCTCTGTCTTGAGGTCCAGGCTGCGCTCCTCCTTGTTGTCCGAGCATCAGTTGCAGAATCTGCTGGTTCTGGGCTACAAGCTACTGCATTGTGTCCAGCATCTGTTGTGCATTTAGGACTGGATTGGCAAGTGGGGAAGGAGCAATCTCCTACTCTCATGCTGGATTGTCTTCAGGGTGATTCATCGATCTGGTGATGATCGCAATAGATTCAACAGAGAAAGTGTTTAAAAGTGAGAATTTTGTCGTTCCCACAGACGGCGCCAAACTGATGACGCACAAAATTGATTTGCACATCACCTGTCAATTAAGTAATATAAAATGCAATAGAGTAGAGGGAGAGAGAAGACAAAGTTTATAGTGGTTCGGTCAAGGTGACCTACATCCACTTTGAATGGCAAGGGTCACCGGGATTTTATTAACTCCGGTGTGGAGAGAGAGCAAATGGTTACAAGCTTTGAGAGAGGGAGAAAAATTATCTCCAATGAGTCTGATGCCCCCCAAGTGTTGGTGGAGCTTACATTTTATAGTAGTCGCCTTGTAATGGATATTAATTAAATAGCTGATCCAGCGGTCGTAACGGATTCCAGGGCGACTTTAATAGTAGTTTAAATGGCTTGGCAACCTTTCCTCTCCTCAACGGGCAAGAGTGTTATGGTGCACTCCAAAGGACTTAGTCAAAGATGAGGTGACGGTTGACTCCTTCCAAGGTGGTGAGGGTGAGGCTCTTGGATGACCTTGCATGCTCCAAGGAGGCTAGGAGGAGGCTCTTGGATGACCCTTCCTCCAAGGAGTCTATGAGGAGGTTCTTGGATGACCCTTACTCCAAGGAGGCTAGGAGGAGGCTCTTGGATGACCTTGCATGCTCCCTGCTGATGTAGTAGCTCCTTGAGTCTAATGAGCTTGACCGGGTTGACCACATTGGGCTTGATTTGCTGGACCTCTGAGAGTTGGGCTATAAACTCGGACCGAGCTTTATAACATGAGTTGGGCCCTTGGGCTTGGCCCATGAGCTTCCTCTTATTTTTTTGTCTTCCTCCATATCTCTTTACCTCTGTATCTCTCTGTCCATCTATCTTTTTATGTACATTTATAAATGTATATACATATACACGTATAACAACAATATATATATGTATTGTCTGTGTTAAGTGTGGATGGGGTCTCACTGTTATAGAAAGTGTTATTAGAAGGGGTGTTTTTGTTGTTATGTAAAAAGGCAAGGAGTGTGTCTGTCATTGACATAATATGACTTGTTTTTTGTTGTATGCAGTAACTATAGGCACAAAATATGTCATCTTCTAGCAGCAATAGATTTGGAGGTGGGAACGAAGAAGGATTTGGAGGTGGGAACAAAGAAGAATTTGGAGGACACGAGATGTTGGATTTAAGGTTTATTGGAACACAATTTTTTTGTGGGAAGAAAGCAGCAATAAGGATAGTGGAAACCGAGAAACCAACAAAAGGGAAATTGTATCTCGGGATGGGGTTTGACAAAAGATACATCCAAAGCACTTAGTATGCACCTTCTTGCTTAGGACAAAATAATTGACCTAGAAACAGAAGACAATCCATTGGTTTAGTAGACTTAAGAGGATTAGTATTAAAATAGAATCGATAATTGATCCGAGTATGACTCCCAAGTGTTTTTCAAAGAAAATTTTTTCTAAAATTTTTGCGTGTTTTGAAAACATAGATTTGAGTCATTATCATACCTCTCATGAGTAACACCATTTAGTGATAAAGATGATAAATTTTTTGCTTGGTTTTAGGCTTAAAAAATCAATAGGGACCGCCTTATGTTCACTAGCACGATCTCTAAATGACTTGGGGAAAAATCAAGCTTTAACATAAAAGTAGTAGGGGTCACCCTCTAGGCTGCTCTAGCGGTCTCAGAACTTGCTAGGGTGGTCCCCCGTTTGCTTGAGTGGTCTTATTCTCTTAGGTCGGTTTAGAAGTTATTTTTCATTTCAGTGACCACCGCTCTCTACTGCTCAAGCGATCGTTTGCAAATTTATGTTTTCCTAACCTCCAAGACAAACCTTATTCCGAGACTATAAATAGAGGGAGCTTTTTACCAACCTAAGGTATCTCTTTTGTGAGCGACATTATTGGCTCTTAAACTTTGGAGATCATACCATAACCTTAGATCCCTAAATCCAAATATTATCATCTTGTGATTCCTATCCAACTTCACACCTTGGGAAAAAAAGAGCTTCCGTGGTTGAAAACCAAACTTATTGGAAGTGTGCATACCGAGGGTCGTAGCAGAGAAGATCGCTCGAGACCTAGAAGATTCATTGTGGTGGAGAATCCAAGTGGAACTATCCAAGACATCGGTGGGTTTATCCGATGGATAGGCTTATTGAAGGAAGGGAGCATCTCACCATGATATTGGTTGAGATATAAGTCTTGAGTACTTTATATGCTAACTTTGGGATAGTGGATTGACTTTGGTGATCCTTAATGGTTTTTCGTAGTTTTTCCTGAGTAGAATTTTTCGCGTTAACAAATCACTTGCGTTATTTATTATTTGTATATATACGCTTGTAATTTGATACACACATGCATACTATCTGATTAATTGAATGTCTGCTTGAATATATTTATCATTCATAGTTGTATGTCAAGGGTTTGGGTCTTTGAAATTGGGATCGCTGTGAGAGATTGAGTGTTTGTGCATCTAATTGACAAATTAACAACATCAATCTTCATGTGCTTAAGGAGTCGTGGTGGTTAAAAGGGGTTTTCACTATTAATTGATCAATATTTGTGAGAAAAAGGTAATTGAGGTAGTAATAGTTTAATTTTGTATTTGTGCAAGCTTAAAATTTGAAAACATATTCACCTCCCTCTAAGTAGTGTCGTGCAATCCACGTGTATAATTGTGAGGGAAGACCCACTTAATATATCTCCCCCCAGAGCAACATATATAAATCATGAAATTAAAGTTTATAATACATATACATTCTTGTTTATAATACAAATAAATACATGTTACATATAATAAAAATCAAGGTTTTATTAAAATAGATAAATTCATTTAAAATATCATCGAAAACAAAGTTTTTAATACAAATAATTCATGTTACATATAAAGAAAATTAAAGTTTTATTAATACAGATAAATTGACCTAAAATAATTTTAAAAATCTAAGATTTATTAAAACAGGTAAAGTCAAAACAAAGGAACACATTGAAATGAAAGTTTATAATACATATAAATTTATATTACATATAATAAAAATTAAAATTTTATTAAAACAGATAAATTCATCCAAAATATCATCGAAAACAAAGTTTATAGTACAGATAAATTCATGTTACATATAATGAAAACTAAAGGTTTTGTTAATACAGATAAATTGACCTAAAATAGTTTTGAAAATCTAAAATTTATTAAAACATATAAATTCAAAACAAAAGAATCATGAAAAATAAAGTATATAATACAAATAAATTCATTAATTCAATTCTTTTTTCTAGGAGATAAAGTGTAAAATCTCCACTAAGTTGTGATCGATGTTCCCATTTTAGATGAAGAGTAAAAGTAAATATGGAGATGGGTGATGTCACCACCACAGATGCATGACATTGAAAAATAGAGATTGACAGGTAGTGATGTGTCGTTCCTACAGATAAGAAAGATAGAGTTGAAATAGAAATGGAAAAGGGCGATGTCACCACCATAGATGAAGGAGACGGAGAAATAGAGATCGAGAGACAGTGACTTGTCGCTACCGCACACGAAGAAGAAAAAGCACGAAACGACAACGTAAAACATCTTCAGTAAAGTATTGACTCCAAGTGAGCTAGAGATATATTGCGTGAAAAAGAGAAAAATAAAATTTATGAGATGTTTCTTTTACCTTTAAAATTAGGGAAAGTTTTTGTTGACCAAATAAGTGGAGGCCGTGGACCTCCTGCCCCTTTTCCCTAATTTATATTGTCTTTCCACGATTATCTAACATGTGCATTATTGAAAAATTTTCTATTAGTGTACTTGAATGTATATTTCAAAAACCTAGAATTTTGAAGCTTAATTGATCTTGTAAAAATTAAAATTTAGAACTGTTAGTGAAAAAATGAAAATGAAAATGAAAATGAAATTAGTTGTTACACATCGACTAGAGTTAGTGAAAATGATATTAACGCTTTAATTTGATTGTTATAATATATATAAATACAACAAAAGCACATTTTGACGAAGTTTATTCATTAAAATTGCTAATTTCTTCAATTTATACTATTAATCAAGAGAGAGAGTTGGTTTGGTGTAATATTTGATAGTCATTAGTACTAATACTTTATATTTTTTTATTTAATCACTTATATCTTGTTCTTTACCACATTTACCTATTCAATTATTTATCTTCTATCAAATTTAACCACATAAATTTACCTATTCTAATTTTTCTCTTTCTAACCATTTTATTTTTTAATATTGCAGTCAGATGTCCGAGTTAGTTTATGCGAACCTCTACTAATCTCATTTTCAATTCGGTTAAAGATAAATCATTCACGTCGAAATTAGATTCTTGAGAATGAATAAATCTTGAAATTTTTTTTGCCACATCCCTTCTAATCTATCATATCTTTAAAGACACCCCCTCTAATTTTTGAATCTTCACTAACACTACCTGCCATATTAAAGGTATTAACTAGAATAGAATTTTATTAAATTGCTCATGATATATTTTTGAAAAAACTTCATCCACATTCCCTCTAGATAGACATATCTTCAATGAGACCCATCTGTTTTCTAAATTTTTTTACGAATTAAAATTCAGACCGATTAAAATTCGATTCGAACTAATTAAAATTTGAGTTGATTAAAAATTATATTTTTTTACATATTAAAATTTTAGCATATTAAAATTTATTTTTAATCGGCTCAAATCAAATTTTAATCAACTCGAATTGAATTCAAATCAGGACGAATTTTAATACATAGAAAAATATAAATTTTAATCGACTCAAATTTTAATACATAAAAAATAAATTTTAATCAACTTGAATTAAATTTTAATTGACACGAATTTTAATAAATAAAAAATATAAATTTAATTGACTCGAAACGAATTTTAATAGATGTTAACAGCTCAGATAGAGCTCAAATCGGCTCAAATTTTAATACGTAAAAAAAATTTATTAGGCTCGATTTTTAATACGTAAAAAAAATAAAATGTAATTAGTTCGAATCGAATTTTAATTGACTCAAATTTTAATATATAAAAAAATAAATTTTAATTACCTTAAATTTTAATATATAGAAAAATAATTTTTTATCAGCTCGAATTTTATTTAGAAAGATTGTTTAGGTTTATGTAAGGGTAATTTTAGTATTTTGAATTTTTTTTTTTTTTGTAGAAATGATGGTTTAATGACAGAGAGTATTAGTGATGTTTAAATATAAATTAGAAAGGGTTTCAGTCATGTTTTTTTATAATAGAGGATGTGTCTTTAAAGATATAATAAATTAGAAAAGATGTGGTTAAAATTTTTTCATAAATTTTTATGACCTGATCTTATACAAATTATCAAATTGTAAACTCACGACGTTTATTAGGTGTGTAGCCTCTATTACATTATTCTTTGAAATTCTTTCTTTTCATGACAACCGATGATATATTTTGATCGTGGGTTATAGTCATTCGTTAAACGACCACGTTAGTCATTTTCGGACTTCAAGATTTTAAAGAAAAATCACCACTACGTTAAGAAAGAGAAATATTCTTTTGGATAAACAGATATCCTATTCCTAGGGCATTGGATGGACATCGAGGAGTGGCAAGCACGTGTGCACAATCCCTATTTGTTAAATTATAGGCGAGTTTAACGATGGAAATGGTCCTTGCCAGTCTTATAATACCAAGAAGTTTATACCTACAACTTACCAAGAAGTTTAATATTGATGACGATGTCAAACCAAGAAGAACAAATATACACTAATGGAAAAATTATACTTTGACCTCTTAAATTATAAACTCTATTCTACTTTGCCTATTGAAAAATTAAATTTATTTGTATTATTCCCTCAACTACTTGAATCATTTCAAATTGTTTAATTGCATACGTCCGCAATCTTTTTGGAATAAAATTGTCCTGTCAAGGTAAAATAAAAAAAATTAAAATTTGGAGAGTAAAATAAAACAACTTTCTTTTAAATTTATATCGGATTTTAATATTTGAAACCATACAAACCTAATCACATAATTAAGTATATAACATAAAAAAAAAATTAGGGGTGTAATATAAAAAAAATGAAAATTGAGGGAACAATAGTGACAATACTAAAAAGTCATAGTTGAGGGGTCAACGTATAATTTATTCTGAACCAAAACCCCGAAGATATCCACGCAGGATATGCTTATTCCCAGCCCCCGGAATATTCTCCAATTCTTTTCCCTACAGTCTCTCTCTGTCTCCACTATAATTGCACACACACACATCTGTAATTTTGTATATTGAAATTGCAACGGACCATGAAGTTCTGGAAGAGTCTCAGAAAGTTGATCGAAGAGACCTTGCCTGATTGGCAAGACAAGTTCTTGTCGTACAAGGATTTGAAGCAGCAGTTGAAACTGATATATCCGAAGGAAGGCGAGGGTGTGTATATCAATCAGCGGAATAAACGGCAAAGATTGAGCAGTGAAACGGACGGTGGCGACGATCAAGTGGGTTCCACCGGAGATTTTGCGGTTGTTGATGGAGGAGAGAGAGAGGATGTCGAAGAGGAGGTGACGAAGGAGGTGACTGATTTTGTGACGCTTTTGGAGGAAGAAATCGAAAAGTTTAATGCGTTCTTTGAGGATAAAGAAGAGGAATATGTCATCATATTAAAGGTAAATTTATAGTTCTGAGTTTATTTACAATTGTTATAATAGAGAGAAATTTAAAATCTACAAAATTGCAATAATCGAACTTAAATGTATCTGAAATCTTTCAATCCCGTTTCACGTTTCCTGATTTTATTCTTAGATGGATATTGCAGTGATCTCTATATGAATAAAATCTTTCCTGAATTGGAGTCTGGAATGTAAGTGAAAGTTGGAAGTTTGCCCATTTTTAGCTTTAAACGGAAAAATAAATATCAACACCTTGGTTGTGGTGGGAACTGATAAAACCTAAAAAAATGGAAGAATGTAAAATTTTGTGACTTTGTGAAATCCCTTGGCCAGGAAAATGAATAATTCTATTAAAGTAGGTTCAATAATTGAGGCATTTCCTATTTTTGATGATAGGAAAGTTTATGTTCTATAATATCTATTAGGTTTCAGTGTCTGACGTAGAAACGTCTGACAGAAATATATCAACTTTTTTTTTTTCTGGTCAGGAAATAAAAAGAAATATATCAAGTTGAGAGTTAGAATGTCCTATATATAAACACGCTTAGTGATTATTATCATTTTTCTGTGATGTGCCCCTAAACAAGTTCGTTTAGTCAATGTTAGTGTTTGGTGTGCTTGTTAATCTTGCTATTAGATAGAAGGAAGATTAGTCTATTAGTTTTGCTATATGGTAAGGTCAGGTTGGGAATAAAATTATGTTTGAACCAAGTGAGTGATTGAGTAAGTATTCCTTTTTTTCATAAGAGTTGATGAGATATATTTTTCGTTTCCCTATCTCCACTGTTTTTTTTTTGGGTATGTAGCCACTATTTTATATTTTGGTTTAAGTTAGAAATCATTGACCCACATTGTTTGAGAGTAACTTTACCTTCTATAATTCTTGCACATGTTTAGCCCAATGGGTGAGAGCAGGGAAGGCCACTTGGCTCAAAAGGAAGAAAAAAATTGGTCATGTAATCTGGTCACAATGCTTGTCCCATAGCAAAGCTAATCATGCTTATTTGTAGATATACTAGCGATACCCCATGACTGAAGTCCCTGTACATTGAATTATGATAATGTGCATGCATTGGAGTGTGTGTATGTATGTGCAGTTGTGTGTTGGGTTTGTGAAATTTGGGGTGGAAGTGCTTGCTGGGTGTGTGAAATTTTTTTTTTTTAGGGGGGGGGGGGGGAATATACCCTCCCATAAGTTCAAAAACCTATCTGATTTATTATATAGATATATTCAATTTCCATTATTTCTGTATGCATGTGTATGGAGAGGAGTTGCACATATGTTGTGGTAGAAAGGAAGGAACAATGAAGATTCTTCTATCGAACTTGATTTTCCTTGTTTATATATTGGAATGCAGGAGTTGCAAGATAGGGTAACAGAGACTAGGGATTCTAATGAAGTGTTGATGAAAGTAGGGAGGGAGATAGTGGATTTTCATGGGGAGATGGTTCTGTTGGAAAATTATAGCGCCCTAAACTACACAGGTATTCGCCTCTTTTACCTGATTTGCTTTAAGTGGGTTTTTTGAAACTGGTTGATAATATATTAGTATAACTGCATAGATTGCTACTCCAATATAATTATCAGTTTAGTACTTTAGCACTCCATTTTTTCAACATAAAAGTTTTTACTTTGGAAAATATTTGGTAGGATATCACCTCCATGGAAAAAATCATTTTCCACCATTTTTCATGGTGTTTGATGGACATTTTGATAATAGTTTTCTTCACTAACAATTTGCAGAAAAATACCTGAAAAAGTATGTATATGGATGTGGATAAATGTTTGCATATGTGGCAATTGGCAAACATAACCATAAGCGAATGATAATGCATGTAAGTACATGGAAAATGACTTGGGCTACAAAAATCAACAAGCCATTTTTTGGCTTTGCAATTTTCACAAACAAAAATTATGCTGAACACATTTTCCTTGTTGCCAAATCCCTTGAAATTCAGAAAACAATTCCCCAGAAGAAAAGAAAGCTTACGTAAAAAAAAATGGAGCTTAGATGTTGTACCTATTTACAAATTGAACATTCTGTGATGAACTGTCCATCTCTCTGCCAATTTTTACTTACATCTACTATTAATACCTCGTCCTGCTTCACAATAAGATTATTATTTGATTAAAGGTAAAATTGCTTGCGGTTAGTATTGACTTGAGGTGATATGGTAGAGGTCTAGAAGAATATCTGTTTAGAGCCGGGGAGAAACCTTGTCAGTGCATTTGTTAAGGATTTGAAACTTTTTATCAGTCTCAGTTCTGGCAGACTTTTGTGGTCACCATGATAAACCTTGGTTTTGCGGCTACTATTTTCTGAGATTTTTGGAATTTGATGGGAAGAGTGGCTGAGTTGCCCCTCTGAGATTTTCTATGGTCTTTATATTCTTGAGCATGTTTGTGATATGATGTCACTTTTGGAAAAGCTTCATATGAATTAGAATCCTCCACTGTGAATTAGAGGAGTCAAAATCGACATCTTTATTCCATTTCGTATTTTACAAATATGACTAGCTCCCATGCTAAGCAAACGAGGCCCAACTTATGCTCTGTAATATTTTTATTTTGAATCTTTTAAAGTTTGTGTTAGGATCATATTCCAACACTTTCAGTTTGGAATAAATAGTTGAAATTTGTAGCTAATTATATTTGGAGATATGAATTTTTCCTATCTCATGTGCATTTAGGACTGTTAATCGAACTGAGCTACTCGGGTTCGACTCGTTCAAGCTCTGTTTGTTTTTTAAACGAACCCGAACTTGAACAAGATTTTAGACTCGTTTAGAAAACAAGCTTGACATGTTCGGCTCAAACTCGACAGGCTCGACTCGTTTATGTGCAAATATTTGGGCTTGGGCTCGCTCGTTTTGGGCTCGTTCGCTCGGCTCGAATTCAACTCGAGCTCGTTCAACTAACAACCCTATATCCATTATGTGGACTGGTAATAAGTTACATAATGGTCAACAAGTTAATAACTAATTTTTTAAGGAGAAAACAAAAGAGAGTTCGTCTTTGATTGACATCATGATAAAATAGGGACAAAAATAGTGATGTCAAAGAATTCCATAGATAATTGATTAGCCAAGTGTTATAGGTCTATGCTCGAAGATGTGGAAGATCAAAACATGGAATGTGGTATTTTTCAATGGTTTGTGAAATCTTGTAGTTGATGGATGCAAGGTATTGTCTCATGTTGTCTTTTCAAGGGTCGTTGGCTAATGCAATGGTAAAAGTGTTGGACAAACAACGGTGATGTTGTTGGTTCAAATCTTGAAGTAGCCACTACATGTAAATAATGTTATGGATTAAGTATGCATCCAGTTAATCCCATAGTTATCGGAATTCACTAAACAACTAAACCTCTGACGATCTACGAGTTGGGTTCATCAATCCCAAACAGAATGGATTCGCGATCCAGATCACTAAATTGTACGATTTTAAATTGTAAACGTAACACAATTATAAAATATATATTAATTAACTATGTGTATATAGGTTTATAATTATATATTATTTTAGATAATAGAAAATTGAGTGCATATGTAAGAGAAATGTTAACTGACTTAGTGTTTATAGATGTTCTATGATATATAATGTTATATAGTGGTCAAAAAGATCTAGGTAAGAGTTCCAAAACGAATTGCAATCAAAAATACTGTGCCAGTTAAGCCTACTCTATCCTACTGCGTACCTAAGAAAGTATTGTACCGCATGGGGTAGTACCCATATCACGTACCAAAGCGTCCCACAATCCTAGTAACATTGGTTCATCCTAACATGCACCCTCTATTAGTGGGGACTTAACTAGGTAACAACCCCTCTTTTCTTTTTTCACCTTTTGAACCTCTTATACCAAGGAATTATCAGATTCTGGCTGCACAAAACAGAGGGAGGAAACACTTTTAATTGAATGTGTCTCAGATCCCTATATCTTCCGGGTGTTATTTTAGGTACATGACTGGATATATCCATTTTATATTGCATATTTAGGATCACTCTGAATTTACTGGCTATTTTTGCTGAGAATAGTGATGCAATGGTAATTAACTAAAGTATGGTCAATGGTTAGGATTAATGAACTTGTTGCTTAGCTCAAATAATGTTGATATCTTTCTTCAGAAAGCTTACGTTGATGTCTCCAATCCTTACTTGCTTTGTGCAGGACTAGTGAAGATACTCAAGAAATATGACAAGCGAAGTGGTGCTCTCATTCGCTTGCCTTTTATCCAAAATGTTTTGCAGCAGCCATTCTACAGAATGGATGTCCTTAGCAATCTTGTTAAGGAGTGTGAGAAAATGATTGATCGGTTTTTCTCCATGAATGAGCAGCCGGCCCCATCTGAAGTAATCAACGACACCAACACTGCTGCTGAAAATAACAAGAGGCCTCTTAAGGTTCCTGAAGAACTTGCTGAAATTGAGAACATGGAGAGCATGTACATGAAGCTTACCACATCAGCATTGCAGGTCTTGAAAGAGATTCGAAGTGGAAGTTCTACAGTAAGCATGTTTTCATTGCCCCCTTTGCAAACTAAGGAGATTGAGGAGGCATGGAAGAACATTCCTGTAGAACAAGCAGCCAAGTAGTTAGTTTGGTTGACTGCTTTTGCGAGGGAGGCATGGAAGAACAGTCCTGTTTTAGAACAAGCGGCCAAAGGCTGGTTGCCAGTGTCATTGTACGATATGAACCCCTTTCTTGTAGAAAATTGTTATTACCTGAAATATGAAGGATTTTGCTGCAACATTGCTCTTGATTTGAAGAACAGTTTCATTTACCTCATCATGAAAAATTCTTTTCAAGACATACTAGTAACTTAACTGATGGCTGGTACAAATAAATCAGTTCAAATATTATAGATGGCTACATTTATTTCTCTTTGCCCTTTTATTAAACTAGAAGCGGTTTATCTTTGCTGGTTTTTTCTGCTTCATAGGAAATTATGGGAAAAAGTAGATTGAAACACCCTTTCTTGAGAAGTTTTCGGAGTATTGGAGAGAGAGAGAGAGAGGGTTCAAAGAATAATGGGACACAAGAAGTGCTGCTCTTACCTAATTCTCCTGTCCATTTTTTGGCCCGACCAAAATGAATTTTTCTCTTCCATCAGTTAAATGTTAATATCAGCACAATTCTACAGTTGGATTGTCATTGACAGTTTTTGGATTCAATACACTTTACATGATCAACCCACCATCTATTTCATTCCAATATATAGTTCCTAAGGATTACCCTTTCTCTACACACCCTGAACCTAAGAATCCCACATACTCTATAATTTACTTAAACAACCCACCAAAATGTCCATAGTTGCCGAATCACCTGGTTACATCCAAGTCTTTTCCGATGGGTCTGTGAATCGTTTTGCTCCTGAAATAGCCCACGCGTCAACAAAATCATCCGTTAAATACAAGTCCAAGGATGTCATCATTGATGCATCAAAACCAATAACTGCAAGAATGTTCCTCCCCGACATCCCAGCATCCCTCGATCAGCTTCCTGTTCTTGTTTATTTCCATGGTGGTGGTTTTTGCATTGGCTCAACCACATGGCTTGGCTACCACATTTTCCTGGGCGATCTTTCTGTTGCATCCCGATCCATTATCCTCTCTATAGACTACCGTCTTGCACCAGAAAATAAGCTTCCCATAGCCTATGATGATTGTTATAGCTCGCTTGATTGGCTAAATCGCAATGTGAACTCTGAACCATGGCTTGAAAGAGCTGACCTCTCTCGTGTGTTCCTATCGGGGGACAGTGCTGGTGGGAATATAGCTCATCAGGTTGCTGTCAAGGCCATCCAGAACAAAGCATTTCCTGTTATTCTTAAAGGCCTGCTGTTAATTCATCCTTACTTTGGAAGTCAAAGGAGGACTGAACTGGAATTGGCTGATGGGTCAGCTGGGGATGTGGCGATGAACAATATGTTTTGGAGGCTAAGTCTGCCAGAAGGATCAAACCGTGACTATTATGGATGCAACTTTGAGAAGGCAGAGCTTTCAACAGCTGAGTGGCATCGCTTCCCAGATGTGGTTGTTTACTTGGCGGGGTTGGACTTCCTGAAGGAAAGAGGGGTAATGTATGCCGAGTTTTTGCAGAAGAAAAATGTGAAAGAAGTGAAGCTGGTTGAAGCTGAGGGCGAGACGCATGTTTATCATGTGTTTCATCCCGAATCAGAGGCTACTCGTTTGCTCCAAAAGCAAATGAGTGAGTTTATAGACAGCCTTTAGAACCCCAAATCGCCATGGACAGGCTGTGCAATCACCAAAACATGCAGCAACTGAAGGATATGCAGAAATGTAGTACTCAAATATTGATGAGAAGTAAACCATATCATACTGTAGACAGTCTTGTATGCATTTCTGGCAATAAGAACATAAATGAAGAAAAACTACAAAATCATTGGTACAAATTGCACTTGGGATATCGATCGCAAATTGTATATTTACATTAGCTACATTTGGGTCCTTTTGATGAAGGCTCTCTTGTTCTATGTATCAAAAGAGGTCATGAAACCACCTATGAAGCCAGCTCCATTGCAATTTCCACACAACATATCCTTCTTTCCTCTGTAAGAGAAACATCTCAAGCGATTAAGGTAACAGCAGAAAAAACCAAACGCAACTAAATGTCTTAAAGAAGAAGATCGACCCAAGAAAAAAGAGCTAGATATACATTGATGACCACTTCTTTATGGGATTAGGGAGCTGCAAAAGAGCTGGAAGAAAAATTTTCTTCCCAATTCAAAGAATTTTATTCTGTATTGTGGAAAGGAAGCAGCAATCGCGATGACATTCCTAATGCAGAACCTAATACAACATCAATAGTACAAATTAAAGAGCATACCCACAAAGCCAACATGATTCCCCGGCTTTAAATTGTCCATTGAAGAAATCGACAGAGTTCACTCCACTACCTTTGCATTGTGAACAAAGAACTGCACCTGGTAATGAGACAGAAACCTATTCATTATATTGATAAAAGCTATCCCACAATGAAGGAATTTGACTTTAAATTTATAGTAATTCTGAAAGATCATTGGATAAAAAAAAATTCTGTCTTGGATCCGGGGGCAGAAGGGTGGAGGGAAACGGCCTAAGATTGGAAATTTCCGTCATTTGATATAAAATTTATGAAATGATATTCACAATTTCAAGGAGTTCGTTTCTCCAAACTTCAATTCATTTCTCCCTAAAGACCTGCCGAAAGAATGTCTCCAAAAATGTATATTCTAGATCCATCGGTACGAAACAGAACCTTGTCAGAAATTTCCAGTACCCCCTTATGGTATGCTGGAAATAACAACCTATAAAAAGTCTCAAGGAACAGTAAGGCTCAAGACCAAACATAACCAACTTAGAAAAAATAAATAAATGCATGACATACTTACCATTTCCATCACAGTCAGCACATATAACACTATTTGGTTTGGTGCTTTGGTCGTTATTGGTGGCCTGTAAGTAAAGTTGGATAAAAATCAAAGAAAGAAGAGAGTTAAAAAAGTTTAAACTACAGAGGATGGGTCATACATTGAATCAAATAAATTCTGATACAAGACAATTTAGACCAAAGCCAATAATACCAATTCCAGTCCTTCCTGTAAACAGTAAACAGCTAGAGTAAAACTACAGAACCTAAAATTGAAGTCTAGCTTGTGAAGTTGAAGGTGAATAAACACAGACCTTAGCTTTCACATATAAATACTTGACTGCACCAATAAGCTTCTGATTACCAAAGTTGAATATACAAGATCCTGAGGATAACAATTAGAAAATAACTCAGAAGAACCAGAGGAGCACTATGAAGTACTCAAAGAACGAGAGAGATAGAGAGAATAACCGGGTTTGTGTGTTGTTGTGAAGGAATTTATTGGTGCAGTGAATAGAGATGTTGCCATTGAAGTAAGAGAGCGGGTAAAGGTACCACTTAGATACTTGTGTATACAGAGAGAGAACATACTTGTTCGTTTTCATGGTTTTGATTTTGAACCGCCAGAAATAACACCATCAGGATTAGATTTTTTCCTGGGATAGAATAGCTCTTCTACACTTGTCTTTTTACTTTGTACTGTTTTTTTCATTTAGGTCCATAGTTATTTTAACTTCTGTGGTCGAACGTTAGATTGGCAAAAATATAGGGTTATTTGCACCAATGGGCCCTAAGCTTTGCTAATAATTGAACTTTTGTCTCTAATGTTCTAATTTAGTTAATTTGATCCTTTATCTTTACACATTGATAGATGTGGTCCGTATCCCTAACTGCCGTCCAAATAGATGACAGAAAAATGCACCTGCACAACACGTGATGGATACGAACAGAAACGGAACTATGAGAAGACCTAGGAGGGTCATAGCCCCCTCAAATTTTAAAAATCCTATTACCTCCCTATATTTTTAAAAATTTTTATTATTAATCTCTAACTTTTCAAAATACCTAATGTGTAAATACCTCACTTTGTGTACTCAAAAAAGATCAATGTCTTAATATTTAGTAATCATTTAGGATGTAATCACATGGATGAGTGTCACTTATACCGACAAAGACACTTATTGAATTATTTTGATGATGTAGAAAAAAAAACAAGTGCCTTTTTTTTTTATATAAAAAAAATAGGGATACAGATATGGTTTATATCAAAAACAGTTTGTTGACTTATAATTCATTTTTATTATAGTATCATATGAATCTATAATTTGTGACCTTGATTTATTTATAGACATAAGGTTACATTATAAACAAGAAAAAAAAGAGGAGATTATCACAAATAAATTTTTATGATGGTGAACCACTTTTGAGTTTTGTGCTCAAAAATAATTTTCTCGATGTCATTGCATAAAAATAAATTTAATATATTCTTTATAAATAAAAATTTATTATTGACAATCACACTTGAATAACCCCATTAAATTAATTTTTTTGTCTATGTCATTGTTGGCATCCCTCAAAATAAAATTCTAGTTCCGTCCTTAGATATGAAGGGGCACCTGGGTAATTTCCTCCTCTTTTCCAGCCTGTTCAACCCACCAGCTTCTCCTAAAACCATTTCCAATGGAAACTCAAACTCTTACTCAAATTTGAGTAAAAAAAAAAAATTGTAAGGAGGTACACAAAATTAAAGTTATTGGTCAAAAAGTACATAATTTTTAATGTTAGGTCATTAAGTCCTTATTTTTAGAACTTAATTATGTTCAAATACACAATTTGACTTTTTTGTGATTTTTCTTTCACATATTTGTCCTCCCTTAAATCATGCATATTTCTTTTGGCAGTTAAGTTGATTTTTAATTTTGTTTTATTGTATTAAACATTTCCTAATATAATGAAAGAATTATATTATCACAAAATTTGCGTCTAACATTGATTGTGTGTATCATAGCCATTTTAATTTATTTTATCATTATCTTTGTCATTAAACATATATATTATGGTTTATCTAGTTCACTTATTCTACTGGATCTTACGGAGCCTACTCATGTACGACATGATTCGGATCTGATCATAGAAAAAATTTTCTTCAAATGAACCAGCCTATCCTCTGTATAGGGCTTACACGGGGGTTAGAGCAAAGACACATTTGGTTGTGAATTCCAATGTGGCAGGCATATATTTGCAAAGACCAATCAATAGTTCAAGTCGTCGGATGAAGAGGATTCGTGAAGCAATCCGAACAGTTTTAGCCAACCGATACCGTAGTAGCTGATTCTGTTAGTGATCAGCATCCTCTCGCCCTTCCCATATGCATCGTTCTATCAAAGGCACTATCGACTGCGCTACAATTAGGAAAACAAGATCAAGGCATAGAATAACAAAACAACCCACGACTTCGGGAAAAAAATCCAGAAGTAACCTCCTTCATTCATGTCTTATCTTTATTATTAGTAAGCCTCTTCATGCCTTTTCTCGGCGACTCTTTCCGCTCTAAGACTAGTGAAAGAAGGGGCAAGAGTGGCTTCGCTCCTACACCTTCCTACATGAAGGGCTACTCTTACTCTTAGGAGTTCTGGCGACAAACATGGCTCAAGAGTTTTTATACAAAGCACTTCTCTTCTTCACTCAAAGAGGCAATGCACTCTTTGAATGGTACTTGATTCATAAAGAATTCATCTTTTTTTTGGTTAGAAGTTATACGGACTTTCTAAAAGGAAATGCCACGCTCCACGTATCACGAGATATGAGACATTCTAATCGAAGGGTCATACCTCTTGGACCTATTACGGTAAGGCCAATGCACCAGCCAACCAATGTGGTGGCAACACATGCTGTGTTGTAAGCTAAGCTGTTCACCTTGTAGACGGAGAAGATATAGAAAGTGTGTCGTGCATGATTCCATACGATTCTATAATAGCATCAGTATATTATTTCACTTAGCCTACCTCTTCCATGACTTTCCGGACCAACCAACCCAGATCTGTCCTCGCAAGTCTCTCTGCATTTTGGGAGCAGAGCATGCAGCAAAATCGAGCAATGGATCTTAGAAGAATGAAACTTTTATATATATATATAATATTACGAAGTCATACTATGAAGCCTAGTTTATATTACCCTTACACTATTTTGATACACTGTATTAATACACTTTAAATTTGTGTAATTCTCAAATCCTAATTTTTATTACTCGTACACTGTTTTGATACACTATATTGATACACTTTAATTTCATAAATTTTTTAAAGTATATCAATACAGTGTATCAAAACAGTGTAAGAGTAATATAAACTATGCTTCATAGTGTGACTTCGTAATATTATATATATATATATTAACACATATATAC
Organism: Ilex aquifolium; assembly: GCA_951799425.1. Classification (NCBI taxonomy): domain Eukaryota; kingdom Viridiplantae; phylum Streptophyta; class Magnoliopsida; order Aquifoliales; family Aquifoliaceae; genus Ilex; species Ilex aquifolium. The sequence goes on from OX637403.1 coordinate 19,114,442, forward strand.
GTGACTAAAATTCTTTAATTTTAGTACTTCTTAAGATAAGATAATTAAAATTCCTTAATTTTAGTTGTCAAATTTCAAAAGTTTCAAAAAACTTTGAAATATATCCCTAAAAAAATTGAGAGAATTTATTATGGGTTTTAATTTTTCTAAATTTTAGGTTTTTGTTTTATTTTATAACATGGAGATAATTAAATGTGGGCTTAGTTTCCAAAGTCATTTTTAGGAAACTTATTTATAATAAAAGGGTATTCAAGTCTTTCTATATCTTAAATGGATTTTTTTACAACATATTTTTTCTTATGTACTTTTTGACAATTAAGTCTAAATTTCGTGTACCGGCTTCCGAAAGACCCAAAAAAAAAAAAGGTAAAAAGTTTGATTTGGTATATACATCTGCAATGGACAAATCAAAATTTAAAAGAAGAGAAACTCAAATTTAAATAAGGACAAATTTAAATAAGGATAAAATATAATCATTAGATCTTTAAAGGAGGGTAAAATCTCATCATAAAAAAATTTGGTTATGAATTTAAGTCTCCCTTGATTTGAGTAAAAAAAAAGAGTCCCTCTTCATTTAATATGGGTATGCGTTCAACATTGGAGAATGTTTTTAAAAGTTTTTTTTACCCAAATTTTAATTAGAATTTGAAAAAGGGTAAGGATTGAAAATATTCTAATATATATCTGACACACCCACAAAGTAAGAGCCCAAACTTCTAACATAGCAAAACAAAGGACAATAGAGGGAGGCGAAAGACGCTGAATAGGGGAGAGAGAGGAAACAAAAGGCTACTCTTGCGCGCACAACATGTCTCACTCGTATTGCAACTGTGGGAGAAGGACTCGAATTTTAATGCCTTGGACAAATCTAAATCCAGGTAGAAGATTCATTGGATGTGAGAAAGACGAGGTAAGTTTCATGAAATCCTTGTCAATTATCTGCACATGTATAAGTCAGGGGCTTAACATTTGCTCAATGTGGTATATTCAGAGACATGGGGGATGTGGTTACTTTGTCAGGTAGGATCCTTCGATGTGTATGCGTTCAAAGATCCCAAACTTACTCAAGAGAATCACAATTATGGAAGGACAGATGGCTAGATGTCAACGCAGCAAGAAGGTTGTGTGGATGTTTCTAGTACTGACATGGGTTTAGGTCTTTATAAAATGAAGTTGGTATTTTGGCAATTGATAGTATTACGTATCTTATTGCAATTGCCACCAATTTTGTTATTGTTGGTATCAATGCAACGTTGTGGTTGGAATCAATATTGTGGTCATCTTGTTGCAATTTTACCATGTATATATATGTTCATTGAAAAGTCCATAACTCCAGAAGCCCCTATTACTGCCTCTACAACTCTAGAAGTGTCTCTATGTCTTACCCCTATTACTGTTTCTACAACTCCAGAAGTGTCTTCATGTCTTGCCCCTGTTATTGCCTCTACAACTCCATAAGTGGCTCTATGTCTTGCCCCTGTTGTTGCCTCTCTAACTACAGAAGTGCCTCTAAGAACTAGTAATAACTAGCTTGGGGGTGATTAACCATAAAAATATGCAAATATTTTTTCTCTTTTTAAGTTGGTAAAATATGCATAAATATCATCATTAAACATTGGTTGATTGCATTATTTTTTGATTTCAATGAGCGCAAATGATAGATTTTCAAGGTTTATGTTTGTTTTGTTGTGTTTGCTTGATTAATAGGTAAAAATATAAGCAAACATGCGAAAAGGAGCATTTGGAGTGAAGACTGATTTGTATGGTAGTGATTAGTAAAGAAAAGAAATGGAGGAAATATGTCTTAGAAAAAATCTTAATCCGATCTTTGCCGACTTGGTCAAAGCTATACGTACCATCATTGATGTTTTCCTAAAGGCGACAACAGCAGTCCGTATAAGCCACGGTGTTGTTAATTTCCTCAATGATTTTAGTGTAACAAGCTTATTAAATAAATATTATGATAAAATATATAAAATGCTAAGAATATGAAAGTATGGTAGAAGGAAAGTATAGGTCCAATTGGAAGACAAAGAGAGGTGTTTGCCCAAAAAACTTAAATAAAAAATGATTTCTTTTTAGAGAATATGGCATTATTGTAAATATTACAGATGATAAAATTTTGGAAGAATTACATTCAAACTCTCTGAAATTTGTCATTTAATCACTCAAATCCCTTGATATTTGAAATATTACATACATACCTCCTAAGGTTTGTGCACGCGTAATACTTAAATCTCTGTCGTTAAATGTCTGTTAGTATATCCATTAATAAATAACACCCAGACCATCTGAAGTTTATAGGCTTATAATACTTAGACCTCTTAAGTTTAAAATGTTATACTTAGACCAAAAATTAAATTCCAATAAATAATATAATTGTATACTAATTATGATTTTATAACAAAAAATTATATTTTTATTTTTAATTTTATTTCAATAAATGTCATAATAGAACATGAATTTTGGTTGTAAAATTTAAAATATTTGATATTCTATATTTGATTGGAGAATTTTTTGTGTAAGTATAACATCTTAAACTTGAGTGGTCTAAGTATTACGTATTTACAAACTTCAAGGGGTCTAGATATAATTTAGTAATAGATATACCAACGGATATTGACGGTAGAGGTTTAAGTGTTATCCCCCCCCCCCCCCCCCCCCGCCAAAAAAAAAAAAAAAAAAGAGGTCTAAGTGTTGTGTGCGTATAAACCTCAGTGGTCTTTGTGTAATATTTCAAATATCAGGGGGTTTGAGTGATTAAGTGACAAACTTCATGGGGTCTAAACATAATTCTCCCTAAATTTTTTATCTAATATTATATATAGAAAGTTGAATTCTCATCTTATAAAATTACTATAATGGCCAAGATTGATACAATTTTTGTCTATTTTTATCAAATTATATAAAATTCAACCCAAGTTTTTTTTTTTTACTCAAACATATCATTTTCTCTATACGACCTCTAATATTAGGCAATCCCATTAATCTACGCCTATCTCTCTATCCTACCTCTCTTAAGTGATATAAATACAAATGGAGCTCATAGATTCATGTAGAAAAATATTATTTTTTGTCATTCAATTGACTAAAATTTTGATTATTAGGTGAATAGGAGGTTAAATATTTGGATAAAATAGTATTTTTATCTACAAATTCAATCTCTCACTTTTGAACCCAATCTCTCACTTGAGAATTTTCAAAAGTGAGACATTGGGTTTGTAGTAGGGATGACAGTGTACCAGAAAAAAAAATAGGTATTCGTCTAAACCCGCCTCATTTGGATCAGAGATGGACTATACATGTTGAACGGTAAACGTTTATGGGGATACTCGTATAAACTCGTGCAGGGATAGAGGCGAAGATGGACTGGAACTCATCCCCTCCCCGTCCCTCCTCGTTCTGCTAAACCCGTGATATATATATATATATATATATATATATATATATATATATCACAAAGACACAAACCCTACCCACCCACACTTTTCTCATTACCAAAAAAAAAAGAACTTTACTTTCTCTCTCTCTCTCTCTTTTAATCCATTTATTATATAATGTGGTTTCATCCTTCTTGTAGATCAATTTGTGAGATTTTATGATTTTTTTTTCAATTTTTTTCTTAAAATCATAGAAATTAATTGTTATGGGCAAGGACAGTGGCGGGGACAGAGATCAAAATTTACTCGTAGGGTGGGGACAGAGATTAAAATTTTCCCCTCTAATGGGGGTGGACGAATATTTTTAAAGCAGGTATGAGGGTGGAAACTACTCCCCCCCCCCCCCCCCCCCCAACGACCCCTATCCCGGTGCACTGTCATCCCTAGTTTGCATATAGAAAGCCTACTTTACCTAAAATTCATTCTCCTATTTATCTAATAATGAGCATCTTAGTCAATTGGATAATAAAAAATAATAACTATAGTACATGATTTGACATGAATTAGTGGGCCACATATATATATTTATATCACTCGCCAAATATGAGATTGGATAGAGAAAATTGTTTCATGGGTTTTTCGAAAGTCGGTACACGAAATTAGACTTAACTGTCAACAAGTACATAGGAAAAAATATTTTGAAAAAAAGTTCACTTAAAGCATAGAAAGACTTGAATACATTTTTATTATAAATAAGTTCCCTTGTTTTATATATATATATATACACACACACATATGAGTTCTAATAAAAAGAAAACCTAAAATTAGGAAAATCATAATCCATAATAAATCATCTCTATTTTTTTAGGGATATGTTTCTGAAGTTTTTAAAAACTTTTGAAATTTGACAACTAAAATTAAAGAATTTTAATTATCTTATTTTAGAAAATACTAAAATTAAATAAATTTAATTTTACATTAAATTTAATTTGATCACGTATATATGTGTTTATAATAATAATAATAATATTATTATTATTATTATAAAACAGGACATACTTCAATAAGTCTATTCAACAATCTCAAAGAAACTCATCCAATGACCACCAACATCTCTCTCAAAATCATTCACATTGCACCGTACCTTCAGACACGGATTACCCATAGTATATATATATAATATTGCGAAGCCTAGTTTCTATTACTCCTACACTGTATTAATATACTTTAAATTTGTATAATTCTTAAACCCTAGTTTCTATTACTCACACACTGTTTGGCTACACTTTTATCATACACTTTAAATTTTTGTAAATATATCATAATCATATAATTCTTGAACATTTTTTTCTATTCGTGATTGTAGTTGATTTTTTGTTAGGGTAAATCACATGTATTTGATATTATGATTGTAAATGTATAAAAATTAAACATTTAATTTCATAAATCCTTTAGTGTCAAACTGTATTGATACACTTTTAAATTATAACTTCATATGAATTTAAATTATAAAGTAATTTTATGTACACCATGTAATTATGAATTAAATAAATACATAGCATCTGTTAGTCCTGAAGAAACTACCACGAAAATAACATCCAGAAGAAAAGAAAACACAATTTAGAATTCAAACAACAGTCATTATTGTAGTGTTCAGTATTCAAAAACAAAACTGTAAAAATAATTCATAAAACACAAAAATATTAAAATTAACAAATAATCATTTGAAAGATGAAAAGTTAACCAAAAAAGTGACCACTGAACAGAATAAGTAGAAACAAATACAAAAACTGTGAAGAAAAAAAAAATTCAGAACTAACAGTATGTGGAACGAACAAAATAAAAAAAAATAAAAGAAAACATAAGTTCAACATGATAATATATGAACGTTGTAGAAGAAGAAATACGATACGTTTGAACTTTTCCGTATTCGTCAAAGAATAATAAGAATGGTAAGTTTGAGCTTTTTCGAACATTAATGGCTAATAATTTGGAGAAGAAGAGGAGATAGATGTTTACTGAGAACGATAATGATAAAAAAATTAAAATTCAATTTTTAATACAATAAAACAAAATTAAAAATTTAATTAAGTGCCAAAAGAAATATGTATGATTTAAAGGAGGACAAATATGTTAAAAGAAAATCACAACAACTCAAGTTGTATATTTGGATGTAATTAAGTTCTAAAAATAAGGATTTAATGACATAATATTAAGAGTTATTTACTTTTTGACAAATAACTCTATTTTTGTATATCTCCTTATAATTTCCCCTTATTTCATATGACAAAATCTTGAATTTTGGTTTGTAAGAGTTTGGTAAATGCAATTCAATCCCACCATAAAGACCATCCAATTTTGCCGAACCAAAAGGCATAGTTTGCTTTGAGTTTCAATAACCATCATTTATCATCCAACGACCGTGAATATTACCATTTAATATAAAAAATTGGGTTAATTGCACTTTGCACCCTAAAAAAGTTCCAATTCTCAATTTAGACACCAACAAATTTTGATTATCAAATTGCACCCTCATTATTATAACATAGGTGCAATATGACCCAATCTCAAACGTCCAGTCACTTTTAGGTTAGAAAACACATTATGGAGGCCGCTTTCATGAGACGGAAAATTTAACAGACGTTAAAGACTGCGCCACATTACATCTGTTTTATGACATTAAGGGTGTAATTCGAGAATTGAAATCTTTTGTGTGCAAGTTAAGAATTGGAGCAGCTTTTTGCAGTGAGTAACCCTAAAAAATTAGAAAAGTTTTTTTTTTGGGACATTCAGTGTTATTCATGTACTCTTTGGGGGCCTTTTTGGACTGTTCGCTTAGCCGCCTACCAATGATGCTTTTTAATTTCGGGAAATACTATGCAACCCCAATTTGTAATTCAAATTTGTATTCTAAATGAAGGGGGATCATTAGATGAATGAGTCCCATCAACTTTTTTAAATGGGACCCACTGATCCAATGGTCCCCTTCTTTTGAGATGCAGATTTAGATTACAGATTTAAGTTACATAGCATTGCTCATTTCAGAGACTTCCTCACGCATCAAAAAACTTCTATTCTACATGTCAGGAGATCCTGAACTGATTGGACCGTAGACTAAAGACAGAAAGAGGAGATAGATCGAGGAACGTTTACAGGCAGCTTTGTTTTCTTCGTATGGAAGCTGTGGTTTGTTATTATATAGGTTCATACAACATATGTATAATGTCATCTACTATATGTTTGTACCCAAATCCATCATGAAGTAGTTAGATATTGAGGTTCAATGCTTGGAACGCTCAGGACATTCTTGTGTTGTTGATCAATACGGCACAGCTCAAAGGAACACCCAAAAATAAAAAAATCAAATAAAATCCCGGTCGTATTCAGTGCACACAAGGCTATCTTCTGTAGCTGGATTTGGAACAAGAGAGTGATAAGAAAGTGAATATCCTTTTCTGAAATGTTTATTTTTAAACTTGAACATGTAACATATCGCTTAGGCGGTATGGTAGAAAAATATTTTTTTGTTTTTTTATTACATGGTGTATAGGTTTACGTCGACTATTCATTCGAGCTTGGATACTGACCAACGTAACTTGAGTGAATTTAGACAATGTCTCCTTAAGAATAAGAGTGATTGACTTTTTAAAGGATATAAAAAGTATTAAATCTGAAACCAATGAATTACTGAAATCAGACTTAACCAACTAAACTATCCCTAAAAATTTAGTAGAGAAATACTTATGTCTGGTTGCAATTAAGTAGGTTGTACATCAAAAATGAGCTACACGTGAGAGTATTAAATCAATACCTATAATTACTAGCGGAGCCACACTAGGGCCGGCCTCAAAATTTTGGAATTTTCTTTTTAATTATACACATATATATCACTCTCTTAAATACTTTTCAGATTGATTTTATTATGTTCACCATAATATTTTCATATAAGCTAATACAAAAGTACTGTGAGCATGATACCAACACACTTCAGGCATGTTTGAATACATTTTGGATACATTGAAACTCATTTTGTGAACATTTTTTAATAAAAATTATGAACTTCTTTTATTATTGGATCAAAAATAGGATTATTATGTGGTAAAATATAGAATTATTTTCTAAGTATATAAGAAACATGTTCATAAAATAAAGTAAGAAAACATTTGAATTTGAAATATTCCCCGCATAAAACGAAAATGAAGGAGACTGAGAAAGTTAATGAGAAACAGAGAGATAATAATACGCAATTAGTGACTGTACAAGCCTCCCGGGAGCTATGTCTTACCTTTATAGAAGATACGGTGGGGGCAATAACAATGTTGCCTGTGACTTTTTTTTTTTTCTTCTAGTTTTTAACGTCTTTTTTACTCATAAATTTTGACTGAGGTGTTTTTTTTTTCCAAAGTATGAGTCTCAATTACCCTTTAATTTTTTGTTTAGTGTATGTTATTGTAGTAGAGCTTATTTGAGTATTTAAGAATTTTTTTTGTTTAAACTTTTAATTTAAACGTGAAATTATATTACTTTTAATTGACCTATAATTGATTTTTAATTTTCAACGATATCTATCCAAATAAGTATAAATTTTTTATTACATTTTTATCAATTAAAAAATATTGAGTCCTTGAATTGAAGTGTCTACCATAAATTAAATTCTTGGTTCTGTCCCTGTCTATAATATTGTTTACACCTAAAATAGTAAAATCTAAGGGTGACATGTGGAAGTGATCTGACGGTCAACAAAGAGTCGGTGAGAATCCAAGCCTAACAGTGCAGTTAAGGAAGGACTATGAGAATCTTGAGAAATGAGAAAATGTGACGTCATGAACTGCCAGTTAGAGACGGTTCGGTGCGTGTCTGCATGTCTCGAGAGAAGATGTCATGATTACAGTCATGGCCGAAAAAGATGGCTTCGAGGTTAGGGGTCATCTCCTATAAATAACAAAGGCAATGCTACTAGAAAGAGATTCTCGATCAACACAACAACTCTACACAGAGTCAGCCTCTCTTTTCTTAACTTATTTCTCTAGCAAATTTGCTTTGACTTGTAATTCATCACTCTTGTGATTTTTCCTTTCCATTTAATGTTAAGTACAATAACCTTTTAATTTACCAAGTTTAGTTTTTTTGCTACTTTACATTCCAGTTGTCTTTCTACATTATTGTCCATTCATTTACAAGTTGGAAATTGTTTAAGTCATTGATCTCTAAGGCATAGAAAAAAATTCAGAGGTAACCTTACGTCTTGTTACAATCGTATGAACAGTTACGATTTAAGAACTCCGTGCTGGTTTGAATAGGTACGGTTGTACGCGTTTGAATCTTAAGTTTAATCGAACTTTGAGACACCTAAATTTCGAAATTATGCCAAACAAATATATTTATTTTTAATTGCTTACATTTTTAGACTAGCCGGTGGTTATAGCAAATGATGTTCCCCACCCCCCCCCCCCCCCCCCCAAAAAAAAAAAAAAAAAAAACAAAAAGGGAAAAATTACGTGTCCATTGAATGGTTCTATTGTTTTATTGATGCATAACGACACACTTTCAGTCTTTTCTTATATAGTAAAATCTCTTAATCTTCTATTTTGAATTGTCTATCATACTCATCTCTTTTTCAGATGAGATAAAAAAAGAAAAACAAGAATTTGCATCTGTTGTCCTCTCAACCCGGTCTCTTTCAGGCGATACCCTCACCCAAATGTACAAACAAAAGAATTTCAATTCCTTATCATTTAAGAAACTTTCTACTCAAACTTGACCTCTTTGATTTTAAGTACTACAAACAACATAAACATCCTTAGAACTGAACCTTCTCCTATGCACTTATGGTTACAATTAGGGTATCAAAAAATAGTTTAGTTACAAATAAACTAAAGTAACATCTATGGCTAGAATTTATTTTATAATATGATACCGAAAAATATTCTCATTCGGTACCATGGCCTTATCCATGCACTTATATATGCAATGCAACCAAGAGAAAAAGGCTTCATTTTATGCTGTAGCTCTCATCCATAACACTATACACCTATGAGACCATGTTGATGCTTTTGATCCTCTCTTGGTTGCTCAGCCAAGCTTCTCTTAGCTGTGTGGAGTGCTACAATTTCTCGTTCCCGGGTTTCGATTCGGGAAGTTGTGGAAATGGAGGTAATTTGATCTGCATGGGACATGTTACAGCCAGCAATGGGAGCTTGAACATCACCATGGACCAACCGAGCGATGAGAACAAGGTTGGCCGGGTTTTGTTCCGCCACCCTGTGCTTGCCTGGCCGGTGTCGTTTAGCACCACCTTCACGGTGAGGATTGTGACCAACCAGAGGAAGTCCGGCGATGGGATGGCGTTTATTATGGCTCAGGATGATCAGCCGTCACCATCGGATAGCTATGGCTCGTATCTTGGAATTCTGGATTCGTCGACTCAAGGTGAAAATTCGTATGCATCTCTAATTCATTTGACCAAATCTCGTGCACTGAATTGTCTTTTGGTTTTTAACGTACACATGAAATATTTTCTAAACCCTACCCCTAGCTCTTTTTTCTTCTATCTTTTTCTGATTCATTCCTCCCACTTTCTTTTCATTTTTGTTTTTATTTTGATGACTATTGTCTGATTTTGTTTTGCGTTAAGTGCAAGAAAAATTAAATCTTGTTGTCTACAGAGGTCCAACCTTGATATGAATTGAAAAACAAGGGTATGTTCTTTAACTGGATGACCAGTATAAAGTCTTTATTGGACCACCATGAGTTTGAAGATTCAGTATTATTAAAAAAAACAGTTCATTCTCTTCAACTTCTTGAGATTTTACATGTCATTTGATGGTATATGAAGAAACAAATGAAAGGGCCATAATATACTATGAATCGACTCACTATCCATAGGTTTAAGTATTTATGTTGATGTGACAAGTTCCAACAAGGGTACTTATCTTGAGTGTGACATAGAAAATTAATCGATAAGTCCCATGAACATGGCGACTAAGGACTCATGATTGTTTTACATCAGAAACTCAAACTATATCATGCTAGATTCTTTAGAAACTGTATTCAGCTTAAAAGTCGACACAATTTCGTCTAGGATTTGAGCTTTGTTGATCATGTTTACTTGAATTTCTAAGACATTGCCATCATTTTAATCTGCAAATGTAGGTGGAGTTCTTCGACAACTTGCAGTGGAGCTAGACACATACAAGAACGAAAATGAAGAAGACGGAAATCATATAGCAATCGACACAATAAGTGTAACCGACCCAGTTGCATCAAAGAGTCTTAACAGCACAGGAATCAATCTGAAGAGTGGTAGAGATATCAAAATTAAAATTGACTACGATGGATGGAACAAAACACTTTGCATTTATGTGGCATATTCTGGGGACCCCCTAGTCAATTTCCTCAACAAGAAGATTATAATGAAGAACACAGTTCCAAAATATGTGTACGTGGGTTTCACAGCATCCACTGGCTATGTCTCCGAGACCCATCAAGTTCTTGATTGGGATTTCACAGTGTATGAATTGCCAAAAAAGTCCCTGAAAGGCGGAGTCGAGAGAGATGATAAGATTTTGCTGATAGTTGTTGTTCCAGTGGTTGTGGTTTTGTTGATTATATTGGCATTGGCCTTAACATTTGCCCTCAAAGCTAGGAGGAGGAAGAGAGAGAGAAGTGCGAGAAATGAGGATCTTGAAATGCTGACTAGAAATGCAGCGAATGCTCCAAGGATTTATACTTATAGGCAACTTTCAAAAGCTACTCATAACTTCAGCAACGAAAACCTGTTGGGAACTGGGGGATTTGGAAGTGTTTACAAAGGGGTTATATCAGATGATACTCCTTCAACTATTGCTGTCAAGAAAATTAATGCAACATCAAAACAAGGTATGGTCTACTAGCAGTTCTTCGAATAGTAGCACTATTTGGTTATCAGGGATTTCATTAGGAAAAAGTTACGATCCAAATGAGTAAGTTACAACTCAATGAGATACAACTAGGGTGGATCCAAAAAACTTAGGATTGATGCCAAGTTTTTGGGTGGGACTATTCCTACTCTACAAATATCCATTCTCATCCAATTTAATTCTTTATTATCAAACTACAAACCTCAATTCTTCTATATCCATCACATTAGTAACTAAATCCACCCTATGCTATACACAACCCATTCAATAAGTAAATTCACGTTATATATTTCACAATTAGGATTTCATTCACTACCTTATCTCAACACCCACAGAAATATTTTTTTAATATGAATTTTTTCAGTGAGATATAGATTAATATTATTTCTCGATTTAATTCTATATTTGATTTCATATGTGTTGTATATATTTTCATTATTTTTGGCGTATTTTGATATCTTTGTCAAGTTTAATAATTTTTTATTTAAAATTTATACGTGTGTGTATATATATGTATGCTTTCAGATTAGTGTTTTGGTATTTTTTGCGATCACTAAATGTATCATTTCTTTTTTTTTTTCTTATTTCGTTTTTGCAATAACTATTAAGTTATTTTGTTTTTTCTTGTTTCGTCTTTTTTTTTTTTTTCTTGTTTAGATTTTGTATATGTGCTAGTTATTTTTTTTCTTATTCGGTTTTGCGTGTTTAAGTCTTTGCTTGGATTTTTTTTTCTTGTTTCGTATTTTCGTCTTTGCTTTTTCCTTTTTTTTCTCGTTTCGATTTGCTTGTTTTTTTTCACTTTTTTCATTTTTGCTTCTTTTTTTTTCTTGTTTTAGATTTTCGTTGTTTTTTTTTTTTTTTCTTGTTTTCGTCTTAGCTTTTTAATTTTTTTCTCTTGTTTTGGTTTTGCTTCATTTTTTTTTTTCCTTGTTTCATTTTTTGCAATAGTCTTGTTTCGTTAATATATTTATGCATTCAAGGGGTGGACTTAGTCATTAAAGGAATGTATATAGAATGAGTGAGTCACTAATGAAGTGTGGAATGAATTTAATTACTAATGAAGTGGGTATAGAATGGATGGACTTAGTAATTTGATAATAAAAAATTAAATTGAGTGAAAATAAATATTTGTAGGGTGAAAATAGCCCTACTCTTGAATTGTTTCCTCGAGTCCTCAAAAAATATTCCCAAATTTGTTAAGAAATGTAATTGCATTGTTCTCTTTTGATACTCCAATCCAATTTGTACCTGCTACGACATAAAAGCCGGTTGATTTTAATCTCAGGACGTAAATTTTTGAGTCAAACTACGTATTTGCTTGTATTTTAAGTTATGTTTACTCAATCTAGTTCTATTGATTGTTTGATTTCGTGCGTAACATGTACTAATGCCACATTCTTCCTCTAATTAAACTAGGTGAGAGGGAGTATTTGGCAGAAATATGCACTATTGGGCGCCTAAGGCACAAAAACTTGGTGCAACTCCATGGTTGGTGCCATGACCGAGAACAACTCCTCCTAGTTTATGAATTCATGCCTAATGGTAGCCTCGACCGCTTCATCGGCAAGGTCTTCCTCGACTGGAAAACCAGGTACAACATACTCACCGGACTCGCCTCAGTCTTAGTCTACCTCCATGAAGAATGCGGCAACCCCGTCGTGCACAGAGACGTGAAGCCCAACAACGTAATGCTCGATTCTGATTACAATGCCCATCTGGGTGACTTCGGGCTTGCAAGATTGCTGCAAAATGAAGCTTCCGTCACTACCATGATAGCCGGAACGCCGGGATATTTGGCTCCAGAAGTCAGCTACACAGGAAGGGCTACGCCGGAGTCTGATGTGTATAGCTTTGGAATGGTGGTGCTGGAAGTTGTTTGTGGGCGGAGATCAAAGGGCATCATGGAAGAAAACAGCTTGGTTGACTTCGTTTGGGACTTTTATCAAACAGATAGACTGCTAGATTGTGTTGACCAGAAACTTGAAGGAGAATTCGATGAAGAACAGGTGAGGAGGACTTTGATTGTTGGGCTTGCTTGTTTGCATCCAGATTATGGGTTCCGGCCAAGAATGAGGAAGGTGGTGCAGATTTTCATGAACGCCGACGAGCCTCTGCTGAGTTTGCCGGAGAAGAGACCGACGTCTATATGCATATCGCTGAACTCTTCTTCGGCTTCAACTACCACTGATTTTGGGTCTAAAACTGCTCCTAGTGCTGGTTCTGTGGAGTCCTTGACAGATGAGGTGACGGTCACATATGACTAGTGAATGTTGAAGGGTTCTAATGAACTGAGCATTAATTACACATTTGGTATCTAAACTATGTTTTTTTTATTGATTTGATTCCTCGAGTTTTAGTTTGACAACTTGGTTTTTGATATTTTCAATTTGTATTTTATCAGTTCAATTTTTAACTGGCAACATTTGTACTAGACCTGTTTAAATCGATAACGAATGGTTGATTTGTTTTGTGCAATTTGGTTACAAATGGATTTGCATGGCAACTTGGAAAAAATAACAATTTGGGTTTGTCACGTGCTAATCTCTCTCTTCCACGCTTCTTTTTCTGATCTCATCATATGTTACAACCTATTCTACTAATGTGTACCTGATGGATATTTAGGGCCAGAAATACACCACAAATAAGATATAAACGTAAGAAAAAATCTTTATTTCTCTCTGAAAATAAATACAATAATTTTTACAAAAATTCTCACAAATGAGATATCTCCTGAATCTCTCTCTTTTTTTGTTTCTTTCTCACTGATCTTTGAGCATACTTCTGGCCTTCACTAAGCTCCCTATTTAAAGGGAGTTTTCTGGCCAAAAAATAAAGAAAGAAGAGAACTCATTTAATGCACCGGTAAACTTTGTCAAAAAAAATCCAGCTGTCCTGCCGTCAACAAAAAGTGGGCTACTGGATAGGGTGGCTTTGGATATGGTTTTTGGATCTTTTAGTACCACCTCTACTCCACCACTACCAATGACACCATCACCGCCTCCCCCACCACAAACAAAGAACCAAATGATAATGATTTTGCCAAATGCTCCTCCACAACTTGCAACCACCACCACCAACCACTCGATAATATTTTTATGTGAAAATTGAGGGTGAGTCCCCTTAGTGTAAGTGAAAATTGGGTTGAGTTTGTGTTACTATTTGAAATTGTGGAATTCTTTATTTTGGGTATTGAGTATTTTAAGGAAAACAATCTCATTCGTGTCACTATAGTAACACTAATGTTAAGGAAATTTTGAATTGTTAAGAAAATTTTGTGATTTGATTTTTACTTAATAGACCAACGATTTATTCGTACATCAAACTTCCATATATAACTATCAGAATATATAACTTCCATATAAAACTTCCGTTAATTATCATAATATTTAATAAACGGTTTCCATATTTAACTCAATCAAGGGTTTCCATATATATCTCAATGATCTAACCTATATAAAGAAGACGGTAAGTCAGGCGTCAGTTATTGCTTTTCCAAAGGGTAGGGGTATAATAATAAACTTGACAAAAAGTGGACTTAAAACCAATTAAGTTTTCTTGCCGGACTTATCTCCAAATAAGTCCATATAGGGGGACCGACCTCCAAATTTCCCTATTGTTTTAGCCTCTTATAATTATAAATGATGACTTTTGGTTATTTGATAAGTGTATTTTCAAAAACAATTGAACACGGGCAAGTTGTGAGCGTGATTGACACTTGTGGTCTTTTTATTTTTTTATTTTTGATTTTAGGGATAGTGATCGTTTGTTAATTCCGTCAATGACATTCTTGCACAATAACATTGTTTGTAGAGAATTGTATTAATCAAGAGTTTAAAACATCATGAGGATATGTAATACATGGGAGCCTCCTCTACATTTTGAACCTTCCTACCTACAATTGACAGAATATCTAGCCAAACAATATGCGACTGTGTTTTCGGACCATCAAATCCAAGATATTGAGAAGTTAGATGAACGATCTAGATAGCCATGAATCTCATTAATAAAATATTTCAATACTTAAAATTTCGAGTCTGGCCAAACAATATGTTCTAATGATATGTGTCTACTGACATAACGCTAATAAAATAGTCTCCCGAATATCAAGTCACTTAATCAATAACTAGTTCAACACTAAATTTAGATCAAAACATTAATTCATAATAGATTACTAACTATGGATTAAGGCCATGGCCTCCCCAAAATTTGGGATAATCCCTTGTTAGGTAGTATAGTTGTTGAAGGAGTCCTACATTAAAAGGAGACTTAACCCAACCCCCCCCCCCCCCCCCTTTGGTTAACTTGCGAGAGTAAAATATGGTTTTTTTTAAAAACCTTTTCTAATTAGACTAATCAATAGAGAGGCATTAAAATATTTTGTTTATCTTTTCCTAATTAACAGAGTAAAAGCTGTCATTCATTCCATAAAAATGTCCTTAATAAATAGAAAGACTATAAAATTAAAAACATTCCAATTTCTTTTTATTCTTTCTCTCACTACAAGCCCTAGCCTTTAAAAAAAAAAATAGAAACATCTGTTGCCCATAAGTCCAAAACTCATTCTTTAGTCTTTCACAAAAGAAAAAAATCATTGATCAGACCCAAACAAATTCAGTCGTTGCTTTATCTTCCATTGATTAACTGGTTAGTACTATTATTGATTCTTACTGTTGACTGTCTTTTTAATTTGAAAAAAGTGTGTTATTTTATTCAGTACTAGTTATTGCCTCTACCTGAAGGCATGGAGTAATAAAAAAACTGGACATATTTGTTTTCACACTCAAAATCAAATTGCAAACATAGATGAGAGAAAAAAGAATTTAAACACCGATTGTAATGGAGGTGAGCGGTAATAGTGGTGGTGGTGGGAGACAGAGATAGTTGTGGTGTGTGGCAAAGACCGTGGTGATGGTGATAGTTGTGGGTGGCAATAGTGATGGTAGTGGTGGGTTTTGGATGACAATGATAGTAGTGGTAGTCATGGGTGAAGGTAATGGTAGTTGGCAGTGGTGGTGGTGGGGCGACAACAGTGGTGGTGACTGTGGTGGGTTGTGATGGTGGGCGGTGACGATGGTGGTGGTAGCGAATGGCGGTGGTGGTAGATGTGGTAGGGTGGGTGACAGAGGGTGGCGGTAATGGTGGGCAATGACAGGTGGTGGTGGTTGATGGTGGAAGGTATGGTGGGGGTGGGTGACAGTGGCTGACGACAATGGTGGACGACAACGGATGGTGGATGGTGGTGGGCAACAATGGTGGTGGTGAGTGCTAACGATGGGCGACGGTGGTAGTGGGGTGGCGGCGATGGCAGTAGTGGTGGTAGGGGTAATGGTAGGATAGTGGCGGTCGTGGTTGTGGGGATGAGGATGGTGATAGTGGGACGGTGGGGAAAGGGGTGGTAGTGGTGGTGGTGGGGTGGCGATGGCGGTGGTGGTGGTACTTTTTGTGGCAGAGGTGGTGGTGGAGGTGGCGATGGTGGTAGTGGTGGGCCGATGAAAGTGTTGATGGTGGTGCTGGGGCGGCGACAGTGATGGTGGTGGTAGTGGTAGTTGCAGTGGTGATGGTGATGGTGATGGTAGTGGTGATAGTGGTGGGGTGGGGTGGTGGTAGGGTGGCAATAGTGGTGGTGGTGGTGGGGCAGTGGGAATGGTGGTAATGGTGATGGGGATGGCGGGGCGGTGGGTGTGGTGATGGTGGTGGGGCGGTGGGGGTGGTTATGGTAGTGGTGTTGGTGGGGCGGTTCCAAACACTACTTTTTTGTTTTTTTAAATACTCATGAGAAGTTATAAGTTCTATAAACACTTTTAAAAAGTCACTCAAAATACATCTTTAGCGGCCTATTTTTCTTATTAAATTTGGGGTGTTAATATTAACCGTCAGATTAACTTTAAAATAAAATTTAAAGAAATCTCAACTACGCAAAGTAAAAATTATTTTGTTTATTTTTTGAGATTTGAATTGTATTATATTTTATTATATAGATATTTAGCAATAGATTATTATACATTCTTAATTAAATGTTTGTATCTAGTTATAAACTTTTCAACTATGTATTGTTATTTTACTTTTTCTTTGATTGTGAATGTGATAAATTATTGCATTTCTTTGAGTGTACAATTTCGTTAATTTATTTGATTGATGTCGGAGTATTTTACAAATTTTTAATTTTAGATAGAAAAATCCTCTACCATTGATGCATTCTTCAAGTGAAAAAAATAGTACAAATTCAAAAGTTATTGAATCACTACCTACATCTAATGTAAAGATTTCGGATGCCAAAAATCGTCCTAACAAGTCTTCAAGGGTTGATATCAAATTTTTAAAGCATGACACATGATTACGTCCCCAAATATGGGAGTATCATGTTGACCAACGTGATGAGATTCGATGAGCTTATATCAAAGCTGGTCCTTATCAAACCATCCTATCAAATTATCTGAAATTTGGATCAACAACTCATTTGCGCCGCTTTCAACCTTCGTGGTTCAAGTGATACCCATCATGGTTAGAATATTCTCCCACAAAAGATGTTGCATTTTGTCTGCCATCTTATCTCTTTAATAAACCAAGTGGGCATTCAAGATTGAATGCATTTAGTACTGATGGATTTCAAAATTGGAAGAAAGTTAAAAATGGGGAGAATTGTGCTTTCTTGAATCATGTGGGGAAATATCCTAATTCCCTTCATAAAATTTGTCAACGATCGTGTCAGGATCTTATGAATCAATCTCAACACATACAAAGAGTTCTTGAAAATCATACTTCTAGCAGATTGCAAACAACTGATTGAGACTTAAGGCATCGATATGATGGTGCAAGCAATATGTGAGGTGAATGGAATGGATTACAAACTTTGGCTTGCAAGGATTGTCCATATGCATACTATATCCACTGTTTTGCTCATCGTCTGTAGTTGGCATTAGTTGCAGCTTCCAAAGAAGTTATTCCTATTCACTAGTTTTTTACTAAATTGACTTTTATCGTCAATATTGTTGAAACATCTTGTAAACGTACTGATGAACTAAAAACAGTTCAAGCTATTGAAGTTACCCGTATGATATATATCGAGGAGTTGGAGACTGGGAAAGGACTTAACCAAATTCGTACTTTACATCGAGCAAGGGATACTCGTTGGAGTTCTCACTTAAAATCCATTTCTAGTTTGATTATGTTAGATATTGGTTAGGTCATGGACCCGAACCGGGGCGCCCATGATGGGTTGACCCAAATTAAACAATGCCCAAAGGGGCATGTCTTTTGGAGGTATTCCCTATAGAATGTGTCTCTTAATGACACTCATTGGTTGTCTATATAAACTCAAGGCAATCCAATAGATTAGACACCTCTGATAATCCATCTAACGTTAAAACTCTCCTACTCTCTCTCCCTACATGACGTTGAAAGGCTTTTGCTATGGAAACTCGGTGTTGATTCCTATTGTGTAGCAACACCATACTGCTCGAGCAATTGAAGAAATGACGATTTTCAGATTCAAAAGTACGTGGAACATCCTCAAACGGTTTTTAGGATTAAAGCGAATAAGGTATGTTTTTGATCCTATGTTTCCATAATATATATACGATTCCCAACATTGGTATCAGAGCCATTTAGGGTGTTCTCGTACTTTCGAGATTAATTATCAATTGTTTAAAACTACTGTTTTTGTGAAAAAACTTAGAACGGGCTTTAATGGCATCCCGAACAAATGGTCTGGGATGCCTTGAAATTTAAAGTATGTTGTATCTGATAGATGCATGAACTAATCTGATTTATTTATTTTAATAAGAAAAGAAATCAGAATCTTAAAAAAAAAAAAAGAAACTTGAAAGTCCAACTTTCGGATTTAGTCTGGAAATCAAAATTTTCGCCCACTGTGATCGTTTGGATGAAATCGTATTAAGATTATACTAGAATATCTAAATCTTATATTTTTAGAATATGTATATTCTGATTTGGTCAATGGTATAATTGCCATATTATAGCCATATTTATAGCTTGTACGCATAACTGTAGCCAGACTTTAGTTTGTAATATTGTATATATATTACCTACGGGTGAATCAATAAAAAGGAAGGAAAACCAATTCTTTCATGGTATCAGAGCCCTAGCAGCCTAGCAAGCTCTTACCCATTTTTTTCAGCCATCATAATCAGCCTCTCTCTCAGATTCTTCTCATTATGGCCGACGATGGGAAAATAGATCCCCACTCTCCCTATTATCTTGGGTCTGGAGATCAACCCGGGAATATGATCACCCACGTGATCCTCTCTAATGACAATTATATTGCATGGGCACGTGCAATTAAGTTGTCTTTGAAAGCTCGCCGAAAGTTTGTGTTTGTTGATGGGACATTCACCAAACCGACGGAGACGGAGAAGAAGAAACAACTCGATTGGGACACTGTCAATTCTATGCTTGTCTCATGGATCACGCGGACTCTTGATCCAAAATTGGCGGCCTCCATTCCTTTTCATGATGAAGCCAAACGACTTTGGGATTATCTTGAGAAGCGGTTTTGCGTGGCCAATGGTCCTCGTCTTCAACAATTGAGGGCCGATATTACCCACTGTAAGCAAACTTCGAATATGTCTATTGATGATTATTATACCCGTTTGATGGGATTGTATGATGAATTGGATCGTCTCAAGCCTCTCCATGCGTGTGCCTGTGGTAATTGTACTTGTGATGTTGCTGGTCGATTCGCTGCGGATCGGGAGGAGGAGAAACTCCATCAATTTCTCATTGGCATTAACGATGAGTTATATGCAACGGTACGTTCTAATTTGTTGTCCACTTCTCCTTTACCTGATCTCGATCGTGTGTATCAAGCATGTCTTCAGGAAGAAAAGTCTCGGGGTATTGCTCGAGATAGAGCGGACAAGGAGGAAATCCATGTGTTTGCTCTACAAACTGCACGACCCAAGGCTCGTTTTACCCGTCCCGATAAATCAAAATTGTATTGTTCTGTTTGTAAGCGATCGGGTCATGATGACAATACTTGTTTCAAAACGCATGGATATCCGGATTGGTGGGAAGATCGGAACCGTGGAGTCTAAGGCAGTGCACGGCCCAATGCACAACCACCTCCTGCGGCTCCTTCGACTGTTCCTCGTGGTTGGCCCAAAGCCGTGGTCGCCACGGTCGTGGCTGCCAATGCTGTGGCTGGTGGGGGGACCGATTCAGTGGCCTCCTCTCATATGGGTCCTCTGGCATTTCTTTGCCTGACTTAAAACTGGAACATGTTTAGATTTTATTGAATATGATAAATAATCGCCAGCATGATCAGATGATGGGTGAGTTCTCTTCTTTTTCCTGGATTATTGATACTGGTGCTTCTCACCATGTTATTGGCACTGAATCATGTTTGACGGACACTCATCATATTTCGCAATGTTCAGTTGGGTTACCTAACGGCGCACATGCCATTGCTACTAAGGCAGGCCGCGTTTTTTTGACTGATGGGTTGATACTTGAACATGTTTTATTTGTACCACAGTTACATTGCAACTTAATCTCGGTGTCACAATTAATTGATGATTCTAAATGTCTTTTACAATTCACTGATTCATTATGTGCTATACAGGACCTACGCTCGGGGAGTCTGATTGGAGCCGGTGAACGTAAGGATGGACTCTATTATTTTCGGCGGATTCCTACAGTGTGTGCGGTAACGGTTCCAGAGATTTCAGATTTTGAGTTGTGGCATCGTCGTCTGGGGCATCCGTCAGATAGAGTCGTCAAGTTAGTTCCGGCTATTTCTTCCAGTACTTCTAGAAAGAAATTGAATAAAGCATGTGAAGTTTGTCCTCAAGCAAAGCAAAAATGTGATAGTTTTCCTGTTAGTGATAGTAAAGCTAGTCGAATCTTTGAACTTATTCATTGTGATTTATGGGGCTCAAATAAGATACCCTCTTCGTGTGGAGCACATTATTTTTGACTTTGGTGGATGATTTTTCAAGAGCTGTATGGGTTTATTTATTGCGTTCAAAAACACAAGTTTATCAAGTTTTTTGTTCATTTTTTACTATGATTGCCCGCCAGTTTGAAACACATGTCAAATTAGTACGGAGTGATAATGGTACGGAGTTTAAATGTATGTTGGATTATTTTGATACACATGGCATTATTTTTCAAACCTCTTGTGTTGGGACTCCTCAACAAAATGGTCATGTGGAACGAAAACATCAACATATTCTTAATGTGGGTCGTGCTTTGATGTTTCAAGGCAATCTTCCTATTACTTTTTGGGGAGAATGTGTGCTTGGTGTAGTGTATCTCATTAACAGAACTCCTTCTGGTTTGCTCCACAATAAAACTCCCTTCGAAATTCTCTTTGGCCAGGCACCTGAGTTTGATGAACTTAAGGTTTTTGGTTGTTTAGCTTTTGCCCACAATCAAAAGGCCAAAGGTAATAAATTTGCTCCTCGAAGTAGGAAGTGTGTCTTTATTGGTTATCCACATGGGAAGAAAGGGTGGAAATTATATGACCTTCAGACATGTGACATCTTTGTTTCCAGAGATGTGAAGTTTCATGAAAATGAATTTCCTTACAAGATTGTTTCTACTTCTCAAGTGCCAGCTTATTCCTCGTCGCCACCTGATTCTAATGTGGGGATTGATGTTGATTTTTTGGAAGACTTGGAGTCTGCTTTGGTTGATGATCATGCAGCCCCTGCGATTGGGACTGACATTGTGCTGAATCCCACATCGCCTCATGTGCCCCCTGCACTTCTGTCTCCTCCTGCCTCCGCCGATGACTTAGGGCGCGGGTTGCGGGATAAGCGTCCCTCCGTTCTTCTTCGTGACTTTGTTACCCACACTGTACAATCTTCGAGTCCATCTGAGTGTTCATCGTCTTCTACTAGCTCCTCAGGTACTCCTTATCCTATAGCACATTATGTGAATTGTAATAAGTTTTCTCCATGACACCGCGTTTTTCTTGCAGCGATCACTGACGGCATTGAGCCTCGTTCTTTTAAAGAAGCAATGCAAGATGAAGGTTGGCGCGAGGCTATGCAGAAAGAAATTGTTGCTTTAGAAGCTAATGGCACCTGGGAAATGGCAGTTTTACCTCCTCATAAAAATGCTCTTGGTTCTAAATCGGTATACAAAATCAAATATCATGCGGATGGGCAAGTAGAGCGTCTTAAGGCTTGTCTGGTTATTTTTGGCAATCATCAAGTTGAGGGGGTTGATTATAATGAAACTTTTGCTCCAGTTGCGAAAATGGTCACTGTTCGTGCCTTCTTAGCAGTTGCAGCGGTCAAGAATTGGGTTTTGCATCAGATGGATGTTCATAATGCGTTTCTTCATGGTGATCTTGATGAAGAAGTTTACATGAAACTTCCTCCTGGCTTCAACGTTCGCACTCCTGGTTTAGTGTGTCGTCTCAAGAAGTCTTTGTATGGTCTACGACAGGCTCCGCGGTGCTGGTATGCTAAGTTAGCTGCTTCTTTGAAGACTTATGGTTTCCTTCAGTCTTATTCAGATTATTCTCTGTTTACTCTACATCAGGGATTGGTACAACTTAATGTTCTTGTGTATGTTGATGATCTCATTATTTCTGGTAATGATGCTTCCGTTGTTGACCATTTCAAGGCCTATTTGCACGAGTGTTTCCATATGAAAGATTTGGGTGCCTTGAAGTATTTTCTTGGTATTGAGGTTGCTCGTAATTCAGAGGGCATCTTCTTGTGTCAACGAAAATACACTCTTGATATTATTGCTGAAACTGGCTTATTGGGGTCTCGTCCCGTTGGCTTTCCCATGGAGCAGAATCACACATTGGCTCTCGCCAAAGGCCCTTTGCTCGCCGATCCTGAAAGGTATAAACGACTTGTGGGTCGTCTCATTTACTTAACCTCCACCCGTCCTGACTTGGTTTATACAGTTCATATCTTGGCTCAGTTTATGCAACACCCTCGTCAGGACCATTGGGATGCAGCGCTTCGTACGGTTCGCTACTTAAAAGGGTGTCCGAGTCAAGGCATTCTTCTTCGCACTGATTGTGCGTTATCTCTGACAGGTTGGTGCGATTCAGATTGGGCTATGTGTCCTTTGACTAGACGGTCTCTTACTGGTTGGATAGTGTTTCTTGGATCTTCTCCGATTTCTTGGAAGACCAAGAAACAACATACGGTGTCCCGGTCTTCTGCTGAAGCCGAGTGTCGTTCCCTGGCTGCCGTCACTTCAGAGTTGAAATGGCTCAAAGCTTTGCTTGTGAGTTTGGGTGTCACACATTCGCCAGCCATGCGCTTATACTGATAGTCAGTCGGCACTCTACATTGCTCAAAATCCTGTCTTCCATGAGCGTACCAAGCATATTGAAGTTGATTGTCATTATGTGCGTGATGTCATTCGTGACGGTATTATTTCTACGTATCACGTGTCTACTGATGATCAGCTTGCCGACATCTTCACCAAGGCTCTTGGCAAGCGCAAGTTTCTGTATCTACTTGGCAAGTTGGGCATTTTTGATCTCCATGCTCCAACTTGAAGGGGGGGGGGTATTAAGATTATACTAGAATATCTAAATCTTCTATTTTTAGAATATGTATATTCTGATTTGGTCAATGGTATAATTGCCATATTATAGCCATATTTATAGCTTGTACGCATAACTGTAGCCAGACTTTAGTTTGTAATATTGTATATATATTACCTACGGGTGAATCAATAAAAAGGAAGGAAAACCAATTCTTTCAAATCGTGATTTTCCGGAATAAAGAAACTCACAATTTGTGGGCATGCCAGTTTTTTTCTCGTTGTTCTCAATTTCGTTGTTTTGTCAAGCCGTGTTTTTTTTTTTTTCGCTCCAAAATTTGTTTTTTTTTTGGTTCAACCGTTCAAGAAGCATATCCATGTGTTTGTTTTTCTTTAAGATTGCATTTGATACTTGCCATGATAAATTTTTAATGCATGGATTAGAGTAGACTACTGGGTTTTAGACCACGAATCCAAAAAACTAGTACAATATTTTGTGGATCAAATTTTAATTGTTTAAAATATTTTTGAAATAGAAATAAATGCTTGATTATGATGAAATCAACCGAAATTCTAAATGAATAGTGTTATCATGTTTGATATGTTTATAGCATTTATTTCGTTATTTAGCACGATTTAAATGAGAACATGCATGATATGAAATTAATTATGATCAGTATGCCTAGAGATACTAGATCTAGTGAGAGTTTAATTTTGTTCGGTATTAGGAAACCGAAATTTTGAGCATTAATTAAATTAAGTGTTATTAATAATCACTTGTGGTATGAGAGATGATTGGGAACTTAGTGAACTTTCGATCTCGCGACTTGTAAAAATTGTTAATACTTGAATTTAGATTTTTGCGGCAAAATTATAGAATGTGTTGTGCTAATATCCCATACGCATTATCTCTGCATGTAGATTAAATCATAATGACTACTAAAAGCATAGTGGCTGAATTAACTAAGGGCGACAAATTGAACAGCGATAACTATGACATATGGCGTCGTAAGATTCAATTTGTCCTGTATGAGCAATAAGTGTTGGATACCCTTGACTCTGTGTTGCCAGAGCCTGAGCGACCTCAAACCCGCCAAGAACAAGAGGATTATCAGTCTTGGCAGAACAAGTATCGACTTGTGCACTAAACAATGCAAGCAAGAATGCAAGATGATCTTATTCCTGAATTTGAGAATTACTCCACAGCTCACGCCATGTGGAAGGCCCTCAAAGAGAAGTTTGGTATTACTTCTCTTGTTAGACTTCATGGTTTGACCAAGAGGTTTGACTCGTATCAAAAGAAGCCAGAGCATACAATGAAACAACATTTGAGGGCTATGACCTCTATGATATTTGATTTAGGTGTTGCTGGTCATGTGTTGACCAATGAACAACGAGTTCAAGCTGTACTTCGCTCCCTTCCACCATCATCAAAGCATATGAAATGAAACATGATGTATAATGAGAGTGTGAAAATATTCGAGAATGTATCACGTCACCTTGAGCTTGAGGCTGAGCGTTTGGAGGCTATCGAAGATGAGAGTATCTCTTTTGTGGCTAAAGTTGGCTCGCGCAAGACCTTCGGGTCCAAGCGCAAGCGCAGTGGAAAAAGGTCTGATGCTCAACTTGGGGATGGTCACTCTAGTTATAACAAGCACAAGCAGGGTAAAAGAGTTGGTAAGAAGAATAAAGCCAACATGGTCTGCTATAACTGCAACAAGAAGGGACACTTTGCTCGTAAATGCACTGAGTCGAAAAAAGTACTCTCTAGTTCTGTCTCTCGCATTGATTGTTTAGTTACTAGTCAAGTTTTTGTTGTCACTCTCCTAATTCGTGAATTGTAGACTCAGGAGCAACAGACCACATAACGAGACACAGATTCGAATTTGTGGAGTACCGTCGAGTTCCAATTGGAAGAAAATGAATTTACATGGGAAATGAGACCAATATAGATGTGATTGGGATTGACACATACAAACTAGAATTGCAACAAGGGCGCACTTTATACCTTCATGATGTATTATATGCTCCAGGAATTCGACGAAACTTGTTGTCAGGTACTAGCTTAATGAGACTAGGTTTTATTTTTCATTTTGAAGGCTAGCATGTTAGCATTTATAAGGGAACTACATTCTATGGATATGGTTATACCACAGATGGTTTTATCGTATTAGATACTAATCATTCTAGTAATGAAACTTATTCTTATGTTACATCTATGGATAGTGTTGATTCTATTAGATGATGGCATGCTATATTAGGTCATATTGGACAAGAAAGAATGAATAGATTAGCTAGCGAGGAATTTTTGGGCCCACTCGCTAAAATCAACTTGCCCACATGTAAAAATTGTCTCGCAGGTAAGGCAACTAAAAAACCATTTGGTAAGGCCAAAAAAGCATCTATTCCATTGCAATTAATACACTCAAATATATGTGGCATGTGGCCCAATGAATGTGAAGGCAAGACATGGTGCATCCTATTTCATCACTTTTATAGATGACTTTACACATTTCGGTCATGTCTATTTGATTTCTCACAAGTCCGAAGCATTGGATTGCTTCAAACGTTACATTAAAGAAGTTAAGAATCAACGAGACAATAACATTAAGGTTCTTAGAACCGATCGAGATCGCGAGTATCTATCTGAACAATTTAAAGAGCTGTGTGAAGGAAAATGAATAATCAGACAATTGACAATATCTGACACTCCACAACAAAATGGTGTAACGGAGAGACGAAATCACACATTGCTTGATATGATTAGGTCTATGAAGGCACAAACTCATCTTCCGATTTCATATTGGGGAGATGCTTTATTGACTTCTGCTTATATCCTTAACCGAGTCTCTTCTAAATCATTTCCTTCTACCCCATATGAGTTATGGACAAGCACAAAACTTGACTTAAATAATTTATGGCCATGGGGTTCAGCGGCTTATGTACACAATACTTCTCATAAATATGGGAAGTTAGGTCATAGAGGAAAGAAGTGTATCTTCATCCGCTATTCTGAGCACTCTAAGGGCTATGTGTTTATAAGTGAACAGTTTGATGGAAGGGTAACTGAAATTGAGTCACGGGGTGCAAGTTTCCTTGAATAGGATTTTCCTAGCAAAGAAGATGTGTCTAAAGGAATAGAACTCTATGAGTTAGATGATCCCCAAAGAAATATACCCACTAACCAAGTAGATATCGAGAAAATAGTTTCGTCACCTCCTAGGGATAGTGAGAGCGATATACTCAATGGTGGATTAGTTCCAATAGATGTAGATCCATACGACACAGAGTTACATAGAAGCAAGCATGGAACCATCCCTCGACGTCATTTTGAGGTTGAAGGGGAAGCTTTCATGGTTGCACCACATGATGATGCCGAACCTAAAAAATATTAAAGAGGCTCTATCATCACCTGCTAGTAATGAGTGGATAGCTGCAATGAATGACGAGATGGAGTCAATGAAGGCTAATTAAGTCTGGGACTTGGTTGACCTTCGGTTTGGGCACAAGGTCATTGGGAACAAATGATTTCTCAAAATTAAGTGCAAGGCGGATGGATCCATAGAAAGGTATAAGGCTCGCCTAATGGAAAAAGGTTACACCCAGAGAAAGGGTGTGGACTACGAGAAAACTTTTTCTTCAGTTGTAAGGTTTGCCTCGATTCGCATGATTCTAGCTATTGTCGCACATTTGGATTTAGAACTATATCAAATGGAGGTTAAAACCGCATTTCTTAATGGAGAACTGGATGAGGAGATCTACATGGATCAACCTGAGAGCTTAGTGGTGGTGGTTCAGGAGAACAAAGTGTGTAAACTCCAACGATCTATTTATGGCCTGAAGCAGTCATCCAAACAGTGGTATCTAAGGTTTTATCGAGCTATCACTTCTAATGAGTTTACGATGATCGATGAAGACCATTGTGTGTATGTTAAACGGTCTAAAAATAGCTTCTTGATGCTATCTTTGTATGTTGACGATATTTTATTGGCTGGAAATAATGAGATAATTATCACTACTCAGAAGTGGTTGTCCTTAACATTTCAGATGAAGGACTTGGGCAAAACAAGTTATGTGCTCGGAGTTAAAATCCTAAGGGATCGTTCTAAGAAACTTCTTGGTGTTTCTCAAGAGACTTACATTAAGAAGATTCTTGAATGATTCCAGATGAAGAACTGCAAACCCAAATGTGTTAAGTAGCGCCCTTGTTTTTTTTATTTGTTAAATTGATGAGTTTTTTTTAATCAAAATGTTATTATTGTGTCTTATAAAAATTCAAAATGTTACACTACACAGATAATATTAATGGCAAATTTGATTCATTTAATTATTATGTTAAAGAAAATCCTGTGTTCTAAGATCAGCCGTAATCATTGACCGATTGGGGGGAAAATATTAAGGAAAAAATGGTAATTTTTTGACCGTTGGATGAATGAATTTGAGATCGTAGGATGTTTCCAAAATCAGCCATAATCGTTGACCGGTTGGGGGGAAAAATATTAAGGAAAAAAAAAAGTAATTTCTTGACCGTTGGATGAATGAATTTGAGATCGTAGGATGGGCTTGTTGAAGCCGCCCGGTTTTATATTATAGATACCCAATGAATTGCACAGGGTTTTCCCCTGATTTTTTCTTGTATGCACACATTTTTCAATCGATGAAATTTTTTATCTTTTGAAAAAAAAAAATTTAATTCCGGGCCCCATAACATTTTTAATTTGGCGTGTCTTGAATTACGCAGATATGGATGCTAGACATTTGTTGCATCGTCAAGTAAAAAATAAAAAATTGACATATTAGAATAATACTATCAGTAACCACTATTTTCAACAAATTATTTTTTAATCTCAATCATTGTATTATTCAAATCGCATATGAATCTTCCAACTTGGGTATACGTTGTTGAAAATGTCTTAAGGAGGAAGTTGTAATATTGCATCAATTTATATTATTACTAGGGGTAACTCGTGTCTAAAAGCACAGTACAACGTAAAGAGGGATGTTGGTGGCCATTAGATGAATCTATTTTACACCGTCGAATGAACTTATTGAAACTTGTCATGTTTTATATTATCTATACTACTATAAAAAGTGAGGATGAGTGAAAAACTTTTATGTGACAAAACTAACCCTATAAAAACAACTAATGTCACTTATATCTTACTTTCTCACAGACTCCTTATACGTTTCTTTTTCTTGAGTAAAGGTTTATCGAGAGTCGCTCATCCAATGCGAATACATCCAATTCATTTCATCTTAATTGTTGCAATTAATGTCAGCACCGAGAGTCACTCATACCTTCCAGCTTCCATATTTGCATGCCTTCTAGATTCACGCCTTCCAGCTTCTGGCTTCCAACTTCCAACTTCTAGATTCCATTTTCATGCCTTCCAGCTTCCCCCTTTCGTTATTTGCATATTTGTCTTTCTTATTGCTTGTGTGCGTTGCATTTTCTTTGTCGAATTAGCAAACAAATAGAGAAACATTCATGCTAGCAGTATAAGGTTCAAGGTGAGTTGTATTTAATCAATTTATATGTTTGAATTTGATGTTTTTCTATTAGTTGGCCAAGGAACGGTCAGGGAAAGCATCAACTGGTATCACATCTCACACTAGATTTGGAAGACACCATGGAATTGTAAATTGATTAATAACATTTCGAACCCTAGATATCTCAATCTCTTATACACACACACACACACACACATATATATTTAGTGATTTATATTTGTTTAGTTGTCTAGAACGTGAAATTTAAGGTTTTGTAATATCTGAAGTTCTGGAAAATCTAATTAGTGAATGATTAAGGGCGCGTTTGGATGTGCAAATGTAGTTTATTCATTTTCAAAACATTTATTAGTTGCAGAATTGAGCCAGGGTGTTTGATTATTTCAATCAGCCACATACATATGATTTGATCATTAAAAAACTACTGTGCACGAGTTTGGTTTCAAAAATAACGAATCAAATTTATGTCTATCTTATTTGGACATCCAAACATGCCTTACATTTGTGCAGCAAGATAGGGTTGGTGTGGGGTATATTCCGTTTTGGGCAATCTTTATTTGATTTTAAAGGTGTCTAATTGGTTCTATATTAATGAGTTATCAAGTTCACTCTTTGATTTCCTGATTAGATGACATAGTATGTTCTGGTTACCAATTATATTTGATCAACTTGTCCATGTGGCATTTTTCCTTACATTAGATTTGCTTGTATGTTTTTTTATCTGCATTAGTGTATTGAGCAATGGTGAATTGATGTTACATTGGTTTGATTATTGTAACTTGGATAGAGTCAGACTACTCCATTCTTATTTAACCGTCAAGCTGTTGCCATATACTGGTACAGTTTACCCATAAATTGTTGAGATTGTGATGTGGGATATCATAAGCCATGGATCACTTCAGAATCGGAACATTATTCAATTCAAGAAGGCAAGTACCTGTTTCCCTTATCCCTCATTGAAGGGTTTTGTGTAAAAAGCTAGAGAAATAAAATTTGAATGTGCTAAATTTGTAGTTTGTTTAGTATATGTTTGTCTCTTTGACCTCTAATTTGTTACAATCTATAATCTCAGATTTTGATTAATAGGCAGATTGAAGTAAATTGACAGTAGGTTGAGTTGGATTAGAAACTATGCTACCAAATTAGATGTGGAGTGAAGGCCTGAGTTTTGATGCTTGTGGGTGTTACAGAGCTAGTTGATGTGTTGAAGTGACTATGGGCCCAAAGGTCATATTCGTTGCCCCATTTTTCAAGTATACTAACCTATTCATTGTATTTATCAATTCTCTTTAGAATGAATTTGTTATGGCTCACTTTATTAAAAATATATGAATTTTATAGAATTATTTTTTATTTTCAAATAAGTCAACAATCAAACTTCTGAATTGTTTTTATGTGCACTGCACACGATCCCCCAATATTGGCAGAAAAAAGATGCATGAACTCTTTTGTTAACATTCTCCTCATAAAATGACTCTATGACTAAAGTTAGGCGGTTTTATGATGTCGCAAATGTGTTATCTTCAATGAATTTCACTAAAAAAGTATTATGAAATACTATTTAAAAGATTGATTATTGCTACAAAAATTATCTAATCAAAGAGATATATCATCATTCTTTTAAATTTATCTAATTAAATAGATAAGTTAATTGCTACTACAAAAATTAACCTTTGCATTGAATTATGCATAGACCCATCATCATGAAACGAGGAAGCCAGCCTTCAGGTGGTTGTGGATGCCCAGAAAATCTGAAAGTGTATCTGCTATTTCTTGACTTCTTAATGAGTCTAAGAAAAGAACAGTTGGGATTGAGCTCATAAATACCAACTTGAAGAAAAGCAAGGTGGTAGCACCCATTGGTGCGAATCCAAACTAGGTTATGAAGATGAAATTGCAAGCAAAAGTAAGATGTGACTTTGCAAAACGAGGGTGATAGGAGCAACTTGGAGCCAGATTCAAGGCAGACTCCAAAGAATTACCAATTGGGTCTGGTGGCCAAAGATGGAGCTCAAAATTCATGATTGGAAAAGTCTAGCCTGTGCTTATTGTCCCCAATATTACAACCATGGTATCAATGTATGCTTCATTACGATGCTTCTATGCAATAGGGAAGGGTGATCAGCCTTAGCTTCATTATCTTGGGCTTCTATAGAGTGAGTCCTTTTAATACCTAGGCAATTAAGATTACAAAACTAAGCCTTCCGGATGATTCCTTAGGCATTCAACATTATGATTATTTCATCAATCCCTAATTTTCCAATATTCAAATAATTCAAGACTTATCATCTACAATGCATTGTGTAATGCTAAATCTTGAAAGGACTCACTTGAAATGCATCTGAAATGCATTAATATATTTGGAATGTTTATACTAAATACAAGAGTTCTGGCATATAAACACCTCTGTGGAAATGTCAATTTGTCATGTTTCCATTTTCTTGGGTGCTTCTATTAGTTGCCTAGCTTCTAATTCCGTCATTATCATATTTGGTCAAGCTTGTATCTTGCTATTAGTTTGCTTCACTGATTAACAATGAGACGTGTGTTGGGATACAGTGAAAGGGATAATCACTAAAGCCTTGGATGTCAGAGACAACTTGAGGCCAAAATAAAGGAGGCAATGCAACCTGAAATATAGGATCCGAGGGAAGCTTGATGAAGTCATTTATCTACAAATTCTACAATTCTAAAAAGTGATGAGAGCTTAAGAAAAAACAAAGAGGTTAGCGGTTGATTTAATGGTCATTGCCCCTGTTGTTGGATTTTAAGGTTGTGGATTCAAACCTTGTTGTCCCTCTCCCTTGTAAAAGTGTCTGACCAAAAAAAAAATTATTGCAAATGTTCCTTTTTTTATAAAAAAAAAAAAAGAAAGAAAAAGCAAAGTTGTCTTTGAGCAATTTTGTGTGGCCTTGTTTTAATGGCCTATGTACAAATTGTGGCCTGTGTAGGACTCGTGCTTTGTTTTGGATGGTTTTTATCTTTCCTTGCAAGAGTTTAAGTTTGTGATAGCAATATATTTCGCAAATTTTCTGGTACATAGCTTTTATCAGCTGTAATAAAGTGTTTAATTTGGACTTCATTTATGCAATGTTCCACAGAAAGTGTTTGAACTATCCAATTGTGTTATTCTGATACGATTTGAACAAGTTCTTAAATAATTGGGTATGTGATATTGTTCAATTGAAGATTTTTTCATCTGTTAACTTGTAAACAACAACAACTATTGTAGTATCTGGAGAAACTAGGAGAGCTGGTTTTGAACTGTCAGTTGCTCCATGTTAAGATGAACAACATAGCCATGTAAATATGGAGCTTCTGAGTAAGCTGTTGTAGGAGGATAGGTAAATTTACTTTCCTTATATTTGGAAAAATAGTTGATTCCAACACAATTTTAGCATTCAACTTGCACACTTCAATATTTCAACACATTCTTCTAAAGTCATCTATTTGTTGTAATAGGAAAATGATGATTACAATCAAATGGCTAAATCCATCAAAAGCTATTTTAAGTACACATGATATGTTGAGTGACACTCATTGAGTAGTTAGTCTTTGGAAAGTTTTTAGCACTGGTATAGCCTCTGTAAAGAGAAAAAAAAAAATCAACCCTATAGGACATTTAGAGAAATTAATAGAAGGAAAACGAAGGACTAGGATATCTATATTTTGACTTAATTCCGCATTAAGCTCCATCTGATCATCCACCTCTCATTCAAATAGATCTCATAAGAGTTGGATATGACTTCAAACTAATGATATGAACTACATTGGAGTTTAAATGTGATAGGTTCAAATGGAGAGGATCCAATTTCAAATGTTTATTGTGTACACTTTGACTTGGAAATTGATTCTCAATAGAATTTATTTGATTGCCCTAAAAAACATGTAAAATTGTTTCATTGCAACACAAAAAACACCATGTTAGTTTCCTTCAAAGCCTGTGAAATGATACATATACTGCGAGCTGTGAAGTGATATTTAGCTTGAACCCCAATAAATTCTACCCACATCACTATGATTTATGAAGCTATTGGTTGGGGTAAAGACACGACAACACTTCTTTTACAGGGGATCTACCCAATAAATTAATTGGGCTCTCTTCATTCTAAATTCCTATTCATGATTTATAACATGAGACTAAATTATGGCCCAATATAGTACCTTTGTCAAACAACTTTTACACATGGGAGTTTTGGTGTTGATGACTACCCAACAGATGATAGCATCTAAGCAAGAAATTTGGGATACAAATTGGTGAGAATTTCTAAATGTACTCCAACATAAACTTGCAAACTTATAAAGCTACAAAAATAATAGGGTGATTAAGAGAACATATTCTTTGTGACCAGGTCATCGGATGCCTTAAAGCATGACACTAGGAGCTTAAGTGGATTATAGGGGCTTGAGATCGGTAAATCGGAGGATGTTAATGCATTTTCTTCGAATGCTTGTGCAGTCACGTAATTAGAAGCAAACAAGTGATGTACCTAGCATGCTTTTGAGAGGCTCTCTCATTGAAAAGTCCATTTCGAGGAATCGGACTAGGTATTGGGTATGAATATAATTTCGGATTTGTTATTTTCTTCTTTTCTCATTTAAATCTTTGTAGTTAAACCTCAACCCCGATGCTTATTGTGGAAGAATTGGACTAAGTATTGGGGATCAGTTATTTTATGGGTCCTATGAATACTAGAGTTTTTGCTTTTGTATTTGCTGATCCATTCGAACACTTGTAAAGTAGGAGTTTCTAAATTACCTAAATCTAGAAACATTAGTGATATTCTTCTACTGGTTTCATTGAATTGTCCTATTTTGTGGTTCTTGGGTGAACTTTTGATCTTGGTTTTGGTTATTAACTCTTTTGATTTTTGTTTTAACGTTGAAGAATGTGACCAAACTAATTCATAATGGACACCTAAATAACATTTCTAACACTATTTTAAGCACTTGTCTATGAAGACTGACAAACACATTTACCTTTCATATGCTTGATTATGATTACGTTTCATTACTTTATATTGATATTTTTATGATTTTGGTTAATTTGGTCTATTAAGAATTTCTATGATCTATTTTATTTTTAAGCTTTAAAACTGGATCGAGTGTGTTATATTGATGTTTTTGTTTTTTTCTGAGTTTGGCATATATGATCAGGCATTTAGCAATGATGGTGAGCATGCTTCCTGTGCATTCGTTTCAACGTTCCTCTGTGGGCAGCTTCATATAAACTATCCATAGATCAGAAAATTTTCTAAAAAGTCGTTCTCGGCCTTTAATTGCATAATTTATTTTGCATATTTGCAGAATACAATTTGTTTCGACCTTGTTCAATTGCTTAAATTAATGGTTTTTACATTGCTTGGAATTTCTTGCCAAACAAAATGGGTGCATTAGATTTTGGATTGTGAAGCTAAAACAAATTAACAAAAAGATTATGTTGCATATAGTGTTGGAAAAGTGGGAATTGACTAATTCTTCAATTAACTAAAAGTAATGATGAGTTCAAGCATCTCTCAAGATTACAAGTTTTAGATAGAGTGCCTCTATTAATTCCTTTGTACTAAAATAATATAT
The DNA here is from genome assembly GCA_951799425.1 of Ilex aquifolium. Taxonomy (NCBI): domain Eukaryota; kingdom Viridiplantae; phylum Streptophyta; class Magnoliopsida; order Aquifoliales; family Aquifoliaceae; genus Ilex; species Ilex aquifolium. The sequence continues at coordinate 19,149,285 of OX637403.1, forward strand.
GTTTATCAAGAAATATTCATAGCCACTCTTATTCCAAATATGCGGAAAAGATAATGAAATAGTTGAAATACATGTGTTTTAAGTGTAAAAAGACTCACAAGAGTTGGTTTTCTACTGATATGGAAAACAGACTTGATTAATTGTTTTTGAAAGTAATCCACAACTTCAATACATAAATATTTTATACTTAAAATAGTTCACATGTAATGTAAGTGTGCACCCACCAGTACACTAAAATATACACACACGTACCCCACACATACTATTACACTAAAACGCACACACATCCTAATGCATTAAAACACATACACTAAAACATGACTAAGACACACATACACACAGAGATGTGAAGTTGGACATATAGTGTAGCCTGGATGGATACGTACTGAAACAGCTATTCAATCTTGTAGACTGTCCCTGGTCAAGTGAATGCAAATGTAATTAGAAATTGTGACACCCATTTGGAAGTAAGTTGTACTATGTTGAAATAAGAATGCTTTGATTGAAGTTCAATACATCAAAAGCAAGATGGTTACTGAAATATTAGTTTCTGTCCTGAGCCTCTTTGTTGATTTTTTGACTGAAAATTTTCTTGCCCACCGTAGAAGAAATGTGAAAAGTGAAAGGAGACCAAGAAATATAAGGTCTCTCACTATCAGTTATGCTCTGTTTGGTAGAAAAAATAGAAAGTAAGAGAGATTGAAAATAGGAGGGATACACTTTTTATTCTTCAAGGAATGAAAGTAGGAATAATACATTTTCCTTCCTTTGTGTTTAGTAGGATGGATGAAAAATAAAAATGGTTAATTTTTGTTTATGTTTAGTAAGATGGAAAAAATATTTATTTATTTAAATTTTTTTTTAATTTTTAAAAAAAATATATAAATACATATTTTATCATTGTATTTATATATATATGAAATTAATATATACATAATATATGTATATATCAAAGGATATACAAACAAATAAGATATATTTCAACACAAATAATTAACTTTCTATCCACTTTCTTTCCAATTCTGGAGGTATTAAATTTGGTGAGTTGGAAGGAAAGTTTATCCATCCACTTTTCCATCTTTCCTATTTTCCTTCGTCTTACCAAACATGATGTTTTATCTATCCCTCCAACTTTATATCTTTTCATTTTTCCATCGTACCAAATGGAGCATTATGGTGGTTGTTAAATAACTCGAGGAACTCGAGTTCAATTGGTTTTGGCTCATTCAAGTTTATTTAAAAATTTATTCTCAAATAACTCTATGCTATACATAGTTTTTCTCTCTTCTCGAATGAATTTGTTGAAAATTTGAACTTTTAAATTGATTATATAGCTCATTGTATAGAAGTTGAAAATTGTCTTTAAAAAAATAAGAAGTTATATTCAATAGTTGAGCTCAATCAGATACAACCAAACCAAATCTGAACACATTTAAACGAATAGATTCGACTTTATTAATATTTATGACTTTCATTATCAATTCAATGATTATCGTGGCCCTATTAGCCTTAATCATCGTCATAACCGGCGTAATTGTCGTACATCTTCTATGGGGACTACAGGATTGTTAATTGCTCAAATTCCTGCTGTTCTTCTGCACACGCAATCGCTGTTCCTGCAGTCGCTTTACTTTGTTGATGACTCTGATGTTTTCATATGTATTTTATCGGCAATCAAACAAGCCATGTTCTTCACAAGAAACTACCTGGTACTTTACTTAGTCTTCGATTTCTTAGTCAATCTTTTTTCCGCCGAAATTAAACAAGACTGACAAGTGGGGGCTGGAAAGAATAACAAAAGCTGTTTTTTCTTGGTTTTTTTCTCTCCTTACTTTGTAAATTGTCTAATTAAAGAGAGACAACTAACATGGACATAATTGCAATCTGGGAGTGATTTCCAAGGCAACGACTTGTGCTTTGTTTAGTACGATAGAAAAATGGAGTACGACAAAAAAAATAGAAGAATGAAAAGTTTGAAGGATAGATAAAATATTATATTTGGTATGAAAAAAAAATAGAAATGATGAAAAAGTGGATGAATTTAGTTTTCCTTTCACCTCACCAAAATCAATCTCTTTAAAACTTGGAGGAAAAGTTGATGAAAAATTAATTATGTGCGTTGAAATTTATGGTATTTACCTATATATCATTTACTATATGCATATATGATATTTATCTATTACATATTGTGGATATATTAATTTCATATATAAATATAATAGTAAAATATGCATCTATACAATTTTTATTCTTTCACTTTTATATTCTACCAAATATAAAAAAAAATCAATCATTTCTATTTTTCATCCCTCCAACCAAACACAAAGGGAAGAAAGATTCATCCCTTGAATGATAGAAAATATATCACTTCCACTTTTTATCCTTCCATTTTTTTTCAAAATAATTCACGTGCACCGCACATATGCACCAACTAGTAGATGTAATATGTAAAATCCATTCTCCGAAGGGTCTGTTTGGGTGGCTGCCACAATTGCCTTATTTTCTCAACTTGGTATTTTATATTTATTCATTAGTCGTACCAAATGACAATATTTTAATCCAGATGTGCTATGATTGATGTTAATAAGAAAATTACGTGTATTATATCATATAATGACATTGTTAGCATCCAAAATTTTAACCTGATACTTAATAGTAGTCCTACACTCACCAAAAACATGGACTAAATGATGTGGTATTAATATAATGGGACAAATTTGAATTTTAAATGTGTAGAAGTGAGCTAACCACACAATTAAGGGACATAAAAATTTTGGTGTTAATAGTATTTTTGGTTTCTAAAATATATTCTTTTTGTCAATTTGGTCCTCATTATATTAATGTTATCAATTTGATCTCTAAAATTTTAATTTGTAACATTTTAGTCCCTAATTAGACAATTTATTAAGTTTTTGACTAGTCTCATATTACTAATACGCGATTATTTTGTTAAAAACTTAATGGTCCGTCTGTGTGGAGACCATTTAAACACAAATTAAATATTTTAGGGACCAAACTGACAAAATATGCACACTTTAAGGACCAAAAGTGCTATTAACCCAAAATTTTAATAAGTTTGAAGGAAGACTAATTCATGTACATTTGTTAAAAATAGTTACAAATGGGATGAGTATAAGCAGAAACTGAATAACATATATGCTTTCTTCCATATCTCTCTTAAAGACTATCTAAACTAAAAATCAAGCATTGCTTTTCCCACATCCCTCTTAAGTATTAGAATATTAAGTTCTACCATATGGATGTTTTCACTTAATCAAATTAATTTTGAAAAAAAAAATAAAAGAACTTTTTTAATCATTGCTATTTCTTTATGGTTTAAAAGGAAAATCTAAATTATGTTCAAGATGGTAAAATACTTCACTTGGAGATTAATTTGAGACAAGGCAAATGTAAGGTTAAATAAAACAATGCTTTTAAAGGTTTCAATATTTTATAGAGTAAAGTAACTTGGTCACGAATTAAGAATGAGTAGAAACAAACTTCTAAGTTGAACAACTAAGGCTTTGCTATGGAATATGATGTATTTGACATTAATTTTCTATTCCTTATGTTAGATATTGGTTGGGTCATGGACCCAAACTAGGGCGCCTATGGTGGGTTGACCCAAATTAAAGAATGGCCACAGGGGCATGTATTTTGGAGGTATTCTTTATCACCTAAAATATGTCTGTTAAATATTAACAGACATATCCCTATAGAATGTGTCTCTTAATGACACTCATTTGTTGCCTATATAAACCCAAGGCAATCCAATAGATTAGTATCTCTGATAATTGATCTAACGTTAAAACTCTCCTACTCTCTTCTCTCTCTCTCCCTACATAACATTTGTAAGGCTTTTGTGCTGTGAAAAACCTGGTGTTGATTCGTCTTATGTAACAACACCAACATGCTCGAGCAATTAAAGAAAGAACGTTGATTTGGATTCTAAAGTACGTGGAACATCCTCAAACAATTTTTGGATTAAAGCAATTAAGGTATGTTTTGATCCTACACTTCCGCAATATGTTATACAATTCCCAACATTGGTATCAGAGTCATTTAGAGTGTTCTCATACCTTTGGAATTAATAATCAATTGTTTAGAAATATTATTTTTGCGTAAAAACTTCGAACAGGCTTTATTGACATCTCAAACAAACGGTCTCCGAATACCTTGAAATTTAAATATATGGTAGTCAGTATAAACATGAATCAATCTGGAAAGTATCGTGAGAAAAGATCTCACTGTTTGATAGTACCAATTTTTTAAGTTTTTCAAATTCGACATGAAATTGTGGCGTCTATTGCTGTGGGTTTCGTCAAATCTGTTTTTTTCTGCATAAGGAACGAATCATATGTTGTTGTGGACCCTCTGTCAAATCTGGTTCCATGAGGAATTTTGTTGTTTACTCTTGGCCATGATGACTTACAAAAGACAAAAGTAATATTACTATTTTGTTTACATATACATATGGGTATGTTGAGAAAAAATAATAATTGAACAATTGGTTCAACCTAACGACCTCACATGATGCAAAGTTACGAACCCCGAGTTGCGACATGATGCTTAGACAAGATAATTTATGAGAAATTTATCTTAGACATTATGTTTAATGGTTAAGATCATTAAATATTTAGATTTCATATCTCTCACCCAAATTTTTGGGTCTACGGGTTTGGTCCATATGACTTTAAGAAAAATTATTATTTATTTATTTATTTTGGTATTTATGGACACATACGGTAATATATGAGATCGAACTTTAATTGGTTGAAATTATGAATATTGAAATAATATATGTTTATGAGATATATCGATATTATGCATAGAGTAATGTTAGCATGATGAATATGCTAGTTGTATTTATTTCGTTGTTTAGTATGATCTAAATTAGAATTTCATATCTAGTATTATTTAAATTGCATATTTTTTTTATTTAAACTGGAAACATGCATCATATGAAATTAGAGATGATCAGTATGCCTAGAGATACTAGATATAGTGGGAGTTTTATTTTGTTCGGTATTAGGAAACTGAAATTTTGCGCATTAATTAAATTAAGTATTATTAATAATCACCTATGGTGCGGGAGATGATTAGGAACTTAGTGAATTTTTGATCTCGCGACTTGTGAAAGTTGTTAACACTTGAATTTAAATTTTTGTGGCAAAATTATAGAATGTGTTGTACTAATATCCCATACGCATTATCTCTGCATGTAGATTAAATCATAATGACTACTAAAAGCATAGTGGCTGAATTAACTAAGGGCAACAAATTGAACGACAATAACTATGACATATGGTGTCATAAGATTCAATTTGTCCTGCATGAGCAACAAGTCTTGGATACCCTTGACTCTGTGCTGCCAGAGCCTGAGCGACTTCAAACCCTCCAAGAACAAGAGAATTACCAGTCTTGGCAGAATAAGGATTGACTTGCGCATTATACCATGCAAGCAAGCATGCAATTAAGATGACCTTATTCTTGAATTTGAGAATTACTCCACAGCTCACGCCATGTGGAAGGCCCTCAAAGAGAAGTTTGGTATTACTTCTCTTGTTAGACTTCGTGGTTTGACCATGAGGTTTGACTAGAATCAAAAGAAGTCAGAGCATACAATGAAACAACATCTGAGGGCTATGGCCTCTATGATACGTGATTCAGGCACTGCTGGTCATGTGTTGACCAATGAACAACAAATTCAAGATGTACTTCGCTCCCTTCCACCATCATGGGAGCATATGAAACGAAACATGACGCATAATGAGAGTGTGAAAACATTCGAGAATGTATCGCGTCACCTTGAGCTTGAGGTTGAGCGCTTGGAGGCTACCAAAGGTGAGAGTAGCTCTTATGTGACTAAAGTTGGCTCGCGCAGGACCTTAGGGTCCAAGCACAAGCGCGGTGGAAATAAGTCTGATGCTCAAACTCGGGCTGGTCACTCTAGTTATAACAAGCACAAACAGGATAAAAGAGCTGGTAAGAAGAATAAAGTCAACATGATCTACTATAACTGCAACAAGAAGGGTCACTTCCCTCGTGAATGCACTGAGCTGAAGAAGGTACTCTCTAGTTTTGTCTCTCGCATTGATTGTTCAGTTACTAGTCAAGTTTTTGTTGCTCACTCTCCTAATTCGTGGATTGTAGACTCAAGAGCAACAGACCACATAACAAGACACAGATTCGGATTTGTGGAGTACCATCGAGTTCTAGCTGGAAGCAAACGAATTTACATGGGGAACGAGACCAGTATAGATGTGCTTGGGATTGGCACATACAAACTGGAATTGCGACACAGGCGCATTCTATACCTTCATGATGTATTATATGCTCTAGGAATCTGACGAAATTTGTTTTCAGTTACTAGCTTAATGAGACTAGGTTTTATTTTTCGTTTTGAAGGCCAGCATGTTGGCATTTATAAGGGAATTACATTCTATGGATCTGGTTATACCACAGAAGGTTTTATTGTATTAGATATTGATCATTCTAGTAATGAAACTTATTCTTATGTTGCATCTATGGATAATGTTGATTCTATTAGGTGACATGCTAGATTAGGTTATATTGGATAGGACAGAATGTATAGATTAGCTAGAGAGGGATTTTTGGGCGCACTCGCAAAAATCAACTTGTGATTGACTGCTGCTTATATCCTTAACCGAGTGCCTTCTAAATCAGTTCCTTCTACCCCATATGAGTTATGGACAGGCACAAAACCTGACTTAAATAATTTATAGCCATGGGGTTCAGCGGCTTATGTACACAATACTTCTCATAAATATGAGAAGTTAGGTCATAGAGGGAAGAAGTGTATCTTCATCCGCTATTCTGAGCACTCTAAAGGCTATGTGTTTATAGGTGAATAGCTTGATGGAAGGGTAACTGAAATTGAGTCACAGGGTGCAATTTTCCTTGAAGATGATTTCCCTGGTAGAGGAGATGTGTCTAAAGGAATAGAACTCTATGAGTTAGATGATCCCCAAAGAGATATACCCACTAACCAAGTAGAGATCGAAAAAATAGTTTCGTCACCTCCTAGGGACAGTGGGAGTGATATACTCAATGGTGGATCAGTTCCAATGGATGTAGATCCATACGACACAGAGTTACGTAGAAGCAAGCGTGGAACCATCCCTCGACATCGTTTTAAGATTGAAGGAGAAGCTTTCATGTTGCACCACATGATGATGCCGAACCTAAAAATATTAAAGAGGCTCTATCATCACCTGCTAGTAATGAGTGGATAGCTGCAATGAATGATGAGATTGAGTCAATGAAGGCTAATTAAGTCTGGGACTTGGTTGACCTTCCGCCTGGGCGCAAGGCCATTAGGAATAAATGGGTTCTCAAAATTAAGCGCAAGACAGATGGATTCATAAAAAAATATAATGCTCGCCTAGTGGCAAAAGGTTACACCCAGAGAGAGGGTGTGGACTACGAGGAAAATTTTTCTCCAGTTGTAATGTTTGCCTCGATTCGCATGATTCTAGCTATTTTCGCACATTTGGATTTAGAACTATATCAAATGGACGTTAAAACTGCATTTCTTAATGGAGAACTGGATAAGGAGATCTACATGGATCAACCTGAGAGTTTCATGGTGGTGGGTCAGGAGAACAAAGTGTGTAAACTCCAACGATCCATTTATGGCCTGAAGTAGTCATCCAGACAATGGTATCTAAGGTTTCATCGAGCTATCACTTCTAATGAGTTTACGATGATTGATGAAGACCACTATGTGTATGTTAAACGGTCTAAAGATAGCTTCTTGATTCTATCTTTGTATGTTGACGATATTTTATTGGATGAAAAAAATAAGGAGATGATTATCACTACTTAAAAGTGGTTGTCCTCAACATTTGAGATGGAGGACTTGGGTGAAGCAAGTTATATGCTCGGAGTTAAGATCCTAAGGGATCGTTCTAAGAAACTTCTTGGTCTCAAGAGACTTACATTAAGAAGGTTCTTGAACGATTCCAGATGCAAAACTGCAAACCCATAGACACTCCTGTAGCAAAAGACGAGAGTCTAAGCCTAAAGATGTGTCCTAAGACTTCTGAGGAAAAGGAAAGGATGGCTCGTGTTCCCTATGCCAGTGTTGTAGGTAGCTTAATGTACGTTATGATGTGTACCCATCCCGATACTTGCTATGCAGTAGACCAAGTTAGTCGTTTTCAGTCAAATCTTGGAATAGCTCATTGGAAGGCAGTCAAAAGGATACTATGATATCTCAAGGGGACTTCAAATTATATGTTATGCTTCCAGTCTCCAAATTTATGGATGGTTGGTTATAGTGATGCTGATTGGGGTGATGATATAGATGAGCGCAAGTCCACATTAGGATATGCTTTCTTACTTAATGGTGGGGCCATTACATGGAGTAGTAAAAAGCAATCATGCATATCCTTATCCACCATGGAAGTAGAATACTTGGCTTGTTCTGCTATTGTACAAGAAGCTGTTTGGTTAAGAAGGTTCTTTCAACATCTAGGAGTTGTCACAAATACCTTGGGTCCAGTGACGATTCATTGTGATAGCATGGATGCATTAACTTATGCCAAGGATCCTAAGTATCATTGAAGAACCAAACACATAGATCTAAAATATCATTACATCAGAGACATGATTGCACAAAAAGAAGTAATATTGAAACACATACCTACAACTCAGATGGTTGCAGACCCCCCAACTATGCCTATAGCTAGAGATGTGTATATGGCTCATGTTAGAACTCTAGAACTTCGTAGGTATTGATTATGTGCTAGAGATTGTATGGATCACATACTCATTTGTATTGACATTTTTGGGATATTAATACATGGTTTTAATTGCAATTAAATGTTATATTGCTTGATTACCTTGATATTTGAGAAAGCACACACATTAAGTATGTCAGCGGGCGTGATTGGCTCATTCACACGAGCAATCGCCTTTGGCGCTTGATATGACAAGCAAAGATGAGATACTCTAGCATATAGTATCGCTTTGTTTTGTACACAAAATGAGATCTGACATTTGAGGATTGATAATTGATACAACTCCATATCCATTATGTCAGTGTTTGTTGATTAGCCAGATGCGAGATCTTAATTTAGCGCCTTTGGAGGGTGAGCAAATAGAGAACTTGGGTTAGACGTTTGTAGAGCTTCTAGACTAAGATCTGTACGGTATTTGAGTATGACATACACTCTCATTAGGATCGAGACACTCCACCGTAGCATGTATTTCATACTACATGTGCTTGGCGACAATTAAGGAGGTGAATGAATGAATCCCTGCTTCCTCACTATGTGAGCCCTCCGAGTCATTTTTACATGACCAGGTTATTTTGTTTAACCAAACATTCTATGTACTCTTTGACTTTTGACTATGTCATAAAGTGAGAGAATTAATGCTCAGCTACTTTGGCATGTTACTTACGTCCATGAGTGATTCGGCCTTTCGGGACATTGCTGGGAAAGCGATTAATTTTGAACTAAGTGACATGAGGGAAAAAGGAAGACCATTTGGAATATTCCACGATATATTCACTGTCGACAACTTTGGGTGCTAGATTAGATAGTGATAAAGTGTGAATGTATAGGCAAAAGCTTCGAGGGGTTATGCATGCTCTTATATTTTGAGGGATTAGAGATGCTTGAACCGGTGTATTCGAATAGCTCTAGAGTACTTGAGACACCATTTTCATTTTTTTTAGGGTTGATGTCTCTATGCTGGCTCTGCAGAGTTTCTAGTGTAGAGTTCCCAAATTGCAGGTGTGCTCAGCGGTCGCACGGCCCATTAGCCTGTAAGAATTGATGTTGATGTATATAATGGATTGAGAAAGATGACAGTGTTGTACCCACAACGTGCGAGTGGGAGATGTTAGATATTAGTTGGGTCATGGACCCAAACCAGGGCGCCCATGGTGGGTTGACCCAAATTAAAGAATGTCCAAAGGGGCATGTCTTTTGGAGGTATTCTTTACCACCCAAAATACATGTCTGTTAAATATTAACAGATATGTCCCTATAGAATGTGTTTCTTAATGACACCCATTGGTTGCCTATATAAACCCAAGGCAATCCAATAGATGAGTATCTCTGATAATTGATCTAACGTTAAAACTCTTCTACTTTCTTCTCTCTCTCCCTACATAACATTTGTAAGGCTTTTGTACTGTGAAAAACCTGGTGTTGATTCATCTTATGTAACAACACCATACTGCTCGAGTAATTAAAGAAAAGACGTTAATTTGGATTCTAAAGTACGTGGAACATCCTCAAACGGTTTTTGGATTAAAGCGATTAAGGTATATTTTTTATCCTACGCTTCCGCAATATGTTATACAATTCCCAACACCTTATTTGTAACGGAGTCCTAAATTCACTAAACATAACTTGATGTAATTTCGATACCGATTGATTTGAATACATATTTTAAATTTTTTCTCATTTTTATGTAAAGCCATCCTTGGTGTTGAAAACTTTTCTAGCACTCCATGAGAAGATGAATTACAATGAGTGAATTGCTTTGGTGAAACTGTTCTGAGTTGAGATCTGATATCTACCTAATATTTGCGATATTGGTTGTGATCTACTTTAAAATGACTCTACAAACTTGTACTAAGCCTCTCGTGTGTTCCCCTTTAGCGTAGAATTTGCATGGATATTGATTGCTTTGTTGGAACTCAGAAGGTTGAGGTCTAAGGCCTCCTGATATTTTGTGTGAATTTAATCGTGATTTAATTTTATCTGATTATATTGCTCGAATACCAAAATGAGTACTACTAACTTCATTTTTTAACATCACACTAATTTGAACTCCTAATTATTTAATTTAATGTGTGACTAATTGGATTGATGTAATTCATAGAACATGGTCTTTAAATTTCACGAACTCCCCAAAAAATTATTTAATGACAAATTTTCAATTTTATTTTATTCAAATAGTCCGACAGATGTTGTACATGCCTTCATTTTATAAATCTTCTATATTTCTCTTTACTGCAAAATTCTCGTCAACTTGGTTGCAATTTATTATTAATAAAAAAGCTTCAATTTCTTTTTTATTTACAAATGTAGTAACAATCCTATTGTGACTCGTTGCGTGTCTAGAAATGGACATTTATTCTATTGCAAGATGCTTCTCTTGAACTTGATTAATAATTTTTTGATGTAGGTAGAGGAATACATTTTAATAGTATAATGTATTTTATTTGAATTTTTTTTCCTGAAATATGATCTTAAAATTTTTTAGTTCTTCCTGAACTCTAAATATTATAAAACCTTCTTCTGAACTCAAAGGGAATGTTTGACAAACAGTAATAATTTTTTTGAAGGATACAAACAGTAATATTAATTGTTAGTAGCACGTACTGCACAATCTTCATTGTGATAATTGGGCTCGTGCTGTAAGATCACGACTCTTATTTGAGTTATCACAAAACAAAACTCAATGGGATAATATAAAATGGTAATTCTTATTGTAATTATGTGAAGTCGTTATGGAAGTTAAAATTGGACATTAATGGACTCCCGAACTTTTCATCTTTTTATTTTGTTCGTCAATCCATCTTATCAAACATATCCAAAAAAAAAAAATTTGAGATTTTGATTAGCCCATGCTCCATAAGGAGTTCAATGTTCAATCACTTCATCATTCATCATTTTATCATAGCAAAACCCACTTGTCTAGAATTCTTTTTGAGTAAATTATATTTTACTTCCTGAATTATTATCTTTATTTCACTTTACACCTTCAACTATACAATTTCTCACACTGCACCTTAAAGTATTATGTACAAGTCACGTAAACATTCTTTTTACCAAGTGTAGAAATGGAAGTATCTTGTTTTTATCTATATACATATATATAATCATTAGTGCTAGTACTGTGCTAAAAAAAACTCTTCAATTATCTTTACTTTTAATTAAGTGAACAAGCGAAAGTATGTGCTTCATTTATCTACCTATAGACATAAAAAATTCTACGTATATTCTCAAAAAGAAGCCAAACCTTTTTTGTTCAATATTCTATTTTCTTGTTTCCACAGCCAAAGAAAAACCATATATGCTCGAGTGGCATTCAAAAGTTTTTCAATAATCTTGTGCATGATTTTCTGCCACTGAAGAAATTTTGTTATTGATGATACCAAAAATTATCCAAGGTTAAGCTCGGCCTAGAAGCAGCTCAGGTTTTCCACCTTAGGTCTCCTAGCTCGAATCTCACAGCTCTGGTATTCCAGCTCAAACCTCTTAGCTCGGACTCCCAGCTCAGGTCTTCCACCTTAAGTCTTCCAGCTCGGACCTCCCAACTCAGGTCTCCAGATCGGACCTCGAGCTCAGGTCTCCAGTTCGAACCTTCGAGCTTAGCTCTTTCACCTCAGGTCTTTCCTCAAGCACGATGTGACAGCGACAGCTCAAACATTTCAAAAAGTCACGTCACGCCTAGATAATATAGCCTCTAACGGCCAGAGATTCCCGACACATGAGTTGTAACAACCCCCATATGATCACGTTGATTATGCAAAGATCCCTGCAGTTATGAAAGGATCACGACGACTACCCAGGGATCACGCTGATTACGCGAACCCTACACACTATAAATAGGGACCGTTCCCTCGCTTTGGAGGGGGCTAATCAGAATATATGTGAATAGACTATCTGTAGCCTTGTAATCTTGTTCCCCAAATAATAGAAAAACCCCAGGAGCAAGAGACTCCATTAGAGTGGACTAGCCAAGCTTCCAAGCTGGTGAACCACTATAAATCTCATGTCTATCGATTGATGGTTGTTGTCTCTGTAATTGGTTATTAACCACTACGAACCCAGTAGCTCAAACTGGACATCCCAGTGAATCCCCATCATTATCCTTAATAAATTTTTAGTTCATTTCCCCCTTTTTGAGCCCCAAGATCAACTACACAACCGCGTTAATTACACTTCAGTTATATTTATTGTTTTGTAGACCCGAGTTATGTTGAAAAAATGGAGTTAGGAAGAAAAATGGTTACATATTGTGGGGGTCTTCCATTAGCTGTGGTTGTTCTTGGAGGACTTTTGGCAACAAAATAGGCCTTAAGTGAGTGGGACATGGTACACAAAAATGTTAAGTCATATCTAAGCAGGGGCAAAAACACTGATCATGGTGGACGAGTGGTAGACATATTAGCTTTAAGTTATGATGACTTCCATATCAGTTGAAATCATATTTTATTTATTTGGTCAATTTCTAGGAAGATTTTGAGATAGAGGTTGCCAGATTATAACGATTGTGGATGGCATATGTAGCAGAACATTACTTAGGTAAATTAGCACAGAGGTGCATAGTTCAAGTGTGAGTAGGGGAGGAGTTATCCATTATAAGGCTTAGATCTTGTCGCCTTCATGATCTCCTGCGGGACCTATGCTTATCCAAGGGAAAAGAGGATAATTTCCTCAAGGTCATTGATTATCGGCATGGATATGATCACGAGCAAATGGAATCCTCTGCTTCAACCAATAATACTCATAGGCTTTCCATTTATTTGGGTGGGGCAAATTTACGCCCATATGTTCCCCCTAAAAAAGAAATAGCCCGGCACCTCCGGTCACTTTTGGTCTTTATATCAAATGAGTACGATGGACGTATCTCACCGATGATGAAATCCTCATTTAACAACTTCAAGATGCTCAGAGTTTTAGCTATTGAAGGCTGACACCTAGTTCAAATCATAAAATTATTGAAGCACCCTTCATGATCATTGATCATTGGAAGTTATCAAAAGGAATAGGTAATCTAATCCATTTGCGGTACCTGAGTTTGAGAGGGTCTTCATTCATTGATTACCCATCATCTTTAGGCAACTTAAAACACTTGCAAACATTTGATTTAAGGATTGCCGACGTCCTATTATTATGGAAGGTAAATTTCTAAGTAAGATGAGACGACTAAGACATCTATATCTTCCAGATTTTTATTTTGGAGCAAGAAAAGTAAGGTTGGATGGCTTGAGCAAACTGGAGATACTCAAGAACTTTGATCCGGCTTATTATGAGGTTAATGATATTTTCAAATTAACCAATCTTCGAGAATTAACGACACATGTGAATGAGAACCTTGAGGACCTGGCAGCAATCATGAAGCATGTAGGAAACATCACCCACCTACGAAACTTATCCCTCGAAATTGAATGCAAATTTTGTTCTGAAGACAAGTTAACTCTCCTAACCCAATTGTTAGGATGTCCTGTACTTCAGAAGTTGGAAATAGATGGGCTTATAGGTAAGTTACCTGAGCATGCCCATTTGTCTTCAAGCTTCATCCAACTGTCTTTGTATAGATCTGGACTTGAAGCAAACCCTATGGCAACATTGGAAAAGCTTCCTAATTTACACAAACTCCTTTCCAAGCTTCCTAATTTTACACAAACTGTTCTTGAAGGATGACGTCTTTATTGGGGAGGAAATTGTCTGCTCTGCTACGGGCTTTCCACAACTCAAAAAACTTGTACTAGTTGATTTAAGCAATTTACGAAAGTGGAGGGTGGATAAAGGAGCCATGCCAAAACTTTCTACTTTAATAATCTTTTCTTGCGCCAGATTGCAAAGGGTTCCGGAGAGATTGAAGTTCATCACTACTCTCCAAGAGTTGTCAATTGGGAATATGCCCAATGAATTCACGGAAAGGATTCGAATTGTAGACGGAAAAGAAGGAGAAGATTTTGACAGAGTCCAACACATCCCTTCCATCGTCTTTTAGTGAAATGAAGCAATAATAATCAAGCAATCAAGTTTGTTTTATATTTATCAATTTCATGAGCTTTATTTCTTTGTGAATTGAACAAATAAATAAATAATTTTCCAAAAAATAAGGGGAAACTAAATAGCATATATAGTTTCTTCCACATTTCTCTGAAACACTATCTAAAATAAAAACTTTCTCGGATTCGGCTCTTCTCCATCAAGCATTGCTTTGGGCATAAGTAATAGAATACTAGGGCCTACCATATGAATGTTTTCACTTAACCAAATTAATTTTGAAAAAAATAAAAGAATTTTTTAATCATTGGATTATAATGCTCTGTTTTTCAACAAAAATTAAATTGTTTAGAATACAATATTAAAATTTATGGCCAAAACTCATTTGATCAATCTAATTTTTGTTGAAATTAACCAATTAAGAATAGTATGCTTTGCTTTGTTTTTTCTTTTCCTTTTCTCTTTTATTCCTTTATGGATGATGAGGTCTTCAAATACTAATGGCATGAAATCAAAATGCAACAAAAATTAATGGAGTGGATCTTTATGCCTCTCTCTAGATTTTGGTTAAATGTGACATTATATTTGGTGGATCTTATTTGGTGTGTGCTTATTTTGTTAAACTAATGATATTTTTGAGTAATTAATAAGTTATTTGTTTCACTAAACATTTGATCTAATCTTGATCTTAATATCTCACATATGTGATAAGCATTTTCTCTTATTCTCTAATATTAGTTACCTATTAAGTTATCAGTGCTCTATTGGATGTTGGCTCATTTCTATTCGAATTTTCATTCAATTCTTTTGCGAACAGTCATCCGCAGTGATTGATTTCTCACATTATGTCAATTTCATCATCCACGTATGTTGCTATGATTTACATTACTTACATTTAGGATATTCATTCAAACATAAAGGAAAAATAAAAGATGCTTTAATTAACTATCATCAATAGGTTGTTAAACTGAAGGAAATTAAAGTGAATTAATTGCATAACTAGTTCATTCATGTATTTCAAATAGGGAGGAAACCATGAATTTTGTTTTTATTTTTTTCCATTGGAGTTGGGTTGTGGGGGTGGGGGGTGTTAGGGATATGGTTGGGTTTGGAGAGGGTTGTGTCTTGGGTGGCAAAGTAACATTTAGAGAAACTGGGATTTTAGGAATTTTTTAAAATCTTAAAAATTATGACAATTAGGATATTTAAAAGAATATCATTGCTATTTCTTATAGTTTTAAAGCAAAATCTAAATAATTTTCAAGGTGGTAACTTCAGTTGGAGATTAATTTGAAACAAGACAAATGTAAGTTTAAATAAAACAATGCTTTTAAAGGTTCAATTTCGCATAGATTAAAATAATTTGATCATGAATTAAGATTGCAGTAGAAACAAACTTATAAGATGAATCACCAAAGGCTTTGCTATGAAATATAATGGATTTGCCATTAATTTTCTATTCCTCATTTGTAGCAGAGTTCTGAATTCACTAAACATACATAACCTAATATAATTTCAATATTGATTGATCTGAATATATATATAATGAAAACTTGAAAATTTTCTTTCAAATATCTATGCCTTTCCAAATGATTTTTTAATGGGATAATTTCCCTAAGTTATCATAATATGCACTACCTATACTGATCTCCTTAGTAATTTGATATATTGCAGTCCAAAATAAACTTTTTTATGATTCTAATTAGTTTAATACATTTAATTTTTATTTTCGAAATTCAAAAGAAATGACATATGTATGCTTCTTACATATGCAATTTTGGGAACTGTACTTCTTACTAAGGACATATGTATAACCTCTTTGTCCCTAGAATTTGATTTAATATAATTTTTTTAAATTTTCAATGACTTTCAGGTAAAGCCATCCTTGCTGTTGGCTAGCACTCCTGTACAACAATGTGAACTCCTCCGATTATTTTGGCTAGTTTGCACCGAGGATATATATATATGTACATAACTATTTTTCTAATAAATCAACAACATCCACTCACACCAAGTCAGCATTGTCCCATTTATGAGAGCTTCCCATTACAGAAATGATAAAAGAAGAAAAACTAGACCCAAAGTTCAAATTTTTGCACCCATTCATCACATAACATTGTCTGGTATTCAGTTCACAAGAAGCCATTTGTAGAGGTTGGATCCCTCTCTCCACGGACCAAAAGAAGCCATTTATAGAGGTTAGATCCCTCTCTCCTCTATGAGGCTGAGAATCCAGGAGTGTAGCATGTAATCTCTGTGTGCAAGGAAACAAAAAAAGAAAAAAAGATATAAGTCAATTAAGGCACTCGCTAAATACATATATAACTGACTTACCAACAAACGAAATATATATTTAGGATCATTTTAGAGAGAGAAAGTGGATTTCTCACTTGTTTCTCCACCAATATAACCTGGATATGATCGGAGACTCCGGTAATGTGCGAAGACAAAGAAGAGATTTGGAGAAAAAGAGAAACCAATAGTGATGGCCGAGAGCTATGGTGTGCAGAGAGAGAGAGAGTAAGGGAGAAACACATTTTGAAGGAGAGATGTGGTGAGTGAACAGAGATAGAGATAGGGAAATAGTGATGGAGAGAGACCAAAAGGGTTTTGAATTTTGAAATTTTAAAAAATTTGGCATAAGAACATCGGGTTTTGTGCTATTTTTTTCTTAGAGTTGGCTCAGTTAACTCCGACGTTTACACTCCATCAAGAATTGAAGCTAAGCAGCTCAGTTGGCAACAGTCAGGATTTTACTGGCACATTAATGATATGGCAGTTATCTATTGGATGTACACACCATATGGATCAATCCACGTGGTGTGTTGTACACATACAAAAATTTCTCGTCATCCCAAGACTTTTCAGCAACGTACGACTGCAAGTCTTTTCACAAACGTTTCTTTCAAGCTAGAAGATTGATGCCTGAAAATTGTTAGTATAGACGCACTTTAATTCTATTTTTTTTTATATCTCAACTATCTCACCTTATCACAACACTATGCACCTATGAGACCATGTTGATGCTTTTAACCCTCTCTTGGTTGTTCAGCCAAGCTTCTCTTAGCTGTGTGGAGTCCTACAATTTCTCGTTCCCGGGTTTCGATTCGGGAAGTTGTGGAAATGGAGACAATTTGATCTGCTTGGGATCTGTTACTGCCAGCAATGGGAGCTTGAACATCACCATGGACAACCCGAGCAATGAGAACCAGGTTGGCCGGGTTTTGTTCCGCCACCCTGTGCTTGCCTGGCCGGTGTCGTTTAGTACCACCTTCACGGTGAGGATTGTGCCCAACCAGAGGAAGTCAGGCGATGGGATGGCGTTTATTATGGCTCAGGATGACCAGCCATCACCATCGGAAAGCTATGGCTCGTATCTTGGAATTCTTGATTCAGCTACTCAAGGTGAAAATTCGTATGCATCTCTAATTCATCTGACCAAATCTCGTGCACCCAATTGTCTTTTGTTTTTTAATGTACACATGGAATATTTTCTAAACCCTAGCTCTTTTTTCTTGAATCTTTTTTCTGGTTCATTCCTCCCACTTTCTTTGCATTCTTGTTTTTATTTTGATGACTATTGTCTGATTTTGTTATTCGCTAAGTGCAAGAAAAATTAAATCTTGTTGTCTACAGTGGTCCAAACCTTGATATGAATTGAAAAACAAGGGTAAGTTCTTTAACTGGATGACCAGTATACACGGGCGGATGGAGGCATGGGCTAGGGTGGACAAGTGCCCCCTCAATTTTATTTTTTTTATTAGTTAGGTATATATATTATATATTTGTATAATATATTATTGAGAGAATTACACCCAGACCCCCTGAGGTTTGTCACTTAATCACTCGGATTTCCTGACATTTAAAATATTACACACAGACCCCCTGAGGTTTGTACGCGCGTAACACTTAGACTCCTGTTGTAAATATATCAATTAATAAATTATATTTAGACTCCCTTGAAGTTTGTAAGTATATAATACTTAGACTCTTTAAGTTTAAAATATTATACTTAAACCAAAAATACTCTAATTAAAAATAGAATATCAAATATTTTAAATTTTACAACCAAAATTCATGTTCTATTTTATCATTTATTGAAATAAAATTAAAAATAAAAATTTAATTTTTTCTTTAAAAATCATAATTAGTATACAATTATACTATCTATTGAAATAAAGCTAAAAAAAAAATCAAATAAGGGGTCTAAGTCATTCATAATACTACATAAATTTTACATCTAAAATTCATGTTCTACTGAAATAAAATCAAAAATAAAAATCTAGTTTTTTAAAAAAAAATTATAGTTAGTATATAATTATACTATCTATTAGAATAAAACTAAAAAATTAAATAAAGGATCAAACTGTAATGGACACAATATTTTTTAGCTTTAATTGGAGTAGTTTGGTATTTCAATTTGGTCGTTTAGACAATATAATTGTATATTAATCACGATTTTTTAAGAAAAAAATTAAATTTTTAGTTTTGATTTTATTTCAATAAAAGATTCAATAGAACATGAATTTTAATTGTAAACTTTAAAATAATTGATATTTTATCTTTAATTGAAATATTTTTTATCTAAGTATAATATTTTAAACTTAAAGGGTCTAAGTAATATATATTTACAAACTTTAGGGGGTCTGGGTGTAATTTATTAATGGATATATTTACAGCAGGGGTCTAAGTGTTACGCGCATACAAATCTCAGGGGGTCTGTATGTAATATTTCAAATGTCAGGGGGCTGAGTGATTAAGTGACAAACCTCAAGGGATATGAATGTAATTCTCCCTATATTATTTGTGTCCACCCAAAACCCAAGATAAAAATGTTAGACCCACATTATTTATCTAAAAGAATTAAAAAATTAAGCTCGTTTAAAACAAAAAAATTTGAGTCCACCACTATCTACCCAAACTTATTAAAAAAACAAATATTTGACCTATCACAATTCACCCAAACCTATTAAAAAAATAAAACTTTTAGCCCAACATTAAAAACAAAACTTTCCCCCCACCCCCTCAATTTTTTTTTGCTTCATATTAAGCATGTATTTTCTAAAATAAAATTTAGACATATTTAATTGTGTCCACCCTAATATTGTGTTCTGGTGATATTGATTTGAATAGACCCCAACCTAAATGATTGTTAACTTTTTGAACAATGTTATTGAAACCTAATTTAAGGACCTAATACGTTGCAATATTAAGTATAATAGTGAATCTTAATATTTAATAAACTCTACAATCTATCCAATGGTCACGAACCATTAGGTTTCCATCAATTAAATCTCAAATTAGGTACAACTAATATAATTGTTAACTTGTAGACATATTTTAGACATGTTCGAATATGTTTTGAATATATTGATATTATTTTATAATTTTTTTAAATTGTAGAGTTATTTTGTTATTGTATAAAAATGTGTGTCGTTATGTAGTAAACTATAAGATCGTAAATGAAAGATTGTTAATGCGATTTTATATATAAAAGAAATATTGTTGATAAAGTTAATTTGTAACTCTTTCAAACAATAAAAACATATCAGGATCAATTATAAGTAATAATAATTCGTTACATTCTCGTTAAGAAGTTTTAATTATTATTTTTTTGTTCATGTTATGTATATCGATTTTTAATTTTTTATGTTTAAAAAGTATTAAATATAATTTTAATAAATATAAATTTATGAACTTTTACGATCTATTAAAAAAAAATTAAAACATGCTAGTGTGTCCACCCTAAAAAAATTTTCTGGCTCCGCCTTGCCAGTATAAGGTCTTTATTGGACCACCATGAGTTTGAAGATTCAGTATTATTTAAAAAAAAAACAGTTCATTCTCTTCAACTTCTTGAGATTTTACATGTCATTTGATGGCATATGGAGAAACAAATGAAAGGGCCATAATACACTATGAATTGACTCGCTATCCATAGGTGTAAGCATTTAAGTTGATGCGACAAGTTCCAACCCGGGTACTTATCTTGAGTGTGACATAGAAAATTAATCGATTTGTCCCATGAACATGGCGACTAGGGGCTCGTGATTGTTTTACCTCCGAGAACTGATTCTTCAGAAACTCAAACTCGATCATGCGAGATTCTTCAGAAACTGTATTCAGCTTAAAAGTCAACACAATTTCGTCTAGGATTCGAGCTTTGTTGATCATGTGTACTTGAATTTCTACGACATTGCCATCATTTTAATCTGCAAATGTAGGTGGAGTTCTTCGACAACTTGCAGTGGAGCTAGATACATTCAAGAACGAAAATGAAGAAGACGGAAATCATATAGCAATCGACACAATAAGTGTAACCGACCCAGTTGCATCCAAGAGTCTCAACAGCACAGGAATCAATCTGAAGAGTGGTAGAGATATCAAAATTAAAATTGACTATGATGGATGGAACAAAACACTTTACATTTATGTGGCATATTCTGGGGACCCTCTAGTCAATTTCCTCAACAAGAAAATTATAATGCAGAACACAGTTCCAAAATATGTGTATGTGGGTTTCACAGCATCCACTGGCGTAGCCTCCGAGACCCATCAAGTTCTTGATTGGGATTTCACAGTGTATGAATTGCCAAAAAAGTCCTTGAAAGGCGGAGTCGAGAGAGATTATAAGATTTTGCTGATAGTTGTTGTTCCAGTGGTTGTGGTTTTGTTGATTATATTGGCATTGGCTTTAACATTTGCCCTCAAAGCTAGGAGGAGGAAGAAAGTGAGAAGTGGGAGAAATGAGGATCTTGAAATGCTGACTAGAAATGCAGCCAATGCTCCAAGGATTTATACTTACAGGCAACTTTCAAAAGCTACTCATAACTTCAGCAAAGAAAACCTGTTGGGAACTGGTGGATTTGGAAGTGTTTACAAAGGGGTTATATCAGATGATACTCCTTCAACTATTGCTGTCAAGAAAATTAATGCAACATCAAAACAAGGTATGGTCTACTGGCAGTTCTTCGAATAGTAGCACTATTTGGTTATCAGGGATTTCATTAGGAAAAAGTTACGATCCAAATGAGTAAGTTACAACTCCATGAGATATAACTAGGGTGGATCCAAAAAACTTAGGATTGATCCCACAAATATCCTACCCCACAAATATCCATTCTCACCACGTTTAGTTCTTTATTATCAAATTACTAAATTCATATCTTCTATACTCACTCCAATAGTAACTAAGTTCACCATATGCTATACACAACCCCTTCAATAAATAAACTCATGTTATATTTTTTTCACAATTAAAGTTTCATTCACTATCTCATCCCGTACACTCACAAAAACACTTTTTCAATATGAATTTTTCCAATAAAATACAAGTTAGTACTACTTCTCGATTTAATTCTATATTTAATTTCATGTGTGTTGTATAGATTTTCATTATTTTTGGCGTGTTTTGATATCTCTGTCAAACTTAATAATCTTTTATTTAGAATTTATATGTGTGTGTATATATGTATTTTTCACATTAGTGTTTTTGGTATTTCTTGTGATCTTTAAATGTATTATTTCAATTTTTTTTCTTGTATTTTCTTGTTTTGTCTTTATTTGTTCTTTTTTATCTTGTTTAGGTTTTGTATTTATGCTTGTTATTTTTTTTCTTATTCGATTTTGCGTCTTTAAGTCTTTGCTTATTCTTTTAGTCTTTGCTTGTTCTTTTCGTCTTTGCTTGGATTTTTTTCTTGTTTCGTATTTTCGTCTTTGCTTTTTCCTTTTGGTTTTTTTTTTTTTTTTTTTTCTAGTTTCAGTTTTCGTTGTTTCTTTTTTTTTCTTGTTTTCGTCTTAGCTTGTTCATTTTTTTCTCTTGTTTCGGGTTTGCTTGTTTCTTTTTTTTTCCTTGTTTCGTTTTTTGCAATAGTCTTGTTTCGTTAATATATTTATGCATTCAAGGGGTGGACTAAGTCATTAAAGGAGTGTACATAGAATGAGTGAGTCACTAATGGGGTGTGTATAGCATGAAATTGATTTAATTACTAATGGGGTGAGGATAAAATGAGTGGGTTTAGTAATTTGATAATAATAAATTAAATAGGGTAAAAATGGATATTTGTAAGGTGAAAATAGTCTCACGCCTGAATTGTTTCCTCCAGTCCTCAAAAAATATTCCCAAATTTGTTAAGAAATGTAATAGCATTGTTCTTTTGATACTCCAATCCAATTTGTACCTGCTTCGACATAAAAGCCGGTTGATTTTAATCTCAGGACGTAAATTTTTGAGTCAAACTACGTATTTGCTTGTATTTTAAGTTATGTTTACTCAATCTAGTTCTATTTTTTTGAGAATAATCTAGTTCTATTGATTGTTTGATTTCGTGCGTAACATGTACTAATGCCACATTCTTCCTCTAATTAAACTAGGTGAGAGGGAGTATTTGGCAGAAATATGCACTATTGGGCGCCTAAGGCACAAAAACTTGGTGCAACTCCATGGTTGGTGCCATGACCGCCAACAACTCCTCCTAGTTTATGAATTCATGCCTAATGGTAGCCTCGACCGCTTCATCGGCAAGGTGTTCCTCGACTGGACAACCAGGTACAACATACTCACCGGACTTGCCTCCGTCTTAGTCTACCTCCATGAAGAATGCGGCAACCCCGTCGTGCACAGAGACGTGAAGCCCAACAACGTAATGCTCGATTCTGATTACAATGCCCATCTGGGTGACTTCGGGCTTGCAAGATTGCTGCAAAATGAAGCTTCCGTCACTACCATGATAGCCGGAACGCCGGGATATTTGGCTCCAGAACTCAGCTACATAGGAAGGGCTACCCCGAAGTCTGATGTGTATAGCTTTGGAATGGTGGTGCTGGAAGTTGTTTGTGGGCGGAGATCAAAGGGCATCATGGAAGAAAAAAGCTTGGTTGACTTCGTTTGGGACTTTTATCGAACAGATAGACTGCTAGATTGTGTTGACCAGAAACTAGAAGGAAAATTCGATGAAGAACAGGTGAGGAGGACTTTGATTGTTGGGCTTGCTTGTTTGCATCCAGATTATGGGTTCCGGCCAAGAATGAGGAAGGTGGTGCAGATTTTCATGAACGCCGACGAGCCTCTGATGAGTTTGCCGGAGAAGAGACCGACGTATATATGCATACCGCTGTATAAAACTGCTCCTAGTGCTGGTTCTGTGGAGTCCTTGACAGATGAGGTGACGGTCACATATGACTAGTGAATGTTGAAGGGTTCTAATGAACTGAGCATTAATCACACATTTGGTATCTAGACCATGTGTTTTTTTTTTTTGGTTGATTTGATTCCTCAATTTTTAGTTTTTTTTTTTTTTTTTTGGGTCAGGAAATATAAGATTCTATAAATAAAAAGGGAGAATTACATTCACAGCTGAGGTTTATCACTTAATCACTCAGACTCCCTAACATTTGAAGTATTATACTCAAACCCCCTGAAGTTTGTACGCGCATAACACTTAGACTCTTGCTGTAAATATATTAATTAATAAATTACATTCAGACTCCCTGAAGTTTGTAAACATATATTACTTAGACCCCTTAAGTTTAAAATGTTATATTTAGACCAAAAATACTTCAATTAAAAATAGAATATTAAATATTTTAAATTTTACAATTAAAATTCATGTTCTATTGTATCATTTATTGAAATAAAATAAAAAATTAAAATTCAGATTTTTCTTAAAAAATCGTAACTACTATACAATTATATTGTCTATTGGAATTTAATTTGGTCGTTTAAACGACCAAATTAAAATACCAAACTATCTCAATTGAAACTAAACGATATTGTGTTTATTACAATTTGACCCCTTGTTTAATTTTTTAGTTTTATTCTAATAGATATTATAATTGTATATTAACTATGCTTTTTTTTAAAAAAAAATTAGATTTTTATTTTTGATTTTATTTAAATAAATGACATAATAGAATATGAATTTTGGTTGTAAAATCCATGTTCTACTAAGAATGACTTAGACTCCTTGTTTGATTTTTTAGTTTTATTCCAATAAATAGTATAATTGTATACTAATTACAATTTTTTAAGAAAAAGTTAAATTTTTATTTTTTATTTTATTTCAATAAATGATACAATAGAACATAAATTTTGGTTGTAAAATTTAACATATTTGATATTCTATCTTTGATTAGAGTATTTTTTATCTAAGTATAACATTTTAAATTTAAGAAGTCTAAGTATTATATGCGTACAAACTTCAAGGGGGTCTAGATGTAATTTATTAACGGATATATTTATAGCAGGGGGTCTAATTGTTACGTGCGTACAAATTTTAAAGGGTCTGTGTGTAATATTTCAAATGTCAAGGGGTCTAAGTGATTAAGTGACAGACTTTAGGCGGTCTGGGTGTAATTCTCTCAAATAGAAAACATAGTACTCTTTACAATTTGATTCACTCATCCTACTCCTCTTTTAGCTTCCATCCTAACAATATGCATCACAGATTGAGGGAGGCAATCCTTCCCCACTACATTAAGTTTCTCACTTCTAGTATAAGCTGCAAGCATATGGGCAGCCTTGTTCTGGGTCCTTCGTGTTGCTTGAGACTTCACCACTAAGAGTAATTGAGCATAGCTTCATATGTCCTTTTGTAAAGCTGCAATCTCCTTCAAAGTATCCCCATTGTTCCCATTGATAAAATCTATAAGCTGTTTTGAGTCCGATTCAACAATGACTGCACCATAGCTCTGTTCCACAGCAGTCTTGCACGCTCGCCTGACTGCATAAGCCTTTGTCATTAAGGCAGAATTTGTTACCACAGTTTCGACCTCAGCCATGAGTACTCTGCCTTCACAATCTCGAACTATGATACCATAAGCTCCCTTCTTTGTCCTTTCCATCCAAGCTCCATCGCAATTAATCTTCAAAACCCCCTGCGGAGGCAATTGCCAAGCCATATTAGGTTCACCAGATAAGTTCCCACCCTTTATAGATACACCCTTGCAATTGTTCAATTCTTCCATTGCTGTTATACCATTTGTAATAACAGATTTACTGCATGGCTGTTTATGGTTGAAAACCCAATCATTCCTGGACTTCCATGTGAACCAACATAGGTACATTAGTAGAGTTTGTCTTTCCTGTTCTCCTTCACCACACACCTTGTTGGTTTGTAGCTGCCTAATAAACCAAGTTTCAAATCTACTTATGTCATACCTGTTTATCTTAATGCTTAAAGGGCAATTCCTCCACATCCTTTGCACCCATGGACAAAATAATAGCAAGTGTTCAGTGGTCTCTTCTTCCACTCCACATATGGGGCAAGTTGGTGAATTTGACAGCTTTCTCCTCCATAGCTCCCATTTAGTTGCCAATGCTCCCTTTGCAACTTTCCACATAAATGCTTGTATTTTGGAGTGCACCTTACTCTTCCAAATACTCCTCCATAGCCCTTTTGGAGCTTGATAAGATGAGGAGGCAGTGGCTCTGGTCTGAGGTACTTGAGCTCTTTGTGCTTGCATATGATGCCCACTTTTAATAGAATATACTCCATTGCTTGTAAGCTTCTATTTTATTTCATCAACCTGGGGTGTTTCACTAAGAAGGATAGCCAGTATCTCTTGGGCAATATCTGGTGAAAAATTGATTTGCACCTCCTCAACCTTCCATCTTCTAGTTGTTGGACTGATAAGATCTTGGACTAATTGTATGTGGCTTTGTTGAATGTTGGGAATAGCTTTGTGCCTAGGAACCCACACATTCTCCCAACACTTAACTTGACTGTCATCCCCTATCTGCCATATATGTCCTTCTCTAATCAAATCCCTCCCAGCCAACAGACTAATCCAAATCCATGAGCTTGATTGCTTGGAGGACACTATCCAAAAAGATTGGTTAGGAAAATACTTTGCCCTTAAGATTTTAACTCACAGAGCTTCTGGATTATTCATGAGCCTCCATGCTTGCTTCGTTAACGTTGCAACATTGGACTGTTCAAGGTCCCTAAACCCCAGTCCTCCAGCCTGCTTTCTTTTAGTTATTTGATCCCACTTTGTCCAATGTATCCCTTTTTCGCCTGTAGACTTACTCCACCAAAAACTCCTAATTCTAGTTGTGATATCTTGACAGAAGGACTTTGGAAATTTAAAGATTGACATTGCATAGTTCAGAATTGCTTGTACCACTGCTTTAATAAGGCTCTCTCTCTCAACATGGTTCAACATTTTCTCTTTCCACCCACCTATCTTGCTTAGAATTATGTCTTTTATCCATCCAAGAGTTTGCTTCTTTGATCTATCCCCATTCAGTTGGCAACCCCAGGTATTTTCCAGATGAGTGCCGCAATGGCATTCTCAAATACTCAGCTAACTCAAGTTGCATTTGCCATGGAATATTCCTACTAAAAATAACTCCTGACTTGTTTAAATTAATCATTTGTCTAGCAGCATAGCAATACTTATGTAACACATTCATCAACACTTGACATTGTGACTTACTTTCCGTAGAGAAGAAAATGGAATCATCGACAAAAAGTAAGTGGGAGACACATGGAACTTATCTACTCAGCTTAATTCCCTGCAAAAGCCCATCTTCCACTACCTTATTCATTAGCATGGTCAGGCTTTCAGTTATCAGAATGAACAAGTAAGGGGATAAAGGGTCCCCTTGACAACTTGGTTTTTGATGTTTTCAATTTGTATTTTATCAGTTCAATTTTTAACTGGCAACATTTGTACTAGACCTATTTAAATCAATAACAAAAGGTTGATTTGTTTTGTGCAACTTGGTTACAAATGGATTTGCATGGAAACTTGGAAAAAATAACAATTTGGGCTTGTCACGTGCTAATCTCTCTCTTCCACGCTTCTTTTTTCTGATGTCATCGTATGTTGTAGCCTATTTTACTACTGTGTACCTATTGGATATTCAGGACCAGAAATACACGACAAATAAGATATAAACAGAAGAGAAAATCTTTATTTCTCTCTGAAAATAAATACAAAAATTTTTACAAAAATTCTCTCACAAATGAAATCTCTCATGAATCTCTCTTTTTTTTTGTTTCTTCATCACTAATCTTTGAGCATATTTTTGGCCTTCACTAAGCTCCCTATTGAAAGAGAGTTTTCTGGCCAAAAAATCAAGAAACAAGGGAACTCATTTAATGCACCGGTAAACTTTGTCAAAAAAAATCCAGTCGTCCTGCCGTCAACAAAAAGTGGGCTACTGGATAGGGTGGCTATGGATATGGTTTCTGAATCCTTCAGTACCACCTCTACTCCACCACTACCAATGACACCATCACCGCCTCCCCCACCACAAACAAAGAACCAAATGATAATGACTTTGTCAAATGCTCCTCCACAACTAGCAACCACCACCACCGACCACGCGATAATATTTTTATAGCCTCTTATAATTATAAATGATGACTTTTGGTTATTTGATAAGTGTATTTTCAAAAACAATTGAACACGGGGGCAAGTTGTGAGTGTGATTGACACCCGTGGTCTTTTTATTTTTTTATTTTTGATTTTAGGGATAGTGGTCGGTTGTTAATTCCGTCAATGACATTCTTGCACAATAACATTGTTTTGTAGAGAATTGTATTAATCAAGAGTTTAAAACATCATGAGGATATGTAATACATGGGAGCCTCCTCTATATTTTGTACCTCCTACCTACAACTGACAGAATATCTAGCCAAACAATATGCGACTGTCATGTTTTCGGACCATCAAATCCAAGATATTGAGAAGTTTGATAAACGATCTAGATAGCCATGAATCTCATTAATAAAATATTTTAATACTAGTGATTGCTCGTGCCTGAAGGCACTTGTATAACACAAACAAATCAAGGGTTAGTTGTATAATATAAATATTCTATAGCAATAATTTTTTTTTTAAATCACGCAATTTTAAATAAATTATAACTTGCATCAAGCATTAGAGCACTTGCATTGAAGGTCCACAAATAGAGTATGTGACCGCAATTGAAAATCTTGCTTTAAAAAAATCAAAAACTTAAAAACCAGAGATGACAAACAATAAATCCAAGTCCACAAAATGAATTTTTCCCATCAACGTTGATAATTGAGACCACGCCAACCAAAACTATACCATCAGTGACAAAACTGAAATCCTACAAAGTGAAAAAATCAATCAAAACCTAGTGAAAAGAATCTAATGAATACCACAAAAATAATTGCCAAAATCAAACAAAACCCATCAAAGAGGAACATAAATTAAATCAATTAGACACACAAAAATTCATATCAACAAAAGAGTATACAATATTTTTCATAAGCATTTCAACAAATACTTCATGTGCATTACGATTAAGAGCAAATCAATACCAAATATCATGCGTCACTGGCTGCCGAATGAGAGAGAGGGGAAAGAGAGACAGAGAGAAATAGGAGAAAGAATGAGACAATAAGAAGGATATACCTGGCAGTGTTGCTGGTGGGTATGGGTGTTATAGGAGCAGAAAGAGGTGGAGAGATAGCGGAAGACGGGAAACATACCTGGTGGGTGGGTGTTGGTTGTTTGCGGTTGGGGGAAGATGAGGAAGGGGGGCAAAGGCGATGGTTGGTAGAGGGGTGGTACTCCGGTGAATGGCTGGTGAAGTTACTGGTGATCACTGGGTGTCGACAACAGGGATATAGGCGTGAGAGATTGGGATTGGGAGAGATTGGCAGAAGATTTGAGATTGGTAGAAAGGGACAAAAGTGAGATTGAGATGGATTCCATGAGAGAGATTTTGGGGATGAGTTTGGAAGGTAGGGATAGAGGCGTGAGAGATTGGGAGAGAGAGGCAGAAGTGAGATTGGGGAAGTTTTGAGAGATTTCGGAGGAGAGAGAGAGGCGTGAGTCAGGAAATGTTATTGGGCGGAAAAACAAAATTTAATACTCATTGTAGACCGTTGGATCAGTATTTATGAGATGATCTGAACTGTCTTTTATATTAGGATTACATTGTCTGTTTGATGTGTTTATGTTTTGTCTCAAAATGATCTAGACCTCTCTTTGTCTCCAAAATTTAAACTCAACTCTACTTTATTATATAGATTTAATACTTCGAGTCTGGCCAAACAATATGTTCTAATGATATGTGTCTGTTGACATAACGCTAATAAAATAGTCTGCCGAATATCAGGTCACCTAATCAATAACTAGTTCAACACTAAATTTAGATCAAAACATTAAATCATAATAGATTACTAACTATGGATTAAGGCCATGGCCTCCCCCAAATTTGGGATAATCCCTAGTTAGGTAGTATAGTTGTTGAAGGAGTCCTACATTAAATGTATACTTAACCCCCCCCCTTTGGGTTAACTTGCGAGAGTAAAAGATGGTTTTTATTTTTATTTTTATCCTTTCCTAATTAGACTAATCAATAGAGGCATTAAAATATTTTTTTTATCCTTTCCTAATTAACAGAGTAAAAGCTGTCATTCATTCCATAAAAAAAGTCCTTAATAAATAGAAAGACTATAAAATTAAAACACATTCCAATTTCTTTTTATTCTTTCTCTCACTACAAGCCCTAGCCTTTAAAAAAAAATAGAAACATTCGTTGCCCATAAGTCCAAAACTCATTCTTTAGTCTTTCACACAAGAAAAAAATCATTGATCAGACCCAAACAAATTCAATCGTTGCTTTATCTTCCATTGATTAATAGTTAGTACTATTATTGATTCTTATTGTTGACTGTCTTTTTTATTTGAAAAAAGTATGTTATTTTATTCAGTATTAGTTATTGCCTCGTGCCTGAAGGTACGGAGTAATAACAAAAATGGATGTATTTATTTTCACACTCAAAATCAAATCACAGACATAGAAGATAGAAAAAAGAATTTAAGCACCGGTTGTAATGAGAGTGAACGGTGATAGTGGTGGTGGGTGACAATGGTGGTGGTGGGAGACAGAGATAGTTGTGGTGTGTGGCGACGACCGTGGTGATGGTGATAGCTATGGGTGGCAATAGTGATGGTAATGGTGGGTTTTTGGTGATGATGGTGGTAGTGGCAGTCATGGGTGAAGGTAATGATGGTTAGCAGTGGTGGTGGTGGAGCGACGACAATGGTGGTGGCGGTTGTGGGTTGTGGTGGTGGGCGGTGACGATGATGGTGGTAGCGAATGGTGGTGGTGGTGGTGGTGGTAGATGTGGTGGGGTTGGGTGATAGTGGGTGGCGGTAGTAGTGGGCAATGACGGGTGGTGGTGGTTGATGGTGGTAGGTATGGTGGGGAGTGGGTGACAGTGGCTGACGACGATGGTGGACAACGACGAATGGTGGTAGTGGGTGGTGATGGGCAACAATGGTGGTGGTGAGTGCTAACGGTGGGCGATGGTGGTAGTGGTAATAAATATAAGAATGAGATAACGATGGTGGTGGGTGGTGACAATGGACGACGGTGGTAGCAATCGATAGTGGGTGGTGGTGATGGGGTGGTTGCGGCGCCGGCGGTGGTGGTGGTAGTGGGGTGACTGCGATGGCGGTGGTGGTGGTAGGAGTGATGGTAGGACAGTGGCGATGGCGATGGTGGTGGTGGGGATGGGGATGGTGATGGTGGGGCGGTGAGGATGGGGGTGTTAGTGGTGGTGGTGGTGGGGTGGTGGCAGTGGTGGTGGCGGCAGCGGCGACGACTGGTGGTGATAGTTTTTGTGGTAGAGGTGGTGGTGGAGGTGGTGATTGTGGTGGTGGTAGTGGGGTGGCATTGGTGGTGGTGGTGGTGGTGGTGGTGTTGGGGTGGCGACGACGACAGTGGTGGTTGTGATGATTTTTGTGCCAGAAGTGGTAGTGGGGGTGGCAACAGTGATAGTGGTGGTAGTGGTAGTGGTGATGGTGATGGTGATGGTAGTGGTAGTGGTGATAGTGGTGGGAGTGGGGGTGGGGGTGGTGGTGGTGGTAGGGTGGCGACAGAGGTGGTGGTCGTGGGGCAGTGGGAGCGGTGGTAGTGGTGATGGTGATGGTGGGGCAGTGGGTGTGGTGATGGTGGTGGGGTGGCGGCGGCGGTGGTGGGTGTGGTGATGGTGGTGGTAGGGGGTAGTTGTGGTGGTGGTAGTAGTGATGGTGGTGGGGCGGTGGAGGTGGTTGTGGTAGTGGTGTTGGTGGGACGGTTCCAAACACTACTTTTTTTTTTTAAAATACTCATGAGAAGTTATAAGTTCTAAAAACACTTTTAAAAAGTCACTCAAAACACATCTTTAGGGGCATATTTTTCCTATTAAATTTGGGGTGTTAATATTAACCGTCGGATTAACTTTAAAATAAAATTAAAAAAATCTCAATCGCGAAAAGTAAAAATTATTTTGTTTATTTTTTGAGATTTGTATTATATTTTATTATATAGATATTTAGCAATAGATTATTATACATTCTTAATTAAATGTTTGTGTCTAGTTATAAACTTTTCAACTATGTATTGTTATTTTACTTTTTCTTTGAGTGTACAATTTCGTTAATTTATTTGATTGATGTCGGAGTATTTTACAAATTTTTAATTTTAGATGGAAATATCCTCTACCATTGATGCATTCTTCAAGTGAAAAAAATAGTACAAATTCAGAAGTTATTGAATCACTACCTACATCTACTGTAAAGATTTCGGATGCCAAAAATAGTCCTAACAAGTCTTCAAGAGTTGATATCAATTTTTCAGAGCATGACACATGATTACGTCCCCAAATATGGGAGTATCATGTTGACCAACATGATGAGATCCGATAAGCTTATATCAAAGCTGGTCCTTATCAAAGCATTCTATCAAATTATCTGAAATTTGGATCAACAACTCATTTGTGCCGCTTTCAACCTTCATGGTTCAAGTTATACCCATCATGGTTAGAATATTCTCCCACAAAAGATGTTGCATTTTGTCTACCGTCTTATCTATTTAATAAACCAAGTGGGCATTCAGGATTGAATGCATTTAGTACTGATGGATTTCAAAATTGGAAGAAAGTTAAAAATGGGGAGAATTGTGTTTTCTTGAATCATGTGGGGAAATATCCTAATTCCCTTCATAAAATTTGTCAACGATCATGTCAGGATCTTATGAATCAATCTCAACACATACAAAGAGTTCTTGAAAATCATACTTCTCAGCAGATTGCGAACAACTGACTGAGACTTAAGGCATCGATATGATGGTGCAAGCAGTATGTGAGGTGAATGGAATGGATTACAAGCTCTGGCTTGCAAAGATTGTCCATATGCATACTATATCCACTGTTTTGCTCATCATCTGTAGTTGGCATTAGTTGCAGCTTCCAAAGAAGTTATTCCTATTCACTAGTTTTTTACTAAATTTACTTTTATCGTCAATATTGTTGAAACATTGTAAGCATACTGATGAACTGAAAACCACTCAAGCTGCTGAAGTTACCCGTATGATATATATCGAGGAGTTGGAGACTGGGAAAGGACTTAACCAAATTGGTACTTTACAACAAGCAAGGGATACTTGTTGGAGTTCTCACTTAAAATCCATTTCTAGTTTGATTATGTTTGATATTGGTTAGGTCATGGACCTAAACCGGGGCGCCCATGGTGGGTTGACCCAAATTAAACAATGCCCAAATGGACATGTCTTTTGGAGGTATTCTTTACCAACCAAAATACATGTTTGTTAAATATTAACAGACATGTCCCTATAGAATGTGTCTCTTAATGACATCTATTGGTTACCTATATAAACCCAAGGCAATTCAATAGATTAGACACCTCTGATAATTCATCTAACGTTAAAACTCTCTTACTCTCTTCTCTCTCTCCCTACATAACGTTGAAAAAAATTTGTGCTGTGGAAACTCGGTGTTGATTCCTATTGTGTAACAACACCATACTGCTCGAGCAATCGAAGAAAAGACGATGTTCAGATTCTAAAGTATGTGGAACATCCTCAAACGATTTTTAGGATTAAAGCAAATAAGGTATGTCTTTGATCCTATGTTTCTACAATATGTATACGATTTCCAACATTGATATCAGAGCCATTTAGGGTGTTCTCGTACTTTTGGTATTAATTATCAATTGTTTAGAAATACTGTTTTTGTGAGAAGCTTCGAACAGGCTTTAATGGAATCTCGAACAAATGGTCTCGGATGCCTTGAAATTTTAAGTATGTTCTATCTGATAGATGCATGAACTAATCTGATTTATTTATTTTAATAAGAAAAGATATCGGAATCTTAAAAAAAAAAAAAAACAGCAAGAAAGAAACTTGAAAGTCCAACTTTCGGATTTAGCCTGGAAATCAAAATTTTCGCCCATTGTGATCGTTTGGATGAAATCGTGATTTGCCAAAATAAAGCAACTCACAATTTGTGGGCATGCCAATTTTTTTCTCGTTGTTCTCAATTTTGTTGTTTTGTCAAGCCGTGTTTTTTTTTTTTTGTTCCCAAATTTGTTTTTTTTTTTGGTTCAACCGTTCAAGAAGCATATCCATGTGTGTCTGTTAGGCAAATTATAATATTAGACATAATATTTTATTAGGGAACTAATGGTTGGCAGTATCCAAGTTTGTTTGTTTTCTTTAAGATTGCATTTGATACTTGCCATGTTAAATTGCTAATGCATGGATTAGAGTAGACTACCGGGTTTTAGTCCATGAATATTTTGTGGATCAAATTTTAATTGTTTAAAATCTTTTTGAAATAGAAATAAATGCTTGATTATAATGAAATCAACTGAAATTCTAAATGAATAGTGTTACCATGTTTGATATGTTTATAGCATTTATTTCGTTATT
Source organism: Ilex aquifolium (assembly GCA_951799425.1). Taxonomy (NCBI): domain Eukaryota; kingdom Viridiplantae; phylum Streptophyta; class Magnoliopsida; order Aquifoliales; family Aquifoliaceae; genus Ilex; species Ilex aquifolium. The sequence continues at coordinate 19,183,719 of OX637403.1, forward strand.
TAGCACTATTTAAATGAGAACATGCATGATATGAAATTAATTATGATCAGTATGCCTAGATATACTAGATCAAGTGGGAGTTTTATTTTGTTTGGTATTAGGAAACCGAAATTTTGCGCATTAATTAAATTAAGTGTTATTAATAATCACTTGTGGTATAGGAGATGATTAGGAACTTAGTGAACTTTCGATCTCGCAACTTGTGATAGTTGTTAATACTTGAATTTAGATTTTTGCGGCAAAATTATAGAATGTGTTGTGCTAATATCTCATACGCATTATCTATGCATGTAGATTAAATCATAATGACTACTAAAAGCAGAGTGGCTGAATTAACTAAGGGCGACAAATTGAACCACAATAACTATGACATATGGCATCGTAAGATTCAATTTGTCCTGTATGAGCAACAAGTCTTGGATACCCTTGACTCTGTGCTGTCAGAGCCTGAGCGACCTCAAACCCCCCAAGAACAAGAGGATTATCAGTCTTGGCAGAATAAGGATCGACTTGCGCGCTATACCATGCAAACAAACATGCAAGATGATCTTATTCCTGAATTTGAGAATTACTCCACAGCTCACGCCATGTGGAAGGCCCTCAAAGAGTAGTTTGATATTACTTCTCTTGTCAGACTTCGTGGTTTGATCATGAGGTTTGACTCGTATCAAAAGTAGCTAGAGCATACAATAAAACAACATCTGAGGGCTATGACCTCTATGATACGTGATTTAGGCGCTGCTGGTCATGTGTTGACCAATGAACAACAAGTTTAAGTTGTACTTCGCTCCCTTCCACCATCATGGGAGCATATGAAATGAAACATGATGCATAATGAGAGTGTGAAAACATTCGAGAATTTATCACGTCACCTTGAGCTTGAGGCTGAGCATTTGGAGGCTACCAAAGGTGAGTGTAGCTCTTATGTGGCTAAAGTTGGCTTGCGCAGGACCTTTGGGTCCAAGCGCAAGGGCAGTGGAAATAGGTATGATGCTCAACTTGGGGTTGGTCACTTTAGTTATAACAAGCACAAGCAGGGTAAAAGAGTTGGCAAGAAGAATAAAGCCAACATGGTATGCTATAACTGCAACAAAAAGGGACACTTCACTCGTGAATGCATTGAGCCGAAGAAGGTACTCTCTAGCTGTCTCTCGCATTGACTGTTTAGTTACTAGTCAAGTTTTTGTTGCTCACTCTCCTAATTCATGGATTGTAGACTCAGGAGCAACAGACCATATAACGAGACACAGATTCGGATTTGTGGAGTACAGTCGAGTTCCAGTTGGAAGCAAACGAACTTACATGGGAAATGAGACCAGTATGGATGTGATTGGGATTGGCACATACAAACTGGAATTGCAATAAGGGCACACTCTATACTTTCATGATGTATTATATGCTCCAAGAATCTGACGAAACTTGTTGTCAGTTACTAGCTTAATGAGACTAGGTTTTATTTTTCGTTTTGAAGGCCAACATGTTGGCATTTATAAGTGAACTACATTCTATGGATCTAGCTATACCACAGATGGTTTTATTGTATTACATATTGATCATTCTAGTAATGCAACTTATTCTTATGTTACATCTATAGATAGTGTTGATTCTATTAGATGGCATGCTAGATTAGCTCATATTGGGCAAGACAAAATGAATAGATTAGCTAGAGAGGGATTTTTGGGGCCATTCGCTAAAATCAACTTGCCCACATGTGAAAATTGTCTCGCATGTAAGGCAACTAAAAAATCATTTGGTAAGGCCAAAAGAGCATCTATTCCATTGCAATTAATACACTCAGATATATGTGGTCCAATGAATGTGAAGGCAAGACATGGTGCATCCTATTTTATCACTTTTATAGATGACTTTACGCGCTTTGGTCATGTCTATTTTATTTCTCACAAGTCCGAAGCATTGGATTGCTTCAAACATTACATTAAAAAAGTTGAGAATCAACGAGACAATAACATTAAGGTTCTTAGAACCGATCAAGGTCGCGAGTATCTAACTGAACAGTTTAAAGAATTGTGTGAAGGAAAATGAATAATCAGGCAATTGACAATACCTGGCACTCCGCAACAAAATGGTGTAGCGGAGAGACGAAATCGCACCTTGCTTGATATTGTTAGGTCTATGATGACACAGACCAATCTTCTGATTTCATATTTGGGGAGATGCTTTATTGACTGCTGCTTATATCCTTAACCAAGTGCCTTATAAATCAGTTCCTTCTACCCCATATGAGTTATGGATAGGCACAAAACCTGACTTAAATAATTTACGGCCATGGGGTTAAACGGCTTATGTACACAATACTTCTCATAAATATGGGAATTTAGGTCCTAGAGGAAAGAAGTGTATCTTCATCCGCTATTCTGAGCACTCTAAGGGCTATGTGTTTATAGGTGAACAACTTGATGGAAGGGTAACTGAAATTGAGTCATGGGATGCAATTTTTCTTGAAGATGATTTCCTTAGCAGAGGAGATGTGTCTAAAGGAATAGAATTCTATGAGTTAGATGATCCCCAAAAAGATATACCCACTAACCAAATAGAGATCGAGAAAATAGTTTTGTCACCTCCTAGGGACAGTGGGAGCGATATACTCAATGGTGGATCAGTTCCAATGGATGTAGATCCATATGACACAGAGTTACGTAGAAGCAAGCGTGGAACCATCCCTCAACGTCGTTTTGAGATTGAAGGGGAAGCTTTCATGGTTGCACCACATGATAATGCTGAACCTAAAAAATATTAAACAGGCTCTATCATCACCTGCTAGTAATGAGTGGATAGCTGCAATGAATGACGAGATGGAGTCAATGAAGGCTAATCAAGTCTGGGACTTGGTTGACCTTCCGTCTGGGCGCAAGGCCATTGGGAATAAATGGGTTCTCAAAATTAAACGCAAGGGGGATGGATCCATAGAAAGGTATAAGGCTCGCCTAGTGGCAAAAGGTTACACCTAGAGATAGGGTTGTCCATGGGTCGGGCCGAGCTCTGCCCGCGAATTTTTTTTCGGGCCGGACTTGGGTAGTGTAGGCCCAAGCCCGTACTCGAGTTAGTGGCAGGCCGGGCCGGACTTCGGGTAGGAGTAAGCTACCTGCAGTCCAGCCCGTCAACTATTGGGTGGGCTTTGTGGGTGGACTTTTGTTGGGCCTATTGGGCGGGCTTTTGTTGGACCTGTTGGGCGGGCCTGTTTTGGGCGGGCTTGTTAGGCCCTATTGAAAAAATATACAACTTCATTTAATTTTTTTGTAAATTATATTTTTGAATTAAAAGTATAGTCAAAATCAAAATTGACAAAAATTAAATAATGAATAATTTTATTTATAAATAGAAGAGAAATTGCATTACAATAGAATGAGTACATTTCAACTAGGTTGGCACCTACCCACCTATCTATCATTTGCACAATTCTACCCATTAAAGACTTTTGTATATGAAAAGCTTGTATATTTAATACATGAAAATAAATATATTAGTCTTAATATTTAAATTTCTAAAACTTCAAATTCTAGCATTGGGGGATTTATTTCCATATTTTGATCTCTCGCTTCAGCAGCATACCAATCTTGAAGACACATGAGGGCTTCCACTTTCTTTCCATCCAAGCAACTCTTATGCTCATCAATGACATGTCCACCTGTACTAAAAGCGTATTCAGATGCTACAGTCGACATAGGAACTGTTAGTATATCACAAGCCATGATGGAAAGAATTGGAATGCTACTTTCATATCCTTTCCACCAGGCCAAAATATCAAAATCAGGATCTTCAACACCTACCAATGGAACATTGTAATATTGCTGAAGTTCAGTTAGCCTCCTAGATATTGACATACCGCCTCTGGTCAAAATTGAAGATAGCATAGATGTTTTACTTTTACCTTTACTAGTACTATCAACAATACCACTAGAAGCTGAGGGAGGATTAAGTGTACCACTATTCCCAAATGTTACACTATATTCATTAAAAAAAATTTCAAAATAATATTTTATTTTATTCATGTGGTTTATGTGCTCATCATTTAAGTTACAATATAGAGACATAAAAACACTTGTAAGATCAAATTCTTTAAATCGAGGGTCAATTAACATACCAAAACCAATAAGTATAGGAAGTGGTGAGAAATATTTATTAAATTTAGATTGCATATTATGTAAAATAGTAGAAAATTCAGGTTCAGTACTATATTGTTCAAAAAGATCACTGATACTAACTATATGAGCATATGCAAATATAATAGTTGGATAATAATTACCAGATAAAGTCATAGTTGCCTCATAAAAAACTTTCAAAAAATCTTTCATTTTATCAGTTACATCACATTCCTCTTCGGTGGGACGCGATAATGAACCAGTGGTATCTATACTAACATAGTCATTTAAGGCAGCTTTATATTTAACTGCCACATCTAGCATTTTATAGGTGGAGTTCCACCTATGTTGTACATTATATGGTATTTTTTTGCATTTTAAATTATTCTTTTTACACATAGTTCCAAATGTCCTAAGTCTATTTTCAGAACCTATTATATAATAAATAATATGTCTAATTTTATCAATTACAAATCTAATATCATGGAGACCACTTTGTACTATGAGATTTATGATATGACACATACATCTCATATGAAAAAAAGTACATTCACATGGTAAAGTTAAATAACATTTTAAATGACTTACAGTCGCACTATTATTTGTTGCATTATCTAAAGTAATAGTAAAAATCTTGTACATAATATTTAATAACATCTCTTTGACATGTTTGACGAGAAAACTTTCGGAAAGAAGGATTAAAACCACTTTGTAACATTCTTTTAAATTCAGCATCGTCTACAAAAACAAATGGAAGATTTCTTATAACAATCCATCTAACAATTATTTTTTTAGCAGATTCAGGTTCATAACTAAAAGTGTTTAGTGTACCTGTGCTAGCAGATTGTGATAACATTGTTTCTCTAATATCAGTTTGACATTTTAATAAGTATGTCTTTAGGTGTCTAATTAAGTGATTAGTTCCATTTTTAGAGCCTTCAGCAAAATCTTTTTTACAATAATTGCATATAGCCTTTTCTGATGTAATGACCCCATTAGAATTCTTAATTTTGATTTTTTCAAAATGATCCCAGGCCTTGGACTTTTATCTTTTATTAGATGGTACATTCCCAGTAGAATCCATCTCAGGAGTTGAAAGTGGATCATCCCATTCACCCTCATCGATGTTCTCATTATCATTATTCGACTCAAGAATTTCGTTATAAAAAATATTTTGTGAATGAGATGAAGTAATTACGTAAATTAAACTATAAAAATAAAATAAATACTTAAATTATGTAAAAAAAAACTTTCTCACCAAATGAGAGCACTTGATAATTGTGACTTGTGAGTTGAGAGCAAATGAGAATTTCAGTCTTGAGACTTCAGAACACTTGATAATTGTGACTTGTGAGTTGAGAGCAAATGAGAGTTTCTATCGCTGAGTTGAGAGCAAATGAGAGTTGTGACTTGTGAAGTTGTGAGTTGAGAGCAAATGTATTTATAAATTATACATTAAAAATAGCCGTTTATTTATGACCGTTAATTATATAAGTGCAGAAAGAAATTTTTTTATGAGTTATGACTATCTCAGGCTCTCAGCCGCTGGCTCAGACAGAAGAGAAGACAGTCACAGTCACAGTCACAGACTTACAGATGGAAAAGACAAGACACAGACAGAGACAGTCACAGTAGCCGTTTAAATTTGATGTGGCGCTCAGCAGTTCAAATTTGAAAAAATTTGGCTCACCTAACTTTCAACATTCAACATTCAACATTCAACATTCAAATGTTGAATTCTCACATAACTTTCAAATTCTCACAAATTTTGTGGGTGGGTTATTGGGCCAGGCTTCGGGCCGGGTAATGGGTTTAAGGGTAAAACCAAGCCCTTTCTTAAATGATATCGGGCTCGGGCTCGGGCGGGCCAACTATCGAGCTTATCGGGTTTCGGGCTTATTTTTTTGGGCCGGGTAACGGGACCCGTGGGTAACCCGGCCCATGAACACCCCTACCCAGAGAGATGGTGTGGACTACGAGAAAATTTTTTCTTCAGTTGTAAGGTTTGTCTCGATTCACATGATTCTAGCTATTGTTACACATTTGGATTTAGAACTATATCAAATGGACGTTAAAACTGCATTTCTTAATGGAGAACTGGATGAGGAGATCTAAATGGATCAACCTAAGAGCTTCGTGGTGGTGGGTCAAGAGAACAAAGTGTGTAAACTCCAATGATCCATTTATGGCCTGAAGCAGTCATCCAGATAGTGGTATCTAAGGTTTCATCGAGCTATCACTTCTAATGAGTTTACGATGATCGATGAAAACCATTGTGTGTATGTTAAACAGTCTAAAGATAGCTTTTTGATTATATATTTGTATGTTGACGATATTTTATTGGCTGAAAATAATAAGGAGATGATTATCACTACTCAGAAGTGGTTGTCCTTAACATTTGAGATGAAGGACTTGGGCAAAACAAGTTATGTGCTCAGAGTTAAGATCATAAGGGATCGTTCTAAGAAACTTCTTGGTTTGTCTCAAGAGACTTACATTAAGAAGATTCTTGAATGATTCCACATGCAGAACTGCAAACCCATACACACTCTTGTAGCAAAAGACAAGAGCCTAAGCCTAAAGATGTGCCCTAAGTCTCCTGAGGAAAAGGAAAAGATGGCTCATGTTCCCTATGCCAGTGTTGTAGGAATCTTAATGTACGTTATGATGTGTACCCGTCCTGATATTTGTTATGCGGTAGACCTAGTTAGTCGTTTTCAGTCAAATCCTGGAATAGCTCATTGGAAGGCAGTCAAAAGGATACTACGATATCTCAAGGGGCTCTCAAATTATATGTTATGCTACCAGTCTCCAGATTTACGGATGGTTGGTTATAGTGATGCTGATTGGGGTGATGATATAGATGAACGCAAGTCCACATCAAGATATGCTTTCTTACTTAATGGTGGGGCCATTTCATGGAGTAGCAAAAAGCAATCATGCATATCATTATCCACCGTGGATGCAGAATACGTGGCTTGTTCTAATGATGTACAAGAAGTTGTTTGGTTGAGAAGGTTCTTTCAACATCTAGGAGTTGTCACAAATACCTTGGGCCCAGTGACGATTCATTGTGATAGCAAGGCTGCATTAGCTTATGCTAAGGATCCTAAGTATCATGGAAGAACCAAACACATAAATCTAGAATATCATTACATCAGAGACATGATTGCACAAAAAGAAGTAATCTTGAAACACATACCTACAACTCAAATGGTTGCAGACCCCCTAACTAAGCCTATAGCTAGAGATGTGTATATGGCTCATGTTAGAACTCTAGGACTTTGTAGGTATTAATTATGTGCTAGAGATTGTATGGATCACACAGTCATTTGTATTGACATTTTTTGGGATGTTAATACATGGTTTTAATTACAATTAAATGTTCTATTGCTTGATTACCTTGATATTTGAGAAAGCACACACATTAAGTATGTCAGCGGGCGTGATTGGCTCACTCACACGAGCAATTGCCTTTGGCGCTTGATATGGCGAGAAAAGATGAGATACTCTAGCATATAGTATCGCTATGTTTTGTACACAGAATGAGATCTGACATTTGAGGATCGATAATGGACACAACTCCATGTCCATTATGTCTATGTTTGTTGATTAGCCAGATGCAAGATCTTAATTTGGCGTCTTTGGAGGGCGAGCAAATAGAGAACTCGGGTTAGACGCTTGTAGAGCGACTAGACTAAGATCTGTACGGTGTCTGAGTATGACATACGCTCTCATTAGGATCGAGATACTCCACCGTAGCATGTATTTCATACTACATGTGCTTGGCGACAATTAAGGAGGTGAAGGAATGGATCCCTGCTTCCTCATTGTGTGAGTCCTCTGAGTAATTTTTACATGACCAAGTTATTTTGTTTAACCAAACATTCTATGTACTCTCTGACTTTTGAATATGTCATAAAGTGAAAGAATTAATACTCATCTACTTTGACATGTTACTTATGGCCATGAGTGATTTGGCCTTCCGGAATATTGCTGGGAAAGCGGTTAATTTTGAACTAAGTGACATGAGAGCGAAAGGAAGACCATTTGGAACATCCCGCGATATATTCACTGTCGACAACTTTGGGCACTAGTTTAGATAGTGACAAAGTGTGAATGTATAGGCGAAAGTTTCGAGGGGTTATGCATGCTCTTATATTGTGAGGGATTAGAGATGCTTGAACCGGTATATCCAAATGGGTCTAGAGTACTTGAGACACCATTTTCAATTTGTTTTAGGGTTGATGACTCTATGCTAGCTCTGTAGAGTTTCTAGTGTAGAGCTCCCAAATTGCAGATGTGCTCAGCGGTCGCACGACCCATTAACTTGTATGAATTGATGTTGATGTATATAATGGATTGAGAGAGATGACAGTGTCGTACCCACCACGTGCGAGTGAGAGATGTTAGATATTGGTTAGGTCATGGACCCGAACCGGGGCGCCCATGGTGGGTTGACCCAAATTAAAGAATGTCCAAAGTGGCATGTCTTTTGGAGGTATTCTTTACCACCCAAAATACATGTCTATTAAATATTAACAGAAATTCCCTATAGAATGTGTCTCTTAATGACACTCATTGGTTGCCTATATAAACCCAAGACAATCCAATAGATTAGATATCTTTGATAATTCATCTAACGTTAAAACTCTCCTACTCTCTTCTCTCTCTCCCTACATAACGTTGAAAGACTTTTGTGCTGTGGAAACTCGGTGTTGATTCTTATTTTGTAACAACACCAAACTGCTCCTAGCAATCGAAGAAAAGACAATTTTCATATTTTAAAGTACGTGGAACATCCTCAAACGGTTTTTAGGATTAAAACGAACGAAGTGCGTATTTGATCCTATGCTTCCGCAATATATATACGATTCCCAATAGATTAAGATGTTTAATGCAACATGTGTAGTGCTGAATAATATCATCAATGAAAGAGCCACTTCTTCTCAGCGTGGAGATGCAGACTCAACTTTTGAAACGCTAAATTCATTTGAATTTGCCTTTATTTTGCATCTCATGAAAGAGTCAATGGAGATTATTGATAAGCTTTGTCAAGCTTTGCAGAGTCAATCTCAAGATATTTTAAATGCAATGCACCTAGTTACGAGTACAAAAGACTTGACTCAAAAACTAAAAGATGTGGGATGGGATGCTCTAGTTATGAAGGTGAAAACATTTTTGTGAAGCACAAAACATAGATATTCTAGATATGGATACTCGTTAAATTGCAAAACGAGGTCGAGCACAAAACCAACCGGATGAGATTACAATTGAGCATCATTTTTAAGTTGATATTTTTAATGCTACAACAGCTGCACAGTTGCAAGAACTAAATAACAAATTCAATGAGTGTATAAGTGAGTTACTCACTCGTAGCTCAACATTGGATCCTAGAGATGTGTATAAGCTATTTAACATTTGCAAGTTGACAAAAAAATTCTACCCCCAGGACTTCACGGAGGAAGAAAAACTGTTTTTGAGAATGGAACTTCAAGTCTTCAAGCGTGATATACTTATACATCCTGGTCTTCCCAAGTTATCGAGTATTTCTAAATTACTAGTTGGTGCACGTGCGTTGCACGTGATCCATTTTAAATATTATATATTATTGCTATATTTTTTTTTGTTCCGCTGCCGGGGCTTGAACCCGGTTATATATTATTGCTATAAAGGTCATCAAATGTATGTATTCTAAAGCTGAATGTCTATTTTCCACAATTTTTATTGACGTTTGTAGGGTGTTTTGTCATACTAGAGATAGTGTTAGACAGGTAACTTACGTATCTAATTATGAGTAGGGTGGCTCACATTCGTTAGTGTTCAACCAAAAAACCAACAAACATTTAATAACCAAAAACCAAGATAAACTTGAGATTCATGAAACTTCAACGAACCCCGAGGAAGAATGTTCTTGATGTTTTAGATTTTTTGAGAACTCCTCATCTTCAATGTTTGAGTTTTTGTTGTTTTTTCTTTTACTTGATCCTTGATGCCTTCTCAATATGTCCTATTCTCTTGATGTCCTCTATCAGTTTGTCTTTTAATTTGGCTTTCTACTGGAGTAGTGTGTTGCTTCAATCAAATTTAGTTGTCTTAAATACGGTGTTTGTTGTCACTATAATCGACTTGAGTTGCTGGCAACAAATAAAAAATATATTAGCAGAAGCATGAAAGAAGGGAAACTCAAAGAATAGTGTGGTGCTCTTCTATTGAAATATATATTATAGCCCCCTTTAGATTTTAACATCGCCCAAAACAAAATATAGAAAACGCTCTTGCCCGCTTGGATTTTTTTGTCAAAGAGAAGCCACCTCTTGTCCTATTGAATTAATGCATTTGTAGAAGAGTTTGTCCTGCCTTTTCATTTCCCTCCCTGTAACATCCCGTGCATGATTATTTCTTTTTTTCATTTGTTTTTTTCCTTACCATCCCACCTCCCTTTTCTTCACATCTTTCTGCATAGCCTTGCTCAAACACATTCTTACCCACTTGAATTACACCTTCTGTCTGTGCAGGAGAATATCAATACAGCATTCCCACCACTCCCTAATGGCTTATTATTCTATTTTTCACCTTCTCAGTTTTGTATTATTTTAACAGGCTTCGATATCTTCACATAGTCTACTCAATAAGAAGGAATGTAATGGGTTTGAAATTTGAATATGAACGGTTTTTAGTAAATGCTGGTTTCTTGTTTTTCAGATAAGAAAATATTGTGGCTTGGAAGATTGTAGCCGGATTTGAAGGCGATTATGAAGGATATGTATATGGCTGGTTATTGTGTCCATAAACGTCGTTTATAACTTTCCTACAGGGAAGAGTTACAATAGTAAAATTGACAAAAAATGGATTTAAAACCAAATAAGTTTTCTTGACGGACTGATCTCCAAATAAGTCAATATAGGGGGACCGGCCTCCAAATTTCCCTTATTTTTTAATAGGTTTGGGTAGATAGTAGTAAACTCAATTTTTTTTTTGTTTTAAATGACTTAGTTTTTTAATTCTTTTGGGTAGATAATATGGGCCTCACATTTACATCAAGAGAATAGGACATTTGGTGATTTGACCTTGAAAAATCTTCATGGATGAAAATCTATCAAATAAGATAGCCAAATACTTTGAATTTTATCCACATATTTTTTCCGCTCATTTCAATAACATCACTCATTTCTATCATAAGTTGAATTATTTAATTTTTGATATGCGTTCTAATATTGAATTTTGAAATCTGCTAGGGATTGGAGATCTTGCTCAGAAAATGGTTGAGACAAAAAAATGTGGTATATTCATTGGTCTACTTACTTGTGACGTTGACATTGATCTTGTCAGTTGTAACTGTCACAGTAGAGAGAGCATTTTCGGCAATCTGAAGAATCTATTACGTAATCGAATGGATGATCAATGGATGACAGATAACTTGATTATATACATAGAGAATGACATTTTCGATTGCATTGATAATGATGTTATCATGCAACGCTTTCAAAATATGAAATCACGTCGAGGTCAATTGTAAAATACTATAGTTAGTCTCATTTTTTGTAAAAGGGTCTAATTAGAACTTTATTTTGTAGATTTTTTTTTGTTTCTATACCCCATGCATATCGGCTTTTGACCCTTTTTGTCAATGAAATTTTAGGTATTATATATGATTTAAAAAATTTATTTGTCTTTAACTTTAATCTTTAAGAAGGCAAAATTTTAAACTTATAGTTAATGCCTCCACATATAAATTCTTGGCTCCATCCCTACATACCACTATTAAACCCCGCGTCTCTCGGTTTAGAAAAAACTTCCACATATATATAGCACAACGACCTTCTCTAACCAAGAAATTTTCTTGGACAAAACATCCTGAACAACCTCCTCAACTCACTTTTTCCTGGCAGTGACATTTTCTAGCCAGGCAATGTGGGAAAGATTCATGAACAAAGTACCTTCTTACCAACCTCCCTACCTTATCCTTTCTGAGGGTCTCTTGGACAGTTGGGTGGTGGGACTTTCTGCTATCGAAATCCACCCCTCAAGGGCCACATGTTCCCAGTGGGACCCACTCAAGCTAGTCCCCCTGTGGGACCCACCCAAGCATGTCACCATATGAAAGCCATTCAAATTTGTCCTCATATGGGAACCACTCAAACACGTCCTGATATTTGTCTAAGCTTGCCTCCCTATGAGACCCACCTAAGCACATCTCCATATGGGACCCCGTCAAACCATGTCTCCCTGTGGGATCTACCCCACCTATCGCGAGGTGGGTCTGACTCTAATTTCACTTGTGGCGACCGGACCCACGTCCATGTAATATTATCTGTTTTGAGTTTCCTTTCATATCTTTAAAAGGCTTCATAGACTTTTCATATATATAGTGTCGTGAGTTTCTCTAGCCAAACGACGTGGAACAGTTTTGTGGACCAAACACCTTACTAACCTTCTCAGCTAACGTTTTCCTAGTATCTCTTGGATTATTGGATGGCAAGACTTTCACTCCATGTCTATGAGGCTACTGCCCCTATTTGTAAGTTTCTCTGGCATGTCCTCTTGTTGTGCCCAAGTTGCTTGCATATTTAACACCTAATTGTTTGAGATCTCCTAATCTCATTTGTCTTCCCATTGGTTCATCTACTGTTCTCCTCTTGTTGATCCTAGGTCTTCCAGGTAGCTTGCGTAAAGGAGGAGGTTGAAGAGACTCCAAGGTCTTGACTTGTCTCTAGCTCCAATAACTCCATGGAGATTCTGCAGAAACCATCCCCGACTTTCTGTTCTTTCACTCTCAATCACTGCTTATGTAACTTGGAATAATCCATTATTCCCATCTAATGCCACTACTAACTCCAAGACTTCACCATATGGACCTTTCAAATGACACCCATCACACCAAAGAAACTCCTACAACCTTCTCTAAACCCCTTCATCTATTGAAGACTGGATTGACAATTATTGAACAATTGAAGCAATCAATATCAAATACACTTATGGGGTTACTTTTCTACCTTCTGTAGCATAAAGAGGCATTATTAACCCAAAAGACTTCCCATGATTACATTTTATCTCTTCCATACCCTTTTTTTTTGGCCTATAAAGTTTTTTTTTTTTTTTTTGATCCAGGCCTATAAAGTTGACTTACGTTGACTTCAATTTCCTATCTATCAGTTAATTCAAACTGTAAACCCTCTGCTATCATGCCCGGATTGTTCTTGATCTCCCTTTTCAATTTATTTACAATCCATGGTGTGTTTGCCTCTACCACTTTCCTGTATCTAATATAGTTGTGCTCCTTGAAATGCATTTTCCCCCAACTTCCTCATTTATAACTAACTATCTTTGATCCATTTACACTTCCCGCCCCATCATCATCTCCCTCAACTTCGCCATTGTTTTATGCTATAGGTAGAGGAGGAAGCTATATCACATAGAGCGGGAGCAGGAACAAGAGCGAGAGCAAGAACGCAAAAGCGATAAAATTCAAAAAAAATCTTAGAGCAATAGCGTCTTGAGAGCACCATATTATATACATATATACATGTTTACATCGATAAAAGTTTGTAAAAATACAATATAAAAAATTATATTTTTCATACACAAAATATTTAATAAATTATTTAAATCTTGTTAACTATTAATTTGACTTTTATATCAGCTAGCAATTCATCGCGTGCGTTGCACGCGAAAGTTTTCTTTAAAACATTGGATAAAATATATAAAAATTTAATTATATAGCTAAATTAGATATTATTTCATGTTTATCATACTTAAATTGTTTGTATTGTGGATGAAAAAAAATATATATATATATCGATTTTTTGGCACCAGAGATGATATTGTATCAAAATTGTCGATGTGTATTAATATTGGGGTTTTGAAAAAAAAAAAAAGAATAATGTTTTTATATATCCTGTTAAGAGTAGCATGACCATCTAAAAGTTTTGCAAAGATAGAGATTTACATGATGTGGTAGAGGTTAGTTTGTTATTTAAGTATAGAAGGATATAATGGTAATCTACATATTTAAATACAAAATAACATGTTAGCCTTTATAACTTTTTATAAGGACAAAATAGTGAATCAAATGTTTTTCATGTAAAATACTTTTATTAGTAATAACAATGCACGACATGTGTTGCACGTAAAAAAATTTAATATATAATTTTTTATAGAAATGTGAATTACATGTTTAATTAAATTAAATAATAAACTAAGTGTCGAATAATTAATCTTTATTTTAATTATTACTAAATTTAATTACTAATCTACTTTATAAGTCTTTGAGTATCTAATTTGTTATTTATTTAGGTATCTCTCTGACATTTTTAGGCATTTGTATATATTGTTAAATAGATTGATTAGTTCGCTTATAATACTATTATATAATAGCATATCAAAAAATAAAATATAACATATATTTAACGGTGAAATTCAATCTGGTAACTTAACATATATTGAACTTTACTTTTTCTTATAAATATAGAAAATTATATATAACTGTATTATTAATAAATGACTTCAAAAGAATTTAGATGTCCTTATAAAAGAGTCAAAAACAATATGAAAGTCAAGTAGGAGTAAAAAACAAAAATTAGATGAAAGTATGTAAGTGGGGTATAATTGACTTTATTATAATAATTAGGGATAAAATAGGAAATCAAAAGTTTTTCGCACATACTTGATGATGCACAAATTAGTTTTGCACACCACTTGTCAAGTTATTAATGCAGATAATAAAGTAGAGAGAGAAACTCAAGCAAGACACAATTTAGTAGTTCGGTCAAGGTGACCTATTCCACTGTGAAGGGCTAGGATGACCTATGTGTTTTATTGCTATAGGAGTGTAAGGAGATCAGATGAGAGTTCAAGTGAGGTACAAGCTATGAGAGAGATGAGAGTAATGTCAGATGTGTTCGATGCCCCCCATGTGTAGGCGGAACTTACATTTTATAGTCGTTTTGTAACAGATTGAGGCAGTTTATCAGTAACTAAAAAACTAATTTGACGGAGATAGCATGATCTTCTCAACAGATGAGGCTGTTACGGGCTTCTCCTCAAGACCAAGTCTTAGGATGACATGATCCTTATTCCAATGTGGCGTGGATAAGACTCTTGGAATGACACTGTCTACTCCTTGATGACGTGGCTCTTGGAGCCTTGATGAGCCTGACTAGGTGTGGATCTCTTTTTGGGCTGGGTCCATCAGATTTTATTCAGGTGGACCCTTTATTCATGTTGGGCCCCCTTAGCCTGTATTGGGCCTTGGGTCGGGCTCATCAATACTGATATTTATAAGTAGTATAGATATAGATAGATAGATAATATAGATTCATTTTTGCTTCTTCATATATATATAGACATAGATATGAAGTATTTTATGTAAACCACTAATAAAGGAGTCTAAAAGAATTTAGAAGTCAAACTCTACTTATAAAAGAGTTCAAAAGATCTTGAAAATCAAATTACGTATAAAAACAAAAATTATATGAAGGTATAAAGATATAATTGATTTTATAAAAATTAGGCTAGTTAATTTTTTGTTGAACTTATAAAAAATATAGATTATATGTGTAATTTAATTAAATAAATAAATTATGTGTTAAAGAATTAATTCTTATTTTAATTTTTACTAAACCTAATTATTAATTTATACATGTATTATACAGTAATTTAAGTTATTAGAGTTACTATTGTAATTAAAGAACTAAAGCTATAAGAATAAATAGGGAAAAAGGTTAGAGACCAAATGTTATATGAGAAAAAGAGTTTTGATAGAACATGGAAGTAAAAATGATGACATTAATAAGAATATATGGGGTATAATTGACTTAATATTATTAAATAGAGGTGAAATAGTAAATTAAAAGTTTTTTACAGACATTTATAAGTAGTATAAATATAGATATAGATAAATAATATTGTGAGTGAATGATTACACAAAATAGTGTTGAAAGACATTTATATGATTGAACATGTATCCCACATCGGAAAGAAAGGGGGAAATGGCAGTTAGACATAGATATAAAAAGGAGTCAGTGGGCCTTAATCCAATCATGTGTTTTGATATTGCTCACACGTGGTGCCTTTGCTACAATTTCAAAACAATTTTGCTTTGTTTGGTCAGGGATTAAATTTGAGTTTAAATATTAAAATTTCGTAGATTTATATTATAAATTAACGAATATCACTCGAAGCCATAGAGCATGATCTATTTTAGGCGAATTATGTGACTTAGGGTTGAAGGGCAACTGGGTATCCTATATCAATCTCAATTGCATTGCAGCAACTATTTATAACCATGAACTACCAACATTCCATCAGTGTTGGTTTGCTGAGACTAATAGTAAATGTCAGTGATATATCCCTTGGCATATCATCATGCCCTATTCGTGCAATACCATCAACGAAAATTCATGTAGCAATACTTGTCTGGATTTACACGATTTAGTTTAGCTACTATACCCCTAATATGGAAAAGAATGTCATGAAATCCCTCATCCATTTTTGTGCTCAAATGACATGAATAAACTCACAAGAGATGCTAACAAATGAAAATAAATTTAGAATACAACATATTAAATGGGTTGTGAATTTTAATCTTGTCGGGTTAAACGGTTACGTGTCGGATTAAATAGGTGACGGGTGAAAAATATATAAACCTATACACGACACGTTTAATAAACAGGTAAAAAATTTTAACACGAACACGAACCATTTAATAAACAGGTAATACGACACAACTCGTTTAACCGGTTTAAAAATAATAAAAAAAATATTATTTTAACAAATTTTTACACTCCATTTTGCTTCCAACTATACTTTCCTCAATTGAAAGAGTTCTAGCCAAAAACCCATGCGAAAGTTACACCACAAAGGTTAACCAAAATAAGAAGACCACTTTAGTTGTCCACTACCTTTTTTATGGACAACTAAAGTCTCTCATCTTCACTCCTCTGTCGATGTGAGATTCAAAGAAAAAACAATTCAATGCATCAAATGCTCAAAATTTCTCTTTCCTTACTGTATTTTTTTTTTTGAAATGTTTTCTTTACTTTTTTTTTTTTTACTCATTCATTATTATATGAGTAATGCTTTATATTTCAAATTTGTATCCCAAATGTGTATCCCAAATGAATGAGAACTATTAGATGAGTGGGTCCTATCAATTTTTTTAATTGGGACCTACTGATCCAACCATCCTTATTGATTTAGGATGCACATTTGGAATACAAATTTGAGATATATAACATCTATATAATAAAGTAGCTTACAATTCAAATCTCAAAAGATAAACAAAATGACTTTTGCTATTCGCGGTTGAGATCGCTTTAAATTTTACTTTAAAATTAATCTAACGGCTAATATTAACACTCTATATTTAACAGAGAAAAATAAGTCCCTAAGGGTGTGTTTGGAGTTACTAATTAAAAGTACTTTTAGAAATTATTTTTCATAAGTATTTTAAAAAAAAAATAGTGTTTGAAACCGCCCCACCACTACTTCCACCACCACCACCACCGTCACCACCACCACCGCCGTCGCTCACACCGCCACCGCCACCGCCACCCCCACCACCACCGCCACCATCACCGCCATCGTCACCACCACTATCGTCGTAGCCACCACTGCCGCCGCCTCCCTCGCCGCCATCACCGCCACCACGATCATTGCCACCCACCACAACCATCACCGTCTCCTACCACCACCACTGCCGCCCACCACCTCTCACCCACACTACAAACCGATGCTTAAATTCTTTTATCTCTTTTCTATGTTTGTGATTTGATTTTGGATATGAATACAAATATGTTTATTGTTTACCATTTTTTATTACACTGTGCCTTTAGGCACATGCAATAACTTTGTTCTATATTCTATCATAATGAAAGTGTAAATGTCTACATAATGACCCCAAAAAAAGAGGAAAGGGTAAATCAATACATTCAATATTCTATCAACTCCGCTTCACTCAAGGGGTCCCGATGTTATTTTATAAATCTCAAGGGGGTCCATGTAATATTCCGAAACCTCAGGGGGTGCCCGTGTTTAATATCTGCTTACTTTCATCTCTCTTTGTTGTTTCTCTCGTCTCTCCTCACTCTTTATAATCACCCAAGCCAGTGACCATGTCCAAGATGCTCTACATGAAAGCAGAAAGAAAAGCAGAAAGTGACAATCACAGTCAAGCAATACTATATAAATTCTCTGCTACATAACGTATTAGTTTAAGCGAAAACTCGTGCAAGAGTGTGTGTGTGTGTGTGTGTGTGAGAGAGAGAGAGAGAGAGAGAGAGAGAGAGAGAGAGCGAAGGTTTTCAAACCGTCCATCCATCTCACCCAACCAAGGCCGGCAGTGGCCTGCAGTCTTTCGAAGAATCACAGCGCGCTTAGCTATGGACTCCGTGTGGCGGACCCAAAAGACGCGTCTATTCAACATCATAATCCCTCCAATTTCGTATGCATTCGGAATCTCTGTCTTCTTCTCTACTCTCTCTACTCACTTATGCCACACCCATCATAATGTCTTCCACAATCAGTCAGATTTTCAGTAACTAACAGCTAGATGTCTTCTGTGTTATCTATTAATGGCTATGTCTTGTTGGGTTTTCTGTTTTTTCTCTGTGTGATACGTTATAGCTATTGTTTTCATGTGAATCCTTTGCCCTGTAATGCTTCTGTATCCAAATCATGTCCCGCCGCGCTATACTTTGTTCCTGAAAAAACACAAACCCTTGAAGAAACTACTTCAATGTTCGGTGTTAGCTCTAATGTAGTCAATAGAACAGTAGATGGGTTTGTGATTTCTATCAATTGTAGCTGTCCTCCTGCCCATGATGATTTCACTTGGCATATGGAGTATACGGTCCAACATGGGGATTCATGGGAGAGCATTTCAGCTAAGTTTGGGTCATTTGTGGTGGAAAAACCTGATAAGACATTGATTGGATCGACAAACATTACTTTAGATCTCTTATGTGGTTGTTCTGAAAGTGTGGAGCTCTTAACCTACAGAATTAAAACTGGGGATACACTTTATAGGATTTGTTCTCGGTTTAGTAGTGATGTAGGCAGGACTGCAAAACTGAATAAGTTGGATGATCCGGCTCTTATTCAAGCTGGGGATGTAATTTTCATCCCTGAGCCAGGTAGTAGAAATTAATATCAGTTGCTTGTTACACCTTGGAATTGTTTATTGTATGCCTGGTTTACATAGGATTGTGTTTCAAGAATAGTTTAGAGACACATTTCATCACAAGAGCTTCAAGGTGTGAGACACTATCAGGCAGATGCATTGTTTTTGCGATATGTTAGCAAACACCCTGAGCTGATATCAGAAAGTTGATACTCAGAAGTTTTTTATTACTCTTCTGTATTAGTTTACCCTCTAAAATAGATGCAGACGTAGGCTAAATTGCAGTCTGATATTGTTCATTTTAATCTTGAAGTCAGTTTGCTGGTTGTACCCTTCTTTTTGGTGTTGCCTTGAAATATGATGGAAGTCTTGTGTGAAATTGTTGGGCTCCATTGCCGTATGCACCTTTAAGCTACGGAAAATAGCATTATAACAATGTCTCAATTTATCTAAAAAAAATTCACCTCAATGGCTAATCATTTCTTTTTTCCTTTGCATTTTTTATGTACAGGGGGGCTAAAAAATCTTAGCTTGATTGGCAATCAAGGTTAGTGACAAAGTTTCCATGTTTTAATATTGGCCAATCACTAACATCACATAAACTTATTGTCCAAGTGTTTGATAGTGTTTTATATGTGATCACTTGTTTGAATGGTGTGCATTTCAATAATGTGCACCACTTTCTCTTTTTGAGGAATGTGGTATGTACATATTTTGCAATTGACTGCAGACAGATAATTAAAACTGGGAACTAGGTTGGTTATTGTAGGAGGTAAATTTCATAGTTCATGGAAGTTGTGACTCCTGGTGCTAGTTGATGCCTTTTCTTATGGTATTTCTCATATCAAAAGTTGATATATATTGGACTTATACTTGATGCTTCATAATTTAGTTTGTTATTGCAGAAAAAGTGATCATTTTATGATTTTGAAGCCACCTTTCTGGATTCTGGAATGATTCTCTTTCATCTTAGAATTGTTTGTAAGTTGCTCGTGTACGTAGTCAAAGGAAAAAATTGTTGATGGTAAAGGTTTTGTTATCTGTAAATGTGGGCATTCAGACTGTTCTGTTATATGGCAATAGCCAACATGAGACTTGCCAGCGCTTATCATATTGATTTCGTAAGCTTTGCGTATGGAAGGATATCAAGTTGCAGCATTGTTATTTGAGGATTAAGAAGTTCATATGGGCATGGGAAAATGTACACAGTGTGCTGATCACTCCTAAATGTGGCAGAACTTTGGGTTTGTCTTGTGATGATCATGTACATTGTCTAATGACTAGAATGTGACTAGATGATGCCAAACAAGAGGGATGTTTCTTTCTCTTTGGATATAAGCTGATACATGACACGTTTGTGTTTAAAGGGCATAACTTTTTTATTCTCCTTTGGCTGCATGTTTGAATTTAATTGTTTGAGGCACAACACTACATCGTTTTCGTTTATAATGATTCAGTCTGTTTATTGGCCTTCCAAGAATTCTCTAATTTTCTTGGTCCTTTTCTCAAGAGTTTGATAAAGTTCTTTCTCATATGTCATCGTTTTGTCTTCTTTTTCGTTACAATTCTTTTTCTTTTTAATTATCCATTTCAATTACTCTTATTTGAGGGATATGCACTCTGTAATTACATTTTCCATTCATTTTCATATGTTGCAGATCCAATTCCGAAGGCCAAAAAATTATCAAAATCTCGATTCCCTGTGATTGTTGGAAGCATTCTGGCAGCTGCCATTGTTGTGCTATTATTAGTTATCATTTTCTGGTTTTACTATAAGAGGAAGGGAACAAAAGCATTTAGGTGGGGAATGAAATACTTGCCTTGTGACATCTATTCTTCCCGGACATCTTTAAGTAAAAACATTTCTTTATTTCGAAATTTCGGTGGAAAGTGAATTTAGTCATTAAGTCATCATAGTGCTTATTATTTGATTCTATGAGCATTCCTATGCAGAATCTCAAGAAAGCATAGTTTCCTCAATCAACTCTGGTAGAGCTACTGTCTTCCCCTACAATGAAGTTTGTGATGCAACTTCCAACTTTAGTGCGTCTTTAAAGATTGGCCAAGGTTCTTATGGATTGGTTTACCATGGAAAGTTAAGGGGAATGGTTAGTATGATTAACTGATTTGTTTTATTGACTACTCTCTAAAGTTGTAATAGAATATATTTATGGCTGATAGCATCCTGTATGGCTGTAGGATGTGGCTATTAAGCAGATGAAAAACACAAAGTCAAAAGAGTTCTTGTCAGAGCTAAATATTCTTTGCAGAGTACATCATACAAACTTGGTACGAGTTGTCTTAGATCTTATATGAATTTGAAAGTTTATTTCTTCTTCGTTTAAATGCCATTTTTTATGCCGCTTTTTGGAAAAACCAAATCTGGATTTAGTTTGTCCTTTTTTGTGTTCTTGGCACTGTTTCTTGTTTTGCGCTAATTGTTTTTTCTTTTCTGTCTCGCTTTTCAATTAGATTGAGCTAATTGGATATGCGGCTGGTGGAGAGTCTCTGTTTCTTGTATATGAACTTGCACAAAATGGTGCATTGAGTGATCATCTTCACAATCCCACTGTAAGAGGTTTGTGTATTGACTATTCAATGTTTATACTGCAATTTTTTGCAGATAAATGTCATAATCCATGAATAAACGGTGTGTGACTTGGAAATTGACTAGTTTGCTCTATATGCTTTTGTTGTGCCGGAAAATTTGTCAGGAAAATGGTGCAAGTTCACATAATAGAGTTTGATACTTGTTGAACTGATTCTAAAATATCCCAATTAGAAATTTTTATTATTTTGCCTTGACGATGGCAATTGTTTTCCAGTATATAGATTCAGGCCATAAAGGTTTTTTGGGTTATGTATTTTAGCCTTGATATAGTACTTCCCACCAAAGACCCCGCAACGGTTATGCATCAATAGCCAGCCCATCTGTTGGTGTAAAGAATATTTTGACCAATAGCAGTTCCTTTTGTTAATGTTTATCAAAGAAAGAGAAAAATATATTGATTGAATGAAATCATATCTGTGTTACAACCAATTTATACTAGGGCAAAACATAGTAATATAAATGACTAATCTACCCTTAATGCAAATATACTAGATTACTCTAACATCCCCCCTCAAACTCATGATGTGATAGCATCCAACATCAAGAGAGTTTGCCAAGGAGAAAACGAAAGCGTGCGATAGTGTGGGATTTGGTGAAGAAATCAACCAATTGCATAGTAGAAGGAAGATATGGAAGAGAGA
The DNA here is from genome assembly GCA_951799425.1 of Ilex aquifolium. Lineage (NCBI taxonomy): Eukaryota > Viridiplantae > Streptophyta > Magnoliopsida > Aquifoliales > Aquifoliaceae > Ilex > Ilex aquifolium. Next base: position 19,206,192 of record OX637403.1, read on the forward strand.
TCGTGCCCAGCTGAAGATGATGGCGCACAAAGTGACAATCAATCTCTATATGTTTGGTGTGCTCATGGAACACCGAGTTGTGAGCAATCTGGATAGCACTGGTGTTATCACAATACATAGGAGTAGAGGTAGTCAAGGAAATGCCAAGATCAGCAAGCAACCAACGCAACCAAACGATCTCTGCTGTGGTAGATGCCATAGCACGGTACTCCGCTTCAGCAGAAGAGCGAGCTACAATAGTTTGTTTCTTGCTTTTCCAGAAAATAAGAGAATCACCAAGAAAGAGACAAAAACCAGTGGTGGATTTGCGATCCATAGAGTCACCAGCCCAATCCGCATCAGAGTAAACACGGAGCTCCAGAGACGAAGAAGAGGAAAATAATAAACTCTGATGTAACGTACCCCGTAGATATCGAAGAATCCGAAGAACAGCAGACCAGTGAAATGTGGTAGGAGCAGCAACAAACTGATTAACCACATGAACCGTATAAGCAATATTTGGACGAGTAACAGTAAGATACACCAAACTCCCAACAATAGTACGATATAAGGTAGGATCAGGCAGGAGAGAACCATTAGAGGAAGTATAACGAACATTAAGCTCCAAGGGTGTGTCAACAGTTCGAGTATCCGATAAGCAAGTTCGTTGAATAACATCTGAGGCATATTTTGACTGAGAAAGAAGATAACCCTTGGGAGAGGAAGCAACCTCAATCCCTAAGAGATATCGAAGTGGACACAAATCTTTCATCTCAAAATAATCCTGTAACTGAGTTTTCAACAACTGAATACCAACATTGTCATCACCTGTAATAATCATGTCATCCACATAAAGTAATAGAAGTATGAAACCAGAAGAAGTGGATCGAAGGAAGAGAGCAGAATCATGATCACTACCACAGAAGCCTAAGTCACATATGACTGAAGAAAATTTTGCAAACCATGCCCTCGGGGCTTGTTTAAGACCATATAAAGCCTTGTGAAGTTTGCACACATGACCAGGACTACAAGGCAACCCAGGAGGAGGAGACATATAGACCTCTTCAGACAAATCACCATGAAGGAAAGCATTTTTCACATCCATCTAGGATAGACTCCACTGACGAACAGCTGCCACAGCAATTACTGTGCGAATCGTGGTCATCTTAGCCACTGGAGCAAAGGTCTCATCATAGTCAAGCCCATACTCTTGAGCAAAACCCTTGGCCACTAATCTAGCCTTATACCTTTCCACATAACCATCAGATTGGGTTTTGATTTTATAAACCCACTTACAACCAATGGGGCGTTTACCAGGAGGTAAAGGCACCAACTCCCAAACTCGAGTCTTATGTAGCGCATAAAGCTCCTCATCCATAGCCTGTTGCCAAAGAGGATCAAGTATAGCCTCCTTATAGGAGGTTGGTTCAGACAGAGAATGTATAGAAGTCAGGAAAGAACAAAAAGCAGAGGAATAGCAAGAGTTGGACCAACCAAACCTGTCAGGACACTTCCGAGTGCGCTAAGGATAACGAGGAGTGTGATCCACGGTGTCAGAAATTGATTGGGAGCCAAGAGGTGCAGATGAAGGTACAACATCTGTGGAGGAGACAATGGGAGTCTTGCGAACATAAGTATGCACAATCGGGGGACGGGTAACACATAAATCAGGCAAAGAAGAAGAAGAAGAAGAGGGAACATCAGCCACAGTCATATCACCAACATAGGAATCAGGAGAAACACAAGAGGGAAATTGATCAAGATAGATAAGATCAGATTTATGCAGAGACGAAGAACTAGATGGAATAGAGAAAAAAGGAATATGCTCCATGAAAACAACATGGCGAGAAACATAGAGTTTCTGTGTACTAGGATCATAACACCGAAATCGTAGCCAAGAAAAACACATAAGGCTGAACGAGCCGAGAGTTTTGTACGATTAACACTAGGTAGTAGAACAAAACATGTACATCCAAACACACGTAAGGAGAAATAGTCAGGTGTCTTATCACATAGCTTTTCAAAAGGTGAGACACCAGAATTGAGGATTGTAGGAATACAATTAATCAGATGAACTGCTATAAGAACTGCTTCTCCCCAAAAAGAGCTAGGGACACTGGATAACAACAACAGAGAACGAGCTGTCTCAATAATGTGACGATGTTTCCGTTCTGCCACTCCATTCTGAGCAGGTGTGTCAGTACAAAAAGACTGAAAAACAGTACCATCAGATTTCAACAAATCACGAAAAACACTAAAAGAATATTCTCCACCTTGATCACAGCAGAAACATTTGATGATAGAAGAATATTGAGTATGCACCATAGCACGAAAGGTAGAGAAAATGGAAAAGAACTCAGACCTACGTGTCATTAGATACACCCAATATCTGGTATGATCATCAATAAAAGGAACATAATATCTAGACCCCCTTTTAGTAGCAATAGGAGCTGGTCCCCAAATATCAAAATGTACAAGATCAAAAGGTGCAAGAGAACGAGAATTACTTTTATTGAAAGGTAATGCAGTAAATTTAGCCAACTTGCAGCCACTACAATCTGAAATATCATGACACTCTAAACTACCCAAACTACCAGTAGAAGCTAAAAATTTTAAACGAGAATGAGAAACATGACCTAAACGAGAATGTCATAAATAAAAACTAGACGATTTTGGACTCAATTGAAAAGAAGATAAATCAACAGTAGATGCAACAACTTCAGGGACATGAAGTTCATCCAACACATATAGCCCTCCATCTCTATGGCCTGTCCCAATCAGCTTCTTGGACCGTGGATCCTGCACAACACAACCAGTAGAAGAAAAATGAACTAAGAATCCCGAATCAAATAACTGACTAACAGATATTAAGTTTAAAGTAAGTTGAGGAATATAGTAGACATCAGGAAGTGTAAGCTGAGAAGACATGATAGTTCCAACACCAGCCAATGACATTTGGGTGTCATTGGCTGCAAGGACAGATATAGAGGGAGGGGAAACAATAGAAACAAATAAGGAAGAATCACTAGTCATATGATGGGTGGTGCCTGAGTCTAAGACTCAGGCAGTTCAAGAGATACCTGAAGGTCCTGTAGTAAATGAACCTGTGGAAGGAGAAGCTGATAGGGTACCTGGTTGATGAAGGGAAAGAAGTTTCTGCAACTGATCAGCTATCAGAGTCATACTGGGAGCTGATGGAAGTGTCTCATCCACTGATGAAGTACCTGCGGCTATATGCCGATCTTTGGACCTAAATGGCTGCTGTAAGGCCCCTTTGGCATTCTTGTTCACCAATTTAGGACATTGAGCCTTTCAGTGACCTTTCTCACGACAAAAACTACACTCATCTGAAGCAGCTCGACCCCGATATTTAGTCTGTGAATGAGGAGTCCCTCTGGGTGGTACAGCCAGTACAGTCTGATTAGACAATGAAAGAAGACCCTTTCCAGAAAGAGTCTTAAGACGGACTTCTTCAGCCAAAATCTCATTCACTACTGCATCGACTGTGGGAAGTGGGAGACGATGGAGAATAGAACCACGAAGGCCCTCAAAGTCATCTCTGAGGGCCATCAAAAACTGTACCAACCGCTGCTCCTCCCTAAAAGTACGATATACCATATGAGTACTCAATTCAGCTGGCTCAGCAAGTGCTAACTGATCCCAAAATCCAGTCATAACCGAGTAGAACTCCTGTATGGTCTTATCACCCTGACGTGCAGCTCGAATTTCATGCTCAAGCTGATATCTCTTTGCAAAATTGGACTGAACAAACAATGTAACTAAATAATCCCAAATCTGTTTGGCTGTGTTAAACTTAGCCAAATGCACACCAATGGTCTGATCAACTGAGTTGTTAATCCAAGTGATAATTTTAGCATTGTTGACTTCCCAGGTATTCTTTAATTCAGCATATTTCTTTGCCTTCGAATCTGTTGGAGCTTGCAAAGCACCACTAACATAACTCCACATCTCTTTCCCCAACAAAAAAATCTTCATAATATAAGACCAATATACATAATTTTCACCATTTAATCTGATACTAATAGCTTGAAGAGAATCAGAATGTCCACTTGCCATAATGTTAACGAGAAGTCTCAGTAAAATAAGTCTCAGCAAAATAATACCCAAAGTAAAACAGAAAACAACAGTAAACTCGGTAACCCGGCAACCCAGCAACAAAAAACAAGCAACCCAACAACACCAATTGCTACCCAGCAACAAAAACTCAAGCAACCCAGCAACACCAGCCGACCACAAGAAACAAAAACAAGAACCGAAGCACAAGAATCAATCAGCCGATCACAAACAATCCACAAACAAGAAACCAGGGGGCCCGACGTGAACCAGAGGGCAAGCAAGAAACCAGAAACCAGAGGGCAGTCGGTGCCCTGTGTGGAGTTGGCGCACTGTGACAACAAGAAACCAAAGGGCAGCAAACTTACCAGATGAACTCGAAGCAAGAAAAGGACCACATCAATGCGAAACCCATGAAGAATCGACCAAGATAGTGGTATTCACGGTCGGAATCTGAGGACGTCATCGCCGGCGATGATGACGTCTGTTTGTCGTCGAGTTTCACGTCGGGTTCATCGTCGTTCAGCAGGTCTTCTCTTCTTCTAGACTTTAATCATGATTTATTATTTGAGTTTAGGGTTAAGGCTCTGATACCATGTTAATGTTTATCAAAGAAAGAGAAAAATATATTGATTGAATGAAATCAGATCTGTATTACAACCAATTTATACTAGGGCAAAACATAGTAATATAAATGACTAATCTACCCTTAATGCTAGTATATTAGATTACTCTAACACCTTTTACTGTCCGTATTTATGCAAGATGTTATTCTTATAAAATGAAACCAAAAATCTGGAATGTTTTTAATACTCAGTATGCATATTCGTTTTCAAATGCTGTTTTTGTGATTGGCAATCAGAAGTGCAAGTAAACATTGGTCCGAGACTTTTCTCAACAGATCAGTCTCGTCATCAAATAAGTAGCTTCCTGCTACAATTTGGAAGCCTAGTATATCGTCTACAATGAGATTCTTGCTGAAAAATTGAAGCCGAGTGTGGAATATGTAGTTGGATACTTGGATAGCTGTCTTTAGAATCCAGGCTGATCCAACATTGATCAGGGAATTCGATTGCTAATAAGCACCAAATTTTCTTTTGTTTTTCTCTGGAAATTGATAGGTTATTGCTCTTACGAGTCACCAATCCAATTATTGTTATCTCTGAAGAAAGCATTCTATTATTAGATATCTTCTACTCTATTCTGGTATACTTGATTCGTTTCCTTTATGCAATGCTGTATCCTCAATAAAATTATGGCTTTTATTTTTGGTTGCATAACATAAAATATCATTTTACCTGAAAAAAGTGGGCATTGAATCCATCCAAACCCGGGGCCTGGTTAAATTTTTTTCCTATTACCGGCTGGACGATCATTGTGCACAGGACAAATTACACTTATTTTGCAGCGCTGATGTGGTTTCATTTCACATGCTTGCTGGTTGTCCATTTGTTTCTCACTGTTCAAACTCAGAAAAGGAACATGACAAATATATTGATTTCAATGAACAAATTTGTGGCAAATACCCATTTGTTAGAGTGCTGCTCATTCCTGAGACCATTATGAAAACACTAACTCACCACTTGCGATCATGCTAAACATTTACAGGTTTCCTCCTTTTCTTTCTAATTCTTATGAGCTGAAAATTTGAACTCAACAGGTTTTAAACCTCTTTCTTGGACCACACGAGTTCAGATTTCTCTTGATGCTGCAAAAGGGCTTGAGTATATACATGTACACACCAAGCCATACTATGTCCATCGGGATGTGAAGACAAGCAATATTCTATTAGATTCCAGTTTTCGCGCAAAGGTTGAAGTATTGGCATCACTTGTAAAGCTTCTTTCAATTGACTTCTATTAATTTCTTGGAACTTGATATTAAGTATGGCATGCCAGACACTTATGACATTGGGTCTTGTTACTGGATTACCTGCCATATTTGCTGGAAATTTGTACAATAAATACTTTTTCTTATGCTTTGGAGATATTTTGTGCAACTTGCTTCCTTAACTCGCTTTACTCTAAGTATTCTAGGCTAGGAAGCACGGACACGGACACGGACACGGACACGGACACGGATACGGATACGGATACGGATACATGATACAAGTACGATACGATACGGATATGGCAGTATGACAAACTTTTAAAAAAGGATTCGTGTACGACCAGGATACGTGTATAATAAAATATAATATATATTTTACTATTATTTAACGACTTAAAAATTATAACTTTCAATAATTCTTAAGCAATAGTAAGCAAAATTAGGAATTTTTACCTTAAAAAAGATGTAATATTGTCTTATTATGATATATCCATAAAATTAGCATGACCAATTAAAGGAATCAGAACCACATTTAACTAGTTAGTTTGTTTACAAGTATTTATTTTTAAGATTAATGTGTAATTAACTAATATTTTTATACTCTTTGACATATAATAGTAAATAATATTTAAAAAACATTCATGTCCTCAAAATTAAATGAAATTTTGTTGATTTTGTGTATTATATGTGAACTCGAAAGGAAAGAGTATTGGTTAAAATTAAAAATTCTACATCTTGTTCTATGTTTAGAAGTATCTGCTTAGTGTCCACATATTTTATTAATTATTGGATACGTATGATGCGTATCCGATATGTATTTTCTAGTATTTTACAAGTATTGTATCCGATACGGGTACGTCGACTTTGACGAAGTATCCGTGCTTCATAAATCCTAGGACGTGTAGTTTTAATTCAAATAATTGTGATATGTTAACTACTCCTAATCTATGATGAAAGGTGTCATTGTTGGAAGCATTCCTATAAATTTTGGCAAGCGCAGCAACTGAGCATCGAACAATTTGCTTTGCTAGCCAAAAAATAAAGTCCTGAAGGTTTTAAGAAGGTAAAAAGAAAAATGATAGAATGCTCCCATAAACACAACTAAATAAGTGTAAAAGGTGACTTGGACATCTGATATTGTCCTACTTTTGTTGATAGGGATTGTGTGTAGAGGCGAATTCGTCTATAAATATATATGGGAACATAGTGAACATGAATCATTTTAGATGATGGTTGCTGGGATTGTCTTACTTCATTGTGTTCTACAGCATTTCTAAAGTGTTTCGTTTCCAAGTTGTCTATGGGAAGTTTATACTAGGAGTATCGTTAGCAGTGTTGCGTTTATTTATTTGTTCTTTTTAATTTCAAACATGAAAATGATATTATTTCTAAATTTGTACCTTTCACAATCTTGAGGCTTGAGCTTAAATTTTTATTGCATGAGATATGAGCTATAAGGTATGATGTTATTATCCTTTGTATCTTGGGGTGCAAAATGGGAAGTATTAGATATTAGACATAACCATATGCCATTCCCTTTAAACAATGAATTGGAGTTAAGATGTATAATTTATCTTCAATGAGTTCAACCTACCCTCACAAAAAGTTCATAATTAATCAAGCTGACTCTGTAAAATGACAAAACCCAATAGTTTCTCATATTTATGGAGACCGAATTATATCGAATACACATATATAAGGAGTGTGAAGAAGCAATTTATAGAGAAATGGCAAAAAAAACTATGGTAATGCCTTTGAATGGAATGTTTGGGTTATTTTCCCGCGCAAAGGTAAAACTCGGGCTGTCAACCTAAAGCAACGATCAACATATCGTTTCGAAACGGTTAAAATAGCCTAAATGTTTCTGTTTTCAAGTAGACCGAAACGAATCAGTGATTGAATCAAAATTCTAGATGTTACGACATGTTTGCACTAATGTTTTGAGATATTTCAAAATATTCCAGTATGTTTTGACCAATCTTTTGTAAATAAATTCTCAAATTTTTGGTGTGTTTATATTTTTTTTGACTAAAACAATATGTCAAAACAAAATTTTGATTTGTGACCTAAAGGTTGTGGGTTTGCATATGAGGTGACCATTTTGTGCAAGTTATTCCAAGGATTAGCTATGTAGCAAGTCTACGTCTTCCAGAACCCTCGGCTAGTAGGGACTAAACTAAGAAATGATGATATACATCAACAGTTCAACTTTCAACTCTGGTAATGCACCTATTGATTCACGTATTACTTGAAGGCTCTTCTATTATTATTGGTTAGCAATGTTTTTCTCGATTTGTTTTATTGAAAAAAATTAATTGTGGTCTTTGGTGCTAGTGATGTATTTGTTGCAGTAATCTATATATTCTTTGGAATATATGTTAACTATTCAAGAGGGTTGATATGGTTATCTTTCCATAAGTTATGGTTTCGAGGATGCAAAATGGGTCATTTTACCCCTTACTGGAAATGGTTAGTGCACTCAGAGCATGATAGATTTATGAGCAATGGATCCTTACTGAATGAACCATGCTTTCCAGACTTTGCTGACTAGAACGTACCAGTTTAGGTTGGCAAGAAGATGCTGGTGAATTGATTGATGAATGTTTTTCTTTGACTTCTTTTGGACCTCCTTTGTGTCTGATTTTTGATTGTTCCTAGTAGCTTTATTGACTACTAGCAATAACTCCGTATCTGAAGACACTCTATAATATCAAAAAATTGTGCATTGATTGGACAACACTTATACTTTAAATAACAAAATCTTTTTCTTTCTTTTTTAATCACGCAATTTAAAATTAAAGTAAAGAGAGAAAATAAGGGAAGTAGGAGAGAGAGATGAGAGAGGTAGGTGTGGATTAGTGGATTTGTTTGGTATTGAGCAATGTGTTGGTTGAGTTGTTTGACATTGGGGGTAGGGAAGAATACTTTTTTAGCAGAAATTTTTTTTTTTTGGGATGAATTTTGTGCCATTATATCAAAGTAGATAAAAATTAGATCAATTTGACCGTTATTGTACTTTTATAAGTCGAGAATTCAACTTCCTAGCTGTAATATTAGATAGATTAGTGTTCAAGGAATCGGAATTGATCCATAAAAGCCTGTTTTAATGCTTCTGTGCTCCATGAATCAACAATTTAGAGAGACAGCATATGACCCTTTCTAGTGACATTCATAACTGAGTTGAACTTTTCAGAGACTTCTTTCCCACAGATTGCAGACTTCGGACTGGTAAAACTGCTAGAGCAGTCACCAGAGGTTAGAACGGCAGCTTCTAGAATTGTTGGAACGTTTGGTTATCTTGCTCCTGAGTACGTTATCTACTATTTCTTTTCTCTTTTGATTAAGATGATATATTTTCAGTTACACTGAAGAAATTTCTTATTTTGGTGTCGTGGAGTATTTGTTTATAGCATTCTAAATGTTGGATGGCTCATACAATTTTGTTATTGTTCAAACCAGGTATGTTCGAGATGGGTGTGTGACGACCAAGAGCGATGTTTATTCGTTTGGAGTTGTTCTGATGGAACTACTAACTGGCCAACCAGCACTTAGCAGAGATGCACATCCTACAAATGCCCTGTATAGTGAACATCGTTCTCTGGTGGAATACGTAAGTGTACAATAGTTGCGGGACTCATTACTTTGAAAGTAAATAAATAATTGCTGGAGGATATTGGAAAGGATTTATGAGTAGGATTATGCTACTGGTGAGCATGAAGTCAGGTGAGCCTTTTCCTAATTTCTTGGCATTGCAATCCTTTGCCTTGACCACCAAGAGGGTTTTTCTTGAATAATGCACAATCTGAGAAGAAATGGATATCAACTTTTGTGGTTTATCTAAGACACGGCAAGTACCAGTGTATTGAAGAGGTACACATAACAGATGAATGGAAGGATTGCGTGAGAGGAGGTGGAGAATTGCTACCATCCCTCTCACTTTCAATGTCTACAATAAACATAAAAGATGAGTCTACGCGGTACAAGGGTGCAGTTATTACAACATATGAAAACACTATCACTGTTATTCTCACTAGTGTGCACAGGCATCCACACACGTTTGTTGATAGGACAATCTTCTCTGAACTTGGATTCTTAACATTAAATTTAACTGTTTGGTCCTAGAGTTGATTGATTAGACAAACCCTGAATTTCAGATGCTCTCAGCTTTGGAGAACGATGATCCTTGGCATAAGCTTACTCAATGCATTGATCCAAATCTCACCCACTACCACAAAGATTCACTGTTCCAGGTTAATTCCATTTTCTTTTTCCAGTGGTTACAATCACTTACCAGAATATCGTTACAATTACCTCCAATTTTCTTTTGGTTACAATCAAGTTCTTGACTAATGTGGCTTAGATGCAGTAAAGATGTTTTGTTCAATATAAGTTCTAGTCATGCTAGTGTTTGGAAGTTGTCAATTGACTTGGAGATGTATGTAGAATATTTCGTACCTTCAGAATTTATTGGCTATAGCTTTCGTATTAAGCTGTATATGAGCTTTCTTCTTTTGATACTGAAGACACTACTTCCAATTTCTTTTTGGTACAACACGCACACATTTATCCTGAAGCACAAAGCCTAAATGGCATGGTAAATTAAATCTACGCACAAGCAGTCAACAGAGAGATGGTTCAAGTAGTAGCCCTCATCATGCTTACGATACTTCCATCAAATTTCATAGGCTTTTGAATGTGCTTATTATCTACTAAGGGGGTTATCTTGTGGAAAATTTCACTGATTTACCAGGTAAAATGGAAGTGATAATATACCTCCAATTGAAGAGAACAAATCAATGTTTCCAAGCAATAATATCCTAAAAGTTCAATGCTGTATTTTCTTTAGGTTCTGAATATGATAACCACAATTGCAAGAAATAAGCATGTCATCCTGATAGAAGTGTAAGGCTATCCTTGTAAGGATGGATCTAGACCATTCTGTGCAAAACCAGCACTTAAAATGACGTGACATGTGATCTGGCCACCCTCTGGCTTATGCTCAAGGCCTGTAAGAACTTGAAATTAAGAAAACCTGGCCACCGCATATCCTAATGAGCTTGATGTTGGCAATTTCTTTTAAATGGCCATGGAGTAAGACATTACTTTTTCAAGCATTTTGGAAAATCAAATGGCATACACGGCAAGAACAAAATCTACTGCCATCAATTTAACAAGAGCAAAAATCTTTTCATAATTGGCTCCCGACTGACCTACTCCAATGAATCCCCGAGTACCGTATATATGCAATAGAGAAGACCCAACTACCTAGAGCAGATGTACTAGGAGGAATCCTATCAAAGGTGTCTTGTATCAGAAGTCCTTGAAGGAATCATGTCTCAGCTGGTATTATTTGACAGGTGTCTCTAGTCAGGAGACTATTTTAGTATTCTAAATGTACAAACATTGATTTGATCCATTTAGTATATTTAACACAATCTTCTGTGGTCTGACTATTCCTATTTTTCCTCCAAAAGATGGCCGTGTTGTCCAAGGACTGCGTTGATGATGACTGGAATCGACGTCCAGACATGTCCCACGTACTACTCTGCCTCTCACACATCCTCGAGTGCTCCAGGAAGTGGGAGAATGATTGAGTAAATCCACCAAAAGTCCTGGTATTTTTTCTTTCCTACTGGCTTTCTCCTTTCCACTACTTTTTTACTCTTGCAGTTAAATTGTGCCTCTTCACGATGTATCATGTTGAAGGAACTGTCATGGTTGAATTGTTAACAGAATTTTCAATGGGAAATTGTATAGTCATGGTTGTAGCTACAAGATGCATTCATGAAAGTTGTGTTGCACTGTAAAGATGCCCCGAAATGAAGCATTAAGTGCTTCAGAATTTGTAGTTTGAACTTTGATAAACTACCTTATGTTAGGATATGGAATTGCAGGGTGAACCTCCTGGCTGTGTCTGCACCCCTACCTCCTTTATTGCTGAGTGGTCATTTAGGGTCCTTGGTGCAAACTAATGATTTAAAAATTGTTTTCTCTTGAAGTTTTGGTCTGTATAAATATGGAATACATAATGCAAATACAGGTGAAAGTAATACGAATATGAGGGGAGCTAAATTAACTAATACTTTTACATAATCTTGGTCAATGTGTTGCAATGATCGTAATTTTCTTTTATGGCTATGTACTAGGTTAATTAAGTGAGCGTCTACATTCAAGTTTTCTAAAATGAATCGAGAGAAACTTCTTGTCTCCTGTTTGAAATTCTGTATAACAAAGATTTCAGGTTTTCAGCTTCTGCAATCCTTTGAAAAGCCTTTTTTCGATCATGATTTCAAGAACTTCAAAAGGGCCTATAAACCGAGGATTCAACTTCCCATTCTTTCCAATTTTTCCAATGCCTTTTGATGGAGAAACTCCCAAGAACATATGACCTCCTATTTTAAGTTTCAATTTCATTTGTGATTACCAGCATAACTCTTTTGCCTACTCTGAGCAAAAATGATTTCAATCACGAATGAGTTTGATTTTTTTCTTGGCGCTCACTTGAACTAATTCAGGACCCAGAAAGTTTATTTCTTCAATTTCCTTTCAACGGCCTGGTTATTGATTTGATACATTCTTTCCTCTGATTTTACTCTCTTTAACACAACTTCGTGTGGTCTGACTATTGCTATATTTCATCCAGAAAGATGGCCTCCTTCTCTAAGGACTGCGTTGATGATGATTGGAATCGATGTCCAGACATGTCCCATGTAGTACTTTGCCCCTCACAAATCCTCAAGTACTCCAGGGAGTGGAAGAACTCTCGAGTACATCAACTCGAAGTCATGGTATTTTTTCTTTCCTACTGGCTTTCTCCTTACTGCTGTTTTTTTACTCTTGCGGTTCAATTGTACCTCTATGCGACGTATCATGTTGAAAGAACTGTCTTGGGTGAATAATTAACATAATCTTCAATAGGGCATTGTATAGTCAAGGTTTTGGTTACAAAATGTATTAATGAAATTTGTGTTGTGTCGTAAAGATGCCCTGAAATGAAGCATAAATACTTCAGAATTTGTATTTGAACTCGAGCAAAATACAGTAGTATGGCAGAATATGGAATTGCAGATTAATGGCCTAAGAAGATTCTCTCCAAATTGTCCTAAATAAAAATAACCAAATATAGCAGTGCATAATTGTATGAAAATAATACGAATCTTAGGGACAAATTAACTAGTACTGTTGCCCAATCTCAATGTGTTTTGTTGGAGAAACTTTCGAGAAAAAGCATCGTATCTTATTTGAAGTTTCAAATTCATTCTGTGGCTATTAGCCTAACTCTTTTGTCTATTTTGAGCAACTTGAAGTCGATGAGTTTGATTTTTGTCTTGGTTCTCAATCGAGCTAATTCAGAACTAAAGAAAGTTTAATTACTCATGAAATTCTTCACCCTTTTTGGCAAAAAAGTGGAAGGAAATGAAGAGTTAAGTGGATAGATTTTTTTTTGCCTTATTAATTGACGGGAAATACTATGTATATCAAATTTGCATTCCAAATGAAGGGAAATACTATGTATCACAAATTTACAACTTAAATTTGCATCCCAAATGAAGGAAGTTATTGGATGAGTGAGGTTCATCAACTTTTTTAAATGGGATTTACTGATTTAATGGTTTTTGTTCATTTGGGATACAAATTTAGGTTGTAAATTTGGATTGTAATATTAATTGTCCACATTGAACAACACTAACCCTTTGAACCTGTGCATAGGGTTGGCCCAACTCACCTCTCTATGAATTAAGCCTTCCCAACCCTAAACCATTTCAAATGAGAACTTTATGGTCGTTTTTTTTTTTCCTGGAAATTTGATACAAATTATAAATACCATTTAACTATGTCATTCGTTTTAATTAATCCATTCCAATTTTATTCAGGTAAAAATTATAGTTTTTCTCTAAACTTTGTTTTCGGTTTCAATTTAGTTCATGAACTTTCAATTGTTCCAATTTAATTTCTTAACTATCAATTTTGTCTTAATTAAGTCATTCAATCAATATCCATCATTGGATCAACAAGAGAATAGCTCAATCTAATATATTTCAACTTTGATCTAATGGTGAAAATTGATGGAAGAACTTAATTGAGACAAAATTGATAGTTGATTGACTAAATTGAGACAATTAAAAGTTCAAGGATCAAATTAAAACCAAAAAAAAAAAAAAAAATTTAGAGACCAACAATAATTTTTACTCTTTTTATTATACCCTTGTTTTTTTAAATCGTATCAACCAGTCCCTTATTCCATATCTTGAAGTTGAGTGCAAATTTTCTTTTGTGATAAGGTGTATTTGGTTTAAGGATTATGAGAGAGTACTGGATAAAATAATATTTGGGTCCATTTTATCTCATTTATTTTAATGTTTGGATACGCACTTTGGGTTCGGTATTATTACCTACAAATAATCTAATACCCGGATGAATAGTATATTTACACTCGGGAACACCTTCTTAAATAAATCCGCCTATTTGGTGGGTTAAAATAATCTGATTGAAGAGTATTTGTATAAGATATATTTTACCTTTGGCAAACTCATATATAAATACCAAACTTGAGTCTGGATTGAACTAAGTTGAGGTTGTTAGTAATTTTAATAGCTATACCATCATTCAATACTCTATCCAAACAAAGTGTTGTACGGTATAAGTGTAGGTCTACAATTTTTCAATACTTGAACCAAACAAAGAATAAGGTGCATGAATTTTAGATGAGATGGATGGGTTTATCTAGTTCATGCAATCCATAGCCTAACAAAACATAAGCAGAAAGGGACAACCCGTTCAAGAAACTTTCACGTCCGATTTTGAAGAGGGGGGAGCTCCTGTAAGGTCCTATCCCAATTTTTCTTTTGCTAAACCCGTAGCTAAAAAAACCTACTTTTTTACACTTACGAGGTTTATTTAAATATGAAATTCAATCCTAGATATACAACGTCTTACTTTGTTTTTTTACTACCCAAGGATTCGATACACATTATTTTAACTCAGGCCCAAAATAGGCTTGATCCTAGGAAAGCCGTCCTAGAAGTGTCAAGAAAGCCCATTCTTTTGGATCATAAATTTGGGATGAAGCTAGTCAATTTGGTAATCTCATATGAGACTTCAAGCCTCCATCGTGGAAGAGATAGATTGACCATCTCACTTTTGAGTCTTCCGTAGTGCGCAATGAAAGCCTTCTTAAATCATTTTAAAAGTGTAAGTTTGAGATAAGATAAAAAAAGTTTTGTTGACAAAATGAAAAATAGTGTGCTCTTTACGTCCCTTCAATCTCCATAATTTTCCCTTCAATCTTCTATGCTAAGACTTCTTTGTTTAATATGCTCATTACATCCAAGAGTTGTCGAAAATATGAGCTCTACCTCGTAGTTTTCAAAAGCGTAGAAAAAATGAGTAATTCGAGAGACAGTTCGTTAAAGAGAGTAAACGCTGCTTGTTGTTGTCAACTATCTTGTTATTCCGAAAGAATGTAGTATTACCAGTAGTTTTCTATCCCAATACTAGGTGTATCACTGTTATACCTAGGGCCAGATCTGAAATGATACAAATAAAAGTTAAAAATGCCATAGCTGGGAAGGTACCAACGAGAAAAACTAAAAGGAAGCGACCTCAAAAAGTATTAACCAAAACGAAATAGTAATTTTTTTTTTTTAATCTAAATAGCCCCTAAATTCTTTCACTAGTTTTAATTAAACCATTGAACTAAATTTTGTCTCAATTGAGCTCTCCAACTTCTTAATTTGATTCAACGTAGGTCCAGTTCTGTGAATTTTTTAAACAGAAGTGACTCTTATGATTAATCGAGAGCGCGATAATTTATACATTCTGATAAAAAAAAACCTCGAATACCCGAACACAATTTCATATATCAAATGTGAGGTTTTTCAGAGGATTGTGTTTAATGATTTGAGATTTTTCATCAAAATATCTAAAGTACCCATATGAATCAATCAAAATATCTAAAATGCCCTAAGATTTTTGATTTAAAATGCCCTAAGATTTTGTGGGGGTTTTTTCAGAGGATTGTGAGTTATTTTCATTAGAATATTTGATGGAGTTAGACGAAATACGCACAGTGAATTATATTAAGAAAGTTGGAAGGCTTAATTAAGACAAATTTTAATTCACAGAACTAAGTGAAACTAGTAGTATAACTTAGGGGCCTTTATAACTACCTTAAAATTGAATTGGACTCTAAGGGATAGTTTAAGTGGTAACAGTGACGGGTTATAAACTCAGACGTCCTGAGTTTGAATTTTAATAATTTTTTGGAGTCAGGTCATGAAAGATTTTTCTCTCATGAATATCCTAACATCGGCGTAAATAACTTGTATTTGATCAGACTGAAAAAAATTATAATTAAAATACACATAAATTTACCTACACATCTATTGAAAAAAGAAAAGAAAATAAAACAACCTATAAAGCTTGTGGAGCACTGAAAGTACCACTTATAAAGCTTGTGGAGCACTAAAAGTACACAATCTCGTGTCGATTACATATAAAACAATCTATTAAAATCATATGGTGATGTGGGAAAGGCCATTACTGTCAGAGATCTAATCATGAAGCTGTCTGTTTATCCAAATTTGAAGTATAGCATAGTGTCCATAAAGTATAATTCATAGTACAGTTATTGTGGAGGATGCATTACATATAGGTCCGTTAGTTGAACGAATCCAAGCCGAATTCGAGCTGAGCATGAAAAACTTGTTTCTTAATTGAGCTTAAAAAAATTTTCAAGTTCGGCTCGTTTAGAAAACGAGCTGAGCCTAAACGAGTCAAAAACAAGTCGAGCCCGAGTATTTGCACATAAACGAGTCGAGTCTGTCGAGTTTGAGCCGAGCTTGTAGGACTTATTTTTTAAACGAGCTTAAAAACTTAATTAAGTTCGAGCTCGTTTAGAAAATGAACCAAGCTTGAACGAGCCGAACCCGAATCGAACTCAAGCCAAACTCGAGTAGCTCAGTTTGATTAACAGCCCTAATTACATAGAAAGAGTTTAATCACTTCTCAATTGTTTCCACTTATTTACAAGAAAAATATGAGATTTCTAATTAGTTTATGTTGATTTTGTACAACGGATAATTAATAGTTATAATATTTATTAAAAAATTGGAATTCAATATAAGAAAATATAATAAAATAAAATATAAATATATAACTTGGTTCAATACAATGTACCCAAATCGGTACACCGTATTTATATCTACGGATCAAAAGTTACATCGATATATTATTTACTAAAAATCTGGTTATTTAGTAACTGATTATATCATACTCAGCCATATTCATAAGGATAAAATATTATAACCTAAACATATAAAGATACAATTTGATCTCAATGTTTCATATCATACCTCTAATATACATAGTGATAGTATATTAAAACTCTATCAATTTATTTTGATTTAGTCATAAATAAGCCTTTTCAAGATCTATTAGGAATCTTTTAATTCTTTTCCTATTCGGTATGAAAATTTTCAGATGTGGTGTTCCAGCATATTATCATCTTAACCGTGTTAGTCTTGAGTTTGTCCGATGTCGGGTTTATGTCGTGTTGAAATTACCACCTTTATCTTGGATAAGTACATTTTTAGTTTTTACTTTTCAATGATCCCAATTATGAATCAAGGGTATGTAGTGTAATTAAACCAGGGTTAACTAATCCCAAATTTGCATTGTAAGGTCTATGAAATCAAATTTATAGGTTAATTCAGATTCCTTCGCAAAGGATTTTATCCCGAATTTTAAATTATTAAAACTTACTGGTTAATCGATGACACTTTCTAGTTTCAAGTTTAGTCAAATCTTTCTCCCAAAGAGGTTAGGCCGGAGAAAATATTTAATGCAACAATGACATTACTTCATCATTACCGATACATGGTTTCACCATCTATAATCTATAATATAAAATAGGGTTGATTTCAATAAGTTTATTCGAGGGTATCAAATAGACTCATCCAACGGCCACCAACATCCCTCTCAAAACTATTCACATTGCACCATACATTTAGGCACGAGTTACCCCTAGTTCAATTGAAAAACTATAGGTGGGCAAAGTCAACCCTACTAATTCGATATGTTGATGATTGAATGTGGTAGTTACTGGTAATTATAAAAATAGTGGAGTTCATTTCGCCTGCTTGTAGTTTTCTAATTGGATGGTGAAACCATGTGGTACTAATAACGTGGTGTCACCGTTACATTGAATATTTACTCTAAATTATGAAGTGGTAAATGATAATTATTTTTTTTTTCAAATTTGTGTTCAACTTTTTTATAACTTTTTTACACGTGGT
This sequence comes from Ilex aquifolium, assembly GCA_951799425.1. Lineage (NCBI taxonomy): Eukaryota > Viridiplantae > Streptophyta > Magnoliopsida > Aquifoliales > Aquifoliaceae > Ilex > Ilex aquifolium. Next base: position 19,224,371 of record OX637403.1, read on the forward strand.
TAACTTAATGAATCAAAACAAAACTGTTTATCCACTAATCAATAATCAAAATTTCGTTGGAAACGTCAAAAACGTTTTGATTTCCATGGAGAGCGAAACGAATTAGTAATAGAATTGAAATTCTAATACTTCGAGTATTCCATAATGTTTCGAGATATTTTGTAATATTTTAATGTATTTACACAATTGTTTCAAAATATTTCAAAATATTTTTGTATATTTCGACCAATATTTTTGAAAAATAATTCTTAAATTTTTTTTTTTTTTCGAAACGGATTGAAATGTTTCAAAAACACATCAAAACTTTTTTCCTTTTTTAAGTCGTAGAAATAATGAACTTAAACAAAATTTTGATCTAGTACCACTAATACTTAAATTGGTCATTGTGCAATGGCCCATGTTTGAATATTGAGAAGTTAGTTAAATGTTCAATTCACTCCAACTTTTTCCACTTTGATTTTGGAAAAAGAAGAAAAGTTCATAAGGTTGGCAGCCATCAACGAAGTGGTCAAAACTAACATTATGGACCAAACTGGAATTGTCAATGGCTGTGCACTTGCAGCTATTACATGAAATATAATTGAATCTACCATTACCATATGTAATTAAGGCTGTTTTATTTAATTAATAATTAAGATTCGTCTCTTTTGAACGAATAACTACTACATAAACTTAAAATACGAGCAATCGTATGACAAACCATGCACACCAACTTAGAAATATCTTTTACGAGACTACTCAAACTTAGAACTTCGAATTCAACAAATAAAACTCTGACATTCAAGTTACTTGATCATGCAAAGTGGGCACTAAAATAAACTTTGACCTCGGATAAGCAATAGGACATTCTTATGTTCTAACATCTATACTTCAAGGTTTGGCAGCCTCTCCACACCAAACCTAGAATTTTTTTGTTCAACACATAAGCAATGATGGATCGGGCAGCCGGGAAAGGGGGGGGGGGGGGGGTGGGTGTGGGTGGGGGGTGTCTCCCAAAATTAATTTCTCTTCATTAACCTAGTTTTAAAAATACCACAAACTATAGACACTCGACCTTTTAGCTATTCTTAAGATGACCCTTCCTCATATAACTTAGTTAGGATAATTCTCGAATCTGTTAAATATGATTTATACTTGAAATGACCCAGATCCAGCTACTCGCATTTTTAGATAAATAGTTATGGGTAAAGCAAAGTTTTGTTATTCAAAAAATATGGTGTATATAATTAGATTTAGAAACTTAATAACTGTTACAAATCTAAAATAGAAAACTTACTGTTAAAAATAAAATAATGCACTCACATAGATGCAGAACAACAACAATGATCAAAACCAAAAAGTAGAAAAAATACAGAATAAATTTGAGCCCTATATCCACAGTCTCCTTAAGACAAATTTGCTCTCTCTCGGTACTCAGGATTGATGAACAATTGTCTCCCAATATTGAACGGATTTACGTTCTTGGAAAAGTAGCACTTTAATCTCTAAGACTCCAGCGAACACAATTTTGTGCCTTGTACTTGAACCGACGAATAACAACAACGATGCAACAATATGTATGCAGAGGGAGAGAAGTATGAAAGTCAAAAGAATTGTTCATGAATTTGGGTGTTTTGGATCTCCGTATTTTTAAATGGTAGTAGGGGTCGCCCTTTTATAGACTCGAGGCGCCCGTTCAATTAAACTGAACAGGCAAGGGATGTCACTGTTCGTCACACCTATTCAGAGACACACTCTGGACTACGACAATTAAGTATGGCATATATTTTAAACATTAATTTAAAAGATGGTTGGGTTAGGCACTCGAAGGCGAAGGCAGCAGACCGCAAGGTAAGGCAATGCGAGACAAAGCGAGGTGACCACGGGATGCGGCACTCCAAGCCAAGGTGCCAAGGCCTTAGGCCCCACTTGCCAAGGCGCTAAGCAAGGCAACCAAAGCAAGGCGGCGCCAAAGGCTTGGGCCCCACCTTTGGCCTCTAATGTATGTTTCATCCATTACTCCGATCTGATTTATTTTTGAATCAACTTTAAATCCAAAAATTCAGTCTATTATATCAATAAAATTGATAATTTTTGAGACATAATTTCTCATTCAAATATTAATGGTTCGGAATAATTAATTAAATCATGGTCCCACTAATTTCGATGTGTGAGTCCTATTTTAATTTATTTTTCATAACCATTTTTCCAACAATCCCCCACATGAATGGAATTTCAATGTTTGGTAATGTAGACACTGGTTCAAATACAGGTGAAAAGTTACTGCATCTAGATAAGTAGTCAGTGGCATTGAACTTTCCGTAGTGACAAACTATCGGATTTACCTGGCTATCCAGTGGACATGATGTCTTTTCAGCTATTTGTGTAAACTAAGACAATAGAATTCACACAATTTCCCTTCAGACACAGTTGATTTTCATGTTTGTATTCGTTTTGGCCTTGAACACCACTTGATTTCATAAGTAATTTTAGAGTAATCAACCTATGATTCTCATATAAGCGACCTCTTCTTTACTCACATAAGTAATTTTTGATTAAGAATATCCTGCTATACGTCACTTGAAAATTTCTAAGTCACAGAATATCATTAAAATTGTAACTTACCGTGGTTCTCGCGATAGATGTGCACTGTCTCATCATAGGAATGTGAAAGAGTATAGAAAATCTCCTCAATGTGTATTGAGTTACACATAATTCGGTTGTCCCTTTGAACTTAGATCTTGAGATCTCCAGTCATCTAAGTTGGGTTGCCATTATGATGACTCTTGTTTAAGTAATAGGCATTAAACTCATTCCTCTTGATGAACTTTTCACTTGCTCTCTAGTCAAATCTTTTGTAAACGGATCTGCAATATTATCATTTGACTTCACATAGTCAATAGATATAATACCATTAGAGAGCAATTGTCTAACGGTATTGTGTCTACGATGTATGTGTCTAAACTTACCATTATACATACAATTTTGTGCCCTTCCAATCGTAAATTGGCTATCACAGGGAATGCATATTGCAGGCACAGACTTTGGCCAATTTGGAATATTCTCTAAGAAGTTGCGAAGCCATTCTGCTTCTTTTCCAGCTTTATCTAAGGCAATTAACTCAGATTCCATTATAGATCTAGCAATACAAGTTTGCTTTGAGGATTTTCAAGATACGACCGCACTACCCAAGGTAAAGACATATCCACTTGTGGATTTTGAATTTTTAGTATCGGATATCCAATTAGCATCAGTAAATCCCTCGAGTACTGCTGATACTTCGTGTAGTACAAACCTTAGTTTTGAGTATGTCTTACATATCCCAAAACTCTAATAATTGCTTTATAGTGGTTTTTTCCGAGATTACTTGTATATCGACTTAGCTTACTAAGTATGCTATATCCGTACGGGTACAATTATTATGTACATTAAACTATCAATTATACGTTCATATTCTAACTATGATATGCTATTACCCTTGTTCTTAGAAAAATGGATATTAACATTGACAGGTGATCTCATATGTTTTATCTCATACTTCTTGAACTTATCAAGTACTTTATCAATATAATGAGATTGAGATAACATGAGTCCATTTGACGTTCTAGAAATTTTAATTCCTAATATAACATCAGCAACACCTAGGTATTTCATTTCAAACCTGTTTGTCAACAAGTTTGATAGCTTTAATGACATCGTTATTGCTACTTATAATTAGCATGTTGTCTACATAAAGACATACAATAATGTATCCATTATGAATGCTTTTAACATATACACTTTTGTCACACTCATTTATTTTGAACTCATTTGACAACATTACTTTGTCAAATTTTTCATGCCACTGCTTCGATACTTGTTTTAAACCATACAAAGATGTAACAAGTTTGCATACTTTCTTTTCTTGTATATTAGCAATGAACCCTCAAGTTGTTCCATGTATATTACTTCATCTAATTCACCATTTAAGAATGTTATCTTTACATCCATTTGATGTATTTCAAGACTATTCAATACAGCTATAACAATTAACATCCGTATGAAAGTAATTCTAGTAACTGGTGAATAAGTGTCAAAATAATCCAATCATTCTCTTTGTTTATATTCTTTGGCTACAAGCCTAGCTTTGTACCTGTCAATGAATCCATCGACTTTCATCTTCTTTTTAAAAATCCATTTATAGTTTAAGGTTTGTTACCTTGTGGAAGATCTACCAACTCCCATGTATGATTTCTCATAATGGATTCGATTTCAGAATCGACAGCTTCCTTCAAATAAGAAGCTTCGGGGGAGGACATAGTTTCTTTGAAACTTTGAGGATCATTTTCTAATAGATAAGTTAGAAAATCATGATCAAATGACTTCGAAGTCTTGTCCTCTTGCTACGTCTAGGTTCATCTTTAATGAACTCCTCGTTTTGACAATTACTAGTTGTAGCCTCAATTAGTCTCTTAATGAGCTTGATTCATGTGACATATTAAATGGAGCTTGATTCAAAGAATGAAGCATTCTTTGACTCTATAATTGTATTAATATGCACATCAGGAATCTCAGATTTGTAAACAAGAAATTGATATGCACTACTGTTATGGACATAACCAATGAATACAAAATCAAGAGTTTTTTGTCATATCTTAACCTTTTTGGTTTAGGAATTGTCACTTTTGCTAGACACCCCCACACTTTTAAGAATTTATAGGAAGGTCTTCGACCTTTCTATAATTCATATGGTGTCTTATTAGTTTTCTTATGAGGCACCTTATTAAGAATATAATTAGCAGATAATAAGGCCTCCCCCCACAAATTTTGGGGTGCTCTCGAACTTAACAACATAACATTCATCATTTCATTCAATGTTCAGTCTTTGCGTTCAGCTACACCATTTGATTGAGGCGAATAAGGGCAGTCGTTTGCTGAATGATTTCATGTGTTGCACAAAACTCCTCGAAAGCAGATTCATATTCACCACCCCCTATCACTTCTTAGTGTCTTTATCTTTCTACTATAAGTTGATTCTCAACTTCATTCTTATAATGTTTGAACATATCAATAGTCTCATATTTACTTCTAATTAAGTAAACAAAACAGTATTTTGTACAATCATCAATAAAAATAATAAAATATTTTTTACTACCTCTTGTTTGCACAAATTTGAAGTCACAAACATCACTGTGAATTAATTCAAGAGGTTTAGTACTTCTTTCAATTGACTTGAAGGATGTTCTTGCCAACTTTGATTTCACACAAATCTCACATTTATGATTTGACTCAATAGACATCTTAGAAAATCAATCAAATTAACTAATCTTCTAATTGCATCATAATTAACATGTCCTAGTCTAGTATGCCACATATTAGAAGACTCAAGTAAGTAAGAAGAATTCATCTCATTCTTATTATTAGAAGATATGGGTACAACAGTCATTATATTGAGCTTAAAAAGCTCATCACTCATGTATCCCTTCCCTACAAATATCTCATTCTTAGTGAGTACAAATTTATCGGATACAAATACTAACTTAAAAGTCATTTTTGCTAAGAAAAGAACCGGACACTAGATTCTTGCGAATGTCAAGGACATAAAACACTTCATTTAAGGTGAGTTCCTTGCCGGATGTCATCTTGAGTATCACATTTCCACAGCCTTCAACCTTTGAAGTAGATGAGTTTCCCATGTAGAGCTGTTCATCATGCTATATTTTCTTGTAAGTAGAAAACATCCACTTATTTGAACAAATATGTCGGGTGGCGCCAATATCAACCACCATTCATTGGGGCTATCCACCAAGTTACATTCGGAAATCACTGCAGAGAGGTTCATGTCAGAGACTTCCATTGAAAGCTTGTCTGATTCAATCATGTTTGCTTATGCATTAGACTTCTTGAAATTCTTTGGCTTAGACAGTCTTTTGAAATATGCCCCGGTTTGCCATAATTGTAGCACTTGCCCTTGACTTTCTTTGATCCCTGACTTGGACCATCACAATTATGCTTACTCTTTTTGTTAGCCTTTATTCCTCCTTCCACGATGTTGACTTTGGATTCTATAGAGTTAAAGACACCATTTTTCTTTTCAGATTTACGGTTGTCTTCTTCTATCCTCAAACGAATAATTAATTCTTTAATTTTCATTTCCTTGCGCTTGTGCTTGAGATAGTTCTTAAACTCCTTCCATTGGGGGTGGTAATTTTTTCACAATTGTAGCTACTTGGAATGACTCACTAAGACACATACCCTTGGCATGAATGTCATGAAAGATTACTTGAAGTTCTTGAACTTGAGATATAACAGTCTTAGAATCCACCATTTTGAAATCTAAGAACTTGCCAACGATGAATTTCTTTGTGCCGACATCTTCAGTCTTGTACTTTTTGTCCAAGGAGTCCCATAAAAGTACCTTTGCGGTTTTGACAATACTATAGACATTATATAGTACATTGTCTAACCCATTGAGGATGTAATTTCTACACAAGAAATCCGAATGCCTTCAAGCATCCACAGTAGCCACATTTTCCACATTAGTTTCATTCTCATCAAGTGAAAGAACATCTTCTTTAAGAAACATTGCAAGATTAAGGGTGGTGAGATAGAAAAGTATCTTAGATTGCCAATGTTTGAAGTCTAAGCCATTGAACTTCTTAGGCTTCTCCCCATGAAACACATTCACGGTAGTAGGAACAACTGTTGTACGAACAACAGGACGAGGAATAGAATCATTTGTAGTAGCTATTTCTGTTACACAAACAGAAGCAATACAAGTGTTGTTTTATTATGTAAAGCACTTACAGAATCTGGTTTAAACATTTTAAAACAATAAATTAACTAAATACAAAATTATGTTTTTAATTTGCAGACAAGGGGCTAAGGGCACCTACCAAAGGAGGAGGGCACCTGCTTTGGGAGAGGGTGTCTCTGGAGGGGCGCCTACTTTGGGGAGAGGGTGTCTCCTAGAGACAAAATACAAAATTCTATTTTTTTTTAATTTAAAATATCGTATTGAACACAAGAATCAGAATACAAAAATCTATCTTTAACACAACTGTCTTAGATTATAACAGTATGTAATCTAATTATATAACAAAGTCATAAAACGGGGGCAAATTTGTCTTAAGATTGTTATTCAAAATATATTGTGTATATAATTAGATTTAGAAACTTAATAAATGTTGCAAATCTAAAATAGAAAACCTACTGTTATAAATAAAATAATGCACTCACATGGACGCAGATCAGCAACAACGATCAAAACCAGAAAAGCAGAATAAATACAGAATAAATCCGAGCCCTATATCCATAGTCTCTTTAAGAAAAAATTGTTCAATCTTGGTACTTAAGGTTAATGAGCAATTGTCTCCCAAGATAAAATGAATTTACGCTCCTGGAGAAGCAACATTTCAACCGATGAAGAAGAAGAACGATGCTACAATATGTATGTAGAGGGAGATAAGTATGAAAGTCAGAAGAATTGTTCCTGAATTTCGGTATTTTGAATCTCCGTATTTTTAAATGGAAGTAGGGGTTGTCCTTTTATAGACTCTAGGCGCCTGTTCAATTAAACTGAATAGGCAAGGGATGTCACTGTTCGTCACACGTGTTCAAAGACACACTCTGGACCACGATAATTACGTGTGGCACGTATTTTAAAAATTAATTTACAAGATGGTTGGGTCAGGCACTCAAAGGCGAAGGCAGTAGACTGCGAGGCGAGACGAAGCAAGGCGACCATAGGAGGCGGCGCCCCAAGCGTGCCAAGGCCTTGGGCCCCACTTGCCAAGGCGCCAAGCAAGGCAACACCAAAGGCTTAGGTGCCACCTTTGGCCTCTAATGCGTACTTCGTCCATTACTCCGATCTGATCCATTTTTGACCCAACTTCAAATCCAAAAATTCAGTCTATTATATCAATAAAATTGATAATTTTTGAGGCATAATTTCTGATTCAAATATTAATGGTTTGGAACAAATAATTAAATCGTGATCCTACTAATTTCGATGTGTGAGTCCTATTTTAATTTATTTTTCATAACTATTTTTCCAACAAGTTTGAAATAAATTACACATCAAATAAATTCGACATGACATGATCTATTTTTAGTCCTACTACACAACCACTACTTGATTATAGAAAGATTCTACACAAATTAAGATTTATATTCTACCCTACTACGGATCCACTACTTGAACAGTGGCTTCTTTTGTCCTTTATGTAGCCAGGTAGATTTACTTTTGGTCTTCGCAAATCTGATTCAATCTCACTAATTTATCTTAACTTTATTAAATAATTTATTTTTTAGAAGGTATTAAATAATATGAAGAAAAAAAGGTTAACCTCCAAGGGATTTACCTCCATTTAGATTAATGTCCTTTCCTCAGAAGGGTCATACGCAGTTGCCCCACAATACGTGCAACGATTAATTAAAAACTCACATAGCGGCTAAAAATAAAACCCACGTTTACCTCTGGATACAATTGGTCTAGATTAATATAATAAAATAGTTTAAGTTGGGTTTCAAATACAATGGTGAGTTGGTATTGGATTACACTTCAGTACTGTCAGCCTACTTTTTGGTATCATACCAAAAAGTAGGAAACTTTCCTTATATGACATGTGTCCACTAAAAATCTATGACCGGTGAAACCGGTATGGTATATTTGAAATATGTTATAACTCCACATAGGTTGTAATATAACCAGAAAAATTATAACTCAACCCAAAAAATTATAACATCGATCCCAAAAAATTCTAACTCCACCCAAAAAAATGTTAACCTCACCAAAAAAATAATATCTCCACCAGCCAAAAGGTTAGAACCCAATCCCCAAAAAGATTGTAACCCAAGTCTGAACCCAAAACTTGAAACTCTACCAAAAACTTGAAACTTCATCCCAAAAGTTGGAACAACATTCAATTACAACCGAGCATAACTAATGGCGGCCGATCCTAATTTAATAATAGGTTAATAATACTTTTATCCTTTAAGTATCAATTTTATTAGTTTCATCCAAAAAATATTTAATTTTGTTATTTTATCTGTTGGGTTTTATTTTATGGAGTCTAGTTTTTGTGTGTGACCCGGATGACAACCCGATCCCGAAATAATGTTGCGTGGATCTTAATGGAAAATTTAATGAGGCTTTGTCCATGAGTGCTACGGCTTGGGCCGTGGGGGTCCGGGGGCAACGCCCCTGGGAAAAATTTTCTATTGGGCTTGGGCCTGTTTTGTAGCCCGGTGCGCAGGACATATAAATACTGCTCCTTGGTGATTAGGGTTTGATTGTATTGTATAGCCGCCGCTCTCTGTATCTTCTTCCATCTCAGTAGTGAAATCCCTGCAACCTCGTGGACGTAGGTAAAAAAGCCGAACCACGTAAAAATCTGTGTGTCTTGTTCTTTCTTGTTTCTCATTATTTTCTGTTCTTGGTTTGTTCTTGGATTGTGTGTGTTTATCTGTGGGTTTAAAGCAACTTAATCCCAACATTATCCCCAAAAATTTTAATCATAATCGTCCTTAATCCTTCTTACTGAAACAGAAAACCCTATATTGCAACATAACAAATTAGGACTGATCATAAATATTTGCGACCAATCCTAATTTAACAAATAAGTTAATTACACTTTGATTTTTATGAGTTTCGTCCCAAGGACCGACCATAAATATTTGTGATCGATCCTAGTTTAACAAATGGGTTAATTGTACTTTTATCATCTAAGTATGATTTTTGTGAATTTTATCATCATGGTCGATCCCGATTTAACAAATTAGGACGTTATACTGGATCCTATTCAACTAGTTTGATTATTTGATTGGTTTCAATATCAATCCATAATATATCAATAAACAGTATGAGTATGAACTAATCAACTTTTAACAAAATATCCATATCTCTCAACCCTATTTTTCGCCCAAAAACAATTCAATCCACTATTCTATTCGAATTGAATTCTAATCGACACTAACCTCACACGATCCTTCTGTATACACTCACGCTCTCAGGCTCCACACGTGAATCCAAGTTGAGAGCGAATTCTTTATTTGAATTCCCAAATTCATGCAAATAAATTCACCGCCAGCTTTCTGCCAACAAAGACACAATTCCATTAAAATTTTAAACTTCATTAATTGGCCACACTAGCTGTACTTCCTTAATAAAAAGATTTTCAGTTAACTGCCACATGAAAAAACACGTGAGAAGGTTGAAGAAATGAGGGAACGGGCTGCAACCATTTATAGGCATGGGGAGGTCTCCTTCATTTTGGTTTTATCGATGTGGGATTCAGGTACAAGGCATTCAAATGTCTTGAGGCTCATCACAGTTCATTGTTCTCTTTCTTTTTTTTTTTTTTTTTTGGAATTAAGATTTTACTCTACTCATTTACAATATATTTGTATATAATATTTTATTTTTTTTAAATATGGCACTCTCAAAGGCGCTCTCACTCTCAAATATTTTTGAATGTTGCCACGTTTGCGCTCCGGCTCTCCCTCCATCTCCCGCTCCAGCTCCCGCTCACGCTCTATGTGATCTAGGCGCTAACAGTTCAGGTTGAACCCAAATCGATTCGAATTTTAATATATAAAAATAAAATTTAATCAGCTCAAATTTTAATATGTAAAAAAAAATTGGGGGTACAATTTTAGCAGTAAATTAAATTAGGAAATCATGTGTGGACAAGCAAAAGTAAAAAGTGAAAGTTGGAGAAATGGTTAAGATGAATGGTGAAATGTGTTTAGGTAGGATTAACCAGAAAGCATGTGAGAATAATTATTCTTTTTTTTTTTTTTGGGATGATGAGAAACCTCTACAACACAAGGTTATATTAGACTCATCTATGAATTTTTTTTCTGAATATCTGCAATTTCTTGTTAACCACATATAAGTTTTTTTCTAATAACAAAAAACCTTTTAAAAGCATCATCATATTAGACTCACCCATACAGAAGAAACACCAAATACTAACAATTATATGTGAAGCACATATACTTTCTCTTTGTTGGACAAAAACAGTTTTTTAAGTATAAAAACTGAATTTTTGGTCGACTTTGAACCTAAATTAAAGTGGGACCCGTTCGTTGTTTCGAATATTCACTTGCTCAAATCGAGTAAGAAATGAATGAGAAAATAGGCTCTAAAGTGACCCTCTTGAAATGTGAAAATAAAGGTTGTGCAATGTGAGATTTGACATCAATCCCCAATTGGTTGAGGAAAAAGTTCTACATGGACATATATAGGTCAAGTTTGCTCTATGAGATTGGGCTCCAAGGGGTACCACAGTTTTATTAGCGGAACGAGCACCTACATGTCTTCGGTTCTACCACACACGCGCGCGCGCGCTGCCCTCCACGACCCGGCCGGGCTCGGGTATGGATACGGGAGTGTTTTAGACCAAGCCCTATCTTTTTGGAAAAAATTAATTGGGCGAGAATTTCTTAATCCGAAATTAATTTTCGGTACCCATTGGATCACACTGGTTCGAATTTTTGCTTCCCTCTAGTCCGAGTTGTGTCTGTTCATAGAGAATAGTTACACAAGTGGTGTCTTCTGGCTTGCATTGAGTTGTGTCTATTCATACTAGGTTGTGTCTTTTAGTATGGTGACTGTCCGAAAAGTCACCAAAGTGTCTATAAATACCCAGGCTCATTACCATTCTGCATTCAATTCATTCATCAGTCATATTCAGAGGTAAGCCAAACATTAGTGCATTGCATTTCAGCATTAATGTAGTTTGCATTTGGAGAGTACACAACACAATTTTTGGTTCGCTGGACGAGTAGATTGGAGTGCAACTTCTGCTCGTATAAAGATCATTGTATCCTGGGAGGCAGACGCTTGATATTCCATAAGCACCGTGTGTGGGGGCGAAATCTGTCTTAAGGACATAGTGTCAAACACTAGCCTTGATCTACCTAAAGTTCAATAAAAGTTCCTGTTCTGCAATCGGGTCAGTATTTATATTGGTTATACAAACAGTTACGTATAACTCTTTCATGTAACTCTTTTATGTAACTCTTTCATGTAAGACTATTTCTGTGTAACTTTTTCGCACTTGATTGTTACTGTTTCGCACTTGATTGTTACTGTTTTGATTTACATTACATGTTTCAAATTAAAATTTTTAATAAATGATTTTACTATATTTAGAATACCACAAACAACACTCTTTTGATGACGAAAAATCTCTCCAATCTAGTGTGATATTACACCAATCTAGACAAAGTACACCCCCAAACACTTATTGTCATCCTTTACCCACATATGGTTTCTTTTTTTGATGACAAAAAATCTCCCTTAGGCAGGATTATATTGAATTCACCCGTACAAAGTAAATCTCGAGTACCTATAAATCTCTATTATGGTAATTGATCAAACCTAAAACTTATTAATGATAGTTGAATTTAGGACGCTGGATTCTATGGTTCACCTCAACCTAACTCTACTCTGTTGGGCTACCCTTGCATCTTAAATAATTTTGAATTTACGTACCCCTAAGAACTCAATTTTTAACATTTTAAACCTTCATCCAAAACTTATGAGTTAATCTATTGTTTATAAAATACAAGAGATATTTTATGAATTATTGAGACATCAAGACACACGGTGCGGAGCCAAGAATATCTATGAGGGAGGGCGAAATATAATTGAAAATAATTCATTAGTTGATACAAAAAAATTAAGTTCAAGAATGACAAAAAATTAAGACTCAAGACAAAATTATTGTGAAGTAGTAAATTCAAATTTTATTTAGCCAAAACAAAATCTGAACAAAATGATACAAAATAATTTTTTTAGTACATTTTCAATAAAATATTACATTCTTTAAAATCTCTAAAATTTTGTATATTAATTCAATGTAAATTAATTTTTCACTAATTTTTTATAAATCCACACAATCATAAATTCGTAGTAAAATCATTCTTTATTTAGTTGCAAAACTTTGTTGAAATAATTATCGATCTTGTAGAGAAATTCTCTAATCGAAATAGCTTAAAATATTTTTGCGTTACAAGCTTTTATCTTTTGTATACAATCATATTTTATTGGATTATAAATTACTATTATTGAAAATTGGTAAATAAAAATTAAAAAATTATTCTTAAAAATAACAAATATTTTATTAGATAAAGAGAAATATTGTCTTTTGGTCAATATACAAATAGATTAGGCTGGTTATATTTGATTTATTCAATCTAAAAATAAAATATTTATTTAGGGGCTTCATGGACCACTAATTTATTAAAAAAAAAAAAACTAGAACTATAATTGAAATTTTCAAAAATTTAAGAGGACAATTTCAAAATAGATTTTTTTAATCGGTTTTCCAGCTGCCTCCCATGCATATATATCTTTTTCTCTATCTCTCTCTGTCTTGAACTAGTCAATACCAAACATCAGTGTTGCTCTCTTCGTGGCAGAGACTTCGTGCATGCAAACAAAGTTATGGTTTTGTTTAGTATTATGATAATGATCTATCTACATGTACACAGTATACCAAACACCTTTTTTTATTTTCAAGATTCTTTGACCCTGTTTTATTATTATTATTATTAATTTTTCTCTTTAATTTAGCAGCAGCGGGGAAGTAACCGATGAACGGGTGTCAATCGTGTCACTTTCGGTCGTGTTATTTTCGTATCATGTCACTTTTGATACGTGCCGGGTTCATGTCAATATTTTTGTTAATAAAAAATTATTTAATTCGACAATAACTCATATAATACTATTTAAAAAATTATAAAATTCTTATTTTCTGTCTACAATACTCATTAAATAATTATTTTCTATTTACAGTATCCATTAATGGTGTTATTCGTGTCGAACCTTAATTTGACCCATTTATTACTCTTTTCAATTAATCGTGTTATTTTCGAGTTTTGTGTCGAGTCAGGTTCGTGTTAACGGATAAAATTGACACCCCTAGATGAACCTGTAGGGGTAGTGCAGTAATCAAGTTTATCCTCTTGTAAGTAAAAGGTCTCAGGTTCGATTAGTCACCCTTGTTCCTCAGGGAACATGTTCTTAAACTTGCTCGAGTTACAATAGCCTCTTCAGCTTTCGAAGAAATAGTTGGTACAAGTCTGAACACCTTTTAACAAAAAAAAAAAAAAAAGGAAGTAAATGATCTATAATGTAGCATTCCCCTAATTATAACATGGCATGTAGTCTCAATGGATTGAAAATTTCATTTGAATTTGAATATGAATTTGATTAAACACATTGGTTGTTTCATATTTGAATTTAAACGTTAATTCGTTACATTATATTTCGGATTTAAATACACTAATATTCAATTTGATTAGAATTCGAGTTGAGTATGTAAATTTTCAATAAAATTGATAGGGCATTCAGATATGTCACATTTTAGGGTCGTTTCACATCTTCGGATCAAAATTTTAGTTTTTGACATACTCCATTATGAATTGAAATCCATTGGATATTTGGATCAGATTTGACTTAAAATCTTTATATTAAATTAACAAAAATATGATCTGAATCCAATCGTGAACGAAATTACCCATAATCAAACAAACTCTGGCCGTGTTATAAAAAAATCAAAAGGATTTGGACAAAACTCTCACCTTCTTTTCAAAATCTCACCTTCTCTGACTTTTTTTAGCAGCAGCCAGGGTAGTGACTATCAATAATGCAGCACCCCCAATCAAGCAGACAAACTCCCACCTACTCTGTGACTTCCACGGATTACCTCATGATTTGAAAACTTGTTTAATTGAATTTTAGCATCATATTTCTTATACTATCTTTTTTTTTTTTTTGGTAAGGAGTATAATGGTCTTTTATGCAAGAAATTCCATTAGCCCAAATTGGACTCACCCTCTAGATGGGGTAGAAAATTCTTCCACAATGGATATGTTATTATTCAAATTAGGTATTGGATAGACCCAAATAAAATTTCCCAACACCATTTTTTCCTTTTTTTAAACGGACATTTTCTAATCTTGACTCAAAAGTTGAGTTAATATTTGAGTCGATGGACAAACTTAAAATTGAAGGAGAATAAATTAAAATTTAAAGGAGGACAAATCTAAATTCGAAAGGCGAGTGAGATCCCGTCTAATTCATTTTCTCTTCAATTTTCTTATTGACAAATCATCTACAGTTCATTCAAGTGAGACTCATTATATATAAATGAATCTCTCACTAATTAAAGGGTGATAATTTACCAAGAAGAGAATTTAAGAGAAAATATATATGAGAGGATCTAGATCCATTCAAATGAAAGTAAAATATGACAATTGAACATTTAAATGGATATCTTTAGCCCTTACACAAATTTAAATTTAAGTTAAATTAGCTAAAAATAGGTTGTAGTATCTTTTACTCAAACTCATATCAAATGAAGGGATACTCAAATTAAATTTAAATGGTTAAATTTCACCCTTCTTCAAGAATTTAGCGACCAACCGCTTTTGAATTCGAATTGCCATCTATGAAATTTGAGTACTTTTGTATACCAAATCAAATCTTGTACTCAAATGCAGATTTTTGGGTAAAAATTTAAGTTAATATTTTTTTTTTGCTGGTTAAAAAAAGGGTGGGGGTAAAAGAGAGCGTTCAGAGACCACTCCGATAGGCCCTCACTAGTGGGATCATGAGACTCCTGACTGCACTCATTACTCCTCTCAGGAACGAACCTAGCTAAGCCAGCATAGCGGTCAATCACCGAACTCCAATATGGACTCTAACACTAGAACCTCTAACCTCAGAGTGAGAAATTCGATCGGTACTCCACTAGACCACCCCACTCAGTAGTAAAAGTTAATGTTAGAAATGATAACATGAAGTAAGTAGAGTTCAACTCAATTATATGTCGTATAGTAGGGGTAATTTGTACTTAAAGATACAGTACAATATGAATGATTTTGAGAAGAATGTTGATAGCCGTTAGACGAATCTATTTGAGACCGTCGAATGAACTTATTAAAATCTGTCATATTTTATATTATAGATTTTCACCATATTTATCTATCTATCGGTAGACCATATAACTCTTAAAATCCGACACCTCAACCGAATATGCGAATAAACAATAGTCTAAAATTCTGGCAACGCCAACCCAGTCAAAGTCGTCACCACGCAACCAGCCAATCCCAGTCGGTGATGCTTTGCTTTGTAGTTAGTTTACTCCTACTTTTCTTATTCACTTTGAAAATGTCCGAATCATATCTACAAGCTTTGTCTACATTTTTCTATGAAAAAAGGACAAAAAAAATCACTCACCATGTGATCTTATTGATTGGTTCAACTTAATAAGTCATGCCCCAATTATTTTAAATGAATCACATAAATCATCATGTTCATGTCTGACCATTTGTTCATTCAAGGCCAAGGGTTGTGCATTCTATTGACTTACAAGCTCTCATATGTCATTGATGTCAAAGTTACATTATATGTAATTAAAAAAAATAATAATAATTTATATGTAATTCACTTATATATCTTTGGTTAAATATCATAATTAATTCTTAAATTTTGTCTTTTATTTTAAAATGATATTTGAATTTCAATTGTCTTAATGTAGTATATCGACTATTAATTCCATATCAATAAAGTTTTTATATCTATTTTGTTAGTTAGAATAATTGGAGACACATGACGCAGACGGCCGCCATGACAAACACATGAGCTTACTTATGTTTATTCTAAAGGATGAAATGGAAGAAAGGATTTTCAAAATGCTAAGGACTAATCTTTGTTTGAAAAACCACTTAACTTTAACAATGTTAATTTATAATGTTTAAGCTTAGTTTAGTGATTAAATTTGGCCTCTGAGGTTCAACATTTTTCGTACCCATAAGGGTGAACCATCCTTATTTTCTTAAGAGACATGTTCTAAACTCGCCAAGACTATGATAACTAGTATTCAAGCTCGATGAAGTAGTTGGTGCAAGCCTGAATACCCTATATCAAAAAAAATTAAACCTCATGCAGTGAAAAAGTCGATTGAATCAAATCGCGTACGTCACGTTACAATTATCGCTAATTCAGGATTCAGATATCTTTTAATATATTTTTTTATTTTTTTGTTAGTGAATCGTTTATTATTAATAAATAAGAGACTCACTTATACATAAAATAAAATTTATTTAAATACATAATAGATGATTAATAAAAAAAATAAAAAAAAAATATGAGGCTTAGGGAGGCCGGTACCTCCTAAAAAACTTAGTAGGATAAAAGTACATTTTTTAAAATAATTGGGATAGAAGTACATGTTCTAAAAAAAAGTCATAAAAACCCTTTTACCCCTACCATAAATAGTGCATACCTAATTGAATGTGAGACTTTCAAGATTCCTTTTGATATTTGTGTATCATTTGAATTTTGAAATTTCATATATATATATATATATATATATACATACACACACACACACACACACACACATATATATATACAAACACACACACACACACACATATATATATAAATTGTCATGCAAACAGTGTCACCAAATAGAGACACGATATAAATTGTCATGCAAACAGTATCACCAAAGAGATACACGATATAATGACAATGGGGGTCCAATCAGTGGCATCATGTAATGCCCCCTTCATAGTGCCCAAAACAGTGTCAGTAAAGAGTGACAACAGTAGATTGTACCTAAATGATGACAATATATATTTTGCCCACTCAAAAAGTTGCACCTAAAGAGGGAGTCGAAAAATTGCCATGCAAACAGTGTCACCAAAGAGAGACACGATATATATATATATATATATATATATATATATATATATATATATATATATATATATGAAATTTTAAAATTCAAATGATATACAAATATCAAAAAGAATCTTGAAAGTCTCACATTCAATATTAAGTATGCACTATTTATGGTAGGAGTAATTATGGAATACAATTTAGAAAGAATTTGAAAATGTTTTAAAGTGTGTACTTATTGACAAATATTTGATAAAAAAGAGAACTTAAAGGAAGATAAGTTTAGAGGTGGTACTTAAAACCAAATAAATTTTAAAAAAGATACTCATATTCCATTATCTCAAAAAATATTAGAGAAAATTACACTCGGGGCAAACCTGAACCTGATGTGGACAAATCTAAAAATCAAGACAAGATGGCGCGTTTGGAGATTTGGATCGTTCCATAACGAATCGATGCCAGTCTGTACATATTGTCACGTCGTTTTCTGTATGTAGTGTCACGTCATTTTCATACTAAAAGTAAAAACTGCTCCCACGATAAATAGGTAAATTAGGACTGGACTGTGAGAGGCCCATGATTAAGGCCCATCAGCTCTAAATTTTTCTTTTTTCTATTTTTTATTTTTATGAAGTCATCACCTATAGATTTTTAGTTGAAATAGAAATTGTTAAATCAAAGATCCTCTTTAATTACTAATGTTCAGTATTGTGATGATACTCGATATTCGAATAACAATCATCATATATTAATGCACGAAATTTACAATCTTCTCTTTTCTCTTTCTCTCTCTCTCTCATCCTTATTAATTAATGGAAAAGTTTAAAAAACTATGAAAAATTGTAAGGAATAAAAACTATTTTTTTTTAAAAAAATTCAAACCAATAATGATTCACTGGATCAGATCAAAAAAAAAATAGTGATTCATTCTATGAGCCAAAGTGTTGAATTGTGATCGGATGAAACCTTAGTTTAGTAGTATAAAAAGTCAAAATTCAAAGAATTTAGGAATTAGGTAGGGAATGCATCTCAAGCCCTCTCTTTCTTAATTTGTTTGTTTTTATATATACTAATAGTCACTTTTGTGTGATGTGCGAAATTTGTAATATCTCTTCATCGTCTTTGCGACTCCTGCTCTCACCCAATTGCCACCCATAGCCCCACCCCATCATAACATTATCAGAAAATACCTCTTAATGTGTTAAATTGATATTTTACAAAAATATAAATGTAAAATAATTAAAAAGATGAGAAATTCAAATGTAAAATATTTATCAAAAGGTTGGGCAAGAAAAAAAATCAATCAGCAGTGCACAAGAAAAAAAGAGAGAATTGATGAGGATTTAGATATTGAGATATGTCCTGCAACCAGTCATCAGGGGGTGAATTTATTGGAGTTGAACCACCTTCCATATGGAGCTACCTTCCCAAGAAAGCTTAGCCTAAGAGCACTCATTCAATATATGAAGTTACCTCCATAGTTATGAGAGTTCGTTGGAATTAAATTGATTTTTTAGAACCCAGAGCAAGCGGTGGGATCTTAGTTTCGGCCCCGACGTAGGTGCAATAAGGTCCCCTACACATGGTAGTGTGGTGCTGAAAGACAATGCTCTCTGACGAATATATAGAGTGACTTATTTGCATATTCATTTATTATACCAAAAAAAAAAAAAAAAAATTTGTTTCAACCCCTTTGCCATAGACACAACACACACTGCTCATTCTAATCTTTCTGCGTTCAAGATTTCCAGTAGTTGGAAGAGTATTAAACACCGCTCTTCAAGCGAAAATCATCTAGTTATTTATTCAATTAACATGAATTTTCTTGATTCAACCATATCATCTAGTTACGTAAATACTCATATTATTTTTAAAAAATAGAAGAAAGAGAAAATCATAAGCTTGAGTGATTTAAAAAATAATTAGATGATCTTTTAATTACTTTACTAATTGTACAAGGGTCAAATCCATACATCAATTTTCATTTTGTTGTATTGGCCTTGAAGAATAACTGAAATGACCAATAAATGCTAAGTCAATCTATTCAATTGCCTATTCCTTTTCAATATAACCAATAAATGCTAATGCAATATTTCTGAAAGAGAGTTAATTGTAGTTTATTTTCTTCGATTATGACTTTGTCCATTCAATCATATTCCATCGTTCGATCACTGAATTGGTCTTCTCTATTAAATAATTGATTTTAATATATTATATCTCGTACTATTTCAATCGTCACATTTTACATATCATTAAAACTTGGACATGAAATAGTAAATTTTTCAATTTAAGAAATAATCATGGAAGATTATTTTTGTTCAAATTTAACTATTTATTCACAGTGCCACAACATTTGTATAATTGGAAATATGCTAAAACAAAAATTAGGATGATAATTTAGAGGAGTAAAGTGTATTTATTACTTCACAAGTATGCTTAGGTTCCTCCTATGTGGGCCCCCACAAAATTTAACAAAGCCCATCGAGCCCATTAAAATAAACCAACAGTAGAATCTTAGTAGCTTACCTCACGTAGACTTGTACAGTATGTACTCAACGACATACAAGAATCAAAAAGTCTCTCTCTCTCTCTCTCATATAGTCCTTGAAGTCCCCAAACTCTGTCCTGTTCCTCCCAATCCAAATACTACGGCACCCCCTCCTCTCAGGCGCTAGCCATTCTCTCTCCTCACCATCTTCAGACCCACCACCACAATGGGCAAAGGCTCCTTCCTCTCCGGCGGGGTGATGAAGAAGATCCTTCTCAACTACACCTACGTAGCCATCTGGATCTCCTTATCCTTCAGCGTCATAGTATACAACAAGTACATCCTCGACAAGAAGCTCTACAACTGGCCATACCCAATATCTCTCACTATGATCCACATGGCCTTCTGTTCCACCCTCGCTTTCTTCGCCGTCCGTGTCTTCTCTCTCGTCGAACCAGTCTCCATGTCGCGTGACGTCTATCTCTCCTCCGTCGTCCCCATCGGCGTTCTCTACGCCATCAGCCTCTGGCTCAGCAACTCCGCTTATATATACTTATCAGTCTCTTTCATCCAAATGCTAAAGGCCCTCATGCCAGTGGCTGTGTACACCATTGGAATTTCTTTCAAGAAAGATCAGTATAAGAACGATACAATGGCTAATATGTTGGCGATTTCACTGGGGGTTGGGGTTGCTGCTTATGGGGAGGCCAAATTCGATACATGGGGGGTGTTCCTCCAACTGGGTGCTGTGGCTGTTGAGGCCACAAGGCTTGTGATGATCCAGATCTTGTTAAATTCAAAGGGTATTAAACTAAACCCTATTACAACTCTGTATTATGTGGCTCCTTGTTGCTTCGTTTCCCTTTGTGTTCCGTGGGTTTTCGTGGAATACCCTGTTTTGAGGGACAATTCGAGTTTTCAACCCGATTTCTTCATTTTCGGGACCAATTCTTTGTGTGCTTTTGCTTTGAATTTGGCTGTGTTCTTGATTGTTGGGAAGACATCGGCTTTGACGATGAATGTGGCTGGGGTTGTGAAGGATTGGCTTTTGATTGCGTTTTCTTGGTCGGTGATTAAGGACACTGTAACTCCGGTGAATCTTTTTGGGTATGGTTTGGCGTTTTTGGGTGTTGGGTATTATAATTATTCTAAGTTGCAGGCTTTGAAAGCGACTGAGGGGCAGAAGAAGGTTCAAGAGGCTGATGAAGAGGCCGGAAAGTTGTTGGAGGAGAGAGAAGGTGGTGGAGATGGATTGGGGAAGAAGATTGATTCCCAGGAATAACTCAATAGCTAAGTTAAACATAACAAAAAAGTGGTGTGGAAATGAAAGAGGCTGATAGAAGAGGAGAGAGGAATGACAGGGTTTGGAATTTGGGGCAAAAGAAATTGAGTGTCGGAGTTATCTTATGCTCTTTGGATGGATTAGGATTATTGGTATACTGGTTGGTCATCTTTTATTTATGCTCTAGTTATGGTTATTACTGATATTAAAAGGGATTCGGGACTCACATTTCTTGCTTATATTGCCAGTTTATGTACTTTAGTAGAGTAAGAATCTCGAATTCCCGATATCTATTTACACTTTTCCTTATATATATATTTTTGAACTCGGGTACTTATGAATGTGTAAGATGTTTTATATATTAATGTAAATCCATGTTGCACGCATGATTTTTTTTTATGTATGGATTGATCGCATGATGTTTAGTTCTTGTGGTGAACTTTGTCTGTAATACAATGGTCTGACCTTATGGTGATCTGTTTCTAGGATTTGTTACTCAGTTTTCTTTGCTTGAAATTTAGGCTGGAGGTATTAGACTTTATAGTAGAATAAGAGAGACGGATATACTGTCTGTATGATGCGAGTGTTGCTTGATGCATTTTGCTGTTATGGGAGAAGAGATTTAAACTTCGAATAAAAAAAATTGTGGAACAGAAGAGTTTGACATGAAAAACGAAGTTGCTATGGATGATTAGCATCTTGCATTGGTTATTTCGTCTAGGTTGTTCAGGTCTCTAGGACTTCACTTGGCTCATCAGTTTGTTGTCATCCTCCGTGAAGGTACTTTGTTTCAGTTATGCCATACATTAGAGGTCATGCTACTTTTGCATAGGGTGGAAAGATATCACTGTTGAATGTGTTGATAGAATGGTGGGTGACTGAATTAAGGCAAGCTTCAAAGGGTGGTAGATTACAGTGCTGAAGACTCAGATAATAGAGATTTGTTGAAAAATGAATAGGAAATCAGGAAATCTAAACTTCTTGGGTGCAAAATGGCCGTATATGGGCTCATGTCCGGACACATTGACATGACAAATCCTCATATATTAGGATACAAACATCACTAGGAAATAGGAATGCACTAGAACCAGTTGGATGTTGATGGACCACAATAGTCAATTGTCACCCCCTTTCTTATGGGCAAAATATAAGCAAAAATAATTATGATAATTTCTCTCAATAATACTTTTGCTCTGTTACAACTAGTTATATGCCGTATTTCAAGGTTTGTTAATCACATGGTAGTTTGTTTTGGGTCTAATTTTTAAGTCATAAGCACAGCGTAGACATGCCCGGATATGTCAGAAAGTGGTCTTTCAAAAAGTTTTTGGCTGAACTTGTTCCGACACAGACATTACAAATTCTTAAATATGTGCTCTGAATGCCAAGGTTGATCAGCTATTTGTAATAAGTTGGGAATGAATATCAGGAAGATTTAGAGTTCCTAATTTGAAATTGTGTTTAGTAGGCTGTCTACTGTTTGCAAGAATACCCTATGTTCGATGAATTACTCCGAAGAATTAAGACAGGGCCCTCCTCATCAGGGTTCGTTCTACAGTCTGAATCCCCCTTAACAGGCCAAAAAATCAAGTGGCCGGAACTTGCAATGCTCGTTCTGGTTTAAAATTCAGTAGATGAACAATGACTGGAAGCTGTACCTATGCCTGGTGGCTCGGGTGCATGCTTCGAAGAGATCTTTCAAGGCTGCCTAGAAGAGATTTCATCGTCTCTAACTCAGTGCATGTTTTTTGTTTGGTCTAGTAACCTTAGTCTTGTCTATTACTTCTTCTTCTTCCAAGAATTACTGTCTTCTATGGGCATGTAGGTAATGTTGGTTAAACCCTTGCATAGCTGGACTTTATTTTCCAGATTTCTTGGGCATCATATAGGACCGGGTTGGCTTGATTACAATGCTGTTATTAGTCTAAGACTTCCAATTTAAAAAGCTTATGCCTGAAGATTTAGTTGAACATTATACTGCGTGGCAACCTTTGCCTGGGGAGTTTGAACCATGCAACTAGCAGTATTGAAGTGTCTCAGTGATTGATTCTATTGGCAAACAATTGAATTTAAACACTTCTTTGAGCCTCAGAACTGAACACTACAGATTGGATATATCTGAAGCATGAATGTTGCTAAAACTTCATGTATATAATGGATACTGGCATACACTCCGTGCGATGTACAAAATTTATAATCTTGTTCTACCATAACTTGACCACCAAATTCTCCCTAACCGTAATATTATTGGATAATTACATATTAATGTGTTAGAATGGTATTTTTAAAAAAAATTGAAATAATTAAAAAAAATGATTGAAAATTTAAATTTAAAATAGTTTAAAAAAGTGATGGGAGTAATTACAAAAGACGTGTGTAATAATTTGATTGAAATGAGTTAATTAAATATTTAAAAATTCTAGTTATTCAGCATTTAGGGAACGAAGTCTTTTCCGCTCTATTTTTATATATAAACTACAAGTAACTCACGTTTGAAGGCATGGTACAACGTAAATCAATATGAATGATTTTGAGAAGAATGTTAGTAACTGTTGAATAAGTCTATTTGAGATTATCAAATAAACTTATTAAAATTTATTCTATTTTATATTATAAATATATATGTTTTCTTCTGAGCTGGATAGACAAAGTGTCATTGTCTGGGAAACTACGAAATGAGCTTATTACGGGGCAGGACAAGGTACCATTTTTATAGGTTTCATGTTCAGTTTCCACCATTTTGAGGATTGATGAATTAGATGTGATGTAGTAAAGAATGTCCATATGTAATGGTAACAGATGTCCATATGGAAACAGCATGTAATGGTACAGTGACAGCTAGCCTACCCAGTCCCATGAATGCTGCCATAACAATTTCTGCAGACCAGAAGGATATCCAAGATAAATATCTGAAATACTTGAAGTATTTGGCCTAAGTTCTCTCCAAACTTGCACACATTTTTCCCTTTTGGTGTAGAATAATGTTTTGTCTCCTCATTTTAATGCCATAACACACAGAAAATTGAGAACCAAAATTAGGTGGCATCTAGATTTGATTAAAAAATTCCACATTGGTCAAAACTTCAAGATGTACTTTTGAAAACCCACCAAACAGGTCCATAGATTCGTTTTTCTAATTAAAAGAAGTATAATCCGATAGAAATATATACATTTAACTAAATAGTCAGAAACATAAATAAAATCGCCTTTTTTTTCAGTACTGCCTTCTTTTACAACATAGCACCCCCACCCAAAAAAAAAATAATAAAATAAAGAAGAGAAAAAACACCAACGAAAATGAAGTTCATTACACCAAATATATAGTTCGTAAATTTACATAGATTGCATAGCAGTTGGTGTTTATCATGTGTCACTACAAGCCGACACTCGCTGTAAGAAACACCTCGCGTTTGTAAGCATTACCTGACCAACATTATACTCTATTTTCCTGCCTACACCATGTCTGTTGAGAGAGAGAATTATATCAAGGTAGATTCAGACCAACAACATCCAACTTGAGATGTACATTCTATTTGTTTCTTGGTTAATATTTCTCTTGAAATTATGGGGTCGAGGTGATTAGTCGAGGTGTACATAAACTGATTCGAACGTTAAAGTGAGAATTAGGTTTGAAAATTACGGTGTTTTCTTAAAAAGCCACTCTCATTGTGTGCGCGATTTTGTGTCTATATCGATATCCTCTTTTTCCCATCTATTTGTGGTTCTTTCAAATGCTTATATTGTTATAAACTCAAAACTGAATGTTAGGAATGCACTTGCTAAAGTCACGTTTTGTAATTTTCTCTCTCTCAAATTTCACATTATCGTATCGAGGGGCTGGACTCGAACTTGAAACAATTACAAGTTTCATATATTATTCCATGTGATAGATTGTAGGTTTGTTTTTGGAAATCAAACTCTCTCAAATGATATTAATACTGTCTATCACTGACTTCTGTCTGACCTTGGAATATACAAAACATTGTACGATACAGCCTTTATGGCAAAAGAAAGGCAAGTGCTGTAGTCTATCATTTACCTGCAAGTAAGAACTAAGTGGGAAACTGCTAAAGAGAGGTGTAAAATAAAGAGTGACTGTGTTAAGATCACAAATTTTACTATGCAAATATGGTTTGTACCAATTTTAATTCTTGATACCTCCCTTCTATCAATGAATGTAATCAATCTTTCCAGTTGATATATATCTTATCACTTCCTATCAATAAAAAGCTTATCACATTGCTTGAAAAGTTGAATCACCCACCACCACCACTTACATTAGAGTGAACCATGTTCTAAAATTCTTGATTAGATCTGTGAAAAGTTTCTAAGTACTAAGACAACTAGTGGAGTTGTTAAGATGGTACCCTATCCTCATAAAAAAGAGAAAAGTGAAAGAATAAAGATAGGAATACATAGACATGTGAAATAAGATGATTATAAATTTGATATAAGTCTTTTGGTATAGTCGAGAATCATCTCAATCACTCGTTTTGAAATTAGGACTCCGTTGTAAACTTTAGATCTACTCAATCATTCGCAAAACATGCACATAGGGTTAGTTGTGGCTCAAAGTTCCAATTTCGAGATTGAATCAGAATTATTTCAGCACAAATTCGAGCTGAACATTTTGTGTTTACCCCAAATTTACTTCTCAACCCATTGGAATTGCAGCCTTCTCTTCCAAAAGTCAGGCTGGATTTTGATTAAAATCAATTACTTATTGGAGGGAAGATCATAATACCTTGCTGAACTTCAGGACCGCGTCATTTAGTGTTCCCTCAGAATGATCACAATCCGGGACTGGACGCCACATATAACTCGCTCTTCATGGCTTGTAAATACCATTGGTTAATAAGAAAAATGGTTTCCCATTAATGATGATTTATCATAAATCATGGGTTCTCTGTTACCAGAAGTCTTTACATGAGCAGAGCCCATCTCTGAAGTGGTGGAAACGGTTTCTGTCCCTCACCACAATTTCTCGATTATAAATCTTAGAGATGAACTTGGTAGCAGAATGACAATCACCACACACTCTCAAATTCTTCACAATCCTGATAGGAGTTCCTGGTGGTGTCTTCAGAAGGGCAAACGCAATAGCTAGCTTTTCACTATGCCTGTTCAAAGCATCCTCCTTATCTTGTTCATCAATATCAAGTAACACCTCTGAGGTAGTAGGAACATATCCAGCCCTTTTCAATTTCCTTCCCATCTCATCCAACATCTCATAAATCTCTTTGTACTGACTATGGCTTTTATCTCCGGCCACAAATTCATATATTTCATTATCAAGCTCAATCATAGTGCTCCCTGGGATCTTTCTCATTCCCTTCTTCTCCATCACCTCTCTAATCTTGGTTTTCCTTTCCCAGCGGAACTGTTTTGCATAGATATTGGACAGTAACACATAATTAGACTCATGCATGGGCTCATTTCTGATCAGTTCTTTTGTGATGGTTTCACCAAGATTGAGCTCACCATGGGCACGGCAAGCAGTTATCAGGGTTCTCCAAATTATGGGGTTTGGTTGAATGGGCATTTTCTGAACAAACTCTAGTGCCTCTTTGACAAGTCCGGCCCTGCTTAACAGATCCACCATGCATCCATAATGCTCTATCTTAGGTACAATCCCAAAATCCTTTGTCATTGAATAAAAATGTTGCTGGCCTTCCTCAACTAGCCCAGAATGACTACAAGCGTTGAGCAACCCGATAAAGACAACATCATCAGGCACCACTCCAGCTCCTTTCATCTCCTCAAACAATGAAAAAGCCTCTGGCCCACGACCATGCATTGCCATACCAACAATCACAGAAGTCCAAGAGACAATTGACCTCTCACTCATGTTCCTAAACAGCCTCAGAGCTTTGTCAACATCACCACACTTTGCAAACATGTCAATTAGTGCGTTACAAAGCTCCACACTATTTACAACATTTTCCCTCTCAACATAAGACTCCACCCATTTCCCAAGCTCAAGTGCACCTAAATCAGTACACGCAGACAAAACCGAAACCATAGTAATCTCATCCGGCCTAACACCAGAAATTTGCATTTTTCTAAACAATCCGACAGCCTCAATCGACATACCCAGCCGGGCATACCCACCTATTATCGCACTCCATGACACAGGGTCTGACTTAGGCATTTCATCAAACACTTTCCTACCAAACTCAATCCCCCCACAGGAACAACCATACATATGAACCATGGTATTCAAAACATGAACATCATCATCAAACCCAACTTTCAACACGCAACCATGTACTGTTTTACCCAAACTCAAGTCCCCAAGACCAGCACAGGCCTTAAGAACAAATGGGTACGTAAATTTATTAGCCAAAACACCATATTCAAACATAAGTTTATAATAATAAATACCATTGTGCTTGGAATCACGGGCTTGAGCATAAGCTCTAATGACAGTGTTGAAAAGGAAGGTGTCATAAAGATGAGTTTTTGCGTCTGCCGCGAATAGGAAAGTTGAAGCGTAGTCAATAGCGTTGAGGTCTGAAGATGTGGAGGCGAACTTGGTGAGAACTAGTGGGTTGTTTCGGAGACCCAGCTTGAAAATGTGAGCATGGAGTTGGGTCAGTTTGGGGAGAGAGTCACAGAGTTGGAGGAGAGTTAAGCAGTTCTGTTCTGCTGCTCTTTTGTTGGTGATGGTTGATTGATTGTGAAGTGAGGTTTGGAGAGGTAAAGAGTGTATAGATCGGAACAGATTGGATTTGGTGTATGAAAACTGCATTTAGACCACCCGATGTACCCTCCATTCCTTGTCTATGCCAATAGATACTTGAAAACTCCTTACATTTACCCAAAAAAAAATTATTAAATTTATTTACCAAATTACTTATCAAAAAATATCACCATAACCCGTTAATTTCATGTTGATTTAGAATCGAATTTTCATATCGTGCCAAAAATTGCCACATGTACTTGTGATATTTGTGAAGACATTACCACCATGCAAGGACGGAGCCATTAGTGGGCTACGGTGGGCTGAAGCCCAGAGTAAAAAAAAAAAAAAAAAAAATTACCACTTTCATACAAGGCTACCAGTACCAGCCCACTAAATCACTAATCATTAGCCCAATTTCCCAAAGCCCTTAAGGCTTAAGCCCCAATAATCATGGAAAGAAAGAGTTTTTCAGGGTTTTCAGGCTTTTGAATAGGGAAGGGATTACGCCAACGCCAAGCACCTCGATTTCGTCCGTATTGTCCATTCGTCCTCTAGTTCTACTCGACTAATCCTCTTCCAAGAACCACAAACAGGGATTACGCCTAAGCTGTGTGAGGTACCATGACTCATTCTTTGTCTCCTTGATCATATATTCAGACGTTATTTGAATTGCTTTCTCTGATTTTCTGTTGATTATTTTTTAACTAGAATAGTAGAATCACTGTTGTCTTGTTGATTTGTTTTCTGGTTTGTTTCTCTAATTTTAAGCTCTTCTCTACTTTATTAGGATGAAAAATCAAGAATGAAAAATAGCAAAAACAATTTTTTCGTTCTTCAAAAAGAAAAGTGGAGAAGAAACATCAAATTCTACTCTTGAACCTTTGAGTCTAGTAGAAACATCAACAAGTGTTGATGTTCCTATGATTCCTGCGGCTGTTGAACCTCAAGGTCTTCAACCTCAAACAAAAGTTTCAAGGATTCCTTTTGATGAGAATGAACTTGAACGAGATCCCGCATTGCATATTTCGATATGGAAACATCCTGCTTATAATAAAGATGAAGTTATATGTGCTTATATAAAGTGGGGACCAAATCAACCTATCTTGGCTGAGTATCCGAGGACTAAAACTGGAGTTCAAAATCGAAGATTTCAGGAAAGTTGGTACAAAAAATTTCCATGGCTAGAGTATTCTATTTCAAAAGATGCGGCATTTTGCTTTCCGTGCTTTGTTTTTCAAGGTCGTGAACTTCTACATCCTACATTTACCGTTGATGGTTTTAGTAGCTGGAAGAGAGTGAATAATGGGGCCAAATGTGTTTTCTTGTCACATATGGGAGGTCCTGCTTCCACACACAATAATGCTGTGAGAAATGTTGAGGCGTTGAAGAATATATCAGTGCACATTGATAAAGTTATGAATGTTCAAAGTTCAGAAGAAATAAAGAGAAATCGATTGCGTCTTAAGGCTACCATTGATAGTGTTCAATGACTTACTTTACAGGGATGTGCCTTGAGAGGTCGTGATGAATCTGTAATGTCAAAGAACCGTGGTAATCTAATTGAGATGATTAGTTTGATGGCAAAGTTGAATGTTGAGATAAATGATATTGTCTTAGAGAAAGCTCCAGGAAATGCAAAGTATACGTTTCCTATGATCCAAAAAGATATTTTGCATATTCTAGCTACTAAAGTAAGAGAAAAAATCCGTGAAGAAGTTGGAAACGCTAAGTTTTGTATTTTGGTTGATGAAGCAAATGATGCATCGAATAAAGAACATATGACAATTGTTCTGAGATTTGTTGATGTTCAGGGTTTTTAGCAAGAGAGATTTTTTGAGATTGTGCATGTTAAAGATACAACTTCTTTAACTCTTAAGAAGAAAATATCAAAAGTTCTTACTCGACACAATTTGCACATTTGAGATTTACGAGGTCAGGGATATGATGGTGCTAGCAACATGTGTGGTGCATTTAATGGATTGTAAGCTTTGTTCCGCAATGATTGTGAGTATGCATACTATGTTCATTGTTTTGCTCATCGTTTACAACTTGCATTAGTTGCAACTGCTGAAGATGAGATTTCAATATGACAATTCTTTTCCAAATTGACATGCATTGTCAATCTTATTGGTGTTTCTCCTAGGCGTCATACAGAGCTGCGATCTGCCCAAGCTACTGAGATTGAAAGGGGGATAGCTAGTGGTGAACGAGAGACTGGTAAAAGGGCTAATCAGATGTGTACTTTGCATCGAGCTGGTACTACTCGTTGGAGCTCACATTTTGAATTCATTTGCGGTCTGATAGATATGTATGATGCTATCATTAGTGTGTTTGAATATATGGTTAACGAAGGATCTTCAAATACAATTCGTGGGGAAGCTGGTGGTTCTTTAATGGCAATGAAGTCCTTCGAGTTCATATTCATATTGCATCTTATGCACAAGATTATGGGGATTACGGATATGCTTTGTCGAGCATTGCAGCATAAATCATTAGATATTTTGAATGCAATGAATTTAGTCTCATCGACAAAATCATTGCTTCAAACCTTGCGAGCAAAAGATTTTGATTATATCATTGACTATGTGAAATTAGTTTGCATGAAATTTGATGTCGATATACCTGATATGAGCACTCAGTACAAAGAGGCAAGACATGTCAACAAAATGATAACATTACAGTTGATCATCACTATCACATGGACATATTTAATGCTACGATTGATAATCAGTTAGAAGAGTTACATAGTAGATTCAATGAAGAGACAATGAAATTGCTTATGCTCAGCTCTGCTTTAGATTCTCGGGACAACTTTAAATCTTTCAATCCTGATCGCATTTGTTTACTTGCTGAGAAGTTTTATGCAGCTGATTTTGACAGACAAGACATGCATCATTTGAAATGTCAACTGTATCATTATTGATTTGATGTGGTTCGCTATGAGAGGTTTCAAAGTATGTCTACAATTTCAGAATTATGTCGTGGTTTAGTAGAAACAAATAAGATAGAGTCCTACAATTTGATTGATAGGTTGATTCGTCTTATTTTAACTCTTCTCGTTTCTATGGCAACTTCAGAAAGAGCATTTTCAACCATGAAACATGTCAAAAATACTCTTCTTAACAAGATGGAAGATGAGTATTTGACTGATTCATTACTTGTCTACATTGAAAGAGAAATAACGGAAGCAATTGATATAGATTCAATAATAGATGTCTTTTGTTCTAGGAAGGATCGAAGAGTCCAATTTCATTAGTAAGTGTTTATGAGTTTACATTTGTATTATTGTATATATGTTTATGAGTTTACATTTGTATTTTGTTAGTCGTATAAATGCTTAACTTAGCCCGAGATAAACAAAGATCTTGGCTCTGCCCTTGCCACCATGTGATGTTCATCGAAAGATGAGACTGAGTTATTAGCATATAGGAGCTTCAAGTTGCCACAACTTTGAGACAGAGAAGCCTTTGTTGAACCTCAACAGGCTTGAACTTGGTGTTGTAGAGCGCCTGCTGCTGCACCCCAATGCCTGGGTATTTGTCCTATCATGATGTCAAATGTAGTTAGGGCTTGTTTGATTGTCGTATTATAAAAAAATGAATTGTATTAGGTAACATATACTAATTTTATATAGGTGGATAAAATACATGATTAAATATAAGACAAAAATATTACGTATTATAATCCAGTGTTTGGTAAGACACTGGATTAAGAATGAAATAATAGAGTAACAATTACATTGACTAAAAACTATTAATCTTGCATAGTTATTAACATTTTTGTTTATGTATTGAATAAACTAATAAATTTATAACTTAGCACGCTTGAATTGGACTATAATATCATCTCCTGAGGTGGTATTATAATGGGCTTAATAGTATGCATATAGTGTTTTATTTGCATAAGTAGTATATTATTTTGATAATAATTTGAAATAAGAATATATAATACATAGTGTTTTTTGCAACCAAATGTTATATAAGGTTGGATTAGAGAGTTTTAATCTGTTACGACTTTGTAATTTACCCTTTAATATTGTAACCAAACGACCCCTAATTATTTGAAAAAATATGATTACAGCGGCAACCGCGTCATATCATAAAAGAAAAAGATGACTCAAAATGCTTAAACTTAATGTCATCTTGATTTAATTAATTATTGGATAAGACACTATGCTGATATCAAATGCACTTATTTGACTAGAACAAATATTATGTACCATGCCTCTAAACTTAATTGATAGGTTTATTTTTTATTTTGAAAATGACGTAGGATAAGAATTAGAAATTATTTTATTTTTACTATTATTTTGTCTTAATTTTAGGGCTAATTTATTTTTTGACTAAGTTTCCTTTTTATATTAGTATTGAAAGAGTGTTCTTAACTCTAGAGCGCTAGGTTTTTTTTTGAGTATTGACGTTGATAATATTTTTATTGTGTTTCGTTGCCTCACTCACCTAGGTGGTGATATTTAAATTGGTGGATTTCAATTAAAATTAAAATTATTAATATGCCCTTCTGTCAAAAGTGATATATGATTTGATGGCATATTACCAGACCCATATATTTCTTTTACTCCTATTCAGTCATTCTCAAACTATGAGATAGAATAAAGATCTATAATATCAAAGGTTAGACTCGGGTTGAAGTTGCTGGAGTTGGGCTTCGGATTACATTGAGCTCGGGTTAAAAGTTTCATACCTTGGGTTGGGCCAAAGTTGAATCCTCAACTTGCCCAACCCGCCCGAGTTGTACCCCTAGTTTGTAGTCTACGTGACATCAACTAAGTGTATCTCAAACAACTTTAGCAGTTAGCTCTTTGTTTTTTCTTGAGCGTGTTTAGGGTTATGAGTCCTATGATGCTAGACATAAATAAATCATTATTTCTTTATATGTAGGATATTAACACGGGTTTGAATTCAATTTGGTTTTATTGAATAAATACTAATGCTCATACATAAGAACATTTTATTAGAACGTTCAAAATCCTAAAAGCTCCATAAGCAAAATTCAAGCCTTGACTATATGAAAATTACTAACAATGAAAAGTTGCAATCTTTTAAGTTTAAGTAAGTTGACATGATTTTGGTAACTAATCACTTCAAATTAATCAAAATATTCCTAATTAAATATGTTAGGAAATTGATGTAATTGGCAAATTCCGTGAGTCACATGTAAATTATAGCTCATGTAAATCCATGGTCCAAGATACTTTCTTGTTGAAGACCCAAGCAAGATGGAAGAAGATGATCAAGCTTCATTAAAGAATCCTTAGAATTCATCAAGCTTTGGTAAAGTTAAAAGACTTAAGAGGCCTAGTTGTCCTAAATGGTTAAGTTAGGTAAATTGTTTAAAATGAAACTTAGTGTTTGATCCTTTTTATGAATTTCGTTTTTGAGTATGAAAAATGTTTTGGAAACTTTGAGGGCTATTTTGAAAATAAGCAAAAAGTCATGGTGTGGAGCCTCGATGAGTATCACCCTTTGGTACTCATGAGTTTGGCTCTGACCATTGGTTTAGGTCCTAAAACTACTGTTCAAAGTTCTCTGAGAGCTCGAGCTGTTTTGGAGTGAATTGGGCCTGGAAAACAAATTCCAGTGACCAACGCTCGCTGAGTGCTCGAGCGCTCTTGGTCAGGATGGCCAGATTTCATTCCGATATTCAGCGCTATCTAAGGGCAAGCTCGCTCGAGCACTCCTTCACAAAACCTGATTTTCTTGGTATCCAGGTTAAGTCTATTTTGCTGCTTATAAATAGGGGATGGTTATTTTTTGACCAAGTGAGAAATAATAAGGTTGCTAGAGAGCCTAATTTTGAGAGAACAAATCTAGAGAAGAACCCTAGCTTTCCCTACCAAAATCCCTCACCTCTACCAAGATCAAACATAGTCTTTCAAAGAATCAACTATGGTTTGTGAGATCTTGAGTTGGACCATCCATTTATTAGTAGTATGCCCTAAGATCCATCACGCAGATGACATTAGGATTGTACTGACAATAATTATTATTTAATTAAATACACAGACAATTTTATTTATCATGTTACTAGTTTATTTCATTTTAACATACATGATAAAGTCCATATAGTATAAATTAAGAAGATAGTTTGTCAAGACGTTGATATACTTCTTAGTACTTAACTCTAAAAGGTTCCTAGTCTTAAAATTTCTATGTGGGCACTATGTAATCTAAATAGACTAGCATAAAATATATTTGCTCATATTTGTTGTAATATACCTCATCCATGTCACTAGTATAGAGACACTAAATCAGACGTGTGGGTGCTTGTTCATTGCACGTAACCATTGACTAACATAAAATTTTTCATATGGAGTTTTGCATACTTGTCAATGTTAAATCATAAGTTACAGTTATACAACTGATCCTTAGGCCTAAAACACCATGATTGTCTTTCATAGAGACTTTTATGTTTTAACTATACAACATAATCAAATGCTAACCATATAACTTGGATATGAATCATGGGAGTGTCTAACCATGATATTGATTGAGGTATAAGATTCAAGTACTTGTAAATCGACTTTGAGTTAGTTGATTAAGTTACGTGAACCGGGTAGTGGTTTCACGGTTTTTCTAGAGTTAGGTTTTCGCGTCATCAATTACTTGTGTTATGGATGCTTCTTTATTGCTCTATTTTGCAAGTCGTTGTTGTGGTGAATTTGATTGTAATCAAATTAATTGACACATCATTACATCATTCACATGACGGAGTGGTCGGGTTGTTGAAAAAAGGGTTCACAAACTTAATTAACATATTAATTGGTTAATTGATATATAATAGGGGTATTTTAGGTTCTAAATTGGTGAGTGTCCAAACAATTCTACGTGATAATCGTGGGAGAACATGTCAAAACTGTCTTCCTTAGTGGATATAGTGAGGAAGTTAATTGTATAGGGCAGCCAAAAGGTTTTGGATCCAGTGGCAAAAACCAAAATGTGTAACTCATTTATTTATCAAAAATGTCGATATGAACACTACTATACTTTTTACAACTCCAATTATACATGATTATAAATGAACCGAATATAGATTTAAATGGTTTCAATACAATATGCACTTAACATGACACAAACTTCTTGTTAGACCTAATATGTACCATGGATGCAAGCCAATTCAAAATAAGAAGTAAGTAGAACAGTTGCCTTGTGAATTTCTGTTGAGAAGTGAGGTCTACCTCTCCTCATCTCGTTGCATATGTTTTCCGACCCATGCCATATATTTGGATCAAATTTATTGAGTTTTTATTGATCTGATTAATCACCGGCCTTGAATTGATAACGAGCCCCAATATTGGTTGGGACTTGCTAATACAATAACAGGGAGTCATTAAGTTAACAAGTTAGATAATTATTGTATATATTTTACACACTAGAAAATGCTCACAAGCCCAATACCTGCCCCTCAAAGCAGATAAAAAAAAATGCATGCAAATTAAGAATAATATAACACAGTACACTTAAAATTTCCATACACCTCAATCTGTGTTCCATGTTACAGCAATGGACCTTGGTATGTCCAAACAGTTTGTGATCTTATCATCAAGGGTTCGACATATGAGAATAACCTCTGCATGCAGAACATTTTATTTTTACAGACCCTGTAATAGCGAGAGTCTCGTACACAATATAATTATTATTGTGAATAGGAAACCACTTTTAAATTAAAGGATGGAGCAGAATCCACCCTCATAGGGAAGGTAGCTAACAACCACAAGCTGGCATTCATTGCAACATGTAGGGAGGGGATTCGACTCTACCTTAGGCTCTGGTGGTTTAGGTTTTGGGGGTTCTACCTTAGGCTCTGGTGGTTTAGGTTTTGGGGGTTCAACACTCATGATCTCTGCCCCCTTCCCTATCTTCCTGATTTGTTCCGCTAATCTCACAGGATCAACATCCCCCACCACTGTTAATGTCCATTTCTCAGCATCCACAGCTACAGAATCTATTCCTGTAAAAATTCCAAACCAGCAATTACAGGTCTGATGACAATATATAATATATGTTCAAAGATAAAATAAATTATTTCACTCTTTAAATATGAATGAATCGATTGGTACGATTTGTTTCCTCAAGTAGAGGTATTGATCCGACCGAACTTGTTCAGTTGTTGAGCTTAGGTTCTTGCTCACATTTGGCTCGGAGAAAGTTTGGAAATATTCGAATTGAATTTGAGCCAAAAACCGATCTTAATTTCTTAGGAAATATTTTAAAATTCAAATTCTTATTTTTTAACAGGAATTTGAACTTAGTCTGAACGAGCCGAGCCTGAGTCATCCTCGAGCTGCTTGGATCATTTGACAGCCCTACCTTGAAGCTTTGCAACGGCTTTTAGTACTGCTGTTTTACACTTCCGGCAGTTGAAACTAACGCGCAACACTGTTTTCTGTTTCATGGTTGAACAATGGAGGCCAACATACACATTAAAGTTTGTGACAAGTAGCAAAATATAGCAGAACTTATAGATGATTGAAATGGAGGGAGTAGTCTGAGAATCCATACCTTCATGTTAGTAATAGTAAGACTTCTGCTGCAACAATAATATTATCTACGTGGAGTAGAGAGGAGCTATTTATACAAATACACTACTCAATCAGTTGGGAATGATTGCTCCATTTGAAAATCTGGTGGACTTTGGAGCACTGCAGATAGGTGGACTCACTCAAGTAGGTTCGTATTAGTGTCAAAATGGTTACGGTACACTTAGGATGGCTCAAACTAATTTGAGGTTTAAAACGGAAACATTAAATTTTTTATTTTTAATATTATTAAATTAATTTATTTTTAATTTTCTATGTGAGAGGGAGACAAAAGAATGATGTGTTATTAATGTCGAAAAAGAGATTTCAACTTTTGTTTTTGTTTTTTACCAAGAGAGAGAATGTTTAATTTCAACTTTTATTTTTGTTTTTTATTTTTTTTTACCAGAGAGAGAGAGAGAGTAAATATGAGTTTACTTTTGAGTATTTTTTTTTATTTTTTTAATTTCTAAGTTTTTAATGTTATGAATTGGATTAGGGGTGGCAAATGAGTGGGTTAGGTTGGTTATGGGTTGGGTTAAATTAGATTGGGCTAAAATAAATCAAATCCATTATTCACTCACCTAGTAAATGGGTTATAATGGGTTGGGTTTATAACGGGTTGAGTTAAACCGATTAACCCATAAAATAATTAAAATTCTTAATAGACACATTAGTACACCAAAATACAAACACATACACATATTAGTAGTACACCAAACTACAAATATACACACACACTACCAGGTGGTATGTTTAAGCGTACGGTATCACCGATTTTTTTTTAATTTTTTTTAAAAAAAAATTTTCTTTGTATTATATTTAAGCGTACGGTGTTACCGATTTTTTTTTTAATTTTTTTTTTAAAATTATTTTAAATTTTTTCCTTATATTACGTTTAAACGTACGGTGTCACCGATTTTTTTTTTTTAATTTTTTTAAAAAAAAATTATTTTGAATTTTTTCTTTGTATTATGTTTAAGCGTACAGTATTACGGATTTTTTTTTTTAAAATTATTTTGAAATTTTTTTCTTGTATTATGTTTAAGCGTACGGTATTACCGATTTTTTTTTAAGAAATTATTTTGAATTTTTTCTTTATATTATGTTTAAGCGTACGGTATTACCGATCCGCGGGTCATGGATCAACCCATGGGTCGTGGATTGACCCATGGATTGAGTTAGCTCATGAGACATGGGTCGATCCGTGGGTCATGGGTCGAACCGTGCGTGTATTTTTAGTGTACTAGTGTGTGTATGTTTTGGTGTATTAGTGTATATGTGTGTATTTTTTGGTGTAATAGTGTGTGTAATTTTTGGTATATTAGTATATTTATTTAATTTTATTACTTGTGTTATTTAATAAAAAAATAAATATTCAATCCAATGTGTACCCATTTGTAATCCATATTAACCCGTTTAATTAAAATGAATCATATTACCCAACCCATTTAGAACCATATTAATTAATATAGGTACCCAACCCATTTATTTATGGACGGGTTGGACAGATTAATGGGTAATGGGTTAAAATTGCCACATCTAAATTGGATTATAAACCTAAATTATTACAATAAAATTTTTGATTGAATTTAATATTTTGGGGCTTTTTTTTTGGGTTTTAAAATTTAATGAATTTAAATTTTTTCTAAATTAGTAATGTATCTAAAATTATGAGACCTTCTAAAAATTTGGGGTCTAAAGCCTAAGCTTTTTTTTCCATACTATTGAGCCGCCCCTGGGTACACTACAGTATCAACGTGAGTCACGTTATTCTATATGCGACAAGATTGTTTTCATGACTTGCACCGACCTATTTTAGTGATAGAGCAACATTAGGTGTCCAAAAATTAAAAGACATGATCAAGTTGTTAAATTTGTCATGTCAATTTCACATGACTTTTGCATTCAATCATCAGAATTTTGTTTTCGAAGGTTTGAACGAGTCAAAAAAATCATCCAACACTCTGCTCCATTAGCAATGATAATGAGCTGTTTTGATATGTCGGTTGTGGTTATGTTTTCATAAGCATCTTTAATTATAGGATAAAATTATAGTTGGTCCTTGAACTTTGTTTTCGATTTCAATTTGGTCCATGAACTTTTAATTGTTTCACTTTTGTTCTTCAACTATTTATTTCATCTCAATTAAGTCCTTCCATCAATTTTCACTGTTAGATCAACTAGAGACTAACCCAATTTGATTCATTTCAGCATTGATCTAACAGTAAAAATGGACGGAATGACTTAATTGAGATAAAATTGATAGTTTAGGGACTAAATTAGGATAATTAAAAGTTCAGGGACCAAATTAAAATAAAAAATAAAGTTGAAAGACCAATTATGATAATATAAAAAATAAAATAAAAAATAAAGACGGTTTCGAGAGTCAAACCTGTTTATTTCTTGGTTGCAATCAGAGACGAGCTTTCCAATTGCAAATGGAGCAAGGTCCACCCCTCCCCTAACCTTTAATAACAACGGCTAACTGATTTATCAACAAGCAAAGACCAAGAGTCGTTAGACCTCAGGGGTTTGAGCCCGAAATCAACCTTTCCAAAATTGAATTTAGGTTAGTTACCATTTACGCCTTTTAGAACCCATTATAGGCGGAAAGTTCGTACACTAGATACGAGTACGCCTTTTGAGTATTACGTTTTGTTGTGACTGATTCTTTTGTTTAGATATTTCAGATGTTGTGAACCTTAATATACATTGGTGTATAAGGTCATGGATTTTAACATACAAACAATGTGACACTATCAAAATAGGTTATTATCCCTACATAGTGTATGATGATGCACAAAATTATCTTTGGCAAGATCAACAGTCAAGTATGAGTGATGATGCAATTAATGAGTAATCAATGGCAATCAAGGAACTAAAATAGTAAACGACAGATCAATAGAGGGAATTATAGTGGTTCGGTCTCAGATGACCTACTCCACTCTCGGGAACGGCAGCGGTGGCCTGGTATTCTTTATTGATGAATAAGAGTCGCCGGAGAGTTACAGTGCTTTGAAAGAGAGGGAGAGCAATGTGTAGAGGTATTGGAGGTGTGGTGTGTGTAGATCATAAGATGCATCTCAAAGTGGAGAGAGCTTACATTATATAGGTTCACTAAGGCGGTGAGTTGAGGCGGTCACCACTATTTTGGTAAGTATAGTTATGGTAGAATTCTACCACTTTGGTAGGTACAGTTATGGTAGGATTAGATCTATTTGGCAAGCATAATTATGGTAAGAGTAGATCTCCACATCCCGATATTATTTCCTCGTGCTCCTATTCAATCGGAGGAAGATCTTGGACTGGGCTTGACCTGTCTTGACTTGAGTTGGAGTGACCTTTATTAGAGTCAGGAGACAAGGGAGTAGGAGGCCACCGCATGGGCGGCGCCTAGGCTGGCTGCCTCCCCCATGGGCGCCTCTTGCTCTTGGTGTTGGCCTTGGCTTGGGTACTCCGTATTGATTTACGACCTCCTAATTACCTTTATGCCCTCCGTATTGTTTTACGGCCCAGCTCCGAATAGTATCTTCTTTGCGCTTTCTCGGTCCGTTCAAGTTGGGCTTGATCCAGTCAAATTTGGACTCGTCATTTGTCCCCCATGCTCCAAGCTTCTGACTTCCGTGGGAGAAAAAGGTTGTGGGCA
This sequence comes from Ilex aquifolium, assembly GCA_951799425.1. Taxonomy (NCBI): domain Eukaryota; kingdom Viridiplantae; phylum Streptophyta; class Magnoliopsida; order Aquifoliales; family Aquifoliaceae; genus Ilex; species Ilex aquifolium. The sequence continues at coordinate 19,264,673 of OX637403.1, forward strand.
TGTACCCCGTATTCACTTGAGTTGGAATTTTCTTGCTCCGCATTGTAGTTACTTTTCATTCTTTAGAGACTGGGTGACCTTTGCTGATGGTGACGCCGTGGAAGGGGATGGCATCATGGTTGTGGATTGCACCAGCAGGGCGATGCCTTAGGCTGCATGTGCCGTGTGGGCGGCGCCCCACTGCTTCTTTTTTCTTAGTGAGATCTGACCCACAGTATATATGTATACTAGATATATATGTGTTTGGTGGAAAAAAAGAAAGGAAATATAATCATAGTTAATAAAAACAAGGCCAAGCAACTATTGGTCAAAGTTGGGTCAACTTTGGTGGGCTATTGTCTTTACTAGGCATTGTTTTTTTTTTTCTTTTTCTTTCTTTCTTGATCTTCCTTGGGCGGTGGACTTCTTTCTCTTTTTTTTTTTTTCCTCTTTCCTTGGCTTGCTTGGGCGCCACCTTCCTTGACTTTTTTCTTTTTTTCTTTTTCCTTTGGCTTGGGCGCCGCCTCCTTGGGCTTTGGCCATTTTCTCTTTTTTGTTTTCTTCCTTTTCTTTTCTTTGGCTTGCTTGGGCGCCGCCCTCATGGCCTCTTCCCCTTTTTTTTATTTATTTTTTATTTTTTATCCCTTGGGCTTGGGCGCCGCCTCCTGCACACCCCCCCCCCTTTTTTTTTCTTCCCCTTGGCATGGGCGCTGACCTCCTTGATCTTTTTTTTTTTTTTTTTTTCTTTTTTGGTTTGCTTGGGTGCCGCCTCTTTGGGCGTTGGTCCCCTTTTTTTTTTTTTTTTTTGATACAAAGTGAGGAGGAACTTTGACAAGGAATCCATGGACAATGTGGGCGACGCTCTGTCACGTGCTGGCGGCTTGGGTCTTGCACTAGGCGGTCGTGAAGTTGAGATGGGAGACTGGGCGAGATGGGAGGACCCATTCCCATGGGCGACGCTAACGCCTTGCTGGGCGGCGCCTTCTTTGCTGTGGACCCCTGTATGACATCAAATGTAAGGGGAGACTTGGTGGGCGGCGCCAACTTGACAGGCGAGGCAGAAGCATTGCATGCGATTTTTGGGCGACACCAAGAGGTTGGCAGGGTGCCTTGAGTGACGCCATGAGGCTGGAGTAGGCGCTTTTGGCAACGCCAAGAGGTTGGCCTGGTGTCTCGGGCAACGCCTTGAGTCTTGCCCCCACTCCTCTATTATGTGTGTCTTTGTACTACTTTAGGAGTTGGGACTTTAATGCAGACGGCCTAAGTTTCAAAAATGTACTTGGCAAAAACAATGTTATCCCAACATTAAAATATCTAACATGATTACCTGTAGGCTGGTTGCATGAGAGTAAGGTAAGAGCTGTGGGCGTCTTGAGAGAGGGCCGCATGAACTGAGGCCGAACTACGTATAATGTCAGTAGATGGCCGCCGTAGCAAAGGTGACTACTTGCGCGAGAGCAGAGTCATAGACCGAGCTACGTATAGCCTCTGGAGATAGCTGTCGTGGCAGAGGTGACTACTTGCGCGAGAGCAGAGTCATAGAGGTCGAACTACGTATAGTCTCGGGGTGGCTGCCGTAGCAGATGTGACTACTTGCGCGAAAGTAGAGTCATAGAGGCCGAGCTACGTATAGTCTCGGGAGATGGCTGCCATGACAGAGGCTTACTAGGTAACTACTTGCGCGAGAGCAGAGTCATAGGCCGAGCTACGTCTAGTCACGGGAAATGGCTGCCGTAGCAGAGGCTTACTAGGTGACTACTTGCGCAAGAGCAGAGTCATAGGCCGAGCTACGTATAGTCTCGGGAGATGGCTACCGTGGCAGAGGCTTACTAGGTGACTACTTACGCGAGAGCAGAGTCGTAGAGGTCGAGCTACGTAGAGTCTCGGGAGATGGCTACCGTAGCAGATACTCATTCCATTGACATGGAGATTAGGAGGGCGCTGAGGTGCGCCTGGTGAGATGGGACGAGACCCATTGTCTAGGCGGCATCATTGGAGGTGGCCAAGGTGGAGAGGGCGAGACCCCTCGTCTAGGCGACTGCTCTGCTGGGAGCTGTTTGTAAATTTTTAGGAAAACAAAATAATTCTGAACACAATAATCTTCGCAGAATTTTATTTCACAAAGTAACAAATAACAAAATAAATTGACTGAAACAATAAAGGATAGATAAAATCTTCAGATGTCAGTGTCCCATAGGACTTTCCCGGCGGAGTCGGAGTTGCCTCTTCCTCCTGGCTTTCAGGAGATTGTTTGGATTTCTCCAAGGGGTTGCTGGCGTTCTCCATCGTCCTGGTCCCAGCCAGGTGGCGGGGCCTGTCCTCTGCCAGCAATGTATTGCCTCAACTGGCCACGCTGTATGAGCTCCTCAATCTGCCTTTTAAGATCAAAGTAGTCGTCAGTGTCGTGGCTGTGGTCGCGGTGGAAGCGACAATACCTGCTGAGATTTCTGCGGTTTGGGGCGGACTTCATTTTTTCGGGCCAGCGGAGCGTGGGGTCATCTTGTATCTGGAATATGATGTGCTCCACCGAGGCATTGAGTGGCGTGAGAGCTTGTCGCTCTCTCAGAGGTGGGGGACCAAGACGGTCCTTGACAGAGATTCTCTCTGTCTTATTTCTTTTGTTCTCTACCTCCCACTTGTCTTCGCGGGTGTCCTTCCTTTTCTCCCCTCCTCGGGAGGACTCACCTCAACGGGCCTTGGTGACGTCCTCGACATTCATATACTTCTTGACCCTTGACAGCAGCTCGGGCATGCTGGAGGGCGGCTTCTTGAGGACAGAAAATATGAAACTGGAGGTGCGAAGGCCGGAGATGAAGGTGGTCAGGGCTACCTTGTCATCTGGTTCCTCAATTTGGAGAGCCTCCTCATTGAAACGGGCAAGGTAGTCTCTGAGGCTTTCATCCCTGTCCTGCTTGATGGTGAGCAGGTGGGTCACAGGCTTCTGATGTCGGCGTTCCCCAATGAAGTGGGAGACGAAAGATCTACTGAGTTCTGTGAAGGACTGGATGGAGGAGGGCCTGAGTTTGGAGAACCACTGGCGAGCAGATCCCTTCAGGGTGGTCGGGAAGGCTCTGCACATAATCTCCTCAGGCACGTTGTGGAGTTGCATGAGGGATTTGTACGTGTCGAGGTGGTCAAGGGGGTCTTTGGTACCATCGAAGATCTCGATGTTGGGCATCTTGAATTTCGAAGGCAGAGGATAATTGACAATATCAGCGATAAAAGGAGTATCAGTGCGTCTTACCAGGTAGTCCACGGTTTCAGGCGCCTGTGCCTTGATGGCGTTGAGGGCATCACCAATTTGGTTTTGCACCTCTTTGATCCTTCCGTCCCATTGGTTGGGGACGTCCTCCGTTGGGTGATGGTACTCGCTTCCATGATCGCCATACTGGTTCTCTCCTTCGTCCTCCTGCGCAGGTACATGAAGAGGGGGAAATCTTGAACTCCCCGCGCGCTGAGGAGGGACTGCAGGGCGAGGGACCCCATGGTGGGGTGCTGCTTGGCGCCCATAGGGGTTAGGCTGCTCTCCTGTTGGAGGGAGTGGTGTTCCTCCCACGGGGCGTGGGGTGACACCTCCCTGGGCAAGCATCAACTGTATTATTTGCTGGTTTTGGTTTACCAGCTGCTGCATTGTTTGTAGGAGCTGTTGCCCGACGACGGAAGTCACCGTAATAGATGGTTCCGAGGGTACGAGGGGAGACGGAGCCTCCTCCCCGTGAGCCGGGTTGTTGAGACCTTGATCTAGTAGTGATTGCCATGGATTCAAAGAGCAAAGAAGTAGTAGAAACTTAGTCGTTCCCACAGACGGCGCCAAACTGATGATGCACAAAATTGTCTTTGGCAAGATCAACAGTCAAGTATGAGTGATGATGCAATTAATGTGTAATCAATGAACTAAAATAGTAAACGACAGATCAACACAGGGAATTATAGTGGTTCGGTCTCGGATGACCTACTCCACTTTCGGGAACGGCAGCGGTGGCCTGGTATTTTTTATTGATGAATAAGAGTCGCCGGAGAGTTACAGTGCTTTGAGAGAGAGGGAGAGCAATGTGTAGAGGTATTGGAGGTGTGGTGTGTGTAGATCATAAGATGCATCTCCAAGTGGAGAGAGCTTACATTATATAGGTTCACTAAGGCGGTGAGGCGGTGAGTTGAGGCGGTCACCACTATTTTGGTAAGTATAGTTATGGTAGGATTCTATCACTTTGGTAGGTACAGTTATGGTAGGATTAAATCTCTTTGGCAAGCATAATTATGGTAAGAGTAGATCTCCACATCCCGATATTATTTCCTCGTGCTCCTATTCAGTCGGAGGAAGATCTTGGACTGGGCTTGACCTGGCTTGACTTGAGTTGGAGTGGCCTCATTGGAGTCAGGAGACAAGGGAGTAGGAGGCCACCCCATGGGCTGTGCCTAGGTTGGCTGCCTCCCCCATGGGCGCCTCTTGCTCTTGGTGTTGGACTTGGCTTGGGTACTTCGTATTGATTTACGACCTCCTAATTACCTTTATGCCCTCCGTATTGTTTTACGGCAGCCTAATTCCCTTTATGCCCTCCGTATTGTTTTACGGCCCAACTCCGAATAGTATTTCCTTTGGGTTTCTCGGTCCGTTCAAGTTGGGCTTGATCCAGTCAAATTTGGACTCGTCAGTGTATGTAAGTAAAAAAAATTTTAAAAAAAAAGCTAAATGACGACCCTTTACAAAAACTAAAGATTAATACAATCATTTAAAATTGATCCCGATTAGTTTTCGTACTTTAAATTAAGAACTTTATTATTGATGTTTTTGGAAATTTCTTGTTCTATCTAAATAATCATGCTACCAGTCATTCATTTATCATTTTTTCGGACAAAATAAGTCATCACAAGCTTCATGGCTAGTTTTGAAAATTCGAATTGTGACCCTAGTTTTTTTTATGAACTTGAAAGAATTTTCATTTAACAACAAATTAAAATAACCCCATAATCCTTTTAAACATAACCTAATGAATACAATATGTTTTAAACTTATCTGGATATATTTATAATGTGCCCGAAACATAGCCGAAAGTATTAGTTATGAGTCTATCCTAATTGATATTAAAAAATATCAGGAAGGGCATAATTAAAAGTACTCAAGAAATACTTAAAACCTTTAAAATAATGATAATTTAAAATAGTTGAGGGTGACCCTGGCCCTCACTTGGCTCCGCTAGTGTGCATATTCATCGGCTGAGAATTGTATTATTTTTGTTGTCGTCGTTGTTGTTAAATAAGAGATATAAATTAAAGGGTTAATAATATTTTTAGTCCTTAAAATATGTATTTTTTGTCAGTTTAGCCCCAAAAGTATTTAATTCGTGTTAAGTTTTTTGACGGAAATGACCATGTGTCATTTTTTTAAATAGTATCACGTGCCCAACACGTAATTATTCCGTCAAAAAACTTAACGGTTTGTCGATATAGGAATCAAATTGATACGAATTGAATACTTTAGAGATTAAATTGACAAAATTGATATAATGAAGATTAAACTGACAAAAAAATGTATACTTTACCGACCAAAAGTGTTATAAACCCTAAATTGAAATTGTCATACAAGTTGAGAACGAGTAGAGCCAATATTTAATGCATGCAAGTGATAGTTGTAGGGTACCCTCCTTTAGGTAATTGACTATTCATGGGCCTGAGAAAATATCTTAGTGTAGGTACTTGCCTTTATTTTTGGGGCATCGGTTTGTTGTCAATGTGGACTCACAGTTCGAGAGAATAGTCGTTACGAGTCTGAACACACCTGTAACAAAAAAAAAAAAGGTGGCCTCAAGTAATTTTAACTCTGATAATTTTCATTTTTTCTTAAAAGAATATTGTTGGGGGTTTAGGTTGTGGTAGATGCGGTGGGGCGATCGATTTTGCTACTGTTTGTGATTTTGGCAGTGATTGGGTGATATTGGCGATGGCGATGGTGATGGCAATGGCGTTGACGGTGGGTTTCACCACCAATGTGGATTTGTCTAATGGGAGGTGGTGGGATAATTCATGTGGTGGTGCAGGAGAGGAAACTAAAATCTGATTTTGGAAAATAAATTAATCAACATTTTCTTCATTTTTTTCGAAAATTACTCCCTGAGATCAAAGTCTCAAACCTAGTGTGAATTATTTATTAGTTTTCCAAGATGAAACTAATTGTAAATTCCAAAAAAAAAAAAAAAAAAGAAAGAAAAGCAGTGAGCTTTTGACCCATATCAAGTGTTTTTGAAAAAAAAGTTCCAACTAAGAGTTGGTTTCAAAATAACTCCCAAATTCAGGTCGTTTTTAAAAACGTCAAACAGACTGACGTTTTTAGGTTAAAGACGTCAGTCCAACGTCAATCCATTTGACGTTTTTAACTCAACACAGTGGCCCTAATAAACGCTAAACCATCAAATTTCATTTACCATTCAAATACATTATCATCCAATTACTCACCCGGATGTCCCAAGAAAGAGGATGTGAACACAAAACACCAATACAAGTCCGGTCTGAAATCTGAAGAAAATAAACCAAATCATATCTAATTCAGTAGTAATTGAAACCAAAAATTCAGAACTAATAATTTTAACACAATAGTTACCTGGTAAGAGGGAGAGCGTAGAGCTCCTCTAGCGGTGGAAAGCTTGAAGAAGATGCAGTTTTGCTGTGTAAAGTATAATGCCAAGACACAAGCGTTGGCAAATAGGATTTCAAAGAACTTTTCAGACAGGAAATGGCGACTGTAAATAGGATTACGAAGAAGCTCAGCAGTCTTTTTAATTAAACAAATTAATTGTAGGTATGTGTATAGCCACAACCAAAGAAAATGGATGTCTAATTGAAATCTATAATGGATAACTGACTTTTGTAATTGAATACATGTAATTAAATACATTTGAGGAGAGAGAGACTGAGAAGGGGACGGTGAAGGGGGGTCCATGACGGTGTGAGAGAGAGACTGGGAGGAGGACGGTGAAGGGGGTGGTGTGCTCTTCTCTGATCGGTGAAGGGGGGTGGTGTGCTCTTCTTTGATATGTGAAAATGCAGGGCTGAAAGAGATAGAGAGACGAATAGGGAAGCTGAAGAGGTGGGGCTGTGAATTTGCAGGAGACAGAGAGAGAGGAAAAAGGGAGAGAAAGTAGGAGAGGGAGAGGGTGTAAAGGCTGAGAAGTAAATCCTAGGGCAGTGAATTTGAGAAAGGAAATAGGGAGAAAGAGATAGGAGACAGAGAAGGAAGATGGAGAGAAGCGGCTGTTTATTTGCAGGAGAAAGTGAAAAAAAGGGAGAGAAATTAGGAGAGAGGGAGAGTGTAACGGCTGTGAATGTGATAGAGGAAATAGGGAGAGAAAGAGAGAAGAGAGAGAGAAAATAGCAACAGAGTGATATAGGAATAGAGGGAGCTAGGTAAATGCCTGGGAAGCAGAGGATATGGATGACATAATTAAAATGTTAGAAGATAAAATTGGAAATAAAATGTTTTTCACATATGCTGGCTTTTTAAAGTAGTATAGATAAATATATATGTTTTCTTCTGAGCTGGATAGACAAAGTGTCATTGTCAGGGAAACTACGAAATGAGCTTATTACCGGGCAGGACAAGCTACCATATTTAGGTTTCATGTTCAGTTTCCATCATTTTGAGGATTGATGAATTAGATATGTTGATGGATTGATGAATTAGATGTGATGTAGTACAGAAAGTCCATATGTAATGGTAACAGCATGTCCATATGTAATGGTACAGTGACAGCTAGCCTACCCAGTCCCATGAATGCTGCTAAAACAATTTCTGCAGACCAGAAGGATATCCAGTATAAATATCTGAAATACTTGAAGTATTTGGCCCTAGTTCTCTCCAAACTTGCACACATTTTTCCCTTTTGGTGTAGAATAATGTTTTGTCTCCTCATTTTAATGCCATAACACAGAGAAAATTGAGAACCAAAATTAGTTGGCATCTAGATTTGATTAAAAAATTTCACACTGGTCAAAACTTCAAGTTGTACTTTTGAAAACCCACCAAACAGGTCCATAGATTCGTTTTTCTAATTAAAAGAAGTATAATCCGATAGAAATATATACATTTAACTAAATAGTCAGAACATGAACAAAATCGCATTTAACTAAATAGTCAGAACATGAACAAAATCGCCTTTTTTATACTGCCTTCCTTCCTTTGGATATTTTTCCAAAAGCTCACCATTTACAACATAGCACCCCCCCCCCCTCCCCCACAAAAAAAAAAAAAAAAAAATAAATAAATAAAGAAGAGAAAAAACACCAACGAAAATGAAGTTCATTACACCAAATATATAGTTCCTAAATTTATATAGATTCCATAGCAAGTTGGTGTTTATCATGTGTCACTACAAGCCGACACTCGCTACCTCGCGTTTGTAAGCATTACCTGACAGTCTATTTTCCTGCCTAGACCATGTCTGTTGAGAGAGAGAATTATATCAAGGTAGATTCAGACCAACAACATCCAACTTGAGATGTACATTCTACTTGTTTCTTGGTTAATATTTCTCCTGAAAGATGATATCTCAGCTGCTGATCTTTAGAAAAAGTCACGCTGGATTTCGGTTAAAATCAATTACTTATTGGAGGGAAGATCATATTACCTTGCTGAACTTCAGGACCGCGACATTTACTGTTCCCTCAGATTGATCACAATCCAGGACTGGACTCCACATATAACTCGCTCTTCATGGCTTGTAAATTCCATTGGTTAATAAGAAAAATGGTTTCCCATTAATGATGATTTATCATAAATCATGGGTTCTCTGTTACCACACATGAGCAGAGCCCATCTCTGAAGTGGTGGAAACGGTTTCTGTCCCTCACCACAATTTCTCGATTATAAATCTTAGAGATGAACTTGGTAGCAGAATGACAATCGCCACACACCCTCAAATTCTTCACAATCCTGATAGGAGTTCCCGGTGGTGTCTTCAGAAGGGCAAACGCAATAGCTAGCTTTTCACTATGCCTGTTCAAAGCATCCTCCTTATCTTGTTCATCAATATCAAGTACCACCTCTGAGGTAGTAGGAACATATCCAGCCCTTTTCAATTTCCTTCCCATCTCATCCAACATCTCGTAAATCTCTTTGTACTGACTATGACTTTTATCTCCGGCCACAAATTCATATATTTCATTATCAAGCTCAATCATAGTGCTCCCCGGGATCTTTCTCATTCCCTTCTTCTCCATCACCTCTCTAATCTTGGTTTTCCTTTCCCAGCGGAACTGTTTTGCATAGATATTGGAAAGTAACACATAATTAGACTCATGCATGGGCTCATTTCTGATCAGTTATTTTGTGATGCTTTCACCAAGATTGAGCTCACCATGGGCACGGCAAGCAGTTATCAGGGTTCTCCAAATTATGGGGTTTGGTTGAATGGGCATTTTCTGAACAAACTCTAGTGCCTCTTTGACAAGTCCAGCCCTGCTTAACAGATCCACCATACATCCATAATGCTCTATCTTAGGTACAATCCCAAAATCCTTTGTCATTGAATAAAAATGTTGCTGGCCTTCCTCAACTAGCCCAGAATGACTACAAGCGTTGAGCAACTCGATAAAGACTACATCATCAGGCACCACTCCAGCTCCTTTCATCTCCTCAAACAATGAAAAAGCCTCTGGCCCACGACCATGCATTGCCATACCAACAATCACAGAAGTCCAAGAGACAATTGACCTCTCACTCATGTTCCTAAACAGCCTCAGAGCTTTGTCAACATCACCGCACTTTGCAAACATGTCAATTAGTGCGTTACAAAGCTCCACACTATTTACAACATTTTCCCTCTCAACATAAGACTCCACCCATTTCCCAAGCTCAAGTGCACCTAAATCAGTACACGCAGACAAAACCGAAACCATAGTAATCTCATCCGGCCTAACACCAGAAATTTGCATTTTCCTAAACAATCCGACAGCCTCAATCGACATACCCAGCCGGGCATACCCACCTATTATCGCACTCCATGACACAGGGTCTGACTTACGCATATCATCAAACACTTTCCTACCAAACTCAATCCCCCCACAGCAACAACCATACATATGAACCATGGTATTCAAAACATGAACATCATCATCAAACCCAACTTTCAACACACAACCATGTACTGTTTTACCCAAACTCAAGTCCCCAAGACCAGCACAGGCCTTAAGAACAAATGGGTACGTAAATTTATTAGCCAAAACACCATATTCAAGCATAAGTTTATAATAATAAATACCATTGTGCTTGGAATCACGGGGTTGAGCATAAGCTCTAAGGACAGTGTTGAAAAGGAAGGTGTCATAAAGATGAGTTTTTGCGTCTGCCGCGAATAGGAAAGTTGAAGCGTAGTCAATAGCGTTGAGGTCTGAAGATGTGGAGGCGAACTTGGTGAGAACTAGTGGGTTGTTTCGGAGACCCAGCTTGAAAATGTGAGCATGGAGTTGGGTCAGTTTGGGGAGAGAGTCACAGAGTTGGAGGAGAGTTAAGCAGTTCTGTTCTGCTGCTCATTTGTTGGTGATGGTTGATTGATTGTGAAGTGAGGTTTGGAGAGGTAAAGAGTGTATAGATCGGAACAGCTTGGCTTTGGTGTATGAAAACTGCATTTAGTCCACCCGATGTACCCTCCATTCCTTGTCTATGCCAATACATACTTGAAAACTCCATACATTTACCCCAAAAAAAATTATTAAATTTATTTACCAAAAAATATCACCTTAACCCGCTAATTTCATGTTGATTTAGAATCGTATTTTCATATCGTGCTAAAAATTGGTGTTGTTCATCAAAAGATTAGACTGAGTCATTAGCATATAGGAGCTTCAAGTTGCCACAACTTTGAGACAGAGAAGCCTTTGTTGAACCTCAACAGGCTTGAACTTGGTGTTGTAGAGCGCCTGCTGCTGCACCCCAATTCCTGGGTATTTGTCCTACCATGATGTCAAATGTAGTTAGCACTCGTTTGTTTGATTGTCGTAAAAAAATGAATTATATTAGGTAATATATACTAATTTTGTACAGGTGGATAAAATATATGATTAAATATGAGACAAAAATATTACGTATTGTAATCCAGTGTTTGGTAAGACATTGGATTAAGAATGAAATAATAGAGTAACAATTACATATTGACTAAAAAATTATCAATCTTGTATAGTTATTAATGTTTTTGTTTATGCGTTGGATAAAATACTAAATTTACAATTTAATAAGCTTTAATTGGACTATGATACCACTTCCACATGTGGTATTATAATGGGCTTAATAGCAAAGGCGGAGCTAGAATTTCACATTAGAGGGGACAAACTATTACAGAAATTTTTTTTACCAGTTTATACAAAACATTTCCAAGCATGAAAAAATATTTTAAGATTCAACACTAGATTACTATTAAAACAGTAAAACCAGATTCCATTTAACTTAAATAAAATATGAACAACAAACTATAAAATAACTTATGGTATTACATTTTAACTCAATTACATACTAAAATAGAATACGATGTTATTTCAAATTTCAAAATTCGTCTATAATGTATTGATGATAAACTAAATTTTTAGAAATTCTCTTCAATGTACAAAACCACATTATCCATGACAAAATCATTATTCATTTTATAATGCGAAAACTAGTTGAAATCATCATTTATTTTGTTGATTTACTCAATCTAAAAACTAAAACATTATTTTTTTTGGGAGGAGGGGGCAATGGGCCACTAACTTGCCAAAAATTAAAAATAAGTTAGGACCGTTATAAACATTTCCAAAAATCAAGGGGACAAATGTATTAAAATAACCAAACTATCATCCCTTGATAATACATAAATAAAGGGATTCAAAAAATCAAGGGGGGCAAGTGCCCACCCTCCTCCCTACGTGGCTCCGCCCTTGCTTAATAAAACTATATATAATATAAAGTGTTTTTTTGTAATCAAATGGTGTATAAGGTTGGATTAAAGAATCTTAATATGTTACGATTTTGTAATTTATCCTTTAATAATACAACCAAACGACGCCTAATTGTATGAGAAAATATGATTACAGCGGCAACCCAAATGCTTAAACTTAATTGATAGGTTTATTTTTTATTTTGAAAATGATGTAGGATAAGAATTAGAAATTATTTTATTTTTACTATTATTTTGTCTTAATTTTAGGGCTAATTTCCTTTTTGACTAAGTTTCCTTTTTATATTAGTATTGAGAGAGTTTTCTTAACTCTAGCGCGCCAGGTTTTTTTTAAGTATTGACATTTATCATATTTTTACTGGGTTCCGTTGTGTCACTCACCTAGGAGACATTTATCATATTAATCTGCCATTATGTCAAATTGAACACTTCATTGGATGAAAGATAATATTATCAGAAGTGATATATGATTTGATGGCATATTACCAGACCCATATATTTCTTTTACTCCTACTCAATCATTCTCAATTATATGAGTGTGGATTGGTCTTACAAAACCAATCCAATCCTAAATAATAAAAATTATTAAACGGCCCTGCGTATTACTGAATGGTTAGTGTTAGTCCTTTGATGTTTTGGGACAACCATAGTAGGTGTGCAACTTGGGCAGCTAACCTAATTTCAACTTGCCCAACCCGCCCGAATTGTACCCCTAGTTTATAGTCTACGTAACCTCAACTAAGTGTATCTCAGACAACTTTAGCAGTTAGCTCTTTGTTTTTTCTTGAGCGTGTTTAGGGTTATGAGTCCTATGATGCTAGACATAAATAAATCAGTATTTCTTTATATGTAGTATATTAACACGGGTTTGAATTCAATTCGGTATTATTGAATAAATACTAATGCTCATACATAAGAACATTTTATTAGAACGTTCAAAATCCTAAAAGCTCCATAAGCAAAATTCAAGCCTTGACTATATGAAAATTACTAAAAATGAAAAGTTGCAATCTTTTAAGTTAAAGTAAGTTGACATGATTTTGGTAACTAATCACTTCAAATTAATCAAAATATTCCTAATTAAATATGTTGGGAAATTGATGTAATTGGCAAATTCCGTGAGTCACATGTGAATTATAGCTCATGTAAATCCATGGTCCAAGATACTTTCTTGTTGAAGACCCAAGCAAGATGGAAGAAGATGATCAAGCTTCATTAAAGAATCCTTAGAATTCATCAAGCTTTGGTAAAGTTAAAAGACTTAAGAGGCCTAGTTGTCCTAAATGGTTAAGTTAGGTAAATTGTTTAAAATGAAACTTAGTGTTTGATCCTTTTTATGAATTTCGTTTTTGAGTATGAAAAATGTTTTGGAAACTTTGAGGGCTATTTTGAAAATAACCAAAAAGTCATGGTGTGGAGCCTCGATGAGTATCACCCTTTGGTACTCATGAGTTTGGCTCTGACCATTGGTTTAGGTCCTAAAACTACTGTTCAAAGTTCTCTGAGAGCTCGAGCTGTTTTGGAGTGAATTGGGCCTGGAAAACAAATTCCAGTGACCAACGCTCGCTGAGTGCTCGAGCGCTCTTGGTCAGGATGGCCAGATTTCATTCCGATATTCAGCGCTATCTAAGGGCAAGCTCGCTCGAGCACTCCTTCACAAAACCTGATTTTCTTGGTATCCAGGTTAAGTCTATTTTGCTGCTTATAAATAGGGGATGGTTATTTTTTGACCAAGTGAGAAATAATAAGGTTGCTAGAGAGCCTAATTTTGAGAGAACAAATCTAGAGAAGAACCCTAGCTTTCCCTACCAAAATCCCTCACCTCTACCAAGATCAAACATAGTCTTTCAAAGAATCAACTATGGTTTGTGAGATCTTGAGTTGGACCATCCATTTATTAGTAGTATGCCCTAAGATCCATCACGCAGATGACATTAGGATTGTACTGACAATAATTATTATTTAATTAAATACACAGACAATTTTATTTATCATGTTACTAGTTTATTTCATTTTAACATACATGATAAAGTCCATATAGTATAAATTAAGAAGATAGTTTGTCAAGACGTTGATATACTTCTTAGTACTTAACTCTAAAAGGTTCCTAGTCTTAAAATTTCTATGTGGGCACTATGTAATCTAAATAGACTAGCATAAAATATATTTGCTCATATTTGTTGTAATATACCTCATCCATGTCACTAGTATAGAGACACTAAATCAGACGTGTGGGTGCTTGTTCATTGCACGTAACCATTGACTAACATAAAATTTTTCATATGGAGTTTTGCATACTTGTCAATGTTAAATCATAAGTTACAGTTATACAACTGATCCTTAGGCCTAAAACACCATGATTGTCTTTCATAGAGACTTTTATGTTTTAACTATACAACATAATCAAATGCTAACCATATAACTTGGATATGAATCATGGGAGTGTCTAACCATGATATTGATTGAGGTATAAGATTCAAGTACTTGTAAATCGACTTTGAGTTAGTTGATTAAGTTACGTGAACCGGGTAGTGGTTTCACGGTTTTTCTAGAGTTAGGTTTTCGCGTCATCAATTACTTGTGTTATGGATGCTTCTTTATTGCTCTATTTTGCAAGTCGTTGTTGTGGTGAATTTGATTGTAATCAAATTAATTGACACATCATTACATCATTCACATGACGGAGTGGTCGGGTTGTTGAAAAAAGGGTTCACAAACTTAATTAACATATTAATTGGTTAATTGATATATAATAGGGGTATTTTAGGTTCTAAATTGGTGAGTGTCCAAACAATTCTACGTGATAATCGTGGGAGAACATGTCAAAACTGTCTTCCTTAGTGGATATAGTGAGGAAGTTAATTGTATAGGGCAGCCAAAAGGTTTTGGATCCAGTGGCAAAAACCAAAATGTGTAACTCATTTATTTATCAAAAATGTCGATATGAACACTACTATACTTTTTACAACTCCAATTATACATGATTATAAATGAACCGAATATAGATTTAAATGGTTTCAATACAATATGCACTTAACATGACACAAACTTCTTGTTAGACCTAATATGTACCATGGATGCAAGCCAATTCAAAATAAGAAGTAAGTAGAACAGTTGCCTTGTGAATTTCTGTTGAGAAGTGAGGTCTACCTCTCCTCATCTCGTTGCATATGTTTTCCGACCCATGCCATATATTTGGATCAAATTTATTGAGTTTTTATTGATCTGATTAATCACCGGCCTTGAATTGATAACGAGCCCCAATATTGGTTGGGACTTGCTAATACAATAACAGGGAGTCATTAAGTTAACAAGTTAGATAATTATTGTATATATTTTACACACTAGAAAATGCTCACAAGCCCAATACCTGCCCCTCAAAGCAGATAAAAAAAAATGCATGCAAATTAAGAATAATATAACACAGTACACTTAAAATTTCCATACACCTCAATCTGTGTTCCATGTTACAGCAATGGACCTTGGTATGTCCAAACAGTTTGTGATCTTATCATCAAGGGTTCGACATATGAGAATAACCTCTGCATGCAGAACATTTTATTTTTACAGACCCTGTAATAGCGAGAGTCTCGTACACAATATAATTATTATTGTGAATAGGAAACCACTTTTAAATTAAAGGATGGAGCAGAATCCACCCTCATAGGGAAGGTAGCTAACAACCACAAGCTGGCATTCATTGCAACATGTAGGGAGGGGATTCGACTCTACCTTAGGCTCTGGTGGTTTAGGTTTTGGGGGTTCTACCTTAGGCTCTGGTGGTTTAGGTTTTGGGGGTTCAACACTCATGATCTCTGCCCCCTTCCCTATCTTCCTGATTTGTTCCGCTAATCTCACAGGATCAACATCCCCCACCACTGTTAATGTCCATTTCTCAGCATCCACAGCTACAGAATCTATTCCTGTAAAAATTCCAAACCAGCAATTACAGGTCTGATGACAATATATAATATATGTTCAAAGATAAAATAAATTATTTCACTCTTTAAATATGAATGAATCGATTGGTACGATTTGTTTCCTCAAGTAGAGGTATTGATCCGACCGAACTTGTTCAGTTGTTGAGCTTAGGTTCTTGCTCACATTTGGCTCGGAGAAAGTTTGGAAATATTCGAATTGAATTTGAGCCAAAAACCGATCTTAATTTCTTAGGAAATATTTTAAAATTCAAATTCTTATTTTTTAACAGGAATTTGAACTTAGTCTGAACGAGCCGAGCCTGAGTCATCCTCGAGCTGCTTGGATCATTTGACAGCCCTACCTTGAAGCTTTGCAACGGCTTTTAGTACTGCTGTTTTACACTTCCGGCAGTTGAAACTAACGCGCAACACTGTTTTCTGTTTCATGGTTGAACAATGGAGGCCAACATACACATTAAAGTTTGTGACAAGTAGCAAAATATAGCAGAACTTATAGATGATTGAAATGGAGGGAGTAGTCTGAGAATCCATACCTTCATGTTAGTAATAGTAAGACTTCTGCTGCAACAATAATATTATCTACGTGGAGTAGAGAGGAGCTATTTATACAAATACACTACTCAATCAGTTGGGAATGATTGCTCCATTTGAAAATCTGGTGGACTTTGGAGCACTGCAGATAGGTGGACTCACTCAAGTAGGTTCGTATTAGTGTCAAAATGGTTACGGTACACTTAGGATGGCTCAAACTAATTTGAGGTTTAAAACGGAAACATTAAATTTTTTATTTTTAATATTATTAAATTAATTTATTTTTAATTTTCTATGTGAGAGGGAGACAAAAGAATGATGTGTTATTAATGTCGAAAAAGAGATTTCAACTTTTGTTTTTGTTTTTTACCAAGAGAGAGAATGTTTAATTTCAACTTTTATTTTTGTTTTTTATTTTTTTTTACCAGAGAGAGAGAGAGAGTAAATATGAGTTTACTTTTGAGTATTTTTTTTTATTTTTTTAATTTCTAAGTTTTTAATGTTATGAATTGGATTAGGGGTGGCAAATGAGTGGGTTAGGTTGGTTATGGGTTGGGTTAAATTAGATTGGGCTAAAATAAATCAAATCCATTATTCACTCACCTAGTAAATGGGTTATAATGGGTTGGGTTTATAACGGGTTGAGTTAAACCGATTAACCCATAAAATAATTAAAATTCTTAATAGACACATTAGTACACCAAAATACAAACACATACACATATTAGTAGTACACCAAACTACAAATATACACACACACTACCAGGTGGTATGTTTAAGCGTACGGTATCACCGATTTTTTTTTAATTTTTTTTAAAAAAAAATTTTCTTTGTATTATATTTAAGCGTACGGTGTTACCGATTTTTTTTTTAATTTTTTTTTTAAAATTATTTTAAATTTTTTCCTTATATTACGTTTAAACGTACGGTGTCACCGATTTTTTTTTTTTAATTTTTTTAAAAAAAAATTGAATTTTTTCTTTGTATTATGTTTAAGCGTACAGTATTACGGATTTTTTTTTTTAAAATTATTTTGAAATTTTTTTCTTGTATTATGTTTAAGCGTACGGTATTACCGATTTTTTTTTAAGAAATTATTTTGAATTTTTTCTTTATATTATGTTTAAGCGTACGGTATTACCGATCCGCGGGTCATGGATCAACCCATGGGTCGTGGATTGACCCATGGATTGAGTTAGCTCATGAGACATGGGTCGATCCGTGGGTCATGGGTCGAACCGTGCGTGTATTTTTAGTGTACTAGTGTGTGTATGTTTTGGTGTATTAGTGTATATGTGTGTATTTTTTGGTGTAATAGTGTGTGTAATTTTTGGTATATTAGTATATTTATTTAATTTTATTACTTGTGTTATTTAATAAAAAAATAAATATTCAATCCAATGTGTACCCATTTGTAATCCATATTAACCCGTTTAATTAAAATGAATCATATTACCCAACCCATTTAGAACCATATTAATTAATATAGGTACCCAACCCATTTATTTATGGACGGGTTGGACAGATTAATGGGTAATGGGTTAAAATTGCCACATCTAAATTGGATTATAAACCTAAATTATTACAATAAAATTTTTGATTGAATTTAATATTTTGGGGCTTTTTTTTTGGGTTTTAAAATTTAATGAATTTAAATTTTTTCTAAATTAGTAATGTATCTAAAATTATGAGACCTTCTAAAAATTTGGGGTCTAAAGCCTAAGCTTTTTTTTCCATACTATTGAGCCGCCCCTGGGTACACTACAGTATCAACGTGAGTCACGTTATTCTATATGCGACAAGATTGTTTTCATGACTTGCACCGACCTATTTTAGTGATAGAGCAACATTAGGTGTCCAAAAATTAAAAGACATGATCAAGTTGTTAAATTTGTCATGTCAATTTCACATGACTTTTGCATTCAATCATCAGAATTTTGTTTTCGAAGGTTTGAACGAGTCAAAAAAATCATCCAACACTCTGCTCCATTAGCAATGATAATGAGCTGTTTTGATATGTCGGTTGTGGTTATGTTTTCATAAGCATCTTTAATTATAGGATAAAATTATAGTTGGTCCTTGAACTTTGTTTTCGATTTCAATTTGGTCCATGAACTTTTAATTGTTTCACTTTTGTTCTTCAACTATTTATTTCATCTCAATTAAGTCCTTCCATCAATTTTCACTGTTAGATCAACTAGAGACTAACCCAATTTGATTCATTTCAGCATTGATCTAACAGTAAAAATGGACGGAATGACTTAATTGAGATAAAATTGATAGTTTAGGGACTAAATTAGGATAATTAAAAGTTCAGGGACCAAATTAAAATAAAAAATAAAGTTGAAAGACCAATTATGATAATATAAAAAATAAAATAAAAAATAAAGACGGTTTCGAGAGTCAAACCTGTTTATTTCTTGGTTGCAATCAGAGACGAGCTTTCCAATTGCAAATGGAGCAAGGTCCACCCCTCCCCTAACCTTTAATAACAACGGCTAACTGATTTATCAACAAGCAAAGACCAAGAGTCGTTAGACCTCAGGGGTTTGAGCCCGAAATCAACCTTTCCAAAATTGAATTTAGGTTAGTTACCATTTACGCCTTTTAGAACCCATTATAGGCGGAAAGTTCGTACACTAGATACGAGTACGCCTTTTGAGTATTACGTTTTGTTGTGACTGATTCTTTTGTTTAGATATTTCAGATGTTGTGAACCTTAATATACATTGGTGTATAAGGTCATGGATTTTAACACACAAACAATGTGACACTATCAAAATAGGTTATTATCCCTACATAGTGTATGATGATGCACAAAATTATCTTTGGCAAGATCAACAGTCAAGTATGAGTGATGATGCAATTAATGAGTAATCAATGGCAATCAAGGAACTAAAATAGTAAACGACAGATCAATAGAGGGAATTATAGTGGTTCGGTCTCAGATGACCTACTCCACTCTCGGGAACGGCAGCGGTGGCCTGGTATTCTTTATTGATGAATAAGAGTCGCCGGAGAGTTACAGTGCTTTGAGAGAGAGGGAGAGCAATGTGTAGAGGTATTGGAGGTGTGGTGTGTGTAGATCATAAGATGCATCTCAAAGTGGAGAGAGCTTACATTATATAGGTTCACTAAGGCGGTGAGTTGAGGCGGTCACCACTATTTTGGTAAGTATAGTTATGGTAGAATTCTACCACTTTGGTAGGTACAGTTATGGTAGGATTAGATCTATTTGGCAAGCATAATTATGGTAAGAGTAGATCTCCACATCCCGATATTATTTCCTCGTGCTCCTATTCAATCGGAGGAAGATCTTGGACTGGGCTTGACCTGTCTTGACTTGAGTTGGAGTGACCTTTATTAGAGTCAGGAGACAAGGGAGTAGGAGGCCACCGCATGGGCGGCGCCTAGGCTGGCTGCCTCCCCCATGGGCGCCTCTTGCTCTTGGTGTTGGCCTTGGCTTGGGTACTCCGTATTGATTTACGACCTCCTAATTACCTTTATGCCCTCCGTATTGTTTTACGGCCCAGCTCCGAATAGTATCTTCTTTGCGCTTTCTCGGTCCGTTCAAGTTGGGCTTGATCCAGTCAAATTTGGACTCGTCATTTGTCCCCCATGCTCCAAGCTTCTGACTTCCGTGGGAGAAAAAGGTTGTGGGCATGTACCCCGTATTCACTTGAGTTGGAATTTTCTTGCTCCGCATTGTAGTTACTTTTCATTCTTTAGAGACTGGGTGACCTTTGCTGATGGTGACGCCGTGGAAGGGGATGGCATCATGGTTGTGGATTGCACCAGCAGGGCGATGCCTTAGGCTGCATGTGCCGTGTGGGCGGCGCCCCACTGCTTCTTTTTTCTTAGTGAGATCTGACCCACAGTATATATGTATACTAGATATATATGTGTTTGGTGGAAAAAAAGAAAGGAAATATAATCATAGTTAATAAAAACAAGGCCAAGCAACTATTGGTCAAAGTTGGGTCAACTTTGGTGGGCTATTGTCTTTACTAGGCATTGTTTTTTTTTTTCTTTTTCTTTCTTTCTTGATCTTCCTTGGGCGGTGGACTTCTTTCTCTTTTTTTTTTTTTCCTCTTTCCTTGGCTTGCTTGGGCGCCACCTTCCTTGACTTTTTTCTTTTTTTCTTTTTCCTTTGGCTTGGGCGCCGCCTCCTTGGGCTTTGGCCATTTTCTCTTTTTTGTTTTCTTCCTTTTCTTTTCTTTGGCTTGCTTGGGCGCCGCCCTCATGGCCTCTTCCCCTTTTTTTTATTTATTTTTTATTTTTTATCCCTTGGGCTTGGGCGCCGCCTCCTGCACACCCCCCCCCCCTTTTTTTTTCTTCCCCTTGGCATGGGCGCTGACCTCCTTGATCTTTTTTTTTTTTTTTTTTTCTTTTTTGGTTTGCTTGGGTGCCGCCTCTTTGGGCGTTGGTCCCCTTTTTTTTTTTTTTTTTTGATACAAAGTGAGGAGGAACTTTGACAAGGAATCCATGGACAATGTGGGCGACGCTCTGTCACGTGCTGGCGGCTTGGGTCTTGCACTAGGCGGTCGTGAAGTTGAGATGGGAGACTGGGCGAGATGGGAGGACCCATTCCCATGGGCGACGCTAACGCCTTGCTGGGCGGCGCCTTCTTTGCTGTGGACCCCTGTATGACATCAAATGTAAGGGGAGACTTGGTGGGCGGCGCCAACTTGACAGGCGAGGCAGAAGCATTGCATGCGATTTTTGGGCGACACCAAGAGGTTGGCAGGGTGCCTTGAGTGACGCCATGAGGCTGGAGTAGGCGCTTTTGGCAACGCCAAGAGGTTGGCCTGGTGTCTCGGGCAACGCCTTGAGTCTTGCCCCCACTCCTCTATTATGTGTGTCTTTGTACTACTTTAGGAGTTGGGACTTTAATGCAGACGGCCTAAGTTTCAAAAATGTACTTGGCAAAAACAATGTTATCCCAACATTAAAATATCTAACATGATTACCTGTAGGCTGGTTGCATGAGAGTAAGGTAAGAGCTGTGGGCGTCTTGAGAGAGGGCCGCATGAACTGAGGCCGAACTACGTATAATGTCAGTAGATGGCCGCCGTAGCAAAGGTGACTACTTGCGCGAGAGCAGAGTCATAGACCGAGCTACGTATAGCCTCTGGAGATAGCTGTCGTGGCAGAGGTGACTACTTGCGCGAGAGCAGAGTCATAGAGGTCGAACTACGTATAGTCTCGGGGTGGCTGCCGTAGCAGATGTGACTACTTGCGCGAAAGTAGAGTCATAGAGGCCGAGCTACGTATAGTCTCGGGAGATGGCTGCCATGACAGAGGCTTACTAGGTAACTACTTGCGCGAGAGCAGAGTCATAGGCCGAGCTACGTCTAGTCACGGGAAATGGCTGCCGTAGCAGAGGCTTACTAGGTGACTACTTGCGCAAGAGCAGAGTCATAGGCCGAGCTACGTATAGTCTCGGGAGATGGCTACCGTGGCAGAGGCTTACTAGGTGACTACTTACGCGAGAGCAGAGTCGTAGAGGTCGAGCTACGTAGAGTCTCGGGAGATGGCTACCGTAGCAGATACTCATTCCATTGACATGGAGATTAGGAGGGCGCTGAGGTGCGCCTGGTGAGATGGGACGAGACCCATTGTCTAGGCGGCATCATTGGAGGTGGCCAAGGTGGAGAGGGCGAGACCCCTCGTCTAGGCGACTGCTCTGCTGGGAGCTGTTTGTAAATTTTTAGGAAAACAAAATAATTCTGAACACAATAATCTTCGCAGAATTTTATTTCACAAAGTAACAAATAACAAAATAAATTGACTGAAACAATAAAGGATAGATAAAATCTTCAGATGTCAGTGTCCCATAGGACTTTCCCGGCGGAGTCGGAGTTGCCTCTTCCTCCTGGCTTTCAGGAGATTGTTTGGATTTCTCCAAGGGGTTGCTGGCGTTCTCCATCGTCCTGGTCCCAGCCAGGTGGCGGGGCCTGTCCTCTGCCAGCAATGTATTGCCTCAACTGGCCACGCTGTATGAGCTCCTCAATCTGCCTTTTAAGATCAAAGTAGTCGTCAGTGTCGTGGCTGTGGTCGCGGTGGAAGCGACAATACCTGCTGAGATTTCTGCGGTTTGGGGCGGACTTCATTTTTTCGGGCCAGCGGAGCGTGGGGTCATCTTGTATCTGGAATATGATGTGCTCCACCGAGGCATTGAGTGGCGTGAGAGCTTGTCGCTCTCTCAGAGGTGGGGGACCAAGACGGTCCTTGACAGAGATTCTCTCTGTCTTATTTCTTTTGTTCTCTACCTCCCACTTGTCTTCGCGGGTGTCCTTCCTTTTCTCCCCTCCTCGGGAGGACTCACCTCAACGGGCCTTGGTGACGTCCTCGACATTCATATACTTCTTGACCCTTGACAGCAGCTCGGGCATGCTGGAGGGCGGCTTCTTGAGGACAGAAAATATGAAACTGGAGGTGCGAAGGCCGGAGATGAAGGTGGTCAGGGCTACCTTGTCATCTGGTTCCTCAATTTGGAGAGCCTCCTCATTGAAACGGGCAAGGTAGTCTCTGAGGCTTTCATCCCTGTCCTGCTTGATGGTGAGCAGGTGGGTCACAGGCTTCTGATGTCGGCGTTCCCCAATGAAGTGGGAGACGAAAGATCTACTGAGTTCTGTGAAGGACTGGATGGAGGAGGGCCTGAGTTTGGAGAACCACTGGCGAGCAGATCCCTTCAGGGTGGTCGGGAAGGCTCTGCACATAATCTCCTCAGGCACGTTGTGGAGTTGCATGAGGGATTTGTACGTGTCGAGGTGGTCAAGGGGGTCTTTGGTACCATCGAAGATCTCGATGTTGGGCATCTTGAATTTCGAAGGCAGAGGATAATTGACAATATCAGCGATAAAAGGAGTATCAGTGCGTCTTACCAGGTAGTCCACGGTTTCAGGCGCCTGTGCCTTGATGGCGTTGAGGGCATCACCAATTTGGTTTTGCACCTCTTTGATCCTTCCGTCCCATTGGTTGGGGACGTCCTCCGTTGGGTGATGGTACTCGCTTCCATGATCGCCATACTGGTTCTCTCCTTCGTCCTCCTGCGCAGGTACATGAAGAGGGGGAAATCTTGAACTCCCCGCGCGCTGAGGAGGGACTGCAGGGCGAGGGACCCCATGGTGGGGTGCTGCTTGGCGCCCATAGGGGTTAGGCTGCTCTCCTGTTGGAGGGAGTGGTGTTCCTCCCACGGGGCGTGGGGTGACACCTCCCTGGGCAAGCATCAACTGTATTATTTGCTGGTTTTGGTTTACCAGCTGCTGCATTGTTTGTAGGAGCTGTTGCCCGACGACGGAAGTCACCGTAATAGATGGTTCCGAGGGTACGAGGGGAGACGGAGCCTCCTCCCCGTGAGCCGGGTTGTTGAGACCTTGATCTAGTAGTGATTGCCATGGATTCAAAGAGCAAAGAAGTAGTAGAAACTTAGTCGTTCCCACAGACGGCGCCAAACTGATGATGCACAAAATTGTCTTTGGCAAGATCAACAGTCAAGTATGAGTGATGATGCAATTAATGTGTAATCAATGAACTAAAATAGTAAACGACAGATCAACACAGGGAATTATAGTGGTTCGGTCTCGGATGACCTACTCCACTTTCGGGAACGGCAGCGGTGGCCTGGTATTTTTTATTGATGAATAAGAGTCGCCGGAGAGTTACAGTGCTTTGAGAGAGAGGGAGAGCAATGTGTAGAGGTATTGGAGGTGTGGTGTGTGTAGATCATAAGATGCATCTCCAAGTGGAGAGAGCTTACATTATATAGGTTCACTAAGGCGGTGAGGCGGTGAGTTGAGGCGGTCACCACTATTTTGGTAAGTATAGTTATGGTAGGATTCTATCACTTTGGTAGGTACAGTTATGGTAGGATTAAATCTCTTTGGCAAGCATAATTATGGTAAGAGTAGATCTCCACATCCCGATATTATTTCCTCGTGCTCCTATTCAGTCGGAGGAAGATCTTGGACTGGGCTTGACCTGGCTTGACTTGAGTTGGAGTGGCCTCATTGGAGTCAGGAGACAAGGGAGTAGGAGGCCACCCCATGGGCTGTGCCTAGGTTGGCTGCCTCCCCCATGGGCGCCTCTTGCTCTTGGTGTTGGACTTGGCTTGGGTACTTCGTATTGATTTACGACCTCCTAATTACCTTTATGCCCTCCGTATTGTTTTACGGCAGCCTAATTCCCTTTATGCCCTCCGTATTGTTTTACGGCCCAACTCCGAATAGTATTTCCTTTGGGTTTCTCGGTCCGTTCAAGTTGGGCTTGATCCAGTCAAATTTGGACTCGTCAGTGTATGTAAGTAAAAAAAATTTTAAAAAAAAAGCTAAATGACGACCCTTTACAAAAACTAAAGATTAATACAATCATTTAAAATTGATCCCGATTAGTTTTCGTACTTTAAATTAAGAACTTTATTATTGATGTTTTTGGAAATTTCTTGTTCTATCTAAATAATCATGCTACCAGTCATTCATTTATCATTTTTTCGGACAAAATAAGTCATCACAAGCTTCATGGCTAGTTTTGAAAATTCGAATTGTGACCCTAGTTTTTTTTATGAACTTGAAAGAATTTTCATTTAACAACAAATTAAAATAACCCCATAATCCTTTTAAACATAACCTAATGAATACAATATGTTTTAAACTTATCTGGATATATTTATAATGTGCCCGAAACATAGCCGAAAGTATTAGTTATGAGTCTATCCTAATTGATATTAAAAAATATCAGGAAGGGCATAATTAAAAGTACTCAAGAAATACTTAAAACCTTTAAAATAATGATAATTTAAAATAGTTGAGGGTGACCCTGGCCCTCACTTGGCTCCGCTAGTGTGCATATTCATCGGCTGAGAATTGTATTATTTTTGTTGTCGTCGTTGTTGTTAAATAAGAGATATAAATTAAAGGGTTAATAATATTTTTAGTCCTTAAAATATGTATTTTTTGTCAGTTTAGCCCCAAAAGTATTTAATTCGTGTTAAGTTTTTTGACGGAAATGACCATGTGTCATTTTTTTAAATAGTATCACGTGCCCAACACGTAATTATTCCGTCAAAAAACTTAACGGTTTGTCGATATAGGAATCAAATTGATACGAATTGAATACTTTAGAGATTAAATTGACAAAATTGATATAATGAAGATTAAACTGACAAAAAAATGTATACTTTACCGACCAAAAGTGTTATAAACCCTAAATTGAAATTGTCATACAAGTTGAGAACGAGTAGAGCCAATATTTAATGCATGCAAGTGATAGTTGTAGGGTACCCTCCTTTAGGTAATTGACTATTCATGGGCCTGAGAAAATATCTTAGTGTAGGTACTTGCCTTTATTTTTGGGGCATCGGTTTGTTGTCAATGTGGACTCACAGTTCGAGAGAATAGTCGTTACGAGTCTGAACACACCTGTAACAAAAAAAAAAAAGGTGGCCTCAAGTAATTTTAACTCTGATAATTTTCATTTTTTCTTAAAAGAATATTGTTGGGGGTTTAGGTTGTGGTAGATGCGGTGGGGCGATCGATTTTGCTACTGTTTGTGATTTTGGCAGTGATTGGGTGATATTGGCGATGGCGATGGTGATGGCAATGGCGTTGACGGTGGGTTTCACCACCAATGTGGATTTGTCTAATGGGAGGTGGTGGGATAATTCATGTGGTGGTGCAGGAGAGGAAACTAAAATCTGATTTTGGAAAATAAATTAATCAACATTTTCTTCATTTTTTTCGAAAATTACTCCCTGAGATCAAAGTCTCAAACCTAGTGTGAATTATTTATTAGTTTTCCAAGATGAAACTAATTGTAAATTCCAAAAAAAAAAAAAAAAAAGAAAGAAAAGCAGTGAGCTTTTGACCCATATCAAGTGTTTTTGAAAAAAAAGTTCCAACTAAGAGTTGGTTTCAAAATAACTCCCAAATTCAGGTCGTTTTTAAAAACGTCAAACAGACTGACGTTTTTAGGTTAAAGACGTCAGTCCAACGTCAATCCATTTGACGTTTTTAACTCAACACAGTGGCCCTAATAAACGCTAAACCATCAAATTTCATTTACCATTCAAATACATTATCATCCAATTACTCACCCGGATGTCCCAAGAAAGAGGATGTGAACACAAAACACCAATACAAGTCCGGTCTGAAATCTGAAGAAAATAAACCAAATCATATCTAATTCAGTAGTAATTGAAACCAAAAATTCAGAACTAATAATTTTAACACAATAGTTACCTGGTAAGAGGGAGAGCGTAGAGCTCCTCTAGCGGTGGAAAGCTTGAAGAAGATGCAGTTTTGCTGTGTAAAGTATAATGCCAAGACACAAGCGTTGGCAAATAGGATTTCAAAGAACTTTTCAGACAGGAAATGGCGACTGTAAATAGGATTACGAAGAAGCTCAGCAGTCTTTTTAATTAAACAAATTAATTGTAGGTATGTGTATAGCCACAACCAAAGAAAATGGATGTCTAATTGAAATCTATAATGGATAACTGACTTTTGTAATTGAATACATGTAATTAAATACATTTGAGGAGAGAGAGACTGAGAAGGGGACGGTGAAGGGGGGTCCATGACGGTGTGAGAGAGAGACTGGGAGGAGGACGGTGAAGGGGGTGGTGTGCTCTTCTCTGATCGGTGAAGGGGGGTGGTGTGCTCTTCTTTGATATGTGAAAATGCAGGGCTGAAAGAGATAGAGAGACGAATAGGGAAGCTGAAGAGGTGGGGCTGTGAATTTGCAGGAGACAGAGAGAGAGGAAAAAGGGAGAGAAAGTAGGAGAGGGAGAGGGTGTAAAGGCTGAGAAGTAAATCCTAGGGCAGTGAATTTGAGAAAGGAAATAGGGAGAAAGAGATAGGAGACAGAGAAGGAAGATGGAGAGAAGCGGCTGTTTATTTGCAGGAGAAAGTGAAAAAAAGGGAGAGAAATTAGGAGAGAGGGAGAGTGTAACGGCTGTGAATGTGATAGAGGAAATAGGGAGAGAAAGAGAGAAGAGAGAGAGAAAATAGCAACAGAGTGATATAGGAATAGAGGGAGCTAGGTAAATGCCTGGGAAGCAGAGGATATGGATGACATAATTAAAATGTTAGAAGATAAAATTGGAAATAAAATGTTTTTCACATATGCTGGCTTTTTAAAGTAGTATAGATAAATATATATGTTTTCTTCTGAGCTGGATAGACAAAGTGTCATTGTCAGGGAAACTACGAAATGAGCTTATTACCGGGCAGGACAAGCTACCATATTTAGGTTTCATGTTCAGTTTCCATCATTTTGAGGATTGATGAATTAGATATGTTGATGGATTGATGAATTAGATGTGATGTAGTACAGAAAGTCCATATGTAATGGTAACAGCATGTCCATATGTAATGGTACAGTGACAGCTAGCCTACCCAGTCCCATGAATGCTGCTAAAACAATTTCTGCAGACCAGAAGGATATCCAGTATAAATATCTGAAATACTTGAAGTATTTGGCCCTAGTTCTCTCCAAACTTGCACACATTTTTCCCTTTTGGTGTAGAATAATGTTTTGTCTCCTCATTTTAATGCCATAACACAGAGAAAATTGAGAACCAAAATTAGTTGGCATCTAGATTTGATTAAAAAATTTCACACTGGTCAAAACTTCAAGTTGTACTTTTGAAAACCCACCAAACAGGTCCATAGATTCGTTTTTCTAATTAAAAGAAGTATAATCCGATAGAAATATATACATTTAACTAAATAGTCAGAACATGAACAAAATCGCATTTAACTAAATAGTCAGAACATGAACAAAATCGCCTTTTTTATACTGCCTTCCTTCCTTTGGATATTTTTCCAAAAGCTCACCATTTACAACATAGCACCCCCCCCCCCTCCCCCACAAAAAAAAAAATAAATAAATAAATAAATAAAGAAGAGAAAAAACACCAACGAAAATGAAGTTCATTACACCAAATATATAGTTCCTAAATTTATATAGATTCCATAGCAAGTTGGTGTTTATCATGTGTCACTACAAGCCGACACTCGCTACCTCGCGTTTGTAAGCATTACCTGACAGTCTATTTTCCTGCCTAGACCATGTCTGTTGAGAGAGAGAATTATATCAAGGTAGATTCAGACCAACAACATCCAACTTGAGATGTACATTCTACTTGTTTCTTGGTTAATATTTCTCCTGAAAGATGATATCTCAGCTGCTGATCTTTAGAAAAAGTCACGCTGGATTTCGGTTAAAATCAATTACTTATTGGAGGGAAGATCATATTACCTTGCTGAACTTCAGGACCGCGACATTTACTGTTCCCTCAGATTGATCACAATCCAGGACTGGACTCCACATATAACTCGCTCTTCATGGCTTGTAAATTCCATTGGTTAATAAGAAAAATGGTTTCCCATTAATGATGATTTATCATAAATCATGGGTTCTCTGTTACCACACATGAGCAGAGCCCATCTCTGAAGTGGTGGAAACGGTTTCTGTCCCTCACCACAATTTCTCGATTATAAATCTTAGAGATGAACTTGGTAGCAGAATGACAATCGCCACACACCCTCAAATTCTTCACAATCCTGATAGGAGTTCCCGGTGGTGTCTTCAGAAGGGCAAACGCAATAGCTAGCTTTTCACTATGCCTGTTCAAAGCATCCTCCTTATCTTGTTCATCAATATCAAGTACCACCTCTGAGGTAGTAGGAACATATCCAGCCCTTTTCAATTTCCTTCCCATCTCATCCAACATCTCGTAAATCTCTTTGTACTGACTATGACTTTTATCTCCGGCCACAAATTCATATATTTCATTATCAAGCTCAATCATAGTGCTCCCCGGGATCTTTCTCATTCCCTTCTTCTCCATCACCTCTCTAATCTTGGTTTTCCTTTCCCAGCGGAACTGTTTTGCATAGATATTGGAAAGTAACACATAATTAGACTCATGCATGGGCTCATTTCTGATCAGTTCTTTTGTGATGCTTTCACCAAGATTGAGCTCACCATGGGCACGGCAAGCAGTTATCAGGGTTCTCCAAATTATGGGGTTTGGTTGAATGGGCATTTTCTGAACAAACTCTAGTGCCTCTTTGACAAGTCCAGCCCTGCTTAACAGATCCACCATACATCCATAATGCTCTATCTTAGGTACAATCCCAAAATCCTTTGTCATTGAATAAAAATGTTGCTGGCCTTCCTCAACTAGCCCAGAATGACTACAAGCGTTGAGCAACTCGATAAAGACTACATCATCAGGCACCACTCCAGCTCCTTTCATCTCCTCAAACAATGAAAAAGCCTCTGGCCCACGACCATGCATTGCCATACCAACAATCACAGAAGTCCAAGAGACAATTGACCTCTCACTCATGTTCCTAAACAGCCTCAGAGCTTTGTCAACATCACCGCACTTTGCAAACATGTCAATTAGTGCGTTACAAAGCTCCACACTATTTACAACATTTTCCCTCTCAACATAAGACTCCACCCATTTCCCAAGCTCAAGTGCACCTAAATCAGTACACGCAGACAAAACCGAAACCATAGTAATCTCATCCGGCCTAACACCAGAAATTTGCATTTTCCTAAACAATCCGACAGCCTCAATCGACATACCCAGCCGGGCATACCCACCTATTATCGCACTCCATGACACAGGGTCTGACTTACGCATATCATCAAACACTTTCCTACCAAACTCAATCCCCCCACAGCAACAACCATACATATGAACCATGGTATTCAAAACATGAACATCATCATCAAACCCAACTTTCAACACACAACCATGTACTGTTTTACCCAAACTCAAGTCCCCAAGACCAGCACAGGCCTTAAGAACAAATGGGTACGTAAATTTATTAGCCAAAACACCATATTCAAGCATAAGTTTATAATAATAAATACCATTGTGCTTGGAATCACGGGGTTGAGCATAAGCTCTAAGGACAGTGTTGAAAAGGAAGGTGTCATAAAGATGAGTTTTTGCGTCTGCCGCGAATAGGAAAGTTGAAGCGTAGTCAATAGCGTTGAGGTCTGAAGATGTGGAGGCGAACTTGGTGAGAACTAGTGGGTTGTTTCGGAGACCCAGCTTGAAAATGTGAGCATGGAGTTGGGTCAGTTTGGGGAGAGAGTCACAGAGTTGGAGGAGAGTTAAGCAGTTCTGTTCTGCTGCTCATTTGTTGGTGATGGTTGATTGATTGTGAAGTGAGGTTTGGAGAGGTAAAGAGTGTATAGATCGGAACAGCTTGGCTTTGGTGTATGAAAACTGCATTTAGTCCACCCGATGTACCCTCCATTCCTTGTCTATGCCAATACATACTTGAAAACTCCATACATTTACCCCAAAAAAAATTATTAAATTTATTTACCAAAAAATATCACCTTAACCCGCTAATTTCATGTTGATTTAGAATCGTATTTTCATATCGTGCTAAAAATTGGTGTTGTTCATCAAAAGATTAGACTGAGTCATTAGCATATAGGAGCTTCAAGTTGCCACAACTTTGAGACAGAGAAGCCTTTGTTGAACCTCAACAGGCTTGAACTTGGTGTTGTAGAGCGCCTGCTGCTGCACCCCAATTCCTGGGTATTTGTCCTACCATGATGTCAAATGTAGTTAGCACTCGTTTGTTTGATTGTCGTAAAAAAATGAATTATATTAGGTAATATATACTAATTTTGTACAGGTGGATAAAATATATGATTAAATATGAGACAAAAATATTACGTATTGTAATCCAGTGTTTGGTAAGACATTGGATTAAGAATGAAATAATAGAGTAACAATTACATATTGACTAAAAAATTATCAATCTTGTATAGTTATTAATGTTTTTGTTTATGCGTTGGATAAAATACTAAATTTACAATTTAATAAGCTTTAATTGGACTATGATACCACTTCCACATGTGGTATTATAATGGGCTTAATAGCAAAGGCGGAGCTAGAATTTCACATTAGAGGGGACAAACTATTACAGAAATTTTTTTTACCAGTTTATACAAAACATTTCCAAGCATGAAAAAATATTTTAAGATTCAACACTAGATTACTATTAAAACAGTAAAACCAGATTCCATTTAACTTAAATAAAATATGAACAACAAACTATAAAATAACTTATGGTATTACATTTTAACTCAATTACATACTAAAATAGAATACGATGTTATTTCAAATTTCAAAATTCGTCTATAATGTATTGATGATAAACTAAATTTTTAGAAATTCTCTTCAATGTACAAAACCACATTATCCATGACAAAATCATTATTCATTTTATAATGCGAAAACTAGTTGAAATCATCATTTATTTTGTTGATTTACTCAATCTAAAAACTAAAACATTATTTTTTTTGGGAGGAGGGGGCAATGGGCCACTAACTTGCCAAAAATTAAAAATAAGTTAGGACCGTTATAAACATTTCCAAAAATCAAGGGGACAAATGTATTAAAATAACCAAACTATCATCCCTTGATAATACATAAATAAAGGGATTCAAAAAATCAAGGGGGGCAAGTGCCCACCCTCCTCCCTACGTGGCTCCGCCCTTGCTTAATAAAACTATATATAATATAAAGTGTTTTTTTGTAATCAAATGGTGTATAAGGTTGGATTAAAGAATCTTAATATGTTACGATTTTGTAATTTATCCTTTAATAATACAACCAAACGACGCCTAATTGTATGAGAAAATATGATTACAGCGGCAACCCAAATGCTTAAACTTAATTGATAGGTTTATTTTTTATTTTGAAAATGATGTAGGATAAGAATTAGAAATTATTTTATTTTTACTATTATTTTGTCTTAATTTTAGGGCTAATTTCCTTTTTGACTAAGTTTCCTTTTTATATTAGTATTGAGAGAGTTTTCTTAACTCTAGCGCGCCAGGTTTTTTTTAAGTATTGACATTTATCATATTTTTACTGGGTTCCGTTGTGTCACTCACCTAGGAGACATTTATCATATTAATCTGCCATTATGTCAAATTGAACACTTCATTGGATGAAAGATAATATTATCAGAAGTGATATATGATTTGATGGCATATTACCAGACCCATATATTTCTTTTACTCCTACTCAATCATTCTCAATTATATGAGTGTGGATTGGTCTTACAAAACCAATCCAATCCTAAATAATAAAAATTATTAAACGGCCCTGCGTATTACTGAATGGTTAGTGTTAGTCCTTTGATGTTTTGGGACAACCATAGTAGGTGTGCAACTTGGGCAGCTAACCTAATTTCAACTTGCCCAACCCGCCCGAATTGTACCCCTAGTTTATAGTCTACGTAACCTCAACTAAGTGTATCTCAGACAACTTTAGCAGTTAGCTCTTTGTTTTTTCTTGAGCGTGTTTAGGGTTATGAGTCCTATGATGCTAGACATAAATAAATCAGTATTTCTTTATATGTAGTATATTAACACGGGTTTGAATTCAATTCGGTATTATTGAATAAATACTAATGCTCATACATAAGAACATTTTATTAGAACGTTCAAAATCCTAAAAGCTCCATAAGCAAAATTCAAGCCTTGACTATATGAAAATTACTAAAAATGAAAAGTTGCAATCTTTTAAGTTAAAGTAAGTTGACATGATTTTGGTAACTAATCACTTCAAATTAATCAAAATATTCCTAATTAAATATGTTGGGAAATTGATGTAATTGGCAAATTCCGTGAGTCACATGTGAATTATAGCTCATGTAAATCCATGGTCCAAGATACTTTCTTGTTGAAGACCCAAGCAAGATGGAAGAAGATGATCAAGCTTCATTAAAGAATCCTTAGAATTCATCAAGCTTTGGTAAAGTTAAAAGACTTAAGAGGCCTAGTTGTCCTAAATGGTTAAGTTAGGTAAATTGTTTAAAATGAAACTTAGTGTTTGATCCTTTTTATGAATTTCGTTTTTGAGTATGAAAAATGTTTTGGAAACTTTGAGGGCTATTTTGAAAATAACCAAAAAGTCATGGTGTGGAGCCTCGATGAGTATCACCCTTTGGTACTCATGAGTTTGGCTCTGACCATTGGTTTAGGTCCTAAAACTACTGTTCAAAGTTCTCTGAGAGCTCGAGCTGTTTTGGAGTGAATTGGGCCTGGAAAACAAATTCCAGTGACCAACGCTCGCTGAGTGCTCGAGCGCTCTTGGTCAGGATGGCCAGATTTCATTCCGATATTCAGCGCTATCTAAGGGCAAGCTCGCTCGAGCACTCCTTCACAAAACCTGATTTTCTTGGTATCCAGGTTAAGTCTATTTTGCTGCTTATAAATAGGGGATGGTTATTTTTTGACCAAGTGAGAAATAATAAGGTTGCTAGAGAGCCTAATTTTGAGAGAACAAATCTAGAGAAGAACCCTAGCTTTCCCTACCAAAATCCCTCACCTCTACCAAGATCAAACATAGTCTTTCAAAGAATCAACTATGGTTTGTGAGATCTTGAGTTGGACCATCCATTTATTAGTAGTATGCCCTAAGATCCATCACGCAGATGACATTAGGATTGTACTGACAATAATTATTATTTAATTAAATACACAGACAATTTTATTTATCATGTTACTAGTTTATTTCATTTTAACATACATGATAAAGTCCATATAGTATAAATTAAGAAGATAGTTTGTCAAGACGTTGATATACTTCTTAGTACTTAACTCTAAAAGGTTCCTAGTCTTAAAATTTCTATGTGGGCACTATGTAATCTAAATAGACTAGCATAAAATATATTTGCTCATATTTGTTGTAATATACCTCATCCATGTCACTAGTATAGAGACACTAAATCAGACGTGTGGGTGCTTGTTCATTGCACGTAACCATTGACTAACATAAAATTTTTCATATGGAGTTTTGCATACTTGTCAATGTTAAATCATAAGTTACAGTTATACAACTGATCCTTAGGCCTAAAACACCATGATTGTCTTTCATAGAGACTTTTATGTTTTAACTATACAACATAATCAAATGCTAACCATATAACTTGGATATGAATCATGGGAGTGTCTAACCATGATATTGATTGAGGTATAAGATTCAAGTACTTGTAAATCGACTTTGAGTTAGTTGATTAAGTTACGTGAACCGGGTAGTGGTTTCACGGTTTTTCTAGAGTTAGGTTTTCGCGTCATCAATTACTTGTGTTATGGATGCTTCTTTATTGCTCTATTTTGCAAGTCGTTGTTGTGGTGAATTTGATTGTAATCAAATTAATTGACACATCATTACATCATTCACATGACGGAGTGGTCGGGTTGTTGAAAAAAGGGTTCACAAACTTAATTAACATATTAATTGGTTAATTGATATATAATAGGGGTATTTTAGGTTCTAAATTGGTGAGTGTCCAAACAATTCTACGTGATAATCGTGGGAGAACATGTCAAAACTGTCTTCCTTAGTGGATATAGTGAGGAAGTTAATTGTATAGGGCAGCCAAAAGGTTTTGGATCCAGTGGCAAAAACCAAAATGTGTAACTCATTTATTTATCAAAAATGTCGATATGAACACTACTATACTTTTTACAACTCCAATTATACATGATTATAAATGAACCGAATATAGATTTAAATGGTTTCAATACAATATGCACTTAACATGACACAAACTTCTTGTTAGACCTAATATGTACCATGGATGCAAGCCAATTCAAAATAAGAAGTAAGTAGAACAGTTGCCTTGTGAATTTCTGTTGAGAAGTGAGGTCTACCTCTCCTCATCTCGTTGCATATGTTTTCCGACCCATGCCATATATTTGGATCAAATTTATTGAGTTTTTATTGATCTGATTAATCACCGGCCTTGAATTGATAACGAGCCCCAATATTGGTTGGGACTTGCTAATACAATAACAGGGAGTCATTAAGTTAACAAGTTAGATAATTATTGTATATATTTTACACACTAGAAAATGCTCACAAGCCCAATACCTGCCCCTCAAAGCAGATAAAAAAAAATGCATGCAAATTAAGAATAATATAACACAGTACACTTAAAATTTCCATACACCTCAATCTGTGTTCCATGTTACAGCAATGGACCTTGGTATGTCCAAACAGTTTGTGATCTTATCATCAAGGGTTCGACATATGAGAATAACCTCTGCATGCAGAACATTTTATTTTTACAGACCCTGTAATAGCGAGAGTCTCGTACACAATATAATTATTATTGTGAATAGGAAACCACTTTTAAATTAAAGGATGGAGCAGAATCCACCCTCATAGGGAAGGTAGCTAACAACCACAAGCTGGCATTCATTGCAACATGTAGGGAGGGGATTCGACTCTACCTTAGGCTCTGGTGGTTTAGGTTTTGGGGGTTCTACCTTAGGCTCTGGTGGTTTAGGTTTTGGGGGTTCAACACTCATGATCTCTGCCCCCTTCCCTATCTTCCTGATTTGTTCCGCTAATCTCACAGGATCAACATCCCCCACCACTGTTAATGTCCATTTCTCAGCATCCACAGCTACAGAATCTATTCCTGTAAAAATTCCAAACCAGCAATTACAGGTCTGATGACAATATATAATATATGTTCAAAGATAAAATAAATTATTTCACTCTTTAAATATGAATGAATCGATTGGTACGATTTGTTTCCTCAAGTAGAGGTATTGATCCGACCGAACTTGTTCAGTTGTTGAGCTTAGGTTCTTGCTCACATTTGGCTCGGAGAAAGTTTGGAAATATTCGAATTGAATTTGAGCCAAAAACCGATCTTAATTTCTTAGGAAATATTTTAAAATTCAAATTCTTATTTTTTAACAGGAATTTGAACTTAGTCTGAACGAGCCGAGCCTGAGTCATCCTCGAGCTGCTTGGATCATTTGACAGCCCTACCTTGAAGCTTTGCAACGGCTTTTAGTACTGCTGTTTTACACTTCCGGCAGTTGAAACTAACGCGCAACACTGTTTTCTGTTTCATGGTTGAACAATGGAGGCCAACATACACATTAAAGTTTGTGACAAGTAGCAAAATATAGCAGAACTTATAGATGATTGAAATGGAGGGAGTAGTCTGAGAATCCATACCTTCATGTTAGTAATAGTAAGACTTCTGCTGCAACAATAATATTATCTACGTGGAGTAGAGAGGAGCTATTTATACAAATACACTACTCAATCAGTTGGGAATGATTGCTCCATTTGAAAATCTGGTGGACTTTGGAGCACTGCAGATAGGTGGACTCACTCAAGTAGGTTCGTATTAGTGTCAAAATGGTTACGGTACACTTAGGATGGCTCAAACTAATTTGAGGTTTAAAACGAAAACATTAAATTTTTTATTTTTAATATTATTAAATTAATTTATTTTTAATTTTCTATGTGAGAGGGAGACAAAAGAATGATGTGTTATTAATGTCGAAAAAGAGATTTCAACTTTTGTTTTTGTTTTTTACCAAGAGAGAGAATGTTTAATTTCAACTTTTATTTTTGTTTTTTATTTTTTTTTACCAGAGAGAGAGAGAGAGTAAATATGAGTTTACTTTTGAGTATTTTTTTTTATTTTTTTAATTTCTAAGTTTTTAATGTTATGAATTGGATTAGGGGTGGCAAATGAGTGGGTTAGGTTGGTTATGGGTTGGGTTAAATTAGATTGGGCTAAAATAAATCAAATCCATTATTCACTCACCTAGTAAATGGGTTATAATGGGTTGGGTTTATAACGGGTTGAGTTAAACCGATTAACCCATAAAATAATTAAAATTCTTAATAGACACATTAGTACACCAAAATACAAACACATACACATATTAGTAGTACACCAAACTACAAATATACACACACACTACCAGGTGGTATGTTTAAGCGTACGGTATCACCGATTTTTTTTTAATTTTTTTTAAAAAAAAATTTTCTTTGTATTATATTTAAGCGTACGGTGTTACCGATTTTTTTTTTAATTTTTTTTTTAAAATTATTTTAAATTTTTTCCTTATATTACGTTTAAACGTACGGTGTCACCGATTTTTTTTTTTTAATTTTTTTAAAAAAAAATTATTTTGAATTTTTTCTTTGTATTATGTTTAAGCGTACAGTATTACGGATTTTTTTTTTTAAAATTATTTTGAAATTTTTTTCTTGTATTATGTTTAAGCGTACGGTATTACCGATTTTTTTTTAAGAAATTATTTTGAATTTTTTCTTTATATTATGTTTAAGCGTACGGTATTACCGATCCGCGGGTCATGGATCAACCCATGGGTCGTGGATTGACCCATGGATTGAGTTAGCTCATGAGACATGGGTCGATCCGTGGGTCATGGGTCGAACCGTGCGTGTATTTTTAGTGTACTAGTGTGTGTATGTTTTGGTGTATTAGTGTATATGTGTGTATTTTTTGGTGTAATAGTGTGTGTAATTTTTGGTATATTAGTATATTTATTTAATTTTATTACTTGTGTTATTTAATAAAAAAATAAATATTCAATCCAATGTGTACCCATTTGTAATCCATATTAACCCGTTTAATTAAAATGAATCATATTACCCAACCCATTTAGAACCATATTAATTAATATAGGTACCCAACCCATTTATTTATGGACGGGTTGGACAGATTAATGGGTAATGGGTTAAAATTGCCACATCTAAATTGGATTATAAACCTAAATTATTACAATAAAATTTTTGATTGAATTTAATATTTTGGGGCTTTTTTTTTGGGTTTTAAAATTTAATGAATTTAAATTTTTTCTAAATTAGTAATGTATCTAAAATTATGAGACCTTCTAAAAATTTGGGGTCTAAAGCCTAAGCTTTTTTTTCCATACTATTGAGCCGCCCCTGGGTACACTACAGTATCAACGTGAGTCACGTTATTCTATATGCGACAAGATTGTTTTCATGACTTGCACCGACCTATTTTAGTGATAGAGCAACATTAGGTGTCCAAAAATTAAAAGACATGATCAAGTTGTTAAATTTGTCATGTCAATTTCACATGACTTTTGCATTCAATCATCAGAATTTTGTTTTCGAAGGTTTGAACGAGTCAAAAAAATCATCCAACACTCTGCTCCATTAGCAATGATAATGAGCTGTTTTGATATGTCGGTTGTGGTTATGTTTTCATAAGCATCTTTAATTATAGGATAAAATTATAGTTGGTCCTTGAACTTTGTTTTCGATTTCAATTTGGTCCATGAACTTTTAATTGTTTCACTTTTGTTCTTCAACTATTTATTTCATCTCAATTAAGTCCTTCCATCAATTTTCACTGTTAGATCAACTAGAGACTAACCCAATTTGATTCATTTCAGCATTGATCTAACAGTAAAAATGGACGGAATGACTTAATTGAGATAAAATTGATAGTTTAGGGACTAAATTAGGATAATTAAAAGTTCAGGGACCAAATTAAAATAAAAAATAAAGTTGAAAGACCAATTATGATAATATAAAAAATAAAATAAAAAATAAAGACGGTTTCGAGAGTCAAACCTGTTTATTTCTTGGTTGCAATCAGAGACGAGCTTTCCAATTGCAAATGGAGCAAGGTCCACCCCTCCCCTAACCTTTAATAACAACGGCTAACTGATTTATCAACAAGCAAAGACCAAGAGTCGTTAGACCTCAGGGGTTTGAGCCCGAAATCAACCTTTCCAAAATTGAATTTAGGTTAGTTACCATTTACGCCTTTTAGAACCCATTATAGGCGGAAAGTTCGTACACTAGATACGAGTACGCCTTTTGAGTATTACGTTTTGTTGTGACTGATTCTTTTGTTTAGATATTTCAGATGTTGTGAACCTTAATATACATTGGTGTATAAGGTCATGGATTTTAACACACAAACAATGTGACACTATCAAAATAGGTTATTATCCCTACATAGTGTATGATGATGCACAAAATTATCTTTGGCAAGATCAACAGTCAAGTATGAGTGATGATGCAATTAATGAGTAATCAATGGCAATCAAGGAACTAAAATAGTAAACGACAGATCAATAGAGGGAATTATAGTGGTTCGGTCTCAGATGACCTACTCCACTCTCGGGAACGGCAGCGGTGGCCTGGTATTCTTTATTGATGAATAAGAGTCGCCGGAGAGTTACAGTGCTTTGAGAGAGAGGGAGAGCAATGTGTAGAGGTATTGGAGGTGTGGTGTGTGTAGATCATAAGATGCATCTCAAAGTGGAGAGAGCTTACATTATATAGGTTCACTAAGGCGGTGAGTTGAGGCGGTCACCACTATTTTGGTAAGTATAGTTATGGTAGAATTCTACCACTTTGGTAGGTACAGTTATGGTAGGATTAGATCTATTTGGCAAGCATAATTATGGTAAGAGTAGATCTCCACATCCCGATATTATTTCCTCGTGCTCCTATTCAATCGGAGGAAGATCTTGGACTGGGCTTGACCTGTCTTGACTTGAGTTGGAGTGACCTTTATTAGAGTCAGGAGACAAGGGAGTAGGAGGCCACCGCATGGGCGGCGCCTAGGCTGGCTGCCTCCCCCATGGGCGCCTCTTGCTCTTGGTGTTGGCCTTGGCTTGGGTACTCCGTATTGATTTACGACCTTCTAATTACCTTTATGCCCTCCGTATTGTTTTACGGCCCAGCTCCGAATAGTATCTTCTTTGCGCTTTCTCGGTCCGTTCAAGTTGGGCTTGATCCAGTCAAATTTGGACTCGTCATTTGTCCCCCATGCTCCAAGCTTCTGACTTCCGTGGGAGAAAAAGGTTGTGGGCATGTACCCCGTATTCACTTGAGTTGGAATTTTCTTGCTCCGCATTGTAGTTACTTTTCATTCTTTAGAGACTGGGTGACCTTTGCTGATGGTGACGCCGTGGAAGGGGATGGCATCATGGTTGTGGATTGCACCAGCAGGGCGATGCCTTAGGCTGCATGTGCCGTGTGGGCGGCGCCCCACTGCTTCTTTTTTCTTAGTGAGATCTGACCCACAGTATATATGTATATTAGATATATATGTGTTTGGTGGAAAAAAAGAAAGGAAATATAATCATAGTTAATAAAAACAAGGCCAAGCAACTATTGGTCAAAGTTGGGTCAACTTTGGTGGGCTATTGTCTTTACTAGGCATTGTTTTTTTTTTCTTTTTCTTTCTTTCTTGATCTTCCTTGGGCGGTGGACTTCTTTCTCTTTTTTTTTTTTTCCTCTTTCCTTGGCTTGCTTGGGCGCCACCTTCCTTGACTTTTTTCTTTTTTTCTTTTTCCTTTGGCTTGGGCGCCGCCTCCTTGGGCTTTGGCCATTTTCTCTTTTTTGTTTTCTTCCTTTTCTTTTCTTTGGCTTGCTTGGGCGCCGCCCTCATGGCCTCTTCCCCTTTTTTTTATTTATTTTTTATTTTTTATCCCTTGGGCTTGGGCGCCGCCTCCTGCACACCCCCCCCCCCTTTTTTTTTCTTCCCCTTGGCATGGGCGCTGACCTCCTTGATCTTTTTTTTTTTTTTTCTTTTCTTTTTTGGTTTGCTTGGGTGCCGCCTCTTTGGGCGTTGGTCCCCTTTTTTTTTTTTTTTTTTGATACAAAGTGAGGAGGAACTTTGACAAGGAATCCATGGACAATGTGGGCGACGCTCTGTCACGTGCTGGCGGCTTGGGTCTTGCACTAGGCGGTCGTGAAGTTGAGATGGGAGACTGGGCGAGATGGGAGGACCCATTCCCATGGGCGACGCTAACGCCTTGCTGGGCGGCGCCTTCTTTGCTGTGGACCCCTGTATGGCATCAAATGTAAGGGGAGACTTGGTGGGCGGCGCCAACTTGACAGGCGAGGCAGAAGCATTGCATGCGATTTTTGGGCGACACCAAGAGGTTGGCAGGGTGCCTTGAGTGACGCCATGAGGCTGGAGTAGGCGCTTTTGGCAACGCCAAGAGGTTGGCCTGGTGTCTCGGGCAACGCCTTGAGTCTTGCCCCCACTCCTCTATTATGTGTGTCTTTGTACTACTTTAGGAGTTGGGACTTTAATGCAGACGGCCTAAGTTTCAAAAATGTACTTGGCAAAAATAATGTTATCCCAACATTAAAATATCTAACATGATTACCTGTAGGCTGGTTGCATGAGAGTAAGGTAAGAGCTGTGGGCGTCTTGAGAGAGGGCCGCATGAACTGAGGCCGAACTACGTATAATGTCAGTAGATGGCCGCCGTAGCAAAGGTGACTACTTGCGCGAGAGCAGAGTCATAGACCGAGCTACGTATAGTCTCTGGAGATAGCTGTCGTGGCAGAGGTGACTACTTGCGCGAGAGCAGAGTCATAGAGGTCGAACTACGTATAGTCTCGGGGTGGCTGCCGTAGCAGATGTGACTACTTGCGCGAAAGTAGAGTCATAGAGGCCGAGCTACGTATAGTCTCGGGAGATGGCTGCCGTGGCAGAGGCTTACTAGGTAACTACTTGCGCGAGAGCAGAGTCATAGGCCGAGCTACGTCTAGTCACGGGAAATGGCTGCCGTAGCAGAGGCTTACTAGGTGACTACTTGCGCAAGAGCAGAGTCATAGGCCGAGCTACGTATAGTCTCGGGAGATGGCTACCGTGGCAGAGGCTTACTAGGTGACTACTTACGCGAGAGCAGAGTCGTAGAGGTCGAGCTACGTAGAGTCTCGGGAGATGGCTACCGTAGCAGATACTCATTCCATTGACATGGAGATTAGGAGGGCGCTGAGGTGCGCCTGGTGAGATGGGACGAGACCCATTGTCTAGGCGGCATCATTGGAGGTGGCCAAGGTGGAGAGGGCGAGACCCCTCGTCTAGGCGACTGCTCTGCTGGGAGCTGTTTGTAAATTTTTAGGAAAACAAAATAATTCTGAACACAATAATCTTCGCAGAATTTTATTTCACAAAGTAACAAATAACAAAATAAATTGACTGAAACAATAAAGGATAGATAAAATCTTCAGATGTCAGTGTCCCATAGGACTTTCCCGGCGGAGTCGGAGTTGCCTCTTCCTCCTGGCTTTCAGGAGATTGTTTGGATTTCTCCAAGGGGTTGCTGGCGTTCTCCATCGTCCTGGTCCCAGCCAGGTGGCGGGGCCTGTCCTCTGCCAGCAATGTATTGCCTCAACTGGCCACGCTGTATGAGCTCCTCAATCTGCCTTTTAAGATCAAAGTAGTCGTCAGTGTCGTGGCTGTGGTCGCGGTGGAAGCGACAATACCTGCTGAGATTTCTGCGGTTTGGGGCGGACTTCATTTTTTCGGGCCAGCGGAGCGTGGGGTCATCTTGTATCTGGAATATGATGTGCTCCACCGAGGCATTGAGTGGCGTGAGAGCTTGTCGCTCTCTCAGAGGTGGGGGACCAAGACGGTCCTTGACAGAGATTCTCTCTGTCTTATTTCTTTTGTTC
This sequence comes from Ilex aquifolium, assembly GCA_951799425.1. NCBI lineage: Eukaryota > Viridiplantae > Streptophyta > Magnoliopsida > Aquifoliales > Aquifoliaceae > Ilex > Ilex aquifolium. The sequence continues at coordinate 19,307,347 of OX637403.1, forward strand.
TCTACCTCCCACTTGTCTTCGCGGGTGTCCTTCCTTTTCTCCCCTCCTCGGGAGGACTCACCTCAACGGGCCTTGGTGACGTCCTCGGCATTCATATACTTCTTGACCCTTGACAGCAGCTCGGGCATGCTGGAGGGCGACTTCTTGAGGACAGAAAATATGAAACTGGAGGTGCGAAGGCCGGAGATGAAGGTGGTCAGGGCTACCTTGTCATCTGGTTCCTCAATTTGGAGAGCCTCCTCATTGAAACGGGCAAGGTAGTCTCTGAGGCTTTCATCCCTGTCCTGCTTGATGGTGAGCAGGTGGGTCACAGGCTTCTGATGTCGGCGTTCCCCAATGAAGTGGGAGACGAAAGATCTACTGAGTTCTGTGAAGGACTGGATGGAGGAGGGCCTGAGTTTGGAGAACCACTGGCGAGCAGATCCCTTCAGGGTGGTCGGGAAGGCTCTGCACATAATCTCCTCAGGCACGTTGTGGAGTTGCATGAGGGATTTGTACGTGTCGAGGTGGTCAAGGGGGTCTTTGGTACCATCGAAGATCTCGATGTTGGGCATCTTGAATTTCGAAGGCAGAGGATAATTGACAATATCAGCGATAAAAGGAGTATCAGTGCGTCTTACCAGGTAGTCCACGGTTTCAGGCGCCTGTGCCTTGATGGCGTTGAGGGCATCACCAATTTGGTTTTGCACCTCTTTGATCCTTCCGTCCCATTGGTTGGGGACGTCCTCCGTTGGGTGATGGTACTCGCTTCCATGATCGCCATACTGGTTCTCTCCTTCGTCCTCCTGCGCAGGTACATGAAGAGGGGGAAATCTTGAACTCCCCGCGCGCTGAGGAGGGACTGCAGGGCGAGGGACCCCATGGTGGGGTGCTGCTTGGCGCCCATAGGGGTTAGGCTGCTCTCCTGTTGGAGGGAGTGGTGTTCCTCCCACGGGGCGTGGGGTGACACCTCCCTGGGCAAGCATCAACTGTATTATTTGCTGGTTTTGGTTTACCAGCTGCTGCATTGTTTGTAGGAGCTGTTGCCCGACGACGGAAGTCACCGTAATAGATGGTTCCGAGGGTACGAGGGGAGACGGAGCCTCCTCCCCGTGAGCCGGGTTGTTGAGACCTTGATCTAGTAGTGATTGCCATGGATTCAAAGAGCAAAGAAGTAGTAGAAACTTAGTCGTTCCCACAGACGGCGTCAAACTGATGATGCACAAAATTGTCTTTGGCAAGATCAATAGTCAAGTATGAGTGATGATGCAATTAATGAGTAATCAATGAACTAAAATAGTAAACGACAGATCAACACAGGGAATTATAGTGGTTCGGTCTCGGATGACCTACTCCACTTTCGGGAACGGCAGCGGTGGCCTGGTATTTTTTATTGATGAATAAGAGTCGCCGGAGAGTTACAGTGCTTTGAGAGAGAGGGAGAGCAATGTGTAGAGGTATTGGAGGTGTGGTGTGTGTAGATCATAAGATGCATCTCCAAGTGGAGAGAGCTTACATTATATAGGTTCACTAAGGCAGTGAGGCGGTGAGTTGAGGCGGTCACCACTATTTTGGTAAGTATAGTTATGGTAGGATTCTATCACTTTGGTAGGTACAGTTATGGTAGGATTAAATCTCTTTGGCAAGCATAATTATGGTAAGAGTAGATCTCCACATCCCGATATTATTTCCTCGTGCTCCTATTCAGTCGGAGGAAGATCTTGGACTGGGCTTGACCTGGCTTGACTTGAGTTGGAGTGGCCTCATTGGAGTTGTAGGAGCTGTTGCCCGACGACGGAAGTCACCGTAATAGATGGTTCCGAGGGTACGAGGGGAGACGGAGCCTCCTCCCCGTGAGCCGGGTTGTTGAGACCTTGATCTAGTAGTGATTGCCATGGATTCAAAGAGCAAAGAAGTAGTAGAAACTTAGTCGTTCCCACAGACGGCGCCAAACTGATGATGCACAAAATTGTCTTTGGCAAGATCAACAGTCAAGTATGAGTGATGATGCAATTAATGAGTAATCAATGAACTAAAATAGTAAATGACAGATCAACACATGGAATTATAGTGGTTCGGTCTCGGATGACCTACTCCACTTTCGGGAACGGCAGCGGTGGCCTGGTATTTTTTATTGATGAATAAGAGTCGCCGGAGAGTTACAGTGCTTTGAGAGAGAGGGAGAGCAATGTGTAGAGGTATTGGAGGTGTGGTGTGTGTAGATCATAAGATGCATCTCCAAGTGGAGAGAGCTTACATTATATAGGTTCACTAAGGCGGTGAGGCGGTGAGTTGAGGCGGTCACCACTATTTTGGTAAGTATAGTTATGGTAGGATTCTATCACTTTGGTAGGTACAGTTATGGTAGGATTAAATCTCTTTGGCAAGCATAATTATGGTAAGAGTAGATCTCCACATCCCGATATTATTTCCTCGTGCTCCTATTCAGTCGGAGGAAGATCTTGGACTGGGCTTGACCTGGCTTGACTTGAGTTGGAGTGGCCTCATTGGAGTCAGGAGACAAGGGAGTAGGAGGCCACCCCATGGGCGGTGCCTAGGCTGGCTGCCTCCCCCATGGGCGCCTCTTGCTCTTGGTGTTGGACTTGGCTTGGGTACTTCGTATTGATTTACGACCTCCTAATTACCTTTATGCCCTCCGTATTGTTTTACGGCAGCCTAATTCCCTTTATGCCCTCCGTATTGTTTTACGGCCCAACTCCGAATAGTATTTCCTTTGGGTTTCTCGGTCCGTTCAAGTTGGGCTTGATCCAGTCAAATTTGGACTCGTCAGTGTATGTAAGTAAAAAAAATTTTAAAAAAAAAGCTAAATGACGACCCTTTACAAAAACTAAAGATTAATACAATCATTTAAAATTGATCCCGATTAGTTTTCGTACTTTAAATTAAGAACTTTATTATTGATGTTTTTGGAAATTTCTTGTTCTATCTAAATAATCATGCTACCAGTCATTCATTTATCATTTTTTCGGACAAAATAAGTCATCACAAGCTTCATGGCTAGTTTTGAAAATTCGAATTGTGACCCTAGTTTTTTTTATGAACTTGAAAGAATTTTCATTTAACAACAAATTAAAATAACCCCATAATCCTTTTAAACATAACCTAATGAATACAATATGTTTTAAACTTATCTGGATATATTTATAATGTGCCCGAAACATAGCCGAAAGTATTAGTTATGAGTCTATCCTAATTGATATTAAAAAATATCAGGAAGGGCATAATTAAAAGTACTCAAGAAATACTTAAAACCTTTAAAATAATGATAATTTAAAATAGTTGAGGGTGACCCTGGCCCTCACTTGGCTCCGCTAGTGTGCATATTCATCGGCTGAGAATTGTATTATTTTTGTTGTCGTCGTTGTTGTTAAATAAGAGATATAAATTAAAGGGTTAATAATATTTTTAGTCCTTAAAATATGTATTTTTTGTCAGTTTAGCCCCAAAAGTATTTAATTCGTGTTAAGTTTTTTGACGGAAATGACCATGTGTCATTTTTTTAAATAGTATCACGTGCCCAACACGTAATTATTCCGTCAAAAAACTTAACGGTTTGTCGATATAGGAATCAAATTGATACGAATTGAATACTTTAGAGATTAAATTGACAAAATTGATATAATGAAGATTAAACTGACAAAAAAATGTATACTTTACCGACCAAAAGTGTTATAAACCCTAAATTGAAATTGTCATACAAGTTGAGAACGAGTAGAGCCAATATTTAATGCATGCAAGTGATAGTTGTAGGGTACCCTCCTTTAGGTAATTGACTATTCATGGGCCTGAGAAAATATCTTAGTGTAGGTACTTGCCTTTATTTTTGGGGCATCGGTTTGTTGTCAATGTGGACTCACAGTTCGAGAGAATAGTCGTTACGAGTCTGAACACACCTGTAACAAAAAAAAAAAAGGTGGCCTCAAGTAATTTTAACTCTGATAATTTTCATTTTTTCTTAAAAGAATATTGTTGGGGGTTTAGGTTGTGGTAGATGCGGTGGGGCGATCGATTTTGCTACTGTTTGTGATTTTGGCAGTGATTGGGTGATATTGGCGATGGCGATGGTGATGGCAATGGCGTTGACGGTGGGTTTCACCACCAATGTGGATTTGTCTAATGGGAGGTGGTGGGATAATTCATGTGGTGGTGCAGGAGAGGAAACTAAAATCTGATTTTGGAAAATAAATTAATCAACATTTTCTTCATTTTTTTCGAAAATTACTCCCTGAGATCAAAGTCTCAAACCTAGTGTGAATTATTTATTAGTTTTCCAAGATGAAACTAATTGTAAATTCCAAAAAAAAAAAAAAAAAAGAAAGAAAAGCAGTGAGCTTTTGACCCATATCAAGTGTTTTTGAAAAAAAAGTTCCAACTAAGAGTTGGTTTCAAAATAACTCCCAAATTCAGGTCGTTTTTAAAAACGTCAAACAGACTGACGTTTTTAGGTTAAAGACGTCAGTCCAACGTCAATCCATTTGACGTTTTTAACTCAACACAGTGGCCCTAATAAACGCTAAACCATCAAATTTCATTTACCATTCAAATACATTATCATCCAATTACTCACCCGGATGTCCCAAGAAAGAGGATGTGAACACAAAACACCAATACAAGTCCGGTCTGAAATCTGAAGAAAATAAACCAAATCATATCTAATTCAGTAGTAATTGAAACCAAAAATTCAGAACTAATAATTTTAACACAATAGTTACCTGGTAAGAGGGAGAGCGTAGAGCTCCTCTAGCGGTGGAAAGCTTGAAGAAGATGCAGTTTTGCTGTGTAAAGTATAATGCCAAGACACAAGCGTTGGCAAATAGGATTTCAAAGAACTTTTCAGACAGGAAATGGCGACTGTAAATAGGATTACGAAGAAGCTCAGCAGTCTTTTTAATTAAACAAATTAATTGTAGGTATGTGTATAGCCACAACCAAAGAAAATGGATGTCTAATTGAAATCTATAATGGATAACTGACTTTTGTAATTGAATACATGTAATTAAATACATTTGAGGAGAGAGAGACTGAGAAGGGGACGGTGAAGGGGGGTCCTTGACGGTGTGAGAGAGAGACTGGGAGGAGGACGGTGAAGGGGGTGGTGTGCTCTTCTCTGATCGGTGAAGGGGGGTGGTGTGCTCTTCTTTGATATGTGAAAATGCAGGGCTGAAAGAGATAGAGAGACGAATAGGGAAGCTGAAGAGGTGGGGCTGTGAATTTGCAGGAGACAGAGAGAGAGGAAAAAGGGAGAGAAAGTAGGAGAGGGAGAGGGTGTAAAGGCTGAGAAGTAAATCCTAGGGCAGTGAATTTGAGAAAGGAAATAGGGAGAAAGAGATAGGAGACAGAGAAGGAAGATGGAGAGAAGCGGCTGTTTATTTGCAGGAGAAAGTGAAAAAAAGGGAGAGAAATTAGGAGAGAGGGAGAGTGTAACGGCTGTGAATGTGATAGAGGAAATAGGGAGAGAAAGAGAGAAGAGAGAGAGAAAATAGCAACAGAGTGATATAGGAATAGAGGGAGCTAGGTAAATGCCTGGGAAGCAGAGGATATGGATGACATAATTAAAATGTTAGAAGATAAAATTGGAAATAAAATGTTTTTCACATATGCTGGCTTTTTAAAGTAGTATAGATAAATATATATGTTTTCTTCTGAGCTGGATAGACAAAGTGTCATTGTCAGGGAAACTACGAAATGAGCTTTTTACCGGGCAGGACAAGCTACCATATTTAGGTTTCATGTTCAGTTTCCATCATTTTGAGGATTGATGAATTAGATATGTTGATGGATTGATGAATTAGATGTGATGTAGTACAGAAAGTCCATATGTAATGGTAACAGCATGTCCATATGTAATGGTACAGTGACAGCTAGCCTACCCAGTCCCATGAATGCTGCTAAAACAATTTCTGCAGACCAGAAGGATATCCAGTATAAATATCTGAAATACTTGAAGTATTTGGCCCTAGTTCTCTCCAAACTTGCACACATTTTTCCCTTTTGGTGTAGAATAATGTTTTGTCTCCTCATTTTAATGCCATAACACAGAGAAAATTGAGAACCAAAATTAGTTGGCATCTAGATTTGATTAAAAAATTTCACACTGGTCAAAACTTCAAGTTGTACTTTTGAAAACCCACCAAACAGGTCCATAGATTCGTTTTTCTAATTAAAAGAAGTATAATCCGATAGAAATATATACATTTAACTAAATAGTCAGAACATGAACAAAATCGCATTTAACTAAATAGTCAGAACATGAACAAAATCGCCTTTTTTATACTGCCTTCCTTCCTTTGGATATTTTTCCAAAAGCTCACCATTTACAACATAGCACCCCCCCCCCCTCCCCCACAAAAAAAAAAAAAAATAAATAAATAAATAAAGAAGAGAAAAAACACCAACGAAAATGAAGTTCATTACACCAAATATATAGTTCCTAAATTTATATAGATTCCATAGCAAGTTGGTGTTTATCATGTGTCACTACAAGCCGACACTCGCTACCTCGCGTTTGTAAGCATTACCTGACAGTCTATTTTCCTGCCTAGACCATGTCTGTTGAGAGAGAGAATTATATCAAGGTAGATTCAGACCAACAACATCCAACTTGAGATGTACATTCTACTTGTTTCTTGGTTAATATTTCTCCTGAAAGATGATATCTCAGCTGCTGATCTTTAGAAAAAGTCACGCTGGATTTCGGTTAAAATCAATTACTTATTGGAGGGAAGATCATATTACCTTGCTGAACTTCAGGACCGCGACATTTACTGTTCCCTCAGATTGATCACAATCCAGGACTGGACTCCACATATAACTCGCTCTTCATGGCTTGTAAATTCCATTGGTTAATAAGAAAAATGGTTTCCCATTAATGATGATTTATCATAAATCATGGGTTCTCTGTTACCACACATGAGCAGAGCCCATCTCTGAAGTGGTGGAAACGGTTTCTGTCCCTCACCACAATTTCTCGATTATAAATCTTAGAGATGAACTTGGTAGCAGAATGACAATCGCCACACACCCTCAAATTCTTCACAATCCTGATAGGAGTTCCCGGTGGTGTCTTCAGAAGGGCAAACGCAATAGCTAGCTTTTCACTATGCCTGTTCAAAGCATCCTCCTTATCTTGTTCATCAATATCAAGTACCACCTCTGAGGTAGTAGGAACATATCCAGCCCTTTTCAATTTCCTTCCCATCTCATCCAACATCTCGTAAATCTCTTTGTACTGACTATGACTTTTATCTCCGGCCACAAATTCATATATTTCATTATCAAGCTCAATCATAGTGCTCCCCGGGATCTTTCTCATTCCCTTCTTCTCCATCACCTCTCTAATCTTGGTTTTCCTTTCCCAGCGGAACTGTTTTGCATAGATATTGGAAAGTAACACATAATTAGACTCATGCATGGGCTCATTTCTGATCAGTTCTTTTGTGATGCTTTCACCAAGATTGAGCTCACCATGGGCACGGCAAGCAGTTATCAGGGTTCTCCAAATTATGGGGTTTGGTTGAATGGGCATTTTCTGAACAAACTCTAGTGCCTCTTTGACAAGTCCAGCCCTGCTTAACAGATCCACCATACATCCATAATGCTCTATCTTAGGTACAATCCCAAAATCCTTTGTCATTGAATAAAAATGTTGCTGGCCTTCCTCAACTAGCCCAGAATGACTACAAGCGTTGAGCAACTCGATAAAGACTACATCATCAGGCACCACTCCAGCTCCTTTCATCTCCTCAAACAATGAAAAAGCCTCTGGCCCACGACCATGCATTGCCATACCAACAATCACAGAAGTCCAAGAGACAATTGACCTCTCACTCATGTTCCTAAACAGCCTCAGAGCTTTGTCAACATCACCGCACTTTGCAAACATGTCAATTAGTGCGTTACAAAGCTCCACACTATTTACAACATTTTCCCTCTCAACATAAGACTCCACCCATTTCCCAAGCTCAAGTGCACCTAAATCAGTACACGCAGACAAAACCGAAACCATAGTAATCTCATCCGGCCTAACACCAGAAATTTGCATTTTCCTAAACAATCCGACAGCCTCAATCGACATACCCAGCCGGGCATACCCACCTATTATCGCACTCCATGACACAGGGTCTGACTTACGCATATCATCAAACACTTTCCTACCAAACTCAATCCCCCCACAGCAACAACCATACATATGAACCATGGTATTCAAAACATGAACATCATCATCAAACCCAACTTTCAACACACAACCATGTACTGTTTTACCCAAACTCAAGTCCCCAAGACCAGCACAGGCCTTAAGAACAAATGGGTACGTAAATTTATTAGCCAAAACACCATATTCAAGCATAAGTTTATAATAATAAATACCATTGTGCTTGGAATCACGGGGTTGAGCATAAGCTCTAAGGACAGTGTTGAAAAGGAAGGTGTCATAAAGATGAGTTTTTGCGTCTGCCGCGAATAGGAAAGTTGAAGCGTAGTCAATAGCGTTGAGGTCTGAAGATGTGGAGGCGAACTTGGTGAGAACTAGTGGGTTGTTTCGGAGACCCAGCTTGAAAATGTGAGCATGGAGTTGGGTCAGTTTGGGGAGAGAGTCACAGAGTTGGAGGAGAGTTAAGCAGTTCTGTTCTGCTGCTCTTTTGTTGGTGATGGTTGATTGATTGTGAAGTGAGGTTTGGAGAGGTAAAGAGTGTATAGATCGGAACAGCTTGGCTTTGGTGTATGAAAACTGCATTTAGTCCACCCGATGTACCCTCCATTCCTTGTCTATGCCAATACATACTTGAAAACTCCATACATTTACCCCAAAAAAAATTATTAAATTTATTTACCAAAAAATATCACCTTAACCCGCTAATTTCATGTTGATTTAGAATCGTATTTTCATATCGTGCTAAAAATTGGTGTTGTTCATCAAAAGATTAGACTGAGTCATTAGCATATAGGAGCTTCAAGTTGCCACAACTTTGAGACAGAGAAGCCTTTGTTGAACCTCAACAGGCTTGAACTTGGTGTTGTAGAGCGCCTGCTGCTGCACCCCAATTCCTGGGTATTTGTCCTACCATGATGTCAAATGTAGTTAGCACTCGTTTGTTTGATTGTCGTAAAAAAATGAATTATATTAGGTAATATATACTAATTTTGTACAGGTGGATAAAATATATGATTAAATATGAGACAAAAATATTACGTATTGTAATCCAGTGTTTGGTAAGACATTGGATTAAGAATGAAATAATAGAGTAACAATTACATATTGACTAAAAAATTATCAATCTTGTATAGTTATTAATGTTTTTGTTTATGCGTTGGATAAAATACTAAATTTACAATTTAATAAGCTTTAATTGGACTATGATACCACTTCCACATGTGGTATTATAATGGGCTTAATAGCAAAGGCGGAGCTAGAATTTCACATTAGAGGGGACAAACTATTACAGAAATTTTTTTTACCAGTTTATACAAAACATTTCCAAGCATGAAAAAATATTTTAAGATTCAACACTAGATTACTATTAAAACAGTAAAACCAGATTCCATTTAACTTAAATAAAATATGAACAACAAACTATAAAATAACTTATGGTATTACATTTTAACTCAATTACATACTAAAATAGAATACGATGTTATTTCAAATTTCAAAATTCGTCTATAATGTATTGATGATAAACTAAATTTTTAGAAATTCTCTTCAATGTACAAAACCACATTATCCATGACAAAATCATTATTCATTTTATAATGCGAAAACTAGTTGAAATCATCATTTATTTTGTTGATTTACTCAATCTAAAAACTAAAACATTATTTTTTTTGGGAGGAGGGGGCAATGGGCCACTAACTTGCCAAAAATTAAAAATAAGTTAGGACCGTTATAAACATTTCCAAAAATCAAGGGGACAAATGTATTAAAATAACCAAACTATCATCCCTTGATAATACATAAATAAAGGGATTCAAAAAATCAAGGGGGGCAAGTGCCCACCCTCCTCCCTACGTGGCTCCGCCCTTGCTTAATAAAACTATATATAATATAAAGTGTTTTTTTGTAATCAAATGGTGTATAAGGTTGGATTAAAGAATCTTAATATGTTACGATTTTGTAATTTATCCTTTAATAATACAACCAAACGACGCCTAATTGTATGAGAAAATATGATTACAGCGGCAACCCAAATGCTTAAACTTAATTGATAGGTTTATTTTTTATTTTGAAAATGATGTAGGATAAGAATTAGAAATTATTTTATTTTTACTATTATTTTGTCTTAATTTTAGGGCTAATTTCCTTTTTGACTAAGTTTCCTTTTTATATTAGTATTGAGAGAGTTTTCTTAACTCTAGCGCGCCAGGTTTTTTTTAAGTATTGACATTTATCATATTTTTACTGGGTTCCGTTGTGTCACTCACCTAGGAGACATTTATCATATTAATCTGCCATTATGTCAAATTGAACACTTCATTGGATGAAAGATAATATTATCAGAAGTGATATATGATTTGATGGCATATTACCAGACCCATATATTTCTTTTACTCCTACTCAATCATTCTCAATTATATGAGTGTGGATTGGTCTTACAAAACCAATCCAATCCTAAATAATAAAAATTATTAAACGGCCCTGCGTATTACTGAATGGTTAGTGTTAGTCCTTTGATGTTTTGGGACAACCATAGTAGGTGTGCAACTTGGGCAGCTAACCTAATTTCAACTTGCCCAACCCGCCCGAATTGTACCCCTAGTTTATAGTCTACGTAACCTCAACTAAGTGTATCTCAGACAACTTTAGCAGTTAGCTCTTTGTTTTTTCTTGAGCGTGTTTAGGGTTATGAGTCCTATGATGCTAGACATAAATAAATCAGTATTTCTTTATATGTAGTATATTAACACGGGTTTGAATTCAATTCGGTATTATTGAATAAATACTAATGCTCATACATAAGAACATTTTATTAGAACGTTCAAAATCCTAAAAGCTCCATAAGCAAAATTCAAGCCTTGACTATATGAAAATTACTAAAAATGAAAAGTTGCAATCTTTTAAGTTAAAGTAAGTTGACATGATTTTGGTAACTAATCACTTCAAATTAATCAAAATATTCCTAATTAAATATGTTGGGAAATTGATGTAATTGGCAAATTCCGTGAGTCACATGTGAATTATAGCTCATGTAAATCCATGGTCCAAGATACTTTCTTGTTGAAGACCCAAGCAAGATGGAAGAAGATGATCAAGCTTCATTAAAGAATCCTTAGAATTCATCAAGCTTTGGTAAAGTTAAAAGACTTAAGAGGCCTAGTTGTCCTAAATGGTTAAGTTAGGTAAATTGTTTAAAATGAAACTTAGTGTTTGATCCTTTTTATGAATTTCGTTTTTGAGTATGAAAAATGTTTTGGAAACTTTGAGGGCTATTTTGAAAATAACCAAAAAGTCATGGTGTGGAGCCTCGATGAGTATCACCCTTTGGTACTCATGAGTTTGGCTCTGACCATTGGTTTAGGTCCTAAAACTACTGTTCAAAGTTCTCTGAGAGCTCGAGCTGTTTTGGAGTGAATTGGGCCTGGAAAACAAATTCCAGTGACCAACGCTCGCTGAGTGCTCGAGCGCTCTTGGTCAGGATGGCCAGATTTCATTCCGATATTCAGCGCTATCTAAGGGCAAGCTCGCTCGAGCACTCCTTCACAAAACCTGATTTTCTTGGTATCCAGGTTAAGTCTATTTTGCTGCTTATAAATAGGGGATGGTTATTTTTTGACCAAGTGAGAAATAATAAGGTTGCTAGAGAGCCAAATTTTGAGAGAACAAATCTAGAGAAGAACCCTAGCTTTCCCTACCAAAATCCCTCACCTCTACCAAGATCAAACATAGTCTTTCAAAGAATCAACTATGGTTTGTGAGATCTTGAGTTGGACCATCCATTTATTAGTAGTATGCCCTAAGATCCATCACGCAGATGACATTAGGATTGTACTGACAATAATTATTGTTTAATTAAATACACAAACAATTTTATTTATCATGTTACTAGTTTATTTCATTTTAACATACATGATAAAGTCCATACAGTATAAGTTAAGAAGATAGTTTGTCAAGGCGTTGATATACTTCTTAGTACTTAACTCTAAAAGGTTCCTAGTCTTAAAATTTCTATGTGGGCACTATGTAATCTAAATAGACTAGCATATAATATATTTGCTCATATTTGTTGTAATATACCTCATCCAAGTCACTAGTATAGAGACACTAAATCAGACGTGTGGGTGCTTGTTCACTGCACGTAACCATTGACTAACATAAAATTTTTCATATGGAGTTTTACATACTTGTCAATGTTAAATCATAAGTTACAGTTATACAACTGATCCTTAGGCCTAAAACACCATGATTGTCTTGCGTAGAGACTTTTATGTTTTAACTATACAACATAATCAAATGTTAACCATATAACTTGGATATGTATCATTGGGAGTGTCTAACCATGATATTGATTGAGGTATAAGATTCAAGTACTTGTAAATTGACTTTGAGTTAGTTGATTAAGTTAGGTGAACTGGGTAGTGGTTTCACGGTTTTTCTAGAGTTAGGTTTTTGCGTCATCAATTACTTGTGTTATGAATGCTTCTTTATTGCTCTATTTTGCAAGTCGTTGTCGTGGTGAATTTGATTGTAATCAAATTAATTGACACATCATTCACATGGAGTGGTTGGGTTGTTGAAAAAAGGGTTCACACACTTAATTAACATAGTAATTGGTTAATTGATATATAATAGGGGTATTTTAGGTTCTAAATTGGTGAGTGTCCAAATAATAATTTTAATAAACTTATTCACCGCCTCTTGATTGTGTCTAACAATTCTACGTGATAATCGTGGGAGAACATATAGATTGAATCTCCCCCTCTCTCAAAATGCATGTCAAAACTGTCTTCCTTAGTGGATATAGTGAGGAAGTTATTTGTATAGGGCAGCCAAAAGGTTTTGGATCCAGTGGAAAAAACACAATGTGTAACTCATTTATTTATAAAAAATGTCGATATGAACACTACTATACCTTTTTCAACCCCAATTATACATGATTATAAATGAACCGAATATAGATTTAAATGGTTTCAATACAATATGCACTTAACATGACACAAACTTGTTGTTAGACCTAATATGTACCATGGATGCAAGCCAATTCATAATAAGAAGTAAGTAGAACAGTTGTCTTGTGAATTTCTGTTGAGAAGTGAGGTCTACCTCTCCTCATCTCGTTGCCATATGTTTTCCGACCCATGCCATATATTTGGATCAAATTTATTGACTTTTTATTGATCTGATTAATCACCGGCTTTGAATTGATAGCCAGCCCCAATATTGGTTGGGACTTGCTAATACAATAACAGGGAGTCATTAAGTTAACAAGTTAGATAATTATTGTATATATTTTACACACTAGAAAATGCTCACAAGCCCAATACCTGCCCCTCAAAGCAGATAAAAAAAAATGCATGCAAATTAAGAATAATATAACACAGTACACTTAAAATTTCCATACATCTCAATCTGTGTTCCATGTTACAGCAATGGACCTTGGTATGTCCAAACAGTTTGTGATCTTATCATCAAGGGTTCGACATATGAGAATAACCTCTGCATGCAGAACATTTTATTTTTACAGACCCTGTAATAGCGAGAGTCTCGTACACAATATAATTATTATTGTGAATAGGAAACCACTTTTAAATTAAAGGATGGAGCAGAATCCACCCTCATAGGGAAGGTAGCTAACAACCACATGCTGGCATTCATTGCAACATGTAGGGAGGGGATTCGGCTCTACCTTAGGCTCTGGTGGTTTACGTTTTGGGGGTTCTACCTTAGGCTCTGGTGGTTTAGGTTTTGGGGGTTCAACACTCATGATCTCTGCCCCCTTCCCTATCTTCCTGATTTGTTCCGCTAATCTCACAGGATCAACATCCCCCACCACTGTTAATGTCCATTTCTCAGCATCCACAGCTACATAATCTATTCCTGTAAAAATTCCAAACCAGCAATTACAGGTCTGATGACAATATATAATATATGTTCAAAGATAAAATAAATTATTTCACTCTTTAAATATGAATGAATCGATTGGTACGATTTGTTTCCTCAAGTAGAGGTATTGATCCGACCGAACTTGTTCAATTGTTGAGCTTAGGTTCTTGCTCACATTTGGCTCGGAGAAAGTTTGGAAATATTCGAATTGAATTTGAGCCAAAAACCGATCTTAATTTCTTAGGAAATATTTTAAAATTAAAATTCTTATTTTTTAACAGGAATTTGAACTTAGTCTGAACGAGCCGAGCCTGAGTCTTCCTCGAGCTGCTTGGATCATTTGACAGCCCTACCTTGAAGCTTTGCAACGGCTTTTAGTACTGCTGTTTTACACTTCCGGCAGTTGAAACTAACGCGCAACACTGTTTTCTGTTTCATGGTTGAACAATGCAGGCCAACATACACATTAAAGTTTGTGATAAGTAGCAAAATATAGCAGAACTTATAGATGATTGAAATGGAGGGAGTAGTCTGAGAATCCATACCTTCATGTTAGTAATAGTAAGACTTCTGCTGCAACAATAATATTATCAACGTGGAGTAGAGAGGAGCTATTTATACAAATACACTACTAAATCAGGGGGAATGATTGCTCCATTTGAAAATCTGGTGGACTTTGGAGCAGTGCAGATAGGTGGACTCACTCAAGTAGGTTCGTATTAGTATCAAAATGGTTACGGTACACTAGGGGCGGCTCAAGCTAATTTGAGACTTAAAGCGAAAACATTAAATTGAGGCCTTTTTTATTTTTAGTATTATTAAATTAATTAATTTTTAATTTTTTATGTGAGAGGGAGACAAAAGAAGAATGTGTTAATATTGTCGGAAAAGAGATTTCAACTTTTGTATTTGTTTTTTCCCACAGAGAAGGAGAGAGAATGTTTAATTTCAACTTTTATTTTTGTTTTTTATTTTTTTTACCAGAGACAGAGAGAGAGTAAATATGAGTTGAATTTTGAGTATTTTTTTTTATTTTTTTAATTTCTAATTTTTTAATGTTATGGATTGGATTATAGACCCAAATTATTACAATAAAAATTTTGATTGAATTTAATATTTTGGGGCTTTTTTTTTAGGGTTTTAAAATTTAATGAATTTAAATTTTTTCTAGATTAGTAATGTATCTAAAATTATGAGGCCTTCTAAAAATTTGGGTCTAAAACCTTAAGCTTTTTTTTCCATACCATTGAGCCGCTCCCAGGTACACTACAGTATCAACGAGAATCACGTTATTCTATATGCGACAAGATTGTTTTCATGACTTGCACCATGACCTACTTTAGTGATGAATAATGCTATGTATATCAAATTTCTAACCTAAATTTTCATCCCAAATCAAGGGAGACCATTGGATCAGTGGGTCTCATTTAAAAAAATTGATGGGACCCACTCATCCAATGGTCTTCCTTTATTTGGGATGAAAATTTGAGTTAGAAATTTGAGATACATAATATTTTCCAATAGTGATAGAGCAACATTAGGTGTCCAAAAATTAAAAGACATGATCATGTTGTTAAATTTGTCATGTCAATTTCACATGACTTTTGCATTCAATCATCAATGCTGAGGTGAGAAGCTTGGCTAGTGTCACATTGATTTCTATGTTATAAAATTGAATGACATTTTTCATAAGCATCTTTAATTATAGGATAAAACTATAGTTGGTCCTTGAACTTTATCTTCGATTTCAATTTGGTCCATGAACTTTTAATTGTCTCACTTTTGTTCTTCAACTATTTATTTCATCTCAATTAAGTCCTTCCACCAATTTTCAATGTTAGATCAACTAGAGACTAACCCAATTTAATTCATTTCAGCATTGATCTAACAGTAAAAATGGACGGAATGACTTAATTGAGATAAAATTGATAGTTTAGAGACTAAATTAGGATAATTAAAAGTTCAAGAACCAAATTAAAATAAAAAATAAAGTTGAAAGACCAATTATGATAATATAAAAAATAAAATAAAATAAAAAATAAAGACGTTTCGAGAGTCAAACCTGTTTATTTCTTGGTTGCAATCAGAAGACGAGCTTTCCAATTGCAAATGGAGCAAGGTCCACCCCTACCCTAACCTTTCATAACAATGGCTAACTGAATTATCAGCAAGCAAAGACCAAGAGTCGTTAGACCTCAGGTTAGGTACCATTTACCCCTTTTAGAACCCATTATAGGCGGACCAACTATAATTTCAAACTAAAGCTCACAAGAATTTTCATTTAACAACAAATTAAAATAACCCCATAATCCTTTTAAACATAACCTAATGAATACAATATGTTCTAAACTTATCTGGATATATTTATAATGTGCCCGAAACATAGCCGAAAGTATTAGTTATGAGTCTATCCTAATTGATATTAAAAAATATCAGGATGGGCATAATTAAAAGTACTCAAGAAATACTTAAAACCTTTAAAATAATGATAATTTAAAATAGTTGAGGGTGACCCTGGCCCTCACTTGGCTCCGCTAGTGTACATAATCATCGGCTGAGAATTGTATTATTTTTGTTGTCGTTGTTGTTGTTAAATAAGAGATATAAATTGAAAGGTTAATAATATTTTTAGTCCTTAAAATATGTATTTTTTGTCAGTTTAGTCCCAAAAGTATTCAATTCATGTCATTTTGGTCTTTACATAGACGGGGCCGTTAAGTTTTTTGACGGAAATGACTATGTGTCATTTTTTTAAACAGTATCACGTGCCCAACACGTAATTATTCCGTCAAAAAACTTAACGGTTTGTCGATATATGAATCAAATTGAAACGAATTGAATATTTTAGAGATCAAATTGACAAAATTGATATAATGAAGATTAAACTGACAAAAAAATGTATATTTTACCGACCAAAAGTGTTATAAACCCTAAATTGAAATTGTCATACAAGTTGAGAACGAGTAGAGCCAATATTTAATGCATGCAAGTGATAGTTGTAGGGTACCCTCCTTTAGGTACTTGACTATTCATGGGCCTGAGAAAATATCTTAGTGTAGGTACTTGCCTTTATTATTGGGGCATCGGTTTGTTGTCAATGTGGACTCACAGTTCGAGAGAATAGTCGGTACGAGTCTGAACACACCTGTAACAATAAAAAAAAAGGTGACCTCAAGTAATTTTAACTCTGATAATTTTCATTTTTTCTTGAAAGAATATTGTTGGGGGTTTAGGTTGTGATAGATGCGGTGGGGCGATCGATTTTGTTACTGTTTGTGATTTTGGCAGTGATTGGGTGATATTGGCGATGGCGATGGCGATGGCAATGGCGTTGACGGTGGGTTTCACCACCAATGTGGATTTGTCTAATGGGAGGTGGTGGGATAATTCATGTGGTGGTGCAGGAGAAGAAACTAAAATCTGATTTTGGAAAATAAATTAATCAACATTTTCTTCATTTTTTTCGAAAATTACTCCCTGAGATCAAAGTCTCAAACCTAGTGTGAATTATTTATTAGTTTTCCAAGATGAAACTAATTGTAAATTCCGAAAAAAAAAAAGAAAAGAAAGAAAAGCAATGAGCTTTTGACCCATATTAAGTGTTTTTGAAAAAAAAGTTCCAACTAAGAGTTGGTTTCAAAATAATTCCCAAATTCAGGTCGTTTTTAAAAACGTCAAACGGGCTGACGTTTTTAGGTTAAAGATGTCAATCCATTTGACCTTTTTATCCTTAAAACGTCAATCCATTTGACGTTTTTAACTCAACACAGTGACCCTAATAAACGCCAATTGGTGTGACGTTTTTTTAAACACGTCAGTCCAACTGACACGTTTAAAAAATGTCCAAGCTAAATTTTTTAACACAGGACATCACTCCACCGAGACTTGGGCAAGCTACTGTCAAAGTTGTCTTGAAGAATTAAAATGTGCATTAACTCTATGCACCTGTCAAAGCTAATATTTTTAACACAGGAACTCCACCGACTTTATTGAAATTGGAGTTAGTGCACATCATCACTCCACCTCCACCTGATTTGGGTAATTATCATACGTGACTCCTAAATTTTCTTTCGGATTTTAATGTAGTGTTTAAAATTTTAATTCTTTGAATTTAATTCTTGTGATATTTTGGTATTGGATTTAATAAATTTTCTGCTGGTGGTGGTGATATTGGATTTAATATATTTTTTTGGATGCATTTAATATTAGCCTAATAAATTTTCTGCTGGTGGTGGTGATATTGTGATATTGGATTTAATATTTCTTTGGTGGTGGTGATATTGTGATTTGTTAGGCTAATGTTTTATTTCTCAATTCATTCATAAATGTGCTCCCCATATTTTATGGACTCTTGGTTCTCGTCTTTTCTCCTTCAGGTGCTTATATCGAACCCACACCAAGATGACGATAGTTATATGACAAACGTTGTGACCTTGAAGTATTTCTCTGATTTGGACGATGATGCATGCGTCTGACACTTTTATTTCATCATGTTTATGTGTACTCGATAATCTTTTATGTTGTTTTGAATATCAACCACGTTGTTGACATCTTTTTTTTTACATGTATACGTTCTGAATAATTTATATTTTTTCACAGCTTAATAAATATTAATGTCGACATGATCAGCATTACAAAGAATTAAAATTTTAAACACTACATTAAAATCCGAAAGAAAATTTAGGAGTCACGTATGATAATTACCCAAATCAGGTGGAGGTGGAGTGATGATGTGCACTAACTCCAATTTCAATAAAGTCGGTGGAGTTCCTGTGTTAAAAATATTAGCTTTGACAGGTGCATAGAGTTAATGCACATTTTAATTCTTCAAGACAACTTTGACAGTAGCTTGCCCAAGTCTCGGTGGAGTGATGTCCTGTGTTAAAAAATTTAGCTTTGACATTTTTTAAACGTGTCAGTTGGACTGACGTGTTTAAAAAAACGTCAAACTAATTAACGTTTATTAGGGTTATTGTGTTGAGTTAAAAACGTCAAATGGACTGACATTTTAAAGATAAAAACGTTAAATGAACTAACGTCTTTAACCTAAAAACATCAATCCATTTGACGTTTTTAAAAACGACCTGAGTTTGGAAATTATATTAAAACCAACCATTAGTTGAGACTTTTTGTTCAAAAACACTTGATATGGGTCAAAAGCTCAAAAGGAATCGCTCGGTGTGAATTCGGAAAGAGCAATGCTACAATCTCAATTTTCTCTGTTGGGTATAGTGGGAGAAAACTTTCTTTTTTTTTAAAAAAATAAAAATAAAAATAAAAATTTAGAGAACTAACTTATATTTCTGCATGTATATATGAAAATATATGATGGTGTTAACCTCCGGATACGAGCTAAGGAACCAGATTAATTGGCGTGAACAGCTTGCATGGGGACTAATATGGCATCTGAGCTACATGGCTCATGAAGTGGAGAATGAAAGCTCTAATTAGTCGTGTATAACGTGTGAAATACGGTGGAAATATAGTGGTTCACCGGCCAGTGAGCTCGGCTAGTCCACTCTCTAATGGAGGTTCTTGCTCCTTCTTCTTTATTGATGAATTGAAGGTGTTACAGTCGAATACTCAGGGAACTAGGGTTTCAGAAAGTCTCTCCCTCCAATGGGGGCTGTCTCTTCCTTTTTATAGCCTCACACTTACCTCTAATACGGGACTATCCTACATTGAAGGGATCGTGCCCTATCTTTATCCACAATTCCGGAGTTACCTAAATTCCTTATGGCTGGCTTCAAAAGGAGAGATCTTTGCCTCCTCCTGTGGGATCCTCCTTAGTTTTAGGAGGAGATCATGGTTAAATACGGGTTTTCTGCCTCGGATTGGATTCTACCTCCTTAATAAGGGTATCCAAGTCGTCTTGTTGTTCCCTTAGCATTTCTTCTCTCGCGCCTTCGACTAGGAGCTCTTAGTGCTGACTGGATGAGCTCTGCTCATGGCTAGGGGAGCTCAGCTTCTTTCGCCTGAGCTCCCGAGCTGAGCTCACTTACTGAGCACGTGCCAGTTTTATTCTGGGTATCATCAGTTGCCCCCCATCCCTTGCCTTGAGTTAGCTCAGGCAGGGGATGACTTGTATAGGACGAGTTAGACGTGCGTGTGGCTGGCACGTGGCTGTAGGATTTCTGACGGTTTTATAGCCATCATGACTTTCCTCGATTCCCGCGCACGTCTCAGCCCATGTCTCCCAGGCTTTAAATGCTTAAAACGGCTATCTAAACTGCTTCTTCGCACTGTTCATCTTCTTTACTGCCCTTCGTCTCCGCTCTCTCTGCGGTTCCAGTCCTCCTTGCCTTGGTTTTTCTATTTTCTTGCCTGAAATCGAATTTCCGGACCTCGTTTCGAAGACTTGCGACGCCTCCTGTTCCGATTTCGTTCCCAGTTCCTGTTTGCCACTATCCCTGGGTTAGGTACGTCCTTTGCCCTTATTTCTTCCTTTTTTTGCTCTGGATCCCTCGAGCTCGAGGTGGTTATTGCATTTTTGGGTTTTTCGGTTCTTTTATTTTTGGAATCGTGACCATTGTCTAGCCCCACTTCACCACTTCGTGGATTGGGGTTCTGTAGTTCATATCCTTGCTGTTGGGAGCCACTGTGTTGATCCCCGGGTCATTAGAGAGTGCCTGACTAATCCCCCTTTGCTCTATCGCTCTTTCCATCTTCCTTTTTCTCTCCCTATCATGTCTGCTTCTTCTGAAGCCACTCGCTCCTCTGTTTCACTTCTAGGATCTAGGTCAGCCGGGGAAGATGCGGATTTAGGGGAAGTTGGTGATGAGATTGATAATTTTCCGGGTGTAGAGGCTGTAGAGGCTGAGGTCTACGCCGAGGAGCCTCCCTCCACCTCATCTTCCCTGCCCCCCAGACCTGACAAAGGCAAGGCTAAGATAAGTGGAGTCGGGGTGGAGGAGAAAACCTCGTATCTAGGGCTTGCCTTTAGGCATGCCGAATCTGTGGGCTGCAGTAAAGAGGCCCCTAGGCTAATGAAGTCTTATAAAGTTCGGTATGGTTTTCCCCCTGGGGTCGAACCCTGGTGCCCAGATCGATCCGTTTTTTATGTAGAAAAAGTTCATAACAGAGTCTGCTTCTTTCTTGCTGCTTTTGACAACGGCCTTCGCTTTCCCTTGCATCCCTTCATCAAGGCTGTTTTGCAACATTTTCATGTGTGCCCTTCCCAGATCTCCCCCAACTTCTATGGCGTTATGGTTGGTCTGTTAGTCCTGTTTAAGAAGCATAAACTTGGGATTCCTAGCATTCCTTTGTTCTTAGAGCTCTTCAATGTAAAACCGACCTCCGGAGGCTTCTTGTATGCCTCCAAGCGTGCCAGTGTTAGGCAGCTCATCTCTGACATTCCGACCTCCCATAAACACTGGAAGGAACATTTCTTCTTTGTCGGGGGCACCAATTGGGAGTACAACCCTGCTGATAAGACAGACACACTCGGTATCCCTACGGCCTGGGCTGAACCAGATAATTTACGTGAGTCCTTACTTGAGTTCGAGCTCTGATCTGGAACCTGCCGGCCTCTTATCCTTTTCTTATTTGCATACTTTCTTCCTCTTAGGTGAACACTACGAGCTCAGCCCTGAGGACAAAAAGTTGCTAGCAAAGTTGGAGAAGATCAAGCCAGAGAAGTACGCCGACTTGATTGAGTCAAGGAACCTGGTACAGCTAGGTCTGAGTCTTCCTGTGGCGACTTTAGCGATCCCCTTGTCTGTTTTAGGGGCTGACGAAGGTGATTTCAACGCCATTCTTTTTCCTTTCTTCATTATCTTTCCTTCCTTTCTCTTTTTCTTTACATTTTCCTACTTCTTCCAGATCTTCCAGGTCCTTCTACCATGAAGGTTGATCCAGAAGAGCTTCAGGCCAAAATTGCAGAGCTGATGGTGGGTGGCAGGTCTAAGAAACGCAAAGCTCGGTTAGGCTCTGGGAGCGGCCCAAACATTCGAGCTAAGATCCCCAGGCTGGAAGCATCTTCTCCCCCCTCTGCAGCTGAAGGACAGGTTCCAAGCAAGGCTCCGCCCTCCTCCTCTGGAACTCCACAGGCTGCAACCACCTCTTCTTCCCCTCCAGTGGCCCCTTCTAAGTTGACGTCTGCTCAGGAGAGGGATCAGGCTTCCCCTTCTTCTTCTGAGGTCAAGGAGGCTTTGGAATTGGTTCCCGACCTTCAACCCGGGAAGTTCGAATACAGTGCTTCTGGGAAGGTGACTGAAAAAGAGAGAAAGTCTGAGGAGGAAGAAGAGGACTCCTTTTTTGACAATATAGACCTTGCTGCTGGAGCTCTTTCCTCTATCTTTTCTGAATCTGATGTCCTGAAGGCCGCTTCCATGCCCCTGGAGGAATCCATCTCTTTGGCCCTTCAGGGAGCTGCTACTGTGAGTGTTAACCCCCTGTTTCTCTTTGCTTGTTTGTATCTCGTGGTCTGACATTATTTGCTGTACTTTCCTTACATTCTCAGGCTGCCCTTCATACGAAAGGTCTGCTGCACCGAGTTCGCTCTCAAGAGAGCTCTTTCCAGGTCTTAAAGAAATACAAGACCAAGGTTTCAGAATTGTCTCTTGAGAATGAAGACCTCAGAGCTCAGGTGGAGAGCCTTAAAGTGCAGATGGAGGGTCTCAACGAACAGATGGTGAAGCAAGCCTCCGATCTCAAACATACACTGACAGTCAAGGCCAGAGCTGAGGAAGGGGAAAAGAAGACTCGGGATGAGCTGAAGGCGGTTAAGGAAGACCTGCAGGCTAAGGTTGAGGCGTGGTCCAAGGCTAACCAGGAGGCCTTTGACGCTAAGAGGGAGCTCATCCAGGTTAATCAAGATTATTTTGCCCTCAGTGAGGCTAACGGCAAACTCTGTGAGGAGCTCGAGGAGCAGAAATATTTGGTTCAAGAGAGAGACAAAGAGTTTGCCGAGCTTAAGGATGAGGCCACCACTTCATGGGCTACTGGATGGCTTGCTTTTAGGCGTAAGGCTACCAAAGCATATCCAGACCTTGATTTCAATCTCCCCATCCCCACTGAGGAGGAAATGGAAGAATCTGGCACTGACAATGAGGGGGATATCTCAGACTCCCCAGCTGCTGCCTTAAGTCAAGACACACCCGCCCCTGGGACCTCAGAAGCTATTATCGCGCTCCCTGAGCCTTCAACAACGATTCCTGAGCTTTCTGCTGCAGCTCCTGCTGTTCTTGTTTCTGCCTCCTTTTCAGCTGTCGTGGTGTCTGAAGCCCTTGTTCAAGGTGAGCCCTCAGCAACAGAAGCAAGGGACTCCTCTACTGAGCTGCGAGATCCTTCAATCCCTCTTCTTCCAGAATCCTAGGTCTTTTTAGTTGTAATTTCTCTGTAAAGAATTTTTCGTGATGTAGTCTTTGACTTCAATTATTGCTCTTTTGCTGGCTTAGTATATATATACATATCTTTCAATTTCAGCATATATGTATTCTTGGATTTTGATTCGACTTCGACTCGAACCGCAACGGTGCACTTATTTGCCTGGCTTTGCA
The DNA here is from genome assembly GCA_951799425.1 of Ilex aquifolium. NCBI lineage: Eukaryota > Viridiplantae > Streptophyta > Magnoliopsida > Aquifoliales > Aquifoliaceae > Ilex > Ilex aquifolium. The sequence continues at coordinate 19,330,879 of OX637403.1, forward strand.
TGCACTCAACTTTGTATACTCCCTTTGCCCCCTTTTGCTTTGAGGGGTGCTGTGCACTTCTTGAAGCAAAATTACTAGGTTTGAAGAGTACAGGGGACTTGGTGTTATGTTCGACTGCTTTTCCCGAGCCTTTTAAGCTCGGTAGTTGGTACCCTAGGGGTCCACTCCTTATTCTTCTTCGTCCTAAGCTGCTCAACTCTATATTCTGAACTGGCGTGCTCCTTCAGAGTTGCATAGCTCGTGCTTGGGAGCTTATAAATTCTTGCTGAGCTAAGACGGTTCTTTTTTTCAACTTGAGAGCTCTGAGCTCTTTGTCTTTTCCGTATGAACTGAAGAGCGCATTCTGAGCTATTTGGCTCTATTGTCTGATCTTAAAGTTTATTTCTGAGCTTCGTGGTTCTTTTGTCTGAATTTACGGGTTCTGTCTGAGCTTCATGATTCTTTAAACGAACCCTTCTCTAGATCCGATAATAAATTTCGTTGCTCCATTTCTCTAAGGGTAGAGGACCTTCTTCTACGTTTCACCTCTCTTTTCCCCACATCTCGCTTTGCGGAGTGCTTTAGGCCTTCCTTGAGCGAGGCTTTGAGCTTTCACACCTCAAAGATTTGGTATACAAGTGCTCTGTTTTTTACTGGGCTGAGCTCAAATATGGAGGGTATATTGCTTGGTGGGGTCAGAATTTTCGTTGGTCGTTTTGAGTGCAAATAGGAGGGGTAGTATCTGGTTTCTTTTCCCGCGTTTTTCCCTCAACCGCTTCCCATAACCGCCACGTCTCTCCCCTTTCCATAACCGCAACCACTTTCCATAACCGTAGCCATTTTCCATAACCGCTGCTACCTTTATTAATTAAGAAACTGAACAGGCCACTTGATTCCCTCTTTCTCGGCTCTTAGTTTCCTGAAAAGCTCTCAAGTGCATGACCTATTCTTGACTTTCTTCTTGATTTCTTGCATCTTTTTCCTTACCAGCATTTTCGATGGCCGCATCCACTTCTTCTTTGTTCCAGGAACGATCCTCCTTTGGGATCGAATGGGAGTGGCATTGTCGCTATTTGTCCCCTTCATTACTTGAATCTTCTGATTTGACGGACATCAAGAAACGGTTTTTTCCTGATCTTGACTTGCCTATGCGAGTTTCTTCCTCCGACGAGCCTTGTAACTACCTTCCCCGAGGGGAAGTCTGTTTCTTTGAAGGTGCTATGGACATGGGACTTCGCCTTCCCATTCATCCGGCCATTGGGCGAGTTCTTGCCTATTATGGCCTGTGCCCTTCTCGCCTTTCTCCACGAGGATGGGGTGCTATGGTAAGCTTCTTCTTGTTCTGCCGCCTTCATGCTCTTGGCAGGTTCCCTTTTGTCTCTGAGTTTCTATACTTCTTTGAGATTGAGGAAGATAATGCCCCCTGCTTCAGTTTCTTCCGTTGGAGGGATTTCAATTTACGCCCTCTGGTTCTGGATCTTCCCTCCAACCCTGAAGGGTGGTCTGAGCGTTTCTTCTTTGCTTCTGGAGAGGCTTGGAGGTCTCCTGAGGATCGCTGTCGTAAAGCCAGGATTCCTCGGTCCTGGAAGAGCTTCTCTCGTATTGGTAAGCTCGAGCATAGCTCTTTTGAGTACTTTCCTTTTAAAAATATGCTCTGATTATGTCCTTGCTGTGCAGATCCACCTGACCTAGATTTACCAGGGATGGTGAATATCAACGAGTTGTTGCTTGTGGAGTCTAAGACTTATTCCGAGCTGATGACGAGCGCAAACCTCTATTTGCTTGGGGCTGAGGCCACTGAGTTTGAGTTTTCCACTATTCCTTACTCTTCCTGGACCTCTTTCTCTGATTCTGATGAGGATGGGGATTCTGACAAGGACGGAAACACCGTCACGAGTTCGAGGAAGCGTAAGAGGGACGATTCCCCTTCTCCTGACTCTCTGTCCACCATCTTCCTTACCTCTGTTGGTCAGAAGCTCCTTAATTCGCTTCAAAAGGCGGAGCAGGAAAGGGATGAGCTGAAGAAAGAGAATGCTAGCCTGAAGGGAGAGGTTGCTGAGCTGAAATCTGAACTTAAGAAAGACTAGAATCTTTGTTTCCTTGTATTGTTCTTTCTTTTCTTAAGCGATATCAGACTAAGACTTTTTTTGTATTTTTCTGAATATTTGCACTGTCGGATATTTCGAATGCCAGACTTTTATTCATCTCGAATTCTGTTAGGTTATTTCAGCTTACTCTTCTCGTTCGAAACACGATCGTAGATGGAAAACAGAAGATCATGTCTGTTCTGACCTTGGTCTTTCACTGACCCCTAGGTCGAACCACGGATATCGATGGAGAACAGAAGATCATGTCCGCTCTGACCTTACTTCTCATCTGACCTCATAGGTGTTCTCAGCTGTTCTGGACCTTTCGAGGTTTTTGAGTGTGTAGGCAGTGCACAAGGGTATCTGGTCCTGGGGGGAGGATCATTGGTGTCTCCAAGAAGCGTTCAGCCTTGAATTTGACTGTTGGTGTCTCCAAGAAGCGTTCAGCCTTGAATTTTGTACGAGCTGAAGAGCTCGTCTTTTGTTTATAAGCTTTTGAGGCTTATCCTGTAGTTATGAGCTGAGGAGCCCATCTTTCTTTTATAAGCTTTGGAGCTTATCGTGTTTTTATGAGCTGAAGAGCTCATCTTTGATTTATAAGCTTTGCAGCTTATCGTGTTTTTATGAGTTGAAGAGCTCATCTTAAATTTATAAGCTTTGAAGCTTATCGTTTGTTTATGAGCTGAAGAGCTCATCTTGCATTTATAAGCTTTGAAGCTTATCGTTTGTTTATGAGCTGAAGAGCTCATCTTGCATTTATAAGCTTTGAAGCTTATCGTTTGTTTATGGGCTGAAGAGCTCATCTTGCATTTATAAGCTTTGAAGCTTATCGTTTGTTTATGAGCTGAAGAGCTCATCTTGCATTTATAAGCTTTGAAGCTTATCGTTTGTTTATGAGCTGAAGAGCTCATCTTTGATTTATAAGCTTTGAAGCTTATCGTTTGTTTATGAGCTGAAGAGCTCATCTTTGATTTATAAGCTTTGAAGCTTATCGTTTGTTTATGAGCTGAAGAGCTCATCTTGCATTTATAAGCTTTGAAGCTTATCGTTTGTTTATGAGCTGAAGAGCTCATCTTGCTACTTTGGAGACCATTGGAGGGTGAATAAAAGGCTTGCTCTTTCTTATTTAAAAGTAGTCATATTACAAGTAACACTTACTGAAAAAACTTCTTAAGGTGCTCGGCATTCCACGAGTGAGGTAGAACCTTTCCTTCCTCTGTTTGCAACTCGTAATTCCCTGGTCTGATTATCCTTGACACGATATAGGGCCCTTCCCAATTGGGTCCCAATTTCCCATGCGTGGGATCCTTTCTCGCAAGCAGAAGCCTCCGAAGTACCAAATCTCCAACCTTGAAACTTCTGTGTCTTACCTTCCTGTCATAGTACCTTGCAGTTTTCCTTTGGTAAGTACGGACGCGGTGCAGAGCTCTGTCCCTCTTTTCATCCAAGAGATCGAGGTTTAGCAAGAGAGACTCATCATTGTGCTCGGAATCTGCAAACTCTACCCTTGGTGATTGGAGCCCTATCTCCACTGGGGCCACTGCCTCGGTCCCAAAGGCCAAAGCAAAGGGGGTTTCCTGAGTCGCAGATCTGGCGGTGGTCCTGTAGGCCCACAATACCTCCGGAATGTACTCCACCCATTTGCCTTTCAGGTTTTCTAGCTTGGTTTTCAAAGCTGACTTTATGGTTCTTATTGTGACCTCTGCCTGCCCATTAGACTGGGGATGGGCAGGAGCTGAGAAATAGTTCTTGATTCCGAGCTCGGCACAAAAACTTTTGAACTTTGAATTATCAAACTGCTTTCCATTGTCAGACACGAATGCTCTGGGAACTCCAAACCTGCAAACTATTGACTTCCAAACGAAGTTTTGAACTTTTTGCTCTGTGATCGTTGCTAAAGGTTCAACCTCCGCCCATTTAGTAAAGTAATCCACTCCTATGATGGCAAACTTGCACTGCCCCACACCGGTGGGAAGGGGTCCCAGAATGTCCAAACCCCACTGCTGAAAAGGCCATGGGCTTACCACCGAGGTTAGGAGCTCGGGAGGACAGTGGGACATATTAGCATGCTCTTGGCAAGTTTTGCATTTTCTTACTAAGTCGGTGGCGCTTGTGAGCATGGTGGGCCAATAATATCCTTGCCTCAGTACTTTTCCTGCCAAGGCCCGAGCTCCTATGTGGTTGCCACATATCCCCTCATGTACTTCTCTGAGTATGTAGTTAGCATCTTCGTCTCCTACGCACTTAAGGAGAGGCATTGAAAATCCATGCTTGTACAGTTTCCCTTGCATCAGGGAAAATCTGGCTGACCTGGCCCTTAGCTTGGATGCCTCCTTGGCATTATTTGGCAAAGTTCCATTCTGAAGGTACTCTACGATGGGATCCATCCAGCTCGGCTGAGCTTCAATTGATAGAATTTCCTCTTCTTCGATGCTTACCGAGGGCTTTGGAAGGTGCTCTACTGGAATTAGCCTATCCAAATCCTCCTGCGAGGCAGTTGCTAACCTTGCCAGAGCATCTGCTCGTGAGTTCTCCACTCTAGGCACGTGTCTGACCTTAACCTGCACAAACTGTTTCATTAGTTCTCGTACCTTTTTGAGGTACAAGACCATCTTCTCGCCTCTTGCCTCGTAACACTCTTCTATCTGCTTCACCACCAGTTGAGAATCACTGCAGATCTCCAGCTGCTCTGCTTCCATAGAATAGGCAAGATTAAGCCCAGCGATGACGGCTTCATACTCTGCCTCATTATTTGAAGCTTTGAACCCAAATCTGAGGGCATATTCGACGTCTATTCCTTCTGGGGAGGTCAGGATCATTCCTGCACCGCTTCCCTGAGCATTGGCAGCTCCATCTACTGAAAGCTTCCATATGGGAAGGTCCGGTACTAAATCCGTGGTTTCCATAGGCGCTGCTGCTGTGAATTCTGCAATAAAATCTGCCAAAATTTGCCCTTTGATGGCAGCTCTTGGCTTGTACCTGATATCAAACTCGCTGAGCTCTACGGCCCATTTAACCAACCTCCCTGAGGATTCCGGCTTGTGTAGTACTTGCTTCATTGGCTGATCTGTTGGAACCTCCACAGTATGAGCCTGGAAATAAGGTCTAAGTCTCCTAGCTGTTGTAACCAGAGCTAGAACGAGTTTTTCCATCCTTGGATATCTCTCCTCTGCCCCCCTCAGAGCTCTGCTACAGTAGTAGACTGGTTGCTGAGCTCTGTCTCGCTCCCTAACTAGCGCTGCACTTGTTGAAAAATCTGAAACTGCTAGGTAGAGGGTGAGGATTTCCCCTTCTAGAGGGCTCACCAGAACAGGGGGAGAGCTCATATATCTCTTTAGGTCTTCGAATGCTTCTTCACACTTGGCATCCCAGTGGAATGCCTTCTTCAAGATTTGAAAAAATGGCTGGCATTTATCGCTAGCCCTAGACACAAAACGGCTCAGTGCAGCTATCCTGCCTGTCAAACGTTGCACCTCTTTCGTGTTGGATGGTGATTGCATTTCCATCATTGCTCTAACCTTTTCTGGATTGGCTTCAATCCCTCTACTGTTGACTATAAAGCCCAGAAATTTTCCTGCCGAGACCCCAAATGCGCATTTCGCAGGGTTTAACTTCATTTTGTACTCCCTTAGAATTCGGAATGACTCAGCTAAATGCTCGATGTGGAGCTCTGCTTTTAGTGACTTCACCAGCATGTCATCAATGTAAACTTCCATGGATGCTCCTATCTGCTTCTGGAACATTTTATTTACTAACCGCTGGTAAGTGGCTCCAGCGTTCTTCAATCCGAAGGGCATGACCTGATAACAATATGTTCCCTGTTCAGTCACAAAGGAGGTCTTCTCCTGGTCGCTGGGATCCATCCTGATCTGGTTGTAGCCTGAGAAGGCGTCCATGAAACTGAGGAGCTCGTGCCCTGCAGTGGCATCCACTATTAGGTCAATTCGAGGTAAGGGAAAACTGTCCTTGGGGCATGCTCGGTTGAGATCAGTGAAGTCGATGCACAATCGCCACTTCCCATTTGTTTTCTTTACAAGAACTACATTTGCTAACCAAGTGGGGTAATCAACCTCCCTGATAGCCTTGGCCTGGAGGAGTTTGCTGACCTCCTCATTTATTGCTCGTTGCCTTTCAGAAGCAAAGCTCCTCCTCTTCTGTTTGATGGGTTTGCAAGTTGGGTTCACGCATAGCTTGTGGGTAATAACCGAAGGGTCGATTCCCTCCATGTCTTCTTGCTTCCAAGTAAACACTCCTATATTCTCTTTTAGGAACTGGATGAGGAGTTCTTTGAGCTCAGCGGTCAGTTTGGAACCCACATAAACGAGGTGTTCTGGTTTCTCATCAAGCTGAACTGGTTCCAGCTCTTCCGATGGCATTGGTCTTGTCTCCATTTCATCTCTCATGTCGAGCTCATCCAGTTGGATGTTCTCAACCTCCTTCCCTTTCATAGAAGCCATGTAGCATTCCCGTGCTACGCGCTGGTCTCCTCGGACCACTCCGATTCCATTCTCTGTAGGGAACTTCACGACTAAATGGTAGGCAGATGGGATTGCCTTCATAGAATTTAAGGATGGCCTTCCAAGCAAGATGTTGTACGCAGATGGTGCATCGACTACTAGGAATTTGACAGTGGTAGTGGCTTGGCAAGGTGGGTCCCCCAGGGTGAGCACGAGCTGGATTGAACCCAGGGGGAGCACCCTTTCCCCGGAGAATCCCAGTAAGTGAGTGCTTACTGGCTCAAGTTTCTGCCTTCCTATGTCCATCTTGTCGAACGCAGGTGCGAAAATAATATCTGCCGAGCTCCCGTTATCAATTAGAACCCGATGAACGGTTCTATTTGCCACCACTGCTCGTACCACCAATGGATCATCATGGGGGTATTGACATCCTTCTAAATCAGCATCTGAAAAAGTGATAGCTGTATCCAAACGTGGTGCTTTGGATACAGCATGCACCTCGAGAGCTTCTTCGGCTCTGACCCGTCGGAGGTGCGCCTTCCGAGCTGAGCTAGACTCTCCACCTCCTGCGAACCCTCCAGATATCACTCTGATTTCCCCTAGAGGCTGCTGGTGTGGTGCAGGTGCCTGCTGCCTGGGTGGTGGAGGCGGAAGGGCTCGATGCTGGTTATCATTGGCTATAAAGCGACGCAGCTGACCTCGCTGGATCAAGAACTCGATTTCCTTCTTTAATTGAATGCAGTCATCAGTGTGGTGTCCATGATCCTGGTGATAATCACAGTATTTCGTGGGGTCTCTCTTTGCCGGGTCTGCCTTCATCCTAGGTGGCCATTTTAAGAATTTCTCGTTCTGGACCTCATACAGTACTTGTGACACAGCAGCGGTGAGTGGGGTAAACCGCTGAGGCCCATACCTGGGTTGTAGTTCAGGTTGCATGGGACCCAGCCGATCTCTGACATTTCCTCTCCTCTTTGGCGAGCGGTCTCTGTCCCTCCTTGGGGACCTCTCTCGTCCTTTTTCCTTCCTAGGGCTTCTGTCCCTTCTCTTCTCTTCTTTTTCCTTTTCCTTTCGCGAAGACGTACCGACCACCTTAGAAAGGAGTGCCTCTTCACCGTTTATATATTTCTCTGCCTTGGCTAATACCTCAGCCATACTTGCTTGAGGGTTTTTTGATATGGAGAACATCAAATCCTTTGATTGCACTCCCAATCCTGCAATGAAAGCAGTTATGGCGAATTTTTCATCCGGGACGTCTACTTTCAATGTCTCCGAGTTAAATCTTTGGACATAAGTCCTCAGGTTTTCCTGGGGACCCTGCTTCACATTCAGCAGGTGGTAGCTCGGCTTTCTGTGTATCCGGGCTCCTATAAAGTGAGAGACAAAAGCAATGGAGAGTTCTTTAAAGGATGAGATCGAGGCTGGTGGGAGCCTATGAAACCAGTTTAAGGCGGAGCCTTTCAGCGTGATGGCAAAAGCTCTGCAGCGTACCGGATCCTGGTACCCATGTAGCTCCATCTGGTTCTTGTAAGTGTTGAGATGATCCACGGGGTCTTTCGATCCGTCAAAGACCTCCATTTGGGGCATCCTGAACTTTGGTGGGAGAGGGAAGTGTAGCACCCCCGTGGTGAATGGGGATTCGGTTTGCTGAACCAAAACATCCATTGTAACCGGGGCCTTACTCTTTACGGCCTCTTTCATATGACTGAGCTCTTGCTGGAAGTCTTTGAAGCGTTGCTCCCAGTGCTGCTCTCTCCTGTCTTGCGGATAAGGGAAAAAATCACCTCTCTCACCCCTGTCGTTCCGACTTTGCACTTCGTCGTTATGGCCATTACCAGGGGGTATGTAGGGGACATATCCCCTGGCCTGGCTGCCTTCTCCTCCCTCGCTGACCTCTCTAAGGGGGTCCCAGTATCGAGGTTCCCTATGAGGGGGATTACTCTGGCCTTCTTGGGCCGGTGGTGCCTCCCGTGGGCGTTGTACGAGCTTTGACAGCTCTTCGTTTTCCTTTAGCAAGCGTTGGTTGACGAGACGAAGGGCCTCCAACTCGTTATTAATGGGGGAATTCGCCTCCTGGATGTTCCCGGGTTGTCTGCCGTGGGCAGTTTCTGACTTGATCCGAAATGTGTACACCCAAGTGCAGGCGGTCAAGTTGTAGTAATAATCTGGTTTGAGTCCAGAGTCGAATCCTCAGGGAACTATGGTTGGTGTTCTTTGAAGTAAATAGTGAGAAAGACTTGTAACTGGAAATATTATGATTTTGAAGTTGTGGGAAGTTTTGGATAGAATGTAAAATTCTTTCCAATGGGTATTTTTCTAGACAAAATATAAGATGATTAAATGTAACAAACACTCTTTGGTTCGGGAATTAGAATATGTAGTTGATTATCCGGTGCATTATGTTTATGCTTTATAACTCAATTAACTCCCGTGTCAACGGCAAATTAATCGGAAGATAGGAATGAAGTGCAATAATGGTGGACATTGAAAGTTTGTCATGAAGAGTTAGTTAGGGTACTTGCCTTGAATCAATGGATCTTTCCATGTAGGAGTCATCCATTTATCATAGAAAGATCCGTTGATTATACAAAGTACCTTTACTTTGCTAGGTGCATTCAATCACCCAAAAATCAAGTGGAGTATAGAACATTTAAGCATAAAGGTGATACACAAACATAATGTCCGGATTAATCTTTTACATATCTATCATCCCTTCCCAAAGAGTGAATGAGGACTACTCACCCTTCATAGCTATGGTAAAGCTAGAATGATGAATGGTACTCATCCCCAAAAGGTGTTACAAAGTAAAATGCTCAAGCACTAGAAGTGAAATGCTTTAAAGTAAAATAGCTAAACAAGGAGCCGATCTTCGACAAAGAATGAGTGAATCACGTTCCACCCTTCACGGCTTTGGTAAAGCTCTAGAAAAGTGGAAGAGTTTCACTCCTCTAAGGGGAAGAAGGAAGCTCCAACAATGGAAGTAAAAGAAAACAATACTTAAATTAAAAGAAAGCAATAAATACTTGGTGTTTAATTCACAACCAAGAGATGATAATACATAAAAGAAAACAACAACTTCTTGGTGTTTAATCCACAACCAAGATATAATAAAAACATAAAAGAAAACAATAACTTCTTGGTGTTTAATTCACAACCAAGATCTAATAAAAAGAAAACAACAACTTCTTGGTGTTTAATTCACAACCAAGATCTAATAAAAAGAAAACAACAACTTCTTGGTGTTTAATTCACAACCAAGATCTAATAAAAAGAAAACAATAACTCAAGAAAGTAAATAAAGCAATAATACTTGAAAGATGATTCAAGAAAAAGATTCAAGACCTTTGGAGTGTTTTCCACTAGGAAGAAATGTTCTTTACAAGAAAAATGAAACAAGAGAAGGATGCCCATTACAAGCCCCCAAGGGGGGTATTTATAGGCATCCAAATTACAAATATCCTAAAAGATATTTATCCTAAAATATATTTAATTACAAATATCCTAAAAGATATTTATCCTAAAAGATATTTAATTACAAATATCCTAAAAGATATTTATCCTAAAAGATATTTAATTACAAATATCCTAAAAGATATTTATCCTAAAAGATATTTAATTACAAATATCCTAAAAGATATTTATCCTAAAAGATATTTAATTACAAATATCAAGAAGATCTTGATTTACACTTTGATCTCCCTTTGTTTTGAGCTTTAATAATTTACACCCTATGCTTTGATAAGTTGCTCTCCATGCTTTGATAATTGGCTCCCGTCGTTTTGACGCATAAAAACCTGAAAAGAACAACATTCAATGCATTATCCTTAATTCACACATTAACCCTAATTAGATTTATTTTGACTAGTTTAACTTTATTTAATTACACAATTGACCTTTTAATTTAATTACATTTTGCATTAATTAGGGTTAATCACACCCCCCAACCTAAACATTACTAGTCCCTAGTAATAAATAACAGCATAACAAAATCACTTTCGTAGATAACACGATTGCATTTAGCATATGCAATAAGCCGTTAAACCCCTAGGTGATTCCTAGTGGACGAGTTTTGTCTCGTGAAGGTTTTCAGTGAAGCTACCTACAAACTCCATTTGAAAAAAATGTATATATGCATTAGCACCATGATAGCTGAGACGCCGAATTTTTTTTTTTTTTTTTTTTTAGCAAAATAAAACACTTCTCTGTCATTGGTACGTAATATATGCAAAAATAAACACTTGTTATATTGGTATTTGAAATTCCCTATGTAGTAAGAATGATCATTCTAGCAACAAGAATTGTTATATAACAAACACTCCACTTTACTACCTTCCATGGATAGCTTCGATTTCACAAACCTCTCGTAGAATGCTCTCAGCAAAAATTCACTCCGATTATAGTGACTTGTCTCTCACGGGGCATGTGATCAGAAGGTGGCCAATCGAAAAATCACATGCACAATTAGGAAGGAAGTGAAGTTTACGGAAACAAACTAATCATGTTTGGCATAATCTCATGAAAGAATATTGATGCAATTTAAAGAAATACTATTTACCATACCCCAATTTTGATTAACAACACACACATGTAACAGACTTGAGATCAATTAGGGCTTTTCATAGGTTGTAGCGTGGCCAGAGGTCAGTGGCTAATGAAATGACGTCAGAGGTTTTCAAAAGCTATCTTTTCATTCTGTAATGTAGCACACTTCTTTCTATCTTTTCGACATTTTGCCCAGAAATGATTTCTTTTTTTTTTTTTTTTTTTTTTCCATTGATTCTCCTTATCATCGAAAAGTAATCTCCACAGTTTTCCCATTTCTTTGCATTTCTGTGTCATATTGATTAATAAGAGTGTGCAAGAAAATTTGATAGCAATGGTGTGTCCAGTATGTTTTCTTGTGGCTTGGTAAATATTTGGGTTTATCAAAGAAGAAATCATACATTGAGGGCTCAAACATGGCTGACTAGGGAAATAATTTTGCAGAAAAAATGGCTAAGGCTCAATATCAAATCAAAGATGGCCTAAAATCCTTTCTCAAGTATGTGAACATGTATGTGTCGTATGAACAGATTTCTTGGGGATATGTCAACAGATTACCTTAGTTGCGTCAATCAAAGCAAATTTAATGAGATTATTCAAAAATAGAGAATGAAAGACCTTACTTGAATAAATGTTAATTATCTCTCAAAAGTATGATAAGGCTCAAAACTTACCATGGTATTCTTTATCATCTCCACTGGTAATGTCAGGTTTTTCATGGAATGTCGGTTATATACCGATTCTATTTTTGAGTCTGGTCATTCTTTACCTTAAGAATAACAAATAGCAATATACATTTGACATTTAAGCATAGAGAAAATACCATTTTTCAAGGAAGTGGTTTTTTTTTTTTTTTTTTTTTTTTTTTAGAAAACAAGAAAAATAAAATTCAAAATTATAAACATACTCATTTATCTATGAAAATTGAAAGAAGACTAGATGCACCAATTAAACTTGAAAAACTATGGCGTCTCAGGATAAGTCCCTACCCACACTACAGGTTGGCATTTTAGGACATTCCTTACTCCGCCCACATACTCATTTATCTATGAGAATTGAAAGAAGATAAAATGCACAAATTGAACTTGGAAATTTATGGCGTCTCAGGATCAAATCCCTACCTACACTGTTAGTTGGTAGTTCGGGACGTTCCTTACTCGGCCCATATTTTTATTTCAACAACCAGACTTTGTACAAAAATATTTTACAAAAGAGTTCAGACCCTTAACCTTCATTCCAAAACATATTTTTCCACAGCTTTGTCTTTAATAGTCAAAATCTAATCCGAGTCATTGCTTGGATCTATGTCATTATCAGTGACCCTTCCAACTTCTTGTCGCACATAACTTGTAAGTCCTGGACTGGCATAAGATGGTGTGTCAGGATAATCCTTACTCAGCCCATACACTATCCAGTTTAATCGATCGGTTGCACGACCCGAAATTGGTTCAGAACACTGATTATGTTTTTTCATATGAAATATCCTGCCACAATGGTAACAAGCACCCAGTCGTTTGGAACGACGATGTTTAGCAAAATTGCTTCTGCCACACAATGGTTGTTATTGTTTCTCTCGGATCTCAATTTTTCTCACATCCCTTGCTTTTCTCATTATCACAGCATGCACATCAGATGGGAAAATGCGTAGAACTCCTAGACTAAACCAAAAAAGTTTAGGATCCATGCTTGCTAAGACTAAAGACATTCTATCTGGTTCTTTAACGTCTGCCAGTCACAAAGACAGTTGAAGCTGCATCCGATGTGATCATGAAATACAGGTACAAATACTAAAAAAAAAACGCGATCCAAAAAAAATAATTTTTTTTTTTTTTTTTCAGATCTAAAACTAAAATTACAAATACGAAACTAGAGAAAATATACCAAAATACAAGCGGAAGGAAGAAGATTTAGGATGAAACAAACAAATTAACGAAGAAGGAATAAACCCAGAATACATAGGATTGAGGAGGATTATTTGGCAAATTATCAGATCTTACTGTAACAGCAATTACAACATAGTCATTGGAGGGCATAGCAAATTCACAAGGAATCTTATAAAGACAAATAGCCATGAGAATCACAAGCTGTAGATATCAAATTTCAAATATATATATAAATGAAATTACAAACAAGCAATACTTACAACACTAGCACTAGTGGGCTAGTGGAGATAAGGTTGTAAGGTACAGATCTGTTCATCTGCCGAAACCTACAAACAAAATACAACAATTACTCAACTCAAGGAATATCTGGGTTTCTCTGGAAACTCCTCATCCTAAGTGTGAGAACACAAAGAGCACCCAAGTACACATACAAACATATAAGACAAATTATTAAACAAAAGACTGGATCGTCGGCGTATATGGTCATGGATTTACAGGGGGTGAGTTGTTTTTACAGAGAACAGAAAGAACGACGACGAAGAAGAAGAGAAGAAAAAGAAAGAGAAGAAGATAAGGGAAAGAAAAAAGGGGGAAAACCAACACCGGTAATGGTGGAAGAAAAAGAAAAAGGTGGAAGGCCTAATAAAGGCATTCCTCAGATTTTTTTTTTTTTTCTTTTTTTTTTTTTTTTTTTTTTTAAACAAGTGTCGGCAGCAGCTGGCAGGCAGAAGAAAAGAAAAAAGAAGAAGAAAGAGAATGGGAGGCCCTTTTTTTTTTTTTTTTTTTTTTTTTTTTTTTTAACTTTACTTTCGGCAGTGTCGGCAAGCGCAAATCATGGCAGCAGGCGCAATAATGGTGCATAGTAATAAAAATGAGTAGGGTAAGAGAACACCTCGCACTTGAGCTTTGACCCATGCACCGATATCTGAAACTAGGAACAACAAAATTATACAACAAAAGAAAGTGACATGCATTAAAAATAACATTAATAAATAAAAGCAACTGTACTTCACTCACGGTTCCAACAAAGAACCAGACACACACTAAATTTTATACCATTAATTGCACACACCCACATTTTCTAAAATGTAATGAATGAACGGCTGCCTACTTTTGACTTTTGTTTTTTTTTTTTTTTTTTTGCCAGTCTTCACGTGGCTGAAGACTCAATTATCATAAAAGTTAAAATAGTTATACTTTGCTCCCCTATATTTCACTTATTATATACATTAACCACAAAACTTAACTATTCCTTATACTTTCCCATCAAAACTCATAATATATATACTTAAACTATTTTCAAAAATTTCAAAAATTTGGGATCTCACAATCTACCCTCCTCAAAAGAATTTCGTCCCTGAAATTCCTTAATTCACCAAGAATCCCAAAATTTGTAGGGGTACAAAGTGTAACACAAGAAAGAAAAAAAATATAAAGTGTTTATTATTCAAAAGAAAGGGGTGTTATTAAATTTTTTTCAATAAAGTTGTAATTATTCTCAATTCACTAAACCGAATGAATATAAAATTTCAGATTTTACACTACTAACCCCTTTATTTTACTTATTATATATTTCAACCTCTCTATTTTACTTATTATATATTCCAACCCTCTTTTTTTTTTTTTTTTTTTTTTCTACACTACATTATGCATACTAAAAGGAATCAAAATAAACATTCTTAAGCCAAAAGAGTTTGTACAGAACATAAAAAAAAAAAAAAAAAAAAAATAAAATAAAATAAAATAAAATAAAATTTACAGACTCGGACCTTCAGCTTTCATTCCCAACCTCAGTACACTTTTCCACAGAGGTCAATCCGATTCCCCCTCCGTATCTGTGTAAAATGGACAACTAGTAACTCTCCCAACTTCCTCTCTCACAAATCGGTTAAGCACAGTACCGGAATAGCATGGCGTATCAGGGTAATCCTTACTCAGCCCATGTTTTATCCAGTTTAATCGATCGGTTGCGCGACCGGAAATTGGTTCAGAACATTTGTTGTATCTTTTCTCATGAAAGTATCTGCCACACTGTTTACAGGCACCAAGTCGTGTAGCACGACGACGTTTAGAATAACTGCTTCGGCCACAGAGGGGTTTCGCTTGTTTTTCTTTGATTTCAGCCTTCCTTACTAATCTTGCTTTTCTCATGATCATGGTATGTACATCAGATGGAAAAGTACGTAGGACTCCTAGACTAAACCAAAAAAGATTTACATCCATGATTGTTACTCTATGACCCATTATCTGGTTTTTTTACGTCTTCCAGTCACAAAGACGATCAAAACTGACCCACAGATATTATCATTAATACAAGGTACATAATATGAACAGATACAACAATAAAAACAAAAAAAATTTACAGAAAATTTTACGGGTTCAACCTGCGCAGATCAACTACTGTAAACTGCAGATCAACTATTGTAAACTGTAGATCTCACCCCCCAACCTAGACTGAACATTGTCCCCAATGTTTCGAGTTTTTCGGTTTGTAGAGCTTGAATACGCAGTTAACTGTGGAGATCTGTTCAATCGCCGATGACCTATACCAAAAAAAAAACAGAGATTAAGCATCTTTGGGGTGGTCTGGGTTTTCATTGGGACAAAAACCCTTGATCATCAGTGCGGCCCGAAGAAGAACAGCCATAAGTAAATAATACAAACAAATGTAGATCATGAGAAGGAGGATAGGGTCATCGAAAAATGCAGACATGGTACTGTTATGGGTTGGATCGTGGTACAGAAGACCAGATGCAGTGGAGAAGAAGAAGAAAAGAGAAGAAGCAGAAGAAGAAAAAGAAAAGAAAAGAGTAAAGGTGTGGTGAGGAAAAGAAAAAAAAGAAAAAAAAAAAAAAGCGATGGGAGCCTTATAAAGGCAGTCCATCGTGTCGGGTGTCTGACTGACCCGACCCTTTTTTGTGTCGGCAAGCGTAATCTCCGGAGTGATATCCGGAGATACTTTCTGGATCCATTAAAAAAATGGTCTCCACATTTTGGACAAAATTCTTCACAAAGGGTTTTAATCGCTGACCATTGACGGTAAAAATGTTACCGTTTGATGGGTTCTCCACTTCCACTGCCCCATGTTCAAATACCTTTTTAACAATGTATGGTCCAGTCCATCTTGATTTCAACTTACCAGGAAATAGGCGAAGTCTCGAATTGAAAAGTAGAACCTTTTGATCAGGTTCAAAAGATTTTCGCACTATGTTCTTGTCATGAAAAATTTTCATCCTGGTTTTTGCAATCTTAGCATTTTCATATGCTTCATTTCTCAATTCCTCCAATTCATTAATCTGAAGCTTCCGTGACAGTCCAGCCTTGTCTAAGTCAAAATTCATTGCTTTAATAGCCCAGTATGCCCTATGTTCCAATTCCACAGGCAAGTGACATGGCTTT
The DNA here is from genome assembly GCA_951799425.1 of Ilex aquifolium. Lineage (NCBI taxonomy): Eukaryota > Viridiplantae > Streptophyta > Magnoliopsida > Aquifoliales > Aquifoliaceae > Ilex > Ilex aquifolium. The sequence continues at coordinate 19,347,223 of OX637403.1, forward strand.
CCATAGACTAATCGATAGGGAGACATGCCCAAAATTGTTTTAAAAGCAGTTCGGTATGCCCAGAGCGCATCAGTTAGTCTTAATGACCAATCTTTGCGATCTGGGTTCACCGTTTTTTCCAAAATTAATTTGATCTCCCGATTAGCTAACTCAGCTTGTCCACTGGTCTGTGGATGATAAGGGGTTGCAATTTTGTGAAAAATCAAGTATTTTTTCATTAAATTCCAGAAGGGACGATTGCAAAAATGAGAACCCCCATCACTTATAATGGATTTTGGAATTCCAAACCGAGATAAAATATTTTCTTTTAAAAACTTGATCACTGTTTGATGATCATTATTTCGGCATGGAATTGCTTCAACCCATTTGGATACATAATCTACGGCTACTAAAATGTATAGATAGCCAAAGGAGGGGGGAAATGGTCCCATAAAATCGATACCCCAACAGTCAAAAATTTCGATCACCAAAATTGGGTTTAAGGGCATCATGTTTCTTTTTGAAATGTTTCCCAACCTTTGACATCTATCGCAAGTTACGCAAAAAGCATGGACATCTTGGAAAAGTGTGGGCCAGTAAAATCCACACTGCAAGATTTTTGCAGCGGTTTTTCGAGATGAAAAATGACCACCGCATGCTTCTGAATGACAAAATGTTATTACCTGTCTACTTTCCTGAGCGGGGATGCAACGTCTTATGATCTGATCCTTACAGTACTTGAATACGTAGGGATCTTCCCAAAAGAAATTGCGGACCTCCCTCAGAAACTTCTTTTTGTCCATGGGAGTGAAAAATGGAGGAAGTGTTCCGGTAGCAAGGAAATTAGCAATATCAGCGTACCATGGGGTCTCATCAATCCTGAATAGTTGTTCATCAGGGAATTTTTCATTAATTGGCAGTCCATCCTCATGAAATTCATAAGTTAATCTCGACAGATGATCTGCCACCACATTTTCCACACCCTTTTTGTCCTTAATGACTAAATCAAATTCTTGGAGCAAGAGGATCCATCTCAAGAGCCTTGGTTTGGCATCTTTTTTTGTAAGCAAAAATTTCAGTGCTGCATGGTCAGTAAATACAGTAACAGAAGAACCAACAAGATAAGATCGAAATTTTTCCAATGCAAATACTACAGCAAGTAATTCCTTTTCAGTTGTTGAGTAATTCATTTGGGCATCATTTAAAGTTTTACTTGCATAGTAAATCACATGTGGCTTCTTATCTTTTCTTTGTCCCAAAACAGCACCTACAACATAGTCACTAGCATCACACATCAATTCAAAGGGTAGAGTCCAGTCAGGAGGTTGCATTATTGGGGCAGAAATTAACATGCCTTTGAGTTTGTCAAAGGATTTTTGGCACGCTTCATTCCAGTCAAAAATGACATCCTGACTCAAAAGATGACACATAGGTTTTGCTATGGTGCTGAAGTCTTTTATGAACCTTCTGTAGAATCCTGCATGACCTAAGAATGATCGAACATCCTTTACAACCCTAGGAGCAGGAAGATTCCTTATCAAATCAATTTTTGCTTTATCAACTTTCATGCCTTCAGACGACACAATGTGACCCAAGACAATGCCTTGATTCACCATGAAATGACATTTCTCCCAGTTAAGCACCAGATTTGCCTCTTTGCATCTCATCAAAACTTTTTCTAGGTTAGCTAGACACAAATCAAATGAGTCACCATATACCGAGAAATCATCCATGAAGATTTCCAAAATTTTTTCGACCATGTCACTGAACAAGCTCATCATACATCTTTGAAATGTTGCAGGAGCGTTACAAAGTCCGAATGGCATCCTTTTGAATGCAAAGGTGCCAAATGGACATGTGAATGTGGTCTTTTCTTGGTCATTCAGAGCTATCTCAATTTGATTGTATCCGGAATACCCATCCAGGAAACAGTAAAATTCATGACCTGCTATTCTCTCGAGGACTTGGTCAAGGAAGGGAAGAGGAAAATGGTCTTTTCTAGTCACCAGATTGAGTTTTCGATAGTCAATGCACATTCGCCATCCTGTGACGACTCGTGTTGGCACGAGTTCATTTGCATCATTTTTGACTACTGTGACTCCAGATTTCTTTGGTACAACTTGGGTTGGACTAACCCATTTGCTATCGGAGATAGGAAAAATTATCCCTGCATCCAGGAGTTTGAGCACTTCCAGTCTCACAACCTCTTTCATGTGAGGATTCAATCGTCGCTGCATTTGACGAGAGGGTTTTGAGTCCTCTTCAAGGTATATGGCATGATTACAAATTAACGGGCTTATACCTTTCAAATCAGCGATGGTCCACCCAATGGTGCTTTTGTGACTTTTAAGAACTTCAATTAATTGAGCTTCTTGCAAGTCTGTGATTTTTGAAGAAATTACCACTGGGTAAGATTTATCCTCACCTAAAAATGCATACTTGAGATCAGATGGGAGCGGTTTCAGTTCAGGCTTTGGTGGCCTGTCACTTGAAGATAGTGGTTTTGTACCACTTGATGAAATTTCTTCAAATTTAGGAGCCCATGTCCCCACATTGAAGGTAGGACACTCAATGGAGTTTTGTTCCAGAGAGTCAGATGAGTCACATTTTGCCAAAGTTGATTCACTAAGATCCTCACAGAATGAGTCATTCAGATGTGCTTGTATCAATGACTCAATGGAATTTATTTCTCCTACCTCCTCGTACTCTCTTGGGTGTTTTGCAATGTCAAAGACGTTCATTTCGAGAGTCATATCCCCAAAAGTCAATTTCATAATACCATTCCTGCAATTGATTAGTGCATTGGAGGTTGCTAGAAAAGGTCGACCAAGAATGACAGGAATTGGAGTTTCTGAATGAACTTCTGGATGAGTATCTAGAACAATGAAGTCTACAGGGAAGACAAAATTATCCACTTGGACAAGTACATCTTCAACAATACCCCTAGGAATTTTTACAGATCTATCTGCCAATTGGAGTGTGGTGCAAGTGGGTTTCAGTTCACCTAAACCCAACTGCTGGTAGACAGAGAAAGGAAGCAAGTTGACACTAGCTCCAAGGTCTAACAATGCTTGCTCAATTTTGAAATTTCCAATGACACATGACACAGTGGGGCATCCTGGATCTTCGCACTTTGAAGGAATTTTTTGTTGAAGTAGGGCACTGGCTTGTTCTGTGAGGAAGGCTCTTTTTTGAACATTTTGGCTTCTTTTGACTGTGCACAAGTCTTTTAGAAACTTGGCATAAGCTGGAACCTGTTGGATTGCATCCAGAAGTGGGATGTTGATTTTTACTTGCTTGAAAAGCTCGTAAATTTCAGACTGATTGTTTGCTTTCTGTATGCTCTTGAGTCTATGAGGGAAAGGAGCAGGAATAGAACACGAGGGTTCTTCTTCCCTTGATGGCTCTGGTTCTTGTTCAATCATGGGATCACAGTCATTTTTTTTTTCAAGTTCTGGCTCACTTAATGGGTTGGCTGGAATTGAGACTGGTTTTGGGTCTGGAATCAGCATGTTTCTGATGGACTTGTCAATCTTTTTGCCACTTCTCAATGTGGTGACAGTTTTGGCTTGGTCTTGTGGAGTTTCCATAGTTGATGGATTTCCCACCTGAAATTGGCCTTGTGGAGGCTTTGGTTGGGCAGGAAATTTTCCCTTCTCATGTGTGCTCATGGACTGGGTCAGCTTTTGAATGTGGCCTTTGAGATCCTCAAAAGATTGTGTGGTCTGGGCCTTGAAATCAATAAAAGCCTGAGTAGAACTATTGTTATAGCTCATTTGGGTTTGCATGAATTGATTCAATGTATCTTCAAGGTTCCTTTTGTGTGGTGGTTGATATGGAGGATATTGTGGAGGTCCTTGAGGTGGTTGTGGTGGCCCTTGTTGATGAGGATATTGTGGAGGTCCTTGAGGTGGTTGTTGTGGACTTTGTTGCTGATTCATGGGGGTTGGTTGTGTGTTTCTCCAACTGAAATTTGGGTGGTTCCGCCACCCTGGATTGTATGTTTCAGAGTATGGGTTGGAGTAAGGCTTGTTGAAATTGGAAATGGCATTTGTTTGTTCCAACAAAACTTCTTTGAATGCCGGAATGGTCGGGCATTCCCCAGTAGGATGCCCTGTTAGTGCACAAATCCCACACACTTGTTCTGTGGGAGGGACAACATCAACTTGATGGACCTTTTTCATCTCTAAAGCTTCAAGCTTTCGAGACAAAGTGGACATTTTTGCTCTAAGATCATCATCTTCTCTCAAGACATACTTACCCCCTTGGAAAGTAGGTGGTTTGGCTTCTACAGTGGTAGGAGAGGCTGAGTCCCACATTTGAGAACTGTCAGATATGGTATCAAAAAAATTGAATGCCTCCTCCGGACTTTTTCCCATGAACTCTCCTTGAGCCATCATTTCGACAAACTGTCGTAACCTAGTGGGCAAGGAATCATAGAAAAAACCTGCCAAAGTCCAATTTTCAAAAGCATGGTGTGGACAAGATTGGAGAAGATCTTTGAATCTCTCCCAGCTTTGATAAAAAGTTTCCCCTTCTTTGACCGAAAAATTCATGATTTGTCTTTTGAGTGTATTAGTGCGGTGCAGAGGAAAGAATTTTCTGAAAAATTCATTCTGTAGAGCCTGCCAATTAGGGATTGAAAGAGATTTTAAAGAATGTAACCATTGTTTGGCTTTATCCCTCAAAGAGAAAGAAAACAATTTCATTTTTGTCAATTCAGAATTGTCTTGAAATGTTCCACACACTTCTTCGAAGTCTTTGATATGCAGATACGGATTTTCTGCATCCAATCCATGAAACACGGGCAATAACTGCACTGTCCCCGGCTTTACAGTAAAGAGGGGAGCATTTTCAGGAAAAATAAAACAAGAGGGGACACTATTCCTTGTGGGATGTAAGTAATCCCGCAATGTTCGAATGTTGGGTACTTCCCCCTCTCTCACATGATCTTCACCCTGCCTGTCAATATTTGCCATATTGAAGTTACAAGAATCGGCTTCTGATTTGGGTGAAGGTGGTTCAAGTTGATTTACAGACCCAGAAGATTCAGCAGGCAAATTTTGAAAGAGGCGATTGGTGTCAGTCATAAAACAAAATTATTCACAATAAAGCAAAAATATAAACAAAAAGAGAGGTTTTTTTTTTTTTTTTTTTTTTTCACCTTTTTCTAAAAAGAGCACCTTTTATGGTTCCCCGGCAACGGCGCCAAAAACTTGACTTGATCCGAAATGTGTACACCCAAGTGCAGGCGGTCAAGTTGTAGTAATAATCTGGTTTGAGTCCAGAGTCGAATCCTCAGGGAACTATGGTTGGTGTTCTTTGAAGTAAATAGTGAGAAAGACTTGTAACTGGAAATATTATGATTTTGAAGTTGTGGGAAGTTTTGGATAGAATGTAAAATTCTTTCCAATGGGTATTTTTCTAGACAAAATATAAGATGATTAAATGTAACAAACACTCTTTGGTTCGGGAATCAGAATATGTAGTTGATTATCCGGTGCATTATGTTTATGCTTTATAACTCAATTAACTCCCGTGTCAACGGCAAATTAATCGGAAGATAGGAATGAAGTGCAATAATGGTGGACATTGAAAGTTTGTCATGAAGAGTTAGTTAGGGTATTTGCCTTGAATCAATGGATCTTTCCATGTAGGAGTCATCCATTTATCATAGAAAGATCCGTTGATTATACAAAGTACCTTTACTTTGCTAGGTGCATTCAATCACCCAAAAATCAAGTGGAGTATAGAACATTTAAGCATAAAGGTGATACACAAACATAATGTCCGGATTAATCTTTTACATATCTATCATCCCTTCCCAAAGAGTGAATGAGGACTACTCACCCTTCATAGCTATGGTAAAGCTAGAATGATGAATGGTACTCATCCCCAAAAGGTGTTACAAAGTAAAATGCTCAAGCACTAGAAGTGAAATGCTTTAAAGTAAAATAGCTAAATAAGGAGCCGATCTTCGACAAAGAATGAGTGAATCACGTTCCACCCTTCACGGCTTTGGTAAAGCTCTAGAAAAGTGGAAGAGTTTCACTCCTCTAAGGGGAAGAAGGAAGCTCCAACAATGGAAGTAAAAGAAAACAATACTTAAATTAAAAGAAAGCAATAAATACTTGGTGTTTAATTCACAACCAAGAGATGATAATACATAAAAGAAAACAACAACTTCTTGGTGTTTAATCCACAACCAAGATATAATAAAAACATAAAAGAAAACAATAACTTCTTGGTGTTTAATTCACAACCAAGATCTAATAAAAAGAAAACAACAACTTCTTGGTGTTTAATTCACAACCAAGATCTAATAAAAAGAAAACAACAACTTCTTGGTGTTTAATTCACAACCAAGATCTAATAAAAAGAAAACAATAACTCAAGAAAGTAAATAAAGCAATAATACTTGAAAGATGATTCAAGAAAAAGATTCAAGACCTTTGGAGTGTTTTCCACTAGGAAGAAATGTTCTTTACAAGAAAAATGAAACAAGAGAAGGATGCCCATTACAAGCCCCCAAGGGGGGTATTTATAGGCATCCAAATTACAAATATCCTAAAAGATATTTATCCTAAAATATATTTAATTACAAATATCCTAAAAGATATTTATCCTAAAAGATATTTAATTACAAATATCCTAAAAGATATTTATCCTAAAAGATATTTAATTACAAATATCCTAAAAGATATTTATCCTAAAAGATATTTAATTACAAATATCCTAAAAGATATTTATCCTAAAAGATATTTAATTACAAATATCAAGAAGATCTTGATTTACACTTTGATCTCCCTTTGTTTTGAGCTTTAATAATTTACACCCTATGCTTTGATAAGTTGCTCTCCATGCTTTGATAATTGGCTCCCGTCGTTTTGACGCATAAAAACCTGAAAAGAACAACATTCAATGCATTATCCTTAATTCACACATTAACCCTAATTAGATTTATTTTGACTAGTTTAACTTTATTTAATTACACAATTGACCTTTTAATTTAATTACATTTTGCATTAATTAGGGTTAATCAGTTTCCGGCTGATCTTGCATTCGGGGTAGGTTTGTTTGACTTCTGCTCATATTTCGAGTTATTACCATCAGTCACTGAGGAATCAGCTTACTTGTAACAGGAACAGTCGTTCCCACAGACGGCGCCAAACTGATGGTGTTAACCTCCGGATACGAGCTAAGGAACCAGATTAATTGGCGTGAACAGCTTGCATGGGGACTAATATGGCATCTGAGCTACATGGCTCATGAAGTGGAGAATGAAAGCTCTAATTAGTCGTGTATAACGTGTGAAATACGGTGGAAATATAGTGGTTCACCGGCCAGTGAGCTCGGCTAGTCCACTCTCTAATGGAGGTTCTTGCTCCTTCTTCTTTATTGATGAATTGAAGGTGTTACAGTCGAATACTCAGGGAACTAGGGTTTCAGAAAGTCTCTCCCTCCAATGGGGGCTGTCTCTTCCTTTTTATAGCCTCACACTTACCTCTAATACGGGACTATCTTACATTGAAGGGATCGTGCCCTATCTTTATCCACAATTCCGGAGTTACCTAAATTCCTTATGGCTGGCTTCAAAAGGAGAGATCTTTGCCTCCTCCTGTGGGATCCTCCTTAGTTTTAGGAGGAGATCATGGTTAAATACGGGTTTTCTGCCTCGGATTGGATTCTACCTCCTTAATAAGGATATCCAAGTCGTCTTGTTGTTCCCTTAGCATTTCTTCTCTCGCGCCTTCGACTAGGAGCTCTTAGTGCTGACTGGATGAGCTCTGCTCATGGCTAAGGGAGCTCAGCTTCTTTCGCCTGAGCTCCCGAGCTGAGCTCACTTACTGAGCACGTGCCAGTTTTATTCTGGGTATCATCAATATATATTTTCATTAATTTTTTAATTGATCTATTAATTTTTTTTTTTTTGACTTTTTGCAATTTGTGCCCTAGAAGATTTCAAGTTTTTTACTTTATACCCTCAAAAGATTAAATTTTTTACATTACACCCTCAATATATCAAAAATGTTACAATATAACCTTTATGTTAGTTTTCATTATTTTTTGTTGTCAAAATCCAACCCTGACACTGATAAAAAACTAACGAAAAGTTAAGAGAAGGGCCACATTACAATACTTTTAATATATTGAGAATACAATATAAAAAAATTAATCTTTCAAGATATAAAGTGAAAAACTTAAAATATTTCGAAGTACAAAATACAATTCGCCTTTTTATTTTAGTCAACTATATCAACTTGCATGTGCTTAATTTATCTCCGATCTAGTCCACTTAACCTTACTTTTGTTTTTTTCTAGTCTCATTTATTGGCATGCCACTCACTTCCAATTGCTTAGAGAAGCTAAAAAGCTTCGTATATGGTAGCACGGGGTTGAAGCTACGTATTTACGAGATGACATGGACCAATATTTAGGGTGTGCATCGTGTCGTGTGGTGTCATTTTCGATCATATTACTTTCATATCGTATTACTTTCGGTACGTATCGAATTTGTGTCAATATTTGTGTTAATAAAAAATTATTTAATTCGATAACAACTCATGTAATATTATTTAAAAAATTATAGAATTATTATTTTCTGTCTACAATACTCCTTAAATAATTATTTTCTATCTACAATACCCATTAATCGTGTTATTCGTGTCGAACCTTAATTTGACTCATTTATTACTTGTGTCAACTAATCGTGTTATTTTCGAGTTTTGTGTCGGGTAGAGTTTGTGTTGGCTTCGTGTTAACGGATAAAATTGACATCCCCACCAATAATCCAAAAGAGTGAACAGTTAAGTATTACAATTTGGCAAAAAAAGCAAGTTTCATGGTAAACTATGATCAAAATTTTGCCAAAAATATGGCAAGTGCAGAATCCATTAGCATAAGAATTTTCATAATAACAAGAGTGTTTGTGTAGATTTGAATAGATCAATAAACATTTGATGCATGGACGAAATCATGCTATTATTGACATAGAATGTCGTCAATAAATTATAAGCATCCATGTGGCTATAACAACTCCACTAGTCCAAGGTAGTGGTGGTTATTGAATTAAGTAAACCTGTTAATTTTATCAGAGAGGCGGGTTCTTGTCGGGTTGGGTTCGTGTTAAAAGGTATTGCATCCATACTCAATTTCTTTATTAATTAGTATCGAACGGATTGTGTCATATCAGACTTATGTCATGTATGAATCATATATAATCAGTATGTAAACGAATTGGATCAAAAAATATTGCATTCATATACTCAATTCATTTATTAACGTGTCGTGTTGTATTTACTCATTTACGAAACAAGTGACTTAAATATCTTGGGATAAAAATAGTCCCACGCAAATTCATAATGGATAATATGTCATGCACAGCTCTATATATTTACTAAATATAGCTTTTCATGATTTCATTTCACTGTCCCAGAAATGGATATAAATATGGGATACCAATGCAGTAGGATCCAAAAGGCCAAATCTAATTTGGTTAATTTCATACTTTAAATTCAAATCAAGAAAAAGTGGGAGATCTGATTTTTTTAGCTGGGAATAAATTTTGAGATGAATTTTATACTATTAGTTCAAAGTAGATAAAAATTAGAATAATATTTACGATTGTGCTTTTATAAGTTGAGAATTGAATTTTCTAAATGTGAATAATTAATAATTTTTTATATTATTTAAATATGCAATTTTAATTTAATGTGAACAAAGAAAAAAATAAGAGAGAAATAGGACAGAGAAAAGAGAGAGTTAGATATGGATTAATGAGATTGTATGACATTGTGGAGCATCTTGATTGAGTTTTTTAACATTGGGAGCCGTGCAATGATGTTATTGAGCGAATTTTTTTTTTGAGATAAATTTTATATTATTGGATCAAAATATATAAAAATTAGATCAATCTTTATTGTTTCAGTGTTTTTATAAGTTATAAATTCAATTTCGTAGCTGTAATATTGGATACTAGTTATAATTTGTGCCTAAAGGCACGATGAAACATAAAATTCGAGCGTTCAAAAAATTAATCCCACTATACCAAATAACAATTTTTTATTTCTTCGTTTCTTTCATTATATTATTTAAAATTAATTTTTACCTATTAATTTTTTAAAAATAGCGTCAATTTTTTTTCAAAATGTATAAATCGACAAAATATTTTCAACACATGTACACTATCATGTATGGACAATGTATAAATTACAAATTAATTAAATGTTAAACGATTGAACATGTGATAGAATTGGATGATGTGATTTTTTAGGGAGAAATATGTATAGGGGATAAGCTTTCAAACTCCTATGTGTTTTATTATATATATGTACACACAATAAAAGTAAATGATCACTTTATGGTAAGTACACGAGAGTTTTCCTACGCAATAGTTTGAGATAGAGGCACCAAGGTGAGGGCGTTCGAGTGTCACACAACAACAAATGGTGTCAGAATAGGGTCAGAGACATGTCCGGTTTATCCCTTCTGATGCCTAAGTCAATAGGTTCTCAAAGAGATGATAAGATTTTTTTATTGTTCTAGGATGGCTTCAATGACATACCTCATAACCAATTCATTGGGTTATTATACCTTCAAATGTGATGGCATGACATTCTTAGGTCCAATCAAGCCGACTAATAGTACCTCCATAGAGGGGCAATCATTCACTAGCTATTTTCCCCTCAAGCTGTGTAATTATTAGCCTGGGAAAGGTCGGCGGCTTCTCAGGGGTCTAACGTTGAAATGATTACTTTGCTCGAGAGATCGAGCACTTACTACATGTTCCCTTGTCATTTAATAACTTGTGGTAGACATTTATTAAGCTATGCTGAACAATCATTGAATTGACATCGAGCATTAAATATAGACACCCCTAAGCAGTTAACGTCAGCTAGGATCATGCATTTATCCAAATTTCTCAATATTCGAAGTGTGACCCGATGTGACACATTTGTTTACAAGCAATCATATCATGCACTATATTTTGTCATGAGGGACCCACATCCCTGTCCCACATTGACTGCTCGGTTTTGGGGTTGCACTTTTCTCTTGGTTCGAAAGGGCATTGATGGATATAATCCTTACTTCAACCCAGACTTCGGAGCTCGTTGAACGGTGGTAATCTCAACTGGGAAGATAATTGACCTACGTTAGCCACTAATTGCATGAGGCCAGTCAGGCAGAATCTTACACCTGACATAGCATGTCTGACACTACACGTAGACTGCCACCATGCTGAGACAAACCAAAAATGGAGGCTCTTGCATGACAATTGTTTTATATACACTCAATCATGAATGATTACTCATAATCATTACCCATTAAAGCTAAAAAGACACTCAACACACACTATAAATGCCCTCATAAATGAAGGGTTAAGATAAGAAAAAATTGCTAGAGAAAAGTTTATCTCTCTCTCTCTCTCTCTCTAGACTTGATAAATACTTTATTATGCTAAACTGACTGTGGCATCGGAGGTGGTTCGGCTGGGATCACACTGATTCCATAATCTTAATTTCTTTTGATAGGACCAAAGTCAATTCACCACTATTGCTTGAGGTTCGATCTCCGAACTCAGAACCCATATTTTCGACCTCATTTACTAATTGCTCTATCAGTTGGCACCGTCTGTGGGAAACGACTACTTCCCAGTCTTTTCGAAATATTGATTCCCAACCCTTTTTAAGCTTTTAGCCATGATCTCTCCACCAGGCCCGAGCAAAAATCCCCAAACTGGCAAAAATGCCATAATCGAAAACCCATCTGAGAACTTGCCTGATAACCAAGCCTCTGTTGAACGAATACAGGGTGAAGTTGTTGCTTTGAGCCAACAGGTGAAAGAAATTGTTGAAGCCTTTAAGGTGATCCTCCAACAGTAACTATCATTTGCTCCGATACTTCTAGCCTTGCCCAATCTCCCAGATCCCCCGAGAATAGCCAGTCCAATGAGAAATAGCTTTAATGGCGATCCATCCCATCCTCAGCAGGACGAACATACCCTACTAGACCCAAACAATCCCCGACAACCGCAAAGGGTATGGGAACAAGAAGAAGTAGCTTACAACTCTCTTGGTTGGGGAGACCAAATGAGAGACTTTCGAGCTCAGTTAGGAGATCTAAAATACGTCATTGATCACAAATCTGCTCTAGCCTCCAAAAGGAAGAAACCCATTTATCTCCTACTGTAGTGATCTGTCCATTGCCCCCTAGTTTTCGAATGACCCAAATGGATAGTTTTGAAGGATGCAAAGACCCACTTGATCACCTCTAAAAATTCAAAGACTTAATGACGTTGCATGCCTTCCCTGATGAGATCATGTGCCGAGCATTCCTAACTACTTTAACTGGGAATGCTCGCATGTGGTTTAACAAGCTACCACCAGGTTCTATTGCCACCTTCTCCCAATTAAGCCAATCTTTTGGGTCTCATTTTGTTGGGGGACAAAAACATAGGAAACTGCCCACCTACCTATTGAACATTAATAGCAGACTAATGAGTTCCTTAGAAATTATGTCACTAGGTTCATCAATGAAGAGTTACAAATAGATGACCTTGACGACTGAGTCTCCTTCACTACCTTCCTAGCAGGAGTCCATGCCCTCACCTTTGTTTGCCAAAAAACCTCTGGAGACCATGGTTGACCTCCTTTGTAGAGATCAAAAGCACATGAATGCCGAAAATACCATTAGTGCTAGGCAATAATCTTTTTTTGTCAGCCACCTTGAAAAGAGGAAGGATGACTCCCCCAAACAGTTGCCTAGCTAGATCCCTAAAAGAAAAAAATCACAAAAATCGAACCATAAGACAAAATCCCAACTACCCGTTTGATAAATACACACCTCTTAATACCCTATTGGAACAAGTCAGGTGGAGAATGACCAAATCCTTAAGTGGCCTGAGAAGATGAGGTCCCCTGCCCCCTAACGAGAAGCGGTCCTAGGAGAAATACTATCGTTTCCACCGAGATCATGTCCACCATACCAAAGAATGCAGAGATTTGCAAATGGCGAAGGACGCAAGGGCCGAACTGGCCAGCATCGCCCCCAATCCGTTTAAAAAAGAAAAATTTAGTTGAGAAGTCTAGAAGTTGACGAAGTGATTGTATTAAAATGAAAAAGTCTTTGATTGTAAGAAGGTGTAATGAAAAATTAAAGAATTAGATATTTTCGATGCATATGATTTATTTTATTTGTATGGATCAAGATTCCTTCTAATACACGTAAGGATCAAAATTTCGTTTCGGTACATCATTTCGGTCGCCTTAAAAACGGAAACATTTGGATTTGTTTCGGAAACGTTTCGACCTGTTTCGGAAACAGAATAAAAAAATTAAAACTTATTTTTTTAAAATATTGGTTGAAATATACCAAAATATCTTGAAATACCTTGAAACATTCTGAAATAATTGTGCAAATGCATTGAAATATAACAATATTTCAAAATATTACGGAACACCTTAAAGTATTATAATTTTGATTTCATCACTGATTCGTTTTGGTCCCCTTAGAAACGGAAACGTTTCGACCATTTCGAAACGATATTTTGATCCTTCAATACACGTTTCCTCTAAAAAAATCACCTATCATGTATTAGTGAAGGGTCATTTATAGAAAATGAATTTCACTTTACTTATTTTTATCGGATCTTGTGGTGACTCCACGGAGCATGTCACTCCTATCTTTACAACTGAAACCAAGCGATATTTCATTTTGTTTGCCTTATTTCGATTCTGCCTAGTGTTATTTTCTATTGATGCCATCTCTTCCTCATCATCGTTTAGTAACATCTGGTCCACGATCTCTGTCACATTGTCTGGTATGGTCATCCAAGTAAAGTTAAGAAGATTACGACCTTCCTAAAACAAGCGATCAGTTGGTCTCTTTCCTATCATCATCTCCAACAAGCAGATGTCATAACTGTAAACATCCCCGTTGGTTCATATTTGACTTTTGAGACCATACTCTGCATTGGTAACATCTTGCATTAACTAAAGAGAATTCCAAGGCTCTTGTACCAAATTTAACGGCCATAACTATAATGGGATGATTGATATTATAAAAAAATGAATGTCAAGTACTTTGATTACTGGGAACTATGTATCCAATAATTCCTCTTATTATATTCGAACTGCTTTGAAACGTACAAGTTAGCCTTGGATGAAATCTTGCCAACCCAAAATCTCTAATGCGAGCAATCATATTGTTTCCAAGCTTGGCTTCAAGTCATAATAAATGATTGGATTTTGGCAATGGTTATGAAGATAATTAAGTGCACGAGCCACATAAATGGCAATATTTATTCTTGAAGAAGACTTAAGCTCAGAAGCTCATCCTATCTATCCTCTGTTTCTCTACTCAATGCAACCACTTTTCCAGATTACCATTCGACATTAACTCATAAACAAAAGCTTTAAAGTCATTATCTTGAAAGTTAACACTTGAGCAAAATGTTATGATTTTCACAAGATTTCTATGTCGAAGATTTCTTAAGGCTTCACACTCAGCCGTGAAACTCTTGGAAGCTCCATGGTGATGGAGGTTAAGTACTTTGACAACAACCATCAATCCTTCCTCATCAAGCATTCTTTTATACACAGAGCCAAAACTACCTTCACCAATTAAATTTTCTGAAGGGAACTCCTTCATGAGGGATAAATCCCTCATGACCTAGCTCCAATGGAGTTGCCAAATTTTAAACTCAGGATGTTTAGGTTTACAAGTAGTCCTTGTTTCCACTGGGCTACCCCTTGGGGTTAATCTGTAACTATCTTCTAATGTATAGATTTTAGATACTAATTTGTTTGGCAACGAGTAAATGGCATAGTCACACGTTCTTTTAGATTCATAGTTCTAAGATAGATAATGAAAGTATAAAGTCACCTATAACCCACACATATATATCAATTATATACAGGTTTTATGCAGGTGAGACACAAATTAAAGATGTAGCAATTTTTTTCCTTAATTTCTCATCGTTAGATCACTGAATCAATCTATAAGGATTAACTAAAAATACTAAACTGTCAAAACATGCCTATTGTAGGTGGGTGGTTAAAAAAGGCTGACACATGTGTCTATGTCAATTGTATTAAGAGGGATGAGTAGGATAAGTGGATGGGATGAAAGAAACTCGAACTGCCAATTAATGATGGGACCAACCAGTTGGGCAGATGCTAGGTGGAAAGGGTACATGCTCTCACCAACAAAGAATTAACTTCACTCATGTAACTATATTGAGTCGTTTCATTGCCGTCTAATTTGAATTGGATAATGCTTGTCTAATTCCGTCTCATAACGTATTTGGATGTCAAAATCACTATATATTTACTGTAAATAGGAATTCACAATACACATATCGTGTATGTACTATTTGAATACCATCAATCCATACTATTATGAGAACTATCAAGTTAAACATTATAATGTTGTCGCTTTATTGTATTGGTCTAAAAGAGGGATTGAATTGGATTGTATTGATAGCATTTTGAAGCTCATGAGATTAAAACCACGACATAATTTGAAGGATAAATTATACTGACACCTCCTTAGATTGGTCTAATTACAAAGACACCCCCTTAATTTTTTGAAATTACATTAACACCCCTTAATTTTTTAAAATTATACTAACACCCCCTGTCAAGTCTTCTGCCTTAACAAATATAACAAAAAATGCGATTTTCCATATTACCCTTATCATACATCATTTTTTACTTATCATCCTACCATATATTTAAATACTAATACATGAGTCATTTTCGGGTTCAACTCGTCAAATCCGAAATTGACAAGATCAACCCGTTTATTTAATCGTGTCAAACTTCCTCTATCTTTATGTTTGTATGTTAATACAAACAACACAAAATTGACATGATCAACATGTTTAACTGGAATTATAAAAAAAATATTACTTATTTATTACTGTTTATTCAACACTGGCATAATTATTGTAATAAAAAATATTTTTACTCATTATTATTGTTTTGTTTATTAAGTTAATTTTTAGTTTATAGAAAAAGTATGAGCATTGATTAAATTAAATGATAATAGAATCTTATACTTAAATCTTAACGTTAAATTTTTTTATTCAAAGTTAATATGGATCAACACTAATGCGAACACACCTGCACGGATAGCCCAACAATCTGGAGTTGATCCCAGACGAACCGTAGACTCAGACGTCAGGAGTTCGACTCTCGCTGGTTCCACGTTATAAAAAAAAAAAAAAAACACGAACACGTCACGAAAATAAACATGTTAGCCTAATTTTGTTCAGGAGTAATATGTGTATTAAAGTGTAAAAAATTGATAATGTAATCACTTTTTTTACATTGCCAATAATGATGCTAACCATAGGGGTGGTTTGTAAAATTGGTAGGTAAATAGTAAGGGGTGCCAGTGTAATTTCAAAAAACCGAGGGGATCTCTGGAATTAGATCAATCTACAGGAGGTGTCAATGTAATTTATCCTAATTTGCTCTCTATCCCACCATATATAACTAATAGGATAGAATAAAGGGAAAGAAAAATTACCAATAAATATTACTTTCTCTACAAAAATCTATTAAGTCATATTATTTTTGTTTTATATCAATGAAGTCCTATTCTTGATATTTTATTTCAATTAAATCCTAAATTCTATTATATTCCAATTTTATCCTTACCTCTTAGTTATCAAAACTCTTTCATTCTTTTACATTGTTAAAACCAATTAAGAGGACAAAAAGTCCTTGCTTACAAAATTAACATCGAAACCCCATAAAAAAACTCAGATAACATAAACTTCATAGTAGGACCCAAAGAAAAGCTTACATTTTCTTATTTTCTTATCTCACTAGGGTACATAATCTTAAAACTCGAAATAATTGCAGTCTCATTGATCTCGGATGTAGTGGCCCCAAACTTACTTGGAATAACAAGAGGAAAGGGCTCGCAAATACTAAAATCAAATTGGATCGAGCTTTGGCAAATGCAGTTCCCGGAGGCGAGCGTAAGAAATCTTCCTAGGACCTACTCAGACCATTGCCCTATGCTGATACAGATGCAAGGTATGTCTTCTATCCCCTCTTCTTTTAAACCCTTTAGATTAGAGGCTATGTGGATGACACACCCTGGGTTCAAGAATTTGATTGCTAAAACCTGGAAAATTAATAACCACTCCCTCATTAAAGCCACAGCTGACTTTGAGAATGTAGCCAGAAAAATGGATCAAGGAATCTTTTGGAAACCTCTTTAGAAGAAAAAGAAGAATTTTAGCAAGGTTAGAGGGCATTCAGAAAGCCCAGGACTCACATTATTCCCATAATTTAACTAGACTAGAGGAAAAGCTTCAACATGAGTATAATCAAATCTTAGAATAAGAAGAAGTCCTATGGTATCAGAAATCAAGGTCAAAATGGATTGCATGTGGGGATAAAAATAATAAATTTTTTCACGTGTCTACTATTTCTAGAAGAAATAAATGTAGACCTCAAACTCTTAAGGATCTGGAAGGAAACTAGTTAACTAACTCAAAGGATATAGCTAAGGCCTTTCAAGACTTTTATTATGACCTGTTTAGACCAGATAACCCTGATCTCCATCTTCATAGGTCCTACAGATTCCAAAATAAACTGAGTGAAGAGGTTAAATTCATTTTGGAAGCCCCTGTTGATAATAATGAAATTAAACATGTTATTTCTAGCATGAAACCAATGAAAGCCCCAGGTCGTGATGGCCATCAGGTTGTGTTTTTTCAGAAATACTGGGATATTGTTGGAAATTCAGTGTGTAATCTTATTAAAGACATGTTAGAAAGTAGAGAATGTCCAAGTGACTTGAATAAGACATGGGTTACCCTTATTCCTAAAGTGGAGAATCCCACACAGATCACACAATTTAGACCAATTAGTCTTTGTAATTTCCTTTATAAAATCCTTACTAAACTGTTGGTTATCAGATTAAGACCTTATCTAGACAACATGATTAGCCCCAATCAGTGTAGTTTCATCCCAGGTACGCAAACTGTGGACAATGTCATTATTACCCAAGAAATTATCTACTCCTTAAAGAGGAAAAAAAGGAAGACGGGGGGGGGGGGGGGGGGGGGGTATGGTTATTAAAATTGACTTGGAAAAAGCCTATGATAGAGTCAACTGGAATTTTCTATATAACACCTTGCTTAATTTTAATTTCCCACAGTCTTGGATTGATATAATTATGAGTTGTGTTACAGGGTTAACTCTTTCCATTTTATGGAATGGTGTCCCCCTTGATCCAATAAAAGCTAAAAGAGGTTTGAGGCAAGGGGATTCTCTGTCCCCTTATCTTTTTGTTATGTGCATGGAAAGACTGGGTCAATTAATTCTTGAGAAAGTGCAGGAAGGTAAATGGAGAGGCTTAAAAGCCTCTAGAAAGGGACCTCTAATCACTCACTCAATTTTTGCTGATGACATTATTTTGTTTTCTAGAGCCACGAAAATTGACTGTCTCATGATAAAAGATGTGCTTGAAGAGTTCTGTTTGCTTTCTGGTCAGAAAATCAGCCTTAACAAATCTAAGATGTTTTTCTCTCTGAACATAAGTAAAAGTCATGTTGGTTTCCTTAGTAGAAAATGTGGAGTTACTCTTACTGATAACTTAGGAAAATACCTTGGTATCCCTATCTTTCATAAAAGATATTCAAATGATCATTTCAAATTCATCATTGGGAAAATTCATAATAGACTTACTGGGTGGAAAGCCAAGTCCCTCTCCTTGGCAGGTAGGACCACCCTTGTCAAGGCAGTTACTTCTACTCTCTCGAATCATGTTATGCAAACAAATTGGCTTCCTCAAGCTACTAGTGAGCAGATTGACAGACTTAACATAAATTTCTTATGGGGAGACACCCCTAATAAGAGAAAGGTTCACCTAGTAAATTGGAATAGGGCTTGTTCCCCCTAGAAAGGAAGGGGGCCTGGGATTTAGGAAGAATAGGGATAATAACCTTGCCCTTCTTTCAAAACTGGGTTGGAAAGTGAAAAATAAAGAGAAAGCCTCTGGGTTGAAGTGGTTAACACAAATATGTTGATCAGGATAATCTTAACTGGAAGCCAAAACCTAACTGTTCACCAACTTGGAGAGCCATTAGCAAGACTAAGAATCTAGTGGACCTGTTGGGGTGGGGAGAGGGCCCATTAGTGCAGCAGGTTATTCATCTAGAGTTTTTGAATCTCAACAAGACGGTAGTTGACTACATCGATGATAGAGGTAACTGGAATCTTCAAGATGCAGGTACTTTCCTTACTCACTCTACTCTTCTTGATATATCTGCTGAGTTTCAGGATACGATCTGTTGGGGTCTTTCATGCAATGGTAAGTTCACTACTAAGGCTGCATTTGATCTAATTTCCAAGTCCAACCCAAGTAGCTTTCCTTCCTTATACTGGGATTGGATCAAGAAACTGAATCTACCACAAAAACTGAAATAGTTTCTTTGGATTGTTCAACATGATAGACTTCTCACTAATAACCTTAGAGCCTTAAGAAATATGGTTGGAGAAGCCTCTTGCGCTAGATGCTAGCACCCTGATGAAACATTCTTGCATGTGATCTTTGACTGTCCTAAAGCTCAAAGAGTGTGGAAGTTTTTCAATTTGTCCAATGCAGAGGATACCAACAACATAGGAGGGTTACATAATTGGATTAACTTGAACTTTAAAACAAGAAAGAGTATGGACTGGAAAGGTATTAGTTTGCCAATCATGTGTGCATGTGTGTCATGGTGTATATGGAAAGATAGGAACAGGGAAAACATTTCGAAAATTTTCACCTTACCTAGAGTGGTTGCTAGGGAAACCTGGCTCCTTGCCTTGGACTCTATCAAAGCATTTCAGAATACTCAAGAGGAGCCTACTATTACTTCCCCTTGTCTTATTGCTTGGTCTTTCCCTCATACAGGTTGGAATAAGCTTAATACGGATGGATGCTCAAAAGGAAACCCAGGCCCTGCAGGAATAGGAGGAATCATAAGAAATTATCAAGGAAAATGGATCGCGGGCTTCTACGGGAGAATGGATGACTCCACGAGCATACATGCTGAGTTATGGGCAATTCAAAAGGGGCTGGAGCTGGTTCAGAAGAGGAATATTACTCAGATAATTGTGGAAATAGATTCACTTGAAGCAGCCAAGCTTCTGTCCATGGATCCGAAGGTTACCCACCCCACTGCAGAAGCTGTCATATCTCACTGCAGAAGGATTATGGAAATGAAACAGATTTCAATAGTTCACACTCTCAGAGAAGGCAATAAGTGTGCTGATATTTTTGCTAATCTCGGTGTCCAGCAGTTGGATGTGCTTGTTGAGCTTGATGTTCCCCCTCCCCAGCTGGCTAATTTTTTGTTAGCAGACATGACTAGTGTTGCTTTTGCTAGGAACTCTATCTAGCTTTTTCTTTTCTTTTCTTTTTACTTTTCGATGTATCAAAAAAAATTAATTTCATTTTAATGTCGTTATCAATTCAAACACAACAACTATAAAATAAATTCCTAACTTAATTATTTTAAATCCAATATAAATTAATAGAATATGATTTTGGTAACAATTAGCTTAAATTAATATTGATGTAGAATCTGCAATATTCTATTAATTGATTCTAAAAATGTAAAATAATGAATGAGTTTTGGTAACTAAAGGGTAAGGATAAAATTGGAATATAATGGAATTAGCACTTAATTGAAATAAAATATTAAAAATATGACTTCATTGATATAAAAGAAAAATGATAGGACTTAATTGATATTTGTAAAAAAAAGTTATAATTATTGATAATTTTTCCTAGAATAAACATCATTCTTGTTTTGTACGTTGGGAGTAGTCAAGATTTCGTAATCCAATTCCTTTTTTTCCACACGCAACCAAGCTTGTCAAATAGCATTGTACCCAAAAAAATTGGAAAAATAAGAGGATAAATTATATTTTCACTCCCTCACTTATATCCTTTTTTCACATTATCACCTCAACTATCATATTTTTCACATTACAGCTTAGTCCTTTATAAATTTGAGTGAGATTTATTTTATTTTGTCCCGAAACTACGTGATTGTTTTCCACTTTGCCCTGACACATTTTCAATTCTCATCCAAAAAGATTGTACACATTTTGTGTTTAGGGCAATGTAAATTAATTCAAGTAGTTGAGGGGGCTATATAAAAAATTCAATAGTTAAAAGGACAAAGTGAAATCGAGTCAATAGTTAAGGGCGGTCAAATTGTAATTTACCAAAAAATAAAATTTGGCTTGAGTTACATTTCATTGCATTGTATATGGTGGAATCTAATAGTTGTGTTCCAGTCCGTTATCATTTCATACTTTTTTATATTCTTGAGTCCAATACCAAAATCCAGAAGGGTGAAATGTAATTTGTGAATCAATACTATTGAGACCTAATTTGTAGACTAATAAATAGTATTGATCCACAAAATACGTCATGGTCATTTGATTACCAGTGAATTCCAATACTAAATTATATTCATTATCAATTCGTAGTTACAATGCATTAAATTCCTAAATTAAATACAAATCTCACATGCTACCTTGCACTCTACTTACACTACTCTATACTATCACACATTCTTGTGTAACGGATACTTAAAAAAAAAAAAAAAAAGAGGATTAGAGATCATCTAATCCAACTAAAAAAAGAAGACCTGTCATCCTCAATCCTAAAAAGAACCAAATAAAAACCCAAGAATTAGTGGGCCCTATTCATGGCTCAATTGTAGTGCCAAGTGAGGGCAGACCAGAAGCAAGAAACAAGCATGAACAGAACAAGAAACAAGCAGCTCCATTGGTTTTGCAGCTTTTGCTTGTTCAGTGTCTTGCACCTCCATTGGGCACTCCAGCAACAAGAAACAAGCAGCTCCGATAACAGAGAAGCCCAAGCAAACTCCAAACCAAAGCAGCAGAACATCAAAAAGAAACAGCTGGAAAACCATCGACACTGTTTTATAGCAATTGCACCAATGGTCCAGAGCACTCACTAGTCCTCTACAAAGACTAACTCAAGAGTATATTCATCTCCATAAAGCACGCCATTCTAATCTTCACGTACAACTAAAACCAAACACTCCTCCATTTTGTTTGTTCTTCTTCGACTCTCCCTAGGAGCCATTTACGAATTAATGCCGTAAAACCATCTTCCTAACAGATTGCAGCTCATGGAGAATTGTGCTTATATTCATCCGCCCTTGTGGTGACTCCACGGAGCATGCCACTCCTATCCTCACAACTGAAACCAAACAAATCAAAAAAAAAAAAAAAATTTAAGCCCCAAAAAAAACTCCATGAAATTTAAACCCAATCAAAAATAAATTTGAATAGTTTGGTCTCATGAACCCAGCCTAAAATATTAAAAATACACCGAAACAAATGTTTTAGGGAAAAAAATGCTAAGGATTAAAATAAATTCTAATTGGTCAACCAAAGCACACTGCTCATTTTTAATCATTCATTCTCTCTCTCTCTCTCTCTCTCCCCCCCCCCCCCCTATGTCTCTGAAATAAATCTCATGTTACAGGGCCAATGAGAAAGCAGTCTGCCTTTAAGAGCTACCTTATTACACTTACAATTATTGTTTTTGATTTGTATTATGAAAAATATACCAAAAGTTTTTAATTTTTTGTTAAATTTAAAAAATTAAAATCAGTAGACTATGACTGTTTAATTTGGCTTAAATTATCTTTTATTCAGCTCTTAATCCCATCATATAAAATTACAGTAATGTTACGCTGACCAAATTTTGGGACTAAATTAAGAATTCAAATGACATGATATCATATTATTTGAATTCTTTATTGTGGCCTAAATGACATGACACCAAATAAAGAAGCCCAAGTCAGCTGCTATGTCATTTGAGCTCTTAATTTAGTCTCAAAATTTGGTCAGTATAGTATTACTGATATAATTAATAGGATAGAATACACATCATTCTTCGTCCTTCATTTAATGTCGTATTTTGTAGGTTGGGAGTAGTCAAGATTTTCTACTCCAATTCTTTTTTGTCCACACGGCAACCAAGCAAGTCATAGCACAAGACAGAAGAATGTTGAAAGAATAAGAGGCTAGAAATCATGGACACCGGTCTCGACCTCATGAAAACACTAATATCTAAGGGTGCGTTTGGTAACGTTTTCGTTTTTATGTTTTTTTAATAGAAAAAAACAGAACAAAGTTTCGTTTTTTTTGTGATAAAAATTAAAAATATAAAACATGTTTGGTAGTCATTTATATTTAAAAAATTATGAAAACAAAAATAAAAAATATGTTTGGTATTATAATAGTATTTTCATAATTCATTGTGGTTATTTTGATTAATTTTTTAATCACAAATGCATCTCCACCCAAATCAATACCCAAAAATCAATGAAAACCCACTTCACCCGGCCACCATCGCCACCACCAAACCACCGGAAACCCACTATCACCAAAATCACAGAAAACCGACCACCAGCACCCCTGTTTAGCCGGGGCCATGTCACAGTCAGCTTCTTGGTGTGTGTCCCCTGTTTCTCACGGCTGCCTTTCATGGCAGATAAAAGCTTCCAAGGAGTCTGTGATAGCAAATAACAAGGAGAAATAACAAGCAAGGCAATTAATTGATCATCATGAAGGAAAAGAATAGTGGAGCCTCCCATAAAGAGCCATCCCATGAATCTGAAACAGAACTACCCATCTGTGGTGGTATTCAATCCCAGTTGAAGTTCACCAACACTTGCTGAAAAGCTTGGGAGACAAAAAGAGAATTTTGTGGATAATTAACTTCCAATTGACAGGAGGAAGAAAATCAGTTTGGAATTTCAGACATATTGACCATCATTTCCTCGCTGGCAGGTAGAAAAATGACCCACCACCAACACCCCTTGAAACCCATCACCAAAACCCCTAAAAATAAACCACCAACACCCCTGTTTAGCCACCACCAAACCCACCACCAACACCCTGTTTAGCCACCACCAAACACCACCAACACCTCTTGAAACCCATCACCAAAACCCCTAAAAATACACCCCCAATCCACTCCCACCAACCCCGAAACCCCACCCCCACCGCTGAAACCAACCCAAACCCACCCCCAATCCACCCCCACCAACACCGAAACCCCACCACCACCACTGAAACCAACGGAAACCCACCCCCAATCCAACCCCACCACCACCGAAACCCACAACCCACCCCCCAAAACCCACGGAAACCCACCCCCAATCCACCCCCACCACCACCGAAACCCCACCCTCACCACCACCAAAACCCCACCACCACCCACAAAATCAAACCCATCAAACAAGGGCGAGAGAAAGAGAGAGATAGAGAGAGAGTGCTGGCTGCTCCTTCGTAGTTCTGTCGCTGCCTCGTAAGAGAGATGAACGAGAGAGTGAGAGTGAACGAGAGGGTGAGAAAAAAAGGGTATACAATGCTTTTATAGCTGGAATGAAAAAACCCCTTTTTTTTGCTGTTAACGGAGTTCGATGGCCTGACCTCATTAAATGGTTTAAAGGGCGCGCGTGTTTATGTTTTTTCGTGTTTTTAAAAGCACCTCTTTTGATGTTTTTAAAATTTGGGGTTGTTTGCAAAACAGACCAACCCAAAAAAAAATAAAAACACTATCCAAACGCGTTATTGTTTTTTTTTTTAGTAAAAAATCAAAACAAAAACAAAAAAAAACAGAAACACATGGTTACCAAACGGGGCCTAAGATAATATACTTGTGGACTTTGAAATTTTGACTTATAAACCTGGGTTACGCTCCTCTTTAATTACAAAATAATTGAAGAATTTTTTAATTTATTTTTCAATTTGTTGAGGTGGATCGATCCTCACCATGAAAAATGAATTGAAAGATCCTCCAATTATTTTATAATTGAAAAGGAGCTAAACCATTTTTAGCATATTTTACAATATTACTCCATAACCCTAATGCTATCTCGGATAAATTTTGTACCCAAAAAAAATAAAATTGGCAATATCTGCAACTATCTTTTATAATTTATTCAGATGTCAAAAAAACACGCTATGATACACAAGGTATGTGTTTTCTTCTAATGTAATTGTAGTAAGAAGATTACATGGTGTAACGGTATCATGCTGCTAATATATTTTTTTGTCACGAACAAGGAATTGAATTGCTCTCATAATAATAAGAGGATTTGGACCGATACCATATAAATATTATGAAATTAGTGAACTCAATTATTATCCTACTCTCAATCCCACTTTTACGGATTATCCTTCATTTAATTTCGTATCTCATACGTTGAATAGTCAAGATTTTTCAATCCAACCCATTTTTTTTCACACGGCAACAGAGTAGTCACCAGTCACAGGAGTGGCGAAAGTTGATAGGGGATGAGAAAACAGAGTAAGGCTAGAAAAATTGCGTTGACGAGGGTTTCGAGTCTCTGGATTTGACGAAGACTTTTTGTAAAGGAAACTCTTCACGAAGGCACTAATATCTAAGATAAGGATTTTACTAAGGTACTGCTAAATTTTTTTTTGGTACAATACCTCTAAAATTAATTATTTGAAAGAGGGTTTTTATAACTTTTGTGGGTTATTTGATAATAAAAAAATTTATCACTTTTGTGATTGATTTATTACTTTTATTATATGATTGAGTGTATAATATACAAATATTATTTTTTTTACAATACAAATTAGGAATTTATAGATTTTTAAAGGTACAAAGTGTAATTCACCAAAATTAAAGTAGATTATAACACCAAATTTAAAAAATAAAATCGATTAATACAACAAAATGGGTCCCACCGCTCTTATATATTTCCACCCGTCCCCTCACTCACACTCCATCAAACGGGCAGTCTC
Organism: Ilex aquifolium; assembly: GCA_951799425.1. Classification (NCBI taxonomy): domain Eukaryota; kingdom Viridiplantae; phylum Streptophyta; class Magnoliopsida; order Aquifoliales; family Aquifoliaceae; genus Ilex; species Ilex aquifolium. The sequence continues at coordinate 19,373,043 of OX637403.1, forward strand.
CATTACAGTACAGAGAGAAAGACAGAAGCCATCTACTACCAAAGGACGGCAATATTTAAACTTAAATAATAATCTATTACCGTTTTATACTTATTTATCAAATTATGGCTATTTTGAAAGCGGAAGTGCGAAATCTGCTTTCATTTAAAAACGGAATCCGTAAAAACGACTTCAGTGTAAAAGTGGATTTACCAAATCCGACTTCAATGTAAAAGCGGATTTACCACAACCGACTTCAGTGTAAAGCGGACTTATGAATCACACAGTAATCTGTACATACACAATCACACAGTAATCACACATATATTGCTGTGATGCAGTTAAAAATAAATTTCTAAATAAAATTATACATTTACATAGTAATCTTCTGAAGTAAGGATGCAGTTCAAACTACTCGCAGAATTAATGGGGATTCAAAATTGAAACAAATTGGGGATTTTTGGAATCACATAGCAATTGGGCAATGAGGATTGCAAAATTTGCACTAACACTTGGGGATTGGGCAATGGGGAAATTCAACATTCATGGGGATTGGGCAATAGGGGAAATTTTGCAGTTACACTTTGGTTTTTTCTGAATTACATACTCAATGTAGCGTATCTGGTTAAATAGAAGCTTTGTGTTCAACACTTGAACCGCTGTCTTCTCCTTGGTTCAGACCTAGCTCACGGGGTGTGTACTAGTCTATTGCTTCATTTGACAAAAATAGGGCTTAGAATGGAATCTCACAATCGAATGTCACACCTCAAGCGAATCTCACAGCCGAATATGCTCGAAGACTCAGTTGTCTTCTTCGAAGAAGCTAGGGCTACGCTTGGATTTCATCAGTAGGGTTTGTGCATTATAAGGGCTCAGCTTAGGGGTGACGAAATCAGACACAATAATGGAAGAAAGATGATGAGTCAGTGAAGAGAAAAGTTAGAGAGGCAAAGTCTGAGCTTCCACATAGAGCAAAAAGAGAAGAGAGGAGAGAGAGGCGAAGTCTTGGAATAACATAAAGGGGCCCCTGGGAGGTTGATAATTCAAATGAAAGCGGATTCAGTATAACCGCTTCATTTGATAAAACGTATTTACGAAATACACTTTCTCAATAAAAAACGTAATTGATAAATACGCTTTTTACACTGAAGTCGGATTTGGTAAATCCGCTTTTACACTGAAGTCGTTTTTATGGATTCCGATTTTAAATAAAATCGGATTTCGTACTTTCGTTCTCAAAACAACCATAGTTTGATAAATAAGTTTAAAACAACAATAGATTGGTATTTAAGTTTAAATATTGCCGTCATTTGATAATAGATTCTCATTCTGTGTGTGTGAGGGAGAGAGAGAGAGAGAGAGAGAGAGAGAGGGCACAGAGGAAGATGTGAGATTGGGAGCGAACAGGTTCGCGGAGAAGCAACCAATCGGGACGGCGGCGCAGAGCCAAGACAAGGACTACAAGGAGCCACCGTCGGCGCCGCTGTTCGAGCCCGGCGAGCTGTGTTCATGGTCGTTTTATCGAGCTGGGATTGCCGAGTTCATGGCTACTTTTCTCTTACTGTACATCACTGTCTTGACGGTGATGGGTGTTGTTAAGTCAGATTCCAGATGTTCGACGGTTGGGTTTCAAGGAATTGCTTGGGCCTTCGGTGGCATGATCTTCGTCCTCGTCTATTGCACTGCAGGCATTTCAGGTATCATCTTCACACCCTTATCTATCACATTGACTAATAGAATGTTGGTTAATTCACCTTAAATAAGTGAAAATTATCGGTTCAAATCTGTTGTCTAACAGTTGTAATAATGACAAATTAAGCTTTTAGATTAGTTCTATTATTAACAGGCGAAATTTGGGGGTTTTATGCAGGAGGGCATATTAATCCGGCTGTGACATTCGGACTCTTGCTGGCGAGGAAGCTGTCGTTGAGAAGGGCAGTGTTCTACATGGTGATGCAGTGTCTCGGAGCAATATGTGGTGCTGGTGTAGTGAGGGGGTTTCAGAAGTCCCAATACGAGAGTTTGGGTGGTGCTGCCAACTCTGTCGCATATGGTTACACCAAAGGCGATGGTCTTGGTGTTGAGATTGTCGGAACCTTTGTTCTCGTTTACACCGTCTTATCCGCCACCGATGCAAAGCGCAACGCCAGAGACTCCCATGTCCCTGTAAGTACAAATTCATATGTCAGTTATTTGTTTTGGGTATGGTTAGCATGGTTTAAGATATCTATAAGAATGGTCGAGTTGTACTTTGATATAGGTAAGAATGGTTTAACTGAGTCATATGAGTCAATCTTGAGTCGTTGAATTATCATTTCAGTATCGACAACTATAGTTTTGCGATGCTATGATATGACATGACAATAATCTCTCATCATGTTTAAATTTTTCTTTAAGATCATATCACCAGGTCAACTAATGTGTCTCAGGGTTTTTCAAATTAATTGTTAATACAAAAAAAATATTTTTTGATATGATCGTAATGACTTTGTTTGTTGGTTGATGAATTTTGGTGATATTGTGATTGGAATTTCAGATATTGGCGCCGCTGCCTATTGGGTTCGCCGTGTTCTTGGTGCACTTGGCGACGATTCCGATCACCGGTACCGGTATTAACCCTGCTCGGAGTCTTGGTGCAGCGATCATATACAACAATGACCGAGTCTGGGAAGACCACGTAAGCACCATCCATCTAACCTTGGACTAAATATATTTCTTTAATCAATCGATAAATCCTTAAAATATTTAATTTGATTTCAAAGAATTCAGTCAATAACAAAATTTTAAACTGGTAATAAAAATGTAGCGTGACATTTGATTAGTTATTCTTTTGGTTCTTAAAATAATTAAGAATTGTCATTTTAGTCTCTTGATTATCTGGGTCTTGTTTGTCTAATATTTTCTTCTGATAAAATTTGGGTCCTTGGATTATCAAAAAGCTTTTGAGAGTTGATACACAATCTTTGTGTGATAAATGCAGCGGATTTTCTGGGTTGGACCATTCATTGGGGCAGCACTTGCAGCACTATACTACTGGGTGGTGATCAGGGAAATCCCTTTTAAGAAGTGGCGTGTTTTGGCTTTAATCACTAATGTTATTTGGACATAATTTATGGACATAATTTGGGGACTTAATGCATTATGATCATTGGATTGATAGTGTTAGGACCTAGTAATAATTTAATGTTCGGACCCATTGACAATCTAATAGCCATAATTATTAAGTCTTTAAATTATGTCCTCAAATTATGTTACAATAGCATTGCTCGACTTTAATATATGGCTAGCCATTAAGTCTCAAGCATGGGTGGTCTGTCCATTAAGTCTCAAGCATGGGTGGTTTGCTTCTGTACTTTGTACGTAAGGCTTGTAGTAGTAGATATAAGAATTCTTAATGATTTGTGTATCGGAGATTTCCTGCAATGAATAGAGATAGCGATCATTTCGATGGTGAACTTGAAATAACCAAAAGGTCAGAAAAGGGGCCGAGTGAACATCCGGCTTATCCCCTCCGAAACTTAAGTCAGTAAGAGTTTAGAGGCTTGAGCACAGTGTATTTCTATTTTCTCAGTTTAGTTTACGTACCTTTGTTCATTTTTCTAAGGAGTATTTATACTTGGATTAGCAATGAGTGCAAGGGCATGAAGTCCCATCTCGACATTTAATGACTTGCACTCTTATCCATGCGTAATGAGTGTTCTCCACTTAGATTCTCGTGACTAGCTCACTCGGGCGATAAGACGACTACTCGGGACATCCCGAGCACTTATGACCCTATCCCCGGTAATTTAAGTCTATTTGATCGGTGCTTGACACCTACTCCCGAGTGTTTAATGCTCGGGGAACAGTACCTCGGGGTGCGCCGATGACATATGCTCAGCGTAATAGCCATTAATGCTTGCAATCATGATTGTCAGTTTGAGTCTCGAGTATGCAGAGACTCATTAATAGCCCTGTCATAGTCACTTAAGTCTTCATTAATGAGTTGTCAAGTCTTCTTAAATACTAGTGTCAGTATCTGTACTCGGTTCTTCTGAGCCATTACTCCTCGGTGTCATCTCTCGGCGCCTTTTGAGTTCCATAACGGCTACATCTTTCCACGTGTTGATCTGGGGGCTGTTGAGCCGCTTAAAGTCCCCATCAACTGCCCCCCAACCTCTATTTTCCTTGCGACGTGGGACAAGTGGACTTACTAAAAGTCTGGTCTCACAACCCGACTGATCCTTTCACCCGAGCAACACACATACTACTCGACTACCACCCTACCTACACCAGATTCTTACAAGTCCCGCCGCCGTTCGATCCTTCAATTTGGGAGGACCACTCCTTTGAAGAGGAAGAAGAAGTGAACCTTGAGGCCGACTCAGACAGAGACACCGAGGGCACTCCATCCCTTGACGATATGTTCAACTTCCCGGCCATAACCAGGGAGAGTGTGGAGGCCGCCTCCAGGGCAAGGCAACAGAGGCTCTTGGGAGCAAGCGAGCCGTCCGGGACCGCGCCAGCCGTGATACCTCCGCCTCCCCCACCGCGCCGACAACCACCCCACCACCGGTGACAGCAGCAGCAGGATCCAGTGATCCTTTCGGGGGATCAGATCCGGCGGTGACACCAAGGTCCACTTTCGGACCCGACCGACGAGCCAAGGAGAGACCGGCGAGGCTGAGAGCCCGATTCTTCCAATGAACGCCGAGTGAAGCGGCGACATGACACCCTGGCGCCCAATGTCCCCGCCGAGTGGGCTCCTCAAGCTGTCACCAGGAGGGGCAACCAGTTTTGGAGTCTGACTCCATCATCCATTCCCCTGATGTTGTCTTGGCCGTTAACGAGAGTTTCCACTTCGAGGCTGACATGGCCGTCTATCGGGACTATGGGGACAGTAGGCTCCTGCAAGGAGTTGTCCAGCACAATCTAATGGTGAGTGCACCGATTGCTCTAGCTTCTTTTTGTCTTGATTATTTGGCCATTCCTGAATTCTTTTCTTTCCCCTCAGGCCTGCCAGTAGATGGGGGTCATTATTGACCGTTTTAACAAACAAAAGGCACGAGAAGAAAGATATCCGAATGATGGGAACCGAGGTCACCAAGACCCCATTGACGACATCAAGGTCATTGTAGGGGGATTTGCTGGTGGTGGTGAGTCCTCCTCGGCTTGAAAAAATCATGTCCGTAGAATCAGAACGATGACAGAGGTTTACAGAATCCAAACGGAAAACTGACCTCCAGAAAACCCGAGAACTAAAGAGTCGATCTCATTCTCTGACCAGGATTTGGTAAGAATCCAAATCCCTCATGATTATACCCTAGTGGTATCTTTGACCATTTCCAATTTTAAAGTCCAAAAGGTCTTGGTAAGTAGTGGCAGCTCGGCCAACATCCTCTATCTGAACGCATTTGAATAGTTAGGAATTGGAAGGGAGAAATTGATGGCAGCCAACTCCCCCCTCATTGGTTTCTTAGAAGAAAGAGCCTTCTCTTTGGGTTTTATCCTTCACCTAGTCACTTTTGGCGAGCCACCCCGATAATCCACAACCATAGTCAACTTTTTGATCATGGACTCCCCCTCGTCTTATAGTGTCATCATGAGACGACCATCCATTAATGCTATCAGAGTTGTTTCCTTAACTTATCATCTGATGCTACTCTTTCCAACCCTAGGTGGTGTAGGTCAAATCAAAGGTGATCAACTGACAACCAGAGAGTGTTATATGGCTTCGATGAAGGAAAAAACCATGAAAGAGACCCTTCAAATTGAGATTTTAAATTCCAAAGAAGACGATCGAAGGGGATCTCCGGTAGAAGATCTGGACGAGGTGGTCTTGGATCCCGTAAACCCCATGCAGACTGTCAAGCTAGGAACCCTACTCACCCCTAAGATTAGAAAACGACTCTTAAAAATTTCTGTGTGAATCCCAGGATATCTTTGCTTGGGATCACTATGACATAACAGGTATAGGCCCGGAGGTCATCACCCATCGACTTAGTGTCAACCCCAGCACAAACCGGTACAACAGAAAAAATGTACATTTGTTCCCGAAAGAAGCCAAGCGATCAATGAAGAGGTGTTAAAGTTACTAAAAGCTGACCAGGTTAGGGAATCCAAATACCCTAAATGGTTAACCAATCTCGTCTTGGTCAAAAAGACGAATGACAAATGGAGGCTCTGCATTGATTTTACCGACTCAGGAAAGTATGCCCCAAGGACAACTATCCCTTGCCGACGATTGAAATCCTCATAGACGCTACAGCCGGACATGAGCTCCTTAATTTTCTAGATGCCTACTCAGGATACAATCTGATCCTCATGGATCCCGCTGACGAGGAAAATGCATCTTTTATTACTGACCGACGTACATTTTGTTACTGAGTAATGCTTTTTGATCTAAAAAATGCAGGAGCAACCTACCAACGACCGGTGAAATGGATGTTCGAGGCACAAATAGGAAAAACTATGGAGGTTTACATAGACGACATACTGGTCAAAAGTCTTCAATCCGAACGACATGTCTAGTACCTGGAGGAAACTTTCTAAATCCTTCAAAAATACCAACTGAAGCTAAATCCTACTAAATTTTTTTCAGTGTCACCTCGGGAAAATTTCTGGGTTTCATGGTCACGGCCGAGGGATCGAAGCCAACCCAGAAAAATTGTTACCCTAACAAACATGAAAACACCAAAAATCCACCAAGGAGGTTTAGCAGCTGGCAGGTATAGTGGTCGCCCTGAACAAGTTCGTTTCTTGAGCTACTGATAAGTGCCTCCCATTTTTCAAAATCCTTAGGAAAAGTTTTGAATGGATGGAGGAGTACAAAAAGGCATTTTCGCAGCTAAAACAATACATGGCCTCACCTCCCCTCCTGTTTGTTGCAATCCTAGGGGAGCATCTGTATTTATACTTGGTTGTTTCTCCCACGGCTGTGAGCTCAGTTTTAGTTAGAAAGGAGGAACAAGTCGAGAAACCAATCTATTACACTAGTCAAGCGCTTCGAAGAGCAGATGAAAGATACTCAACCACTGAGAAGTTAGCATTTTCCTTGATTATTTTCGCTAAAAGGCTAAGACCGGACTTCCAAGCTCACAAAATCATTGGGCTAACCAATCACCCTCTTAGGCAAATACTTCATAAACCAGACACATTAGTGATAGAGTAGTATACTAAAAACTTATTTTTTGTAGTAAAACTCGTTTTATTAATTAATAGAAATTTATTCTTTCCATTTTATTGAGAATCTATATGGGCAAAATGTTTGCATTATATTTAATATATGGTATGTATGTGTGTCTTATATTTTACATTGTAGATAATCCGGTATAAAGAGTTCAGCTTATGCACAAAAGATCAGATTATCGGATCTTTGTATAATATGAGTATAGGTTCACAGTCCTAGATAGAATTGGACACACCATCAGTATGATTGTAGTGTAATATTCTGGCATAGTTTGTCTTGACTGTAGGAGACTGTCTGATGTCTCAGATTATTGTATTAGTACACTTTGTGTATTGAACAGACTAATGCTGAGGTTATTATCTTTTACTAATTCAATAAGATAATAAATACCTCATGATTATTATGATTGCTTATACTTTTAATCCCGAAATATTTAATTGCATTTGCATATAATGTTTGTCACTTTAATTCATCAAAGAGTGAGATTCATTTTGAGTCAATAAGTTCAGTGAATTGGATGATGAAATTATTTGTATGGTGAAAATTAATTATTAAAGGAAACCACATCCTAGTATTTAAATAGGTTGATGATGTCCTTTTAAGGAAACTCATAAGTTGTATCCATGTCAAACCCTACAGGTGGATTTAATTATCGAACATGACAAATAAGTTGAGTGGTAAGGTTTCAAAGAATAAAAGAAGTCAATTAAATATAATTGTCAGTAATTTATTTAATTGATGAACATCTGTAATCTTAAACATGAAGAAATTATTAAGCATATAATAATAAGGAGCTCAAATATAATTTTGAGATAAGGCTCAAGAGATTAATAATAAGTTTTTAATGGACTGTCTTATTATTAATGGGCTGTAGAATGTTTGTTCTGGGTTGAACATAGGAATCCTAGGCCCATTGGAAGCCCGATCCTTATTTCTCCTTAGGGTTTCTGTCGTAATATATAGACGTCTAAGCTCTCTAAATCAGCATATATTTTTTACTCACATTTTTTAGAGAGGTTGAAAGGGATAGTAGAAGTTCGGAGATTTTGACATCTCACACTGCATCCGGACTCTGATGTTGGGGGATATACAACAGAAGGTAGCGAGGTTCGTCGAGCTGTCTTTCGCGTTCGTGTTGAGACGAGATCAGTCCAGAGCGATCTCAAAGGTAAGCCCTAATTCCGCCTTATAGGATTTTAAAGGAAAATTTTTGGTATTCGGTACATACCCGTTGTCAATAATTTTTGAGATTTCCGTTCCAACAATTAGGACTGTTGATAAAGTGGGTCATAGAGCTTGAGGAGTTTGATATTCAATTTCAACCCCGCCGAGCTGCAGCTGAGTTTGTGACAGAATTCACTCCCTCAAAAGAAGATAATCCCTCCCTTTTCCTACAACATCTGGCTCCACCTCAACGAAGTGGTCACTATTTGTTGATGGTTCATCCAATAAGCTTGGAAATTGGGTCAGGCTAATCTTGATCTCACTCGAGCAAAACAAACAGAAGTACGCCTCAAACACGATTTTAAAGCTTCAAATAATGAGGCCAAGTACGAGGATCTTCTTGCCGGACTACGCTTCGCAATCGACCTCGAAGTACATCATCTTTGAGCTTAGAGTGATTCACATCTGATCATTAATCAAGTCAATGGCCACTACGAAGCTAAATTCAACAAGATTATGGCATACCTGGCCAAGGCCCGATCTCTTATATCCATGTTTCAAGTTTTCAATATTCAACAAGTGTCAAGGGCAGACAATAGCTATGTAGATTCCCTTGCCATGCTAGCATCCTCAGAAGAAGACCACAGAATAGAAGACAGAAATATCCCCCTGGAGTACCTACACAGGCCCAATATTAAGGAAAAAGAACCAGTGGGAGAAACACTCTAGGTACAAACTTCACAGTGGATGGACCCATATATATCCTACCCCAAAAATGGAGACCTCCTAGCTGAGCGACTAGAGGCCAAGAATTTTATCTTGAAAGTGGTTAAGTATGTGCTCATCCAAAACGTTCTCTACAGAAGAAGTCTATCTCTCCCATACCTCAAGTGTTTAGGGTTAGCGGAGGCGAACTATGTTTTGAAGGAGATACACAAAGGTATTTGTAGAAATCACTCTGGAGGACGCTCACTCTCCCACAAGGTGCTATGATTAGGATATTACTGGCCCACGATGACTAAGGATGCACAGATGTTCATAAAAAATTGCGATCAATGTCAAAGATTTGCCAATATCCAGCATGTCCCCTCATAGGAACTCAGCTCAATTTCCAGTCCATGGCCTTTTGGACAGTGGGGTATCGATATTGTGGGATCCCTACTGCAAGGAAAGGGTCAATGTCACTTTGCGGTGATAACTATTGATTATTTCACCAAATGGGCAGAAACTGAAGCCCTAGCCACAATTTCTGAAAAGAAAATCATAGATTTTTCTTGGAAAGCCATTATATGTTGATTCGGAGTTCTGCAAGCAATCGACTCTGACAACGAAAAGTAGTTCGACTCAAATGGCTTCTGAAGTTTTGCTTCAACCTTAGAAGAAAGAACCATTTCTTGTCTCCAAGACATCCCTAGTCAAACGGACAAGCCGAACTCACCAATCACACACTACTTTTGAATACCAAGACCAAGCTGGAAGAAAAACAAAGTTTATAGGTTGAGCTCCTTCACGAAGTTCTATGGGCATATCGAACGATCCCTAGAAAATCCACAAGAGAGAATCCCTTTATGTTGACGTTTGGCACTGAAGCAGTCATTCCAACAAAAATAGGCCTTCCTTCATTCAAAACCAACACCACGATCCCCGAGTCAATGAAGGGGAATTGAGAGCTAACCTCGATGCCTTGGAAGAAACCCACAACCAGGCTACTCTTCACATAGCATCCTACAAACTACAGACTACTTGTTATTACTATAGGAGGGTGAAAGAGAAGAGGCAAAAATATGAGGAACTCATGCTAAAAAAAGAGTCATCAGTAGAAAAAGGCAAGTTATCCCAAATTGGGTATGTCCATACATCGTTGTCCGAGAAGTCCAACTAGGGCCTTGTCAATTAAGGAACTCCCAAGGAAAAATACTCCCTCACCCGTGGAATGCTGAGCATATTAAGAAGTACTATGTGTAACTAGCTTCTTGTTCAGATTGTAAAGAAAAGTTCAATCTTCTTTTGCACGCATTCCTTATTATCAAAGTGAACTGAGGTGAAGAACCTTCGAGGTTAGAGCCCACTAAGGGGAAAAAACCTTTTAGGGCTATAGCCGACCAAGGTGAAAGCCAACCGAGGCGAGAGCCCACCAAGGCGAAATCCCACCAAGGGACCAAAACCCTTCAGGGCAATAGCCGACCAAGGTGAAAGCCAACTGAGGTTAGAGCCCACAAAAACCGAGGCGAAAGCCCATAAAGGAAAATGCTCCAACCGAGGTGAGAGCCCAGCAAGGCGAAAGCCTACCAAGGTGAAAGCCCACCGTGGTGAAAGCCCTCATGAGGTGAAAGCACACAAAAGTGATTGTCCACTGAGGCAAGAGCCCACCAAGAGAATACCCTCCGAGGAAAGCTCCCACTAGGGTAAAATTACCAAAAAGGTCAAAAAACAAAGACAAATAACCAGAATCATCGATGAGCAGTCGAAAGAGACAAGTAAGCACATTTGATTCCAATCTTTTAAATTTTTATGGTTTACTTCAGAGAATGTTTAGAGAAATTTGATCAAAATGTTATAACTCTAAGGTCGGATCACATAAATAAAAGCTTCCAATCCTGAACGCTCTAGCAAAATTTCTAGCTTAGACAAATTTGATCACAATAACTTTGAGGTTAGATCAGCGAAAGAAAAGCTTCCAATTCCAAACGCTCTAGCAACATTTCTAAATTAGACAAATTTGATCACAATGTTACAGCTCTGAGGTCGGATCATGGAAAGAAAAGCTTCCAATCCCGAACGCTCTAGTAAAATTTCTAACTTAGACAAATTTGATCACAATGTTATTATTCTAAGGTTGGATCACGGAAAGAAAAGCTTCCAATTCCGAACGCTCTGGCATAGTTTTTAACATAGAAAAATTTGACTACAACCTTATATCTCGGACAATAGACAATAGAAATCAAGTTTTCAAGCACTCGAACGAAACTTTAAACTTAGAATATTTTCAAAACACATAATGAGCAAAAGAATAGATTTTTCATTAAAAGAAATGGATAAATACAAGTGAGAACAGAAAATGAGCAAAATAAAAGAGCCCTAGTCCTTCTTGACCCCTTCTATTTCCTGGTCCTCGTCTCCAGCTCCTTCAACCCAATCCACCTATTTATCTCCTCCTTCAGTCTCCACCTGGATGACGCAGAAGTCAATGCCTAGAAATTTGCAGAGGCTTGGACTAGGAAAGCTTCATACGCTCCTGAGTAAACCTGGCCAAAATTCATAAGATACTCTTCCCCCTCCTTATAGTCAGCCACGACCTTCGCCTCCTTGGCTATTATCTCCTTTCTTTCTCACTAAGGGAAAAGGTCAACTTGGAGACCTTTTCTTCCAGACTCTTGACCTTCTCTCCTAACTCCCTAGTATGCTCCAACTCCTTTAGACGGGCCTTTTTAGAAGTGGTGGCCCTATTAGTGTCAACTGCCGACTTCTTAGAGAAAGCATCTTTCTTCTTCGTAACTTCTCTACAAGTTTGTCCTTGTTGAGGAGATCGGAGTTCAGATTTGCTTCGAATTTCTTGAGCTTTAAGATAAAGGCCCTAGTGGCCTGGTCCCCTACAGTTAACAGAGATAGGAGTTATGTCAATTACCAAGATACAAAAAACATAAAAAAGAATGAAATAATAACTTTCAAAGGTAGAAAAATAAACATTGATACCTCGCTTATCTTCTTGCAACCTAAAGCATAAACTTTTGGAGGGCTCAATTCCTTCAGGTTCTCTACCGAATCTCTAGAAAGCCTGCTCTGAACCCAATCCACAAGGTTGACTGCAAGACCTGAGGGTATAGTCACCTTGAACTCCAAGGGACCCCTTCTAGAGGCAGCTGAGTGATCAGCGGTTCTCGCTTTCCTTGACAAGTAAATCACCGGGGTAGGACCTTTGTCCATCGCCACAACAGCCATGATTTCGGGGGTTTCACTAGAAACCCCGATCCCGGGAGTCAGACTTACCCATTTCGAGGTCTTTGCCTTCTTTGTCGGGGGAAGGGATTTGGCTTTCAAAGCCATCGTGGCCTTCTTATCCAGAGGCAAACCCAAAGACCCTGAACCACAAAACATTTCAACAACCAGATAAGGAAATGAATTTTGAAAAATTACTTCCCAAAAGAAAGTTAGGGCAAGAAATCATTCTTCTCTTCTGCCATCAAGAGTTGGAAATCGTGACAAGAAAATTTTTTTGCGCGCTCAACTTGCTTCAAAACTTCTTCGCTGAGATCTGTTCTCGCTGCTGGAATAATAAGAAAATAATTAGGAAAATGGGTAATGAAATTGCAAATGTAAAACCCATAGTGGGAACTCATCATAGGGGATTGATATGCCCCACACTCTAGGGTACTGAAGCACGATCTCCGGACTATCCCTTATTTGGGCCAAACTCCCAATCCCTAAACAAAAAGAAAAACCAAGGCTTCCAATTCTTGTTTGAATCAGGAAGTCCCGAGACCAAATTAGGGATCCCCGGTTGCATACTCACGTAGAAATAACCTTTTTGTGCAAACTCTTTTACTCTGTAGTAGTGTACAAACTCCTCTAAATTAATAGAATGACGCCACCACTACTTAATCCCCACAAGGCCATTAGACCATTAAGGGTCTTTTAGGCGTTAGCCACCAGTTGATAAAGGGACAGTCCTTGCTATGAAAGGAGGATCCGGGAACCGAAGTCTAGCCTGTAGGGCCGACTCCGGGATACAAATCTTTTCATACGAAGAAGTGCAAGCTCGTTCATGTGCTGATGGCAACTGTACCCTCACAAAAACTGGCAAGCTATATCGATTTTTCAAAGAAACCACATTATCCTCAGTATAGCAACACTCTATTTCATTGCCTCCCAAAGAGACGACTTCTCGAAAGAAAGAGAAAAAGATTGCTCAGAACTCCCATCTCCCTAACATGTAGATTCAGTACGCTCTGAATTTGCATCGGGGTCAGAAGAAATCATTACAATATCCTCACTAGCCCCACCTGATATGCACCTTTACCAAGAGGAACGGTGGAGTTACGATGTTTGGTGAAAGCTTCAACAGCTTCCTTAGGAGAAAGCTCTAAAAGCACACGTCTAAAATCGAGGGTTTCACGTGAAAGCTTACCAAGAAGATCGGGGGGTTGTATGGGCTGACGATGCTCTCAGGATCACTACTACTATACACTAGTAGGGCTTGATACTCATAAAGGAGAAAGAAGAAAGAAAGAAATAGGTCTACCCTCTCCTATGGAGTCTGGAAGTAAAGACAGAAAAACCCAAAAACAAAGGAAGAAGGAAAAGAAAGGATCAGGAGAGGATACTTATAACCAACACCAAGGGTCTAGATTCGTTTAATCAAACAGATGGGAGCCTAAAGGTTAGATCCATACCAGACTTGGCAACACGTGGTAGCGGTTACTAAACATGCGTTGTTTAAAAAGACAACGTCAAATAAAATTCCTAAGCGACCAAAGAGGTCACAAGGAAACGGGGGCCTACGGATGGATATAATCCTTACTTCGGCCCAGACTTCGAAGCCCGGTGAACGGTGGTAATCTCAACTGGCAAGATAATCGATCTACATCAGCCATTAACTACATGAGGACAGTCAGGAAGAATATGACAATTGGCATAGCATGTCTAAGACAACACGTGGGCTGTCACCATGCTGAGGCAAGCCAAGAATAGAGGCTCTTGCATGACAATAGCTTTATACACATTCAACCATGAATGATTACTCATAATCATTACCCATCAAAGCTAAAAACACACTCAACATCCACTATAAAAGCCCTCATAAATGAATGGATAAGGTAAGGAAAATTGATAGAGAGAAAACTTTCTCTTTCTCTCTCTTTATCTTTAAACTTGATAAATATTTTATTCTGCTAAGCTAACTTTGGTATTGGAGGTGGTTCGACTGGGACCACACCGATCCCCTACTCTTAATTTCTTTTGATAGGACCAGAGTCAATTCACAACTATTGCTTGAGGTTTGATCTCTGAACTCAGAACACATATTTCCGACCTCATTTACTAATTGCTCCACCTATGGGTGCAACTTGGGCCGACCAACCCGAATTCAACCCTGAGCCTAACCCAAAAAAATAGGGCTAGGGTTAGAATTTTTAATACTTGGGTTGGGCCTGAGCAAAAAAACTCCAACCCGAAATGAATTTGGGCAAGCCTTGGGTTGTCGGGTTCAACCCGAATATTAAAATCGAGTTGAACCCGAATATACATAAATATATAAATATATTTAACTAGGGTTAGTATTTATCTTCACTCTTTAGAGTCCAGACTTTCACTTCACTTCAAGTCTTCACCCCTGCGCCTCCATCACTCTCAGATCCCTCTCTCACTCTTCACTCCTCCCTCTCTCAGCCTCCCTCTCTCAATCGTCAATCGTCTGAGTCGTCTCAGAATCTCAGCCTCCTTCTCTCACTCGTCACTCCTCCTTCTCTCACTCCCTCTCACTTTATCTGTGTCTCGCCTTTCATCTCAGATCACTTGAAAAATTAGATCTACACTTGAAAAAATCAAATTTACACTTCAAAAAATCAACTCGAATTAAGTAACCCAAGCTCAACCCGATTTTTAACCTGAAATTAGTCTGAATTAAGTAACCCGAATTCAACCCGAGCCCGCCCAAATTAGACTCGGGCAATACTCGGGTTAAGTAGCTCGAGTAAGGTAGGGTTAGGGTTGAAGATTATATACCCAGGGTTGGGCTAGAGTTAACCTCTCAACCCGCCCAAACTGCCTAAGTTGCACCCCTAGCTCCACCAAGGATATTTCCCTAGATACCCTTCTCGAGATCGATTATATCATCGGTGTTTCATTGTTCACGTCCACGTATCATGCTCTAATACAAGTATTGTTTCATGTCCCGTCAGTAAGTTAACAATTAAACTTATTCTATTTAAAAGATTTATCTATTATTTAAGAGACATCAACTTAATAGCTCTAAAAAAATTAAAATACCAAAAGATTAAATTCCAAAACATAGGAAGAGCCGGACCTATCTTGTTGTCGATTCGAACTCCCAGAATTAAGCACTTCCAAGAAACCCCCTCCCATAGATGCCATTTTGCTCATAGAATTGCTATTTGAAAGATCATGGAGGTTACCACCGAGCGGTTGATTTAATGGGTAAGAACTTGAATTTTTTGAATATTTAAAGTCTAGAACAGTTGCTCGATTGTGACAATCTGGTGGAATTAAACTTAATTTTCAATGTCTAGGGAACATGGTAAGACCTTAGCTTCAACTATGGCTGTTAATCAAACTTAGCTACTCGAGCTTGGCTTGAGTTTAACTCGTTCAGGCTCGGTTCATTTTTTAAACGAGCCCAAACTTGAACAAGTTTTTAGGCTCGTTTAGAAAACAAGTCCTACAAGCTCGGTTCAAACTCGACAGGCTTGACTCGTTTATGTGCAAATACTCGGGCTCGGCTCGGGTTCGACTTGTTTTTGGCTCGTTCAGGCTCAACTCGCTTCTTAAACGAGTCGAACTTGAACAATTTTTTAGGCTCGATTAAGAAACAAGCTTTTCAAACTCGGCTCGGACTCGTTCGACTAACAACCCTAGCTTCAACCCGATATAGGTACTGTAAAATCTCCTATATAATTTTGCGGTGATGAGGGATCTCTGACAAATATGTAAGTAAACTATCTATATATCTATTTTTAATACTAAAAAGAAAAAAGACCATGGAGGTTATCTACAACCGAAAAAATTGTTGCCTTTTTTTTTTTGGGTGGAACCTTGACGGTGCGAGGAAGATTTTATTAATTAAAAAATTAAATTACACCTAGCCAGGGGGACGTATGTACCTTACCCCTCGATGCAATCTAATTACATGAAGAATAAAATAAAGAAGGCAAAAATGCATGCTTAGTACAAAGAATGGAAAAATAAAACCTAAGCATACTGCCTAAATAAATGAGTGGACCAACAAATGTAATGTTGCATATATTTCTTGAGCTGCGAGCTGGAGCTAAGAGCTGTGAACATGAGTTGAAAGCAATGGCAGTTGAGTGAATGCAGAGTTGTGAGCTTTAGTTGGGAGCATTGGCAGCTGGAAACAGGAGCTGAGGGTAGCAGCAGATGAATTAAAGACAGCGGCTGATATGAGCTATGAACAACAACTGTCTTAATCTGGGAGATAAGCTAAGAGAGCTGCTTGAGCTGGAAGATAAAGCCAAGGGCATAAATAAGCCGTGAACAGGAGCTAGGAGGATGAGCTGAGAAACAAATTCAAGCTGAGAGCCAATGGTCTGATAAGTTTCTGAAGTTGAAAAGTCGTATGAACCGAATGGCCTATGATAAGCCATGCGAACGGTCTGTGATAAGGCAATTGAAAGACCTTCATAAGGCAACCCGACCATCAAAGTGGTTCCTGGGAGAATGAAACAACGCTCTGAAAAACGAAAGAGACTATGTATAGTCTCTGAATGAAAATCAGAGATCTTAGAACAACTGAAAAGCTTCCATCCTCTGTCAAATCCTTTATTGCAACGATCACGGTTGAAGATGAATATCCAGCATTTGAAGAAGATGTAAGCCTGTTGTGTAGAAGTCCAGTGCAGTTTCTAACAGAGCATCCCACCTAAGACTTTCAGAGGAGCAATGAAGCGAAAGAGAGACCAGTAGGAGAAGAATGATAAATGCAAGACAAAAAATTCCAAGATTTGCAGAGAAGAAGGACCCAGGAGAAGTCTGAGAAGCCAAGAGAAACCAGAAAAAGAGCCTTCCAGCGAAGAAGATGAATGCCTAGCAGTTCTGTTGATACAACAACTCTGCCTTGAAGATCCAATGGAGCTTGAAATAGAAGAACTCAAACACAGCAGAAAACCACCAAGAAGATGAATAACCAGCTACTCTGAAAAGCATGAGAATCCCGCTAGAAGTCCAAGTGATCCAAAGATGAAAAAAATTCCACCAAAGTATCGGTAAGAAGAAGCACATCCATTTACACGACCATCCAACAACCAGTAGACACATGTAAGACATAGCTCCTTCTCCTTTTTCCATATGATCAATAAGAGCCTTGTGAGAGTCTAGCAGTAAGAAATAAGCAATCCAACAGACACATCAGAAAAGGAAGAATCAAGAACAAAGTCCAATTGAAGGTGATGCCCCGAGAATACCAGAAGCTCTTGCATTGATCCAGAGGAGGAAGGGAAGGCAAACATGTGCTTGCCATAAACTTCTCAATTGGACTTTCTTTATTCATTGAAAAAATATCCCTCATGTAAAGGGATGAAAATGTAATATGGGCTGTATAAACGGACTTTGGTATTTGTTTTGATATTGGGATGAATTTGCCTGCTCTGCATATGAATGTTTCATAGTCTAATGTAGAACTTTAACCTTAGAACGAAGAGACTTGATTTGCCTCAGATCCTGTAGTAAGAGCTATCTAGTATGTAGATGTAGAGAATGGGAAGAGGTATGAGTATGGGAGGCATTGTCACAGACTCCTTGGTTGGCCAAAGAGTCTGCAACTGCGTTACCTTCCCTATAGGAATGTTGTATTTGGTATTCAAAACTTTGTAGTATAGAGAAAATCTTGCGAAATAGTGCCAAAAATTTCCAAGATAACTTAGACTGCTGCCTGACTAAGTCCACAAGGACTTGAGAGTCTGTTTCAATGATCAAAGGATAGACCCCCCAAACCATGATCTTGTACAAGCAGTAGACCATCCAATAGGGCAAGGATTTTAGCTTCCATATTCGAGCAAGTTCCATAGTAGTATGATCCAGCTAGAACCATTTGACCCCACTCATTTCTTAAAATCACCCCACCACCTGCCTGACCTGGATTGCCCTTTGAGGCTCCATCTGTATTTAACTTAAGCCATCCCTAGGGAGGAAAGACTCAGCTAATCCATTGAGCACTCCTAAACACCTTGGTACACAATTTGACATTAAGAGACTGAAGCACATACTGTTCATAGGCAGTGTCCATAACCTTGGGCTTGAAAATACTCACTTGTAGCCTGAGTAGATGAATGATAAGAGAGAACAAAGAATTGATAGGCTGTTTTTGGTTTTCAAAGACTCTATAGTATCGTTCTTTCCATAGTTGCCAGTAAACCATCAGGGATATTCCTCTTATTAGAGCATGACTTCTAAACTGCTAGTATGAGTTCTACATAACCTGCTGAACCTGGACAGAGGGGTCTCTGAGGGAAACACCTGAAAACCAAACATTCAAGCAATCTTGGACCAAAGTTGCGAGCTGAATTGGCAAGAAATAAATAAGTGAGTGGCGGATTCCTCCCCACAGTAACATAAAGGGCATTTGCTTGCCAATGAGACTCCCAAAGACTTAAATTTTAAGTCTAATGGAAATGCATTCCTCATAAGCTTCCACCCAATTAATTGCGCACTAGGAGTAGAGTGTTGCTTCCAAATTCTAATAGCTAGGTCATCCTACGTACCCCTTCTTCTAGATAGATCCCAAGCTGTTTTGATAGTGAAATTCCCCAAAGTAGAAGGCTGCCAAATGAGCTTATCCTCTTGCTCAGAGAATATAACTCCAGAAGAATGAACCTCTTGCAGTAAATTCTGGTCTAAATGTGTCACACCTTGAAGCTTCCATTGCCCTTGAACAATTAGCTCAGATAGTTTAGGGAAATTGACTGGTGCAATTGAGTTTCTAAGGATGAAGGGGCCTCCACCAGTCCAGTTATCACACCAGAAATCCACAGTAGCACCTGAACCCACAAGCTTCTTGAAATGCTTAACAACCTCTTCAAACCATGGAGATAGAACTTTAACACATTTGGATTGTACCCAATTGTTGTGCAACAACAAATGCTTGTCTCCTAAATATTTGGCTGAAAAGAATGAAGACCAAAGAGAGTTATTTAGTAATAAGTTCCATACTAGCTTCATCCTAAAGGAATTTTGGACATCCTCAAATTTCCTAATCCCCAATCCTCCTTCAGATAGTGGCAATGTAACAGACTCCCATGAAACCAAATGTCTCTTCCTTGTATTCGTCTTATTAGACCACATAAAAGAAGACATAGCAGCATTCATTCTAGCAATAATACCCTTGGGCAGATTTAGAGAAGCTAGCAAATGTATGGGAACGAGCACAACACAGATTTGATAAGGACCACTCTACCCATATTAGAAAGCATCTTAGCATACCATCCCTCTAACCTTGACCGAAATTTCTGTAGTATATCTTCAAAATAGAGGAGTTTGACTCTCCCCCTAATAATTGGACAACCCAAGTTGGTAAGAGGACATTGTTTAAGAGGGATGTTTGCAACCTGCGATAACCTGTTTCTCCTTGCCACTGGGATTTTAGAAGAGCAATAAAGAGAACTTTTCTGCTTGTTCACTCTCCGCCCAGAAGATTATTCATACCTCCTTACAAAATTCAAAAGATTAGTCATAGATCGCTTGTGCCCCTTCAAAAAAATGAGAGTATCATCTGCAAACAATAGATGACTTGCCTTGGTTAGAGTGATTCTGTTGAATTGATTTGGCGATGAGCTCACAATCTGAGACTTCTGCTACTTACTTTCTGAAAAAAATTTGGTATAATACCTCTAAAATTTATTATTTTAAATAATATTTTTCTAATTTTTATAAGTTATTTTATAATCAAAAAATTTATTATTTTTTGTGGTTGATTTATCACTATTGTGCATATTTTTATTACATTTATAATAACTATTTTTATCATTTTTTTTTATACAAAAAAAATATCACTTTTGTGAGTGATTTACCACATGTATTGGTATTTTTATTACATTTGTAGATATTTTTATCACTATTGTGGTAACTATTTTTACCATTTTTTAGGTACCACGACAATGATAAAAACTCTCACAAATATAATAAAAATAATCACAAATGTGATAAATGGAGTAATGGCATCAAAAATTTATTTTCCATACCTAGTTAACTCCCCCTTATGGTATACATAAGTATGTAGTACAGTAGTAGTACGAGGCAGGAGTGGAGTATGTCAGTATGGGACAGTATGTGTGGTATCTTTAGGTTTCTTTTTTGTTCCCCACATTTCATGGCTGCATTTATTTGAATCTAACTTATTTCAACTTGTTTGATCATATTTTGATGTAAAAAAAACGTGCCAGTAATCATTGTTAGGAAATGTGTAATTAAAAAATAATCACGTTTCTAATTTCTGTTACTATTACTATTGCCAATTACACTCGCATCTGTTATAAAGTTAATGTTCTTGTTACGGTGACTGTTACCATTATTTAAAACTATGCACTAAACTCATAAGTTGTTTTATATTTGGTTGATAGTGGCCCCATTTTCGATGGTGGGGTCCCAAGAAATATGAGGAACAGATAAAAATTCAAGTTACAGTCTTCCAACTTCAGTACGTGTTCTAGTTTGGCAGTAGTATTTAAGAGATATGATTGAAAGTGCCATACAAGTGGAGAATGCATGCAAGTGATTGTTGCAGGGGACTTTGGATTATATGGTGCATGGGCCTTAGAAAATCTGCTAGTGTGGGCATTTGCTTTCATTTGGGTGCATAAGGTCGTACTTCGTAGTCAAACCGGCCTCAACTAATTGTAACTCTGATAATTTCAGCACTCAGCTCTTTGTTTTTTTTTTGAGCGTGTATATATACAATATTATTTGGTTTTACAAGTCTTTTGATGCTAAATATAAATAAATCACCATTTCTTTGTGCAGAATATATATTTTTTCGTTTGAGGCATCGGTTTAGTAGGTATGCACACAAACTTGAGTTCAACCCAAAATTTTTAGTACTTTGGTTGAACTTTTTAATATTTGGGTTGGGTTTGCACAAAAAATCCTAACCTGAATTGGATTTAGGCAATACTTGGGTTGAAGCTTCATTTGATGAGTTCAATCCAAACCTAAGCCCGAATTTATGAAATTAGGTTCAACCCATATTCAATCCGAAATTTAAAGAATAAATGGCTAAAAGTCATTTATGAGAGCTATTAGAAAACAACGAGTTAAGTTGGCCCCTCTCTCATATGCGACAGATAATCTACTATTTAGTGAAATTCAGTAAAAGTATAATAGAAAAATCTAAGAAATCTAAGATTTGCATAAAATATAATGAGGAAAACACGACATAGTATGAACTAATCTAAGAATTTTCATCACAAAGAAAACATTCATTATTTCCACCCAGAGAATATACAAATTAACAAAAACTCTTAGACTACAATGATAGTATCTACAAAGCATTCCAGTCCAAACCATCAACCACCCAAAAACAAAATAAAAAAAAAGTAGAAACATATGTAATGCTTATTGTCATATGACAGATTTTTGCACTTCCAGGAGATTTTCATCTACATAATGGCATGCCTCTTGGCTCTCTTGGCCTTTAACTGATCAGATAGTGTCCTCTTTCTGGTTTCGTCGGCCTTCAGCTTGTGAATGCTCTCCACTAGGACGCGCTTGTTCTTGAACACATTTCCTTTCACCTTCATGTACATGTCGTGGTACATGTGCCTGTCAATCTTGTCAAATTCGCGGTACTTTCGCAGCAAGCGTCGCAACACTCTCATCCTTCTCATCCAAACAACCTTCGTTGGTAGCCTTGCTTCTCTTGTTCCCTTTCGCTTTCCTTGTCCAGAGTGCCTTCCCTTCCTCTTTGCGTCCATGGCTTCTCGAGCATGAGATCGTGAGTGTATTTTTGTAGGTCTCTTGATGATGAAGCCATCTTTTATGAGCTTTCTTATGTTCATCCCTGCAAATAATTATGCATTGTTGCACATCATTCTTAACTAATGCAACCCTCATTTTGGTGAGTGACGATTTGTGCATAGTTATTTTAAAGGTGTCAATCAAGTCCTCTTGTACCATATACATGTTGTGTCATTTCAAACTATTTTGTGCTCGTATGAATATTATGCAACTCTAAAATAATGCATACACTAGCGGATAAATAAATGAAAAAATAAAAAAAATACTCATTTTATTCGTACAATATTAGCTAAGCAGCTAATTATTTGTGCCTAACACTAACCCACTCATATATTATTCATGTTAGATGGTTGTATCATTTTCATATAACATTGTGCCGATTTCATGTTGTATTTGCATTAATGAATACAATTAACACTTATAATTGATTGATTACACAAGTTTTATGGATGATTCTCGCATCTATGGGACTTGTATCATTTTTCTTTTACATTTGGGCAATATCGAATCATTGTACCTATGCATTTTTTGGACTCATAATTTCAATTGTCTCGGATGCAAACAATTATCTACGAATCACGTGCATCAACTAAATACGAAATTTTATGTAACTAAAACTCGAATTGAGACATGAGTTTATGCCTGGCCAGTTCAACCGTTGAACCAACCCATACTAGTTGAGTTATAACAACTGAACGAAAAAAATATTGAGCAATGATCGATATGGTTTTGTAGTTGATAGAATCAGAAGTAATGCAAGCAAGTGAAGTAAAAGAGAGTTAAACATACTAGAATTGGCCATGGACATATCACTTGTCTCGTTTGGGTCTATCCAAACCTTTCCCTTGCCGCAGTTGAGTATGCTGGCTGCTAGCCGCTTCTGCAGCTTCAAAGACACCATTCTTCTGTTCTTTCCTTTTTCAAATGGTTTGGTTGATGATGTTCTTCACAACTCCAAATATATATAGTGTGAGTTGTAAGAACCGTAGGCCAAATATCGAAACAACAATGCTACTTAGCATTTTTCAAATCCAAAGAGTTGAAGTTGACCCCTTTGAAAATGTCTAATGCATTATTTCTTGGGAGCCAAGTAAAAATGTGGTAGATGTTTCCCACGTAATTGGTCTGACTTTTTAGTTGCTGAAATTTGGAGATTTCTCTTTACTTGGGGCCAAAGAAATAGGGCTACTTTTAAACAATAAAGAAATAGGCGTAATTTCAAACAAGTAAAACAGAACTTCAAACGTTAATGAAAATTAGTCTAGGTATGCGTAAATTGATCCGAATATTTCTGACCGTTAAACTAAAAAAAATAAAAGAGTAATACTATTTCGATATAAAAATTTGACATAATAATGTGGCTTCAAAGGAATCATTTGATCAACATCAAGTTTCAATGTTTGATGGAGTTTACAGTGAATCCAAATGTCACAGTAAATTATATCAATAAATTATGTCAGTAAATTAGGTCTATAACATTGCTTAAAATAAAATAATAGGGAAGTGGGTGTTATGTTCTACTACTGGCATTAACATGGTAATAGTATAGGAACCTCATGTCTCATGCAGCAGGGGCACGTTTGTTTTCAGGATTGCTATGTAAGGTATTGAGAAATGTATTCTTTGTATTTTTAATACTAATGAAAATTAGTATCGTTAATAGAAAGTATTATAATCATCTCCCATGTTTATTAGTTCAATAGATATTACAATGAGTCTCACAAATAACAATCTATTCTATCACATCTTGTATAACAAATGTACAATTTTACTCTTAAGATCATCTATTATATTACTCTATTCCAGATGTATGTACAACAAAAAATTGTTAAAAAAAAAAAACAGGTGATATTGTATGCTTAAACATAATATAAGAAAAAATTCAAAATAATATTTTTTTAAAAAAATTAAAAAAATCGGTGACACCTTACGCTTAAACATAATACAAGGAAAAAAAAATTTAAAATCAGATTTTTTTTGAAAAAAAAATTAATAAATTTTTTTTAAAAAAAAAAAACCAGTGACACCGTACGCTTAAACATAATACAAAGAAAAAAAATTCAAATCAAAATTTTTTAAAAAAAAATTAATAAAACTTAAAAATAAAAAACCGTTGGTGGCCAAAATCCCATACTAACATTAAAGGCCGAAGCACAATTCAGTCATTAATCTCTGTAATACCATTGGTGGCCAAAACCCAAAAAATAATACCACCTCCTAAGTGATATTATATAAACTCATGTATATGGATTTTGGTAAACTGTAGCTAACGGGTCAGTATTGTGACTCGAAAAATAATATCACACGAAAAAGACAAACAAATAAGGTATTACTGAGTCTCACGTACTATTTTTCTTAATCTCACCTTATACCACCATTATCCTTTAAACAAACATGCCATACTAGATGTTTTAGATTTTATTTTTTGTACTCAAATGTCGCAATCGAATGATTAGTTGAGGATTGAGAACCAGTCGGTACCCAAGTTTTCTATTGTCGTGTTTCACTGGTCGCATAAATGCCCAATTATTCATTTTCTTTATCAATAAACTAGTTTCATTGTCGAGCACGAAAATCAATTAAACTAAGGGGATAAAGCTAACTACTGTTGCCCAAACCCCAGCAACTCCACTGCTGTACAAACTGCAGCCCATCCCTGTCACAGAAAACAGCCCGTTTTGTATATTAGAACCCAACCCAATTTTTTTTTGATCAGAAAAAAAAAAAAACCCCAATTTAGATATAGCCCAATAGTGTGGGTAGAGGATGTTATGTACCCCCCAAATCCACCCAAAGGGTTCGTTAGTTCCCTCACTATATCATTATATTTTTAGTAAATTAAGCTATGGTCTCTCTTTTAGTGTGTAAATTAGGTTTACTCCTAGTAGATTTTTAGTATATAAAAAGGTTCTCCTTATTTTTAAAAACTTTGGGGTCCCTGTGTTGGTAGGGTTGGGTAGTTATTGTATATTTATTACCTATTTTGCATTCATCACAATATTTCAGCCTAAATTTGAGAGATGCGAGTGATATATGAAGTGATAGATGGATCTAAGGGAAGCCATGGTTGTGACAAGGACTATGATGGAGAAGTGTGGGTGGTGGTGGAGGATCAACTGTCCAAGTTCTACCCATCTGATGTCCAGTTTATAGAGCTTCACAGTAATTGAGCAGGTGATGATGATCTTGCTATTGTCACTAGTCTTGGAATAATAAATGGCTGAAGTTACATGTTCATGGGTCATCAAAAGGGTAGAAATACAAAGGAGAATATTGAACGCAACTTTGGGATGCCTACATCTCTTGGGTATGTCTTTAGGTAGATGAAATCCTTAATTTTGAATTGTGTCTGGTTTTATGTACTTGTGTACCTGTAATGGCGTATATGTAGCTTTTTCTAAATTAAATATTGATGTACCTATCTCGTGGATGTATATATTCATTTAATGTAACTGAATGATCGTGTATGTTGTTCGTCATATATGATAAGTTATGTACCTATATAAACACGTATATTTTTATTGTGTATATGTTGTGTACTTATTTGACAATTTATATACCTGTCTGACGATTTGTGTTTATAGAGAAAATTAGTGTACTTGTTTAACGATTTCTGCGTACCTTTTTGACGATTTGTGTTTATGAAAAAAAATGTACATGATGGTGAAGTAGCTTTTTAGAATAGGTGTTTAAATTAGGTGATGGTTTTAGGACCTGGTTGGGTAAGGGCTGGGGTTATCCCACATCAGATAGTCTTAGGGTGTATGTGTGTTTAAATGGATGCTATGACCCTCACACTTTTAAGTGTGAGTAGTTGTAGTTACCCTATGTTAAAAAAAAAAATAAAATAAAAATTATGTGATGGTATTATTGTTATTTTTTGCAATTTTAAAGGACGTTAGTTATGTCTATTACTTTGACTTTTCAACAGAGACCTAATTCAAAAGGAAATTAGCGAGTGAGTATTTTTTTGGAATCCTACTGGGCTTAGGGACCGACCTCAAAAAATGTCTAACGATTTTAGGGAGCAATATTATTGAGACTTAATTTGAGAACTTAATGCATTATGATCATTGCATTGACGGTAAATAACAATATTTAATGAAGTTTACAATTAATTCAATGATCACAATTCATTAATTCTATAAATTAATTCCATAAATTAGGTACAAGTAGTATTATCAATTTAGAGGTGAACTTAACAGTGGCAAATGGATGGGCGGATCAATTTGATATTATTTTTAGTCATACTTGTTCCTCATGGACATGTTTTAACTTAGCTCAAGTCACGGTTGTAGTCGTTGAGGAAGTAGTCGTTACAAGACTAGACACTCTGTAGCAAAAAATAAAAATAAAATGGATGGATGGATGAATAATGACATGGGTCTAAATCAATTTCAATTCCCAACTCTTTTTTTTTTGCTACAGAGTATTTAGACTTGTGTCGACTATTCCCTCGAGCTTTAAGTCAGCCACCATAATTCAAGCTAGTTTAAAGAGACCCTAACCTTTAGGGGGGATGGAAAGTATTGAACTTGAGACCTCTTATTTATAAGAGTGCAGACTTGACAACTGGATCACCCTAAAGATTTTCAACTCATTTTTTGACCAGTGTAATAAATGAGTTACAACGGCTCGGGATTAATATAGGTTAGGTTAACCCATTAACTACATCACCACCCAAAAATGCACCACCACCACTACAAATACCATCGCTGCAGCATCACCAACACCTCCGCCAACCCTTGTCTAACAAGAATTTTTATTACAGGAATAGTATTTTATTGGTTACTCTAGCTTCAGAAATGCACACCAATAACCAAGTCAGAGAACTAATTACAGTAGGTGCAGAAATTATCATATCTCATAGGTAACTTGGCTTTCAAAATATATTGCCAAATATAAAACCAAATATTAATGATGATGGTACATAAAAAAACATTCAGTTACAAAATCTACTACAGAATCATCTATTTTAGAATCCAACTTTTTTTTCCCTTTCTTCTTTTGTAAATCACACTGATCAGGGCTTGATATTTGCATGTTTCATGTCAAATCCTGCAAAAAATCAACAATTTCATATGTTACAAGAAGACGAATAAGGAAAACAAGATAAAAGCAGAACAGAAAGAAGGGTGTGTTTTTTTTGTACTGGATGAATTCCACGTTAATTTTGGCATCGGGGGAGTTAGAAATGGCTGCAAACGCATCATTCGACATGATAATAGTCGCAGGGCATGGCCTTCTAGGGCAGAAGTCGACCACCTTAACGTCAACAGTGCCATCCTTGCATGGCTTGTTATTGCCGCTCAAGCACCTTATTCTGTAACGCCGGCCACACGCTGCACCATTATCCCACAACCCTTCACTCACTGCAACAAATAGATTTCCTGGTGGGAATTGATCTGCTCTGTTGCCATTGCACTTGGTAGCTACACAAAAATTGATCGAGTAAACGTCAAAATGGACCAACCTTCTGTTTTGTTTTTGGGACGATTCTTCGTAATATAAGAAAAATAGGGTAAAATTTTCTTGTGGACGGATGATTTTATTTTCTTCAAGTTGAGAACAATTTGTTCTTTCGGCTTGAGCTTGTTATGCATGTATATACAGATCTGGATGAACTTACGTGTATATGGAGGATCATAAGAAGTGGCCGTGCCTATGTCTCCATGGACTAGTCTTATGTCATTGCCCAATATACTTAATATAATCGCGATAATTAGGAGAACCATAATGAGGGAAGCAAAGCACAATGACTTCTGCACAATGGGTCCTTGCTGAGGTCTAATTTATAGTTGGGGATAAGACTCTCTCTCTCTCTCGTATTGCTTCATCGTGGAGAACCGCATTACAACCTCGGAGAATACTATACAATTAACTTCAGTAATGCTACACTGACCAAATTTGGTCAGTGTAACATTACTCAGTTAACTTTGGTTTTTTTTTTTTTTTTTAAACCAAGGCTATTATGTTATTTGTATTTAATTTATTTATCTAAATCCACTATTGACAATAACACGGTAGGTTAATTAGGTCAATAAATCACATTAAACAATATAACAATACAATTTTGATTTAATTTGAGAACCTAATACATTATTGTTGGGATAGTGGACTCCGCCTAATATTAAATCCACTACTCAATAAACGGCAACAATACATTAGATCCCTAAATTGTATCCTACTATTTGTTCAACGATAATCTATACTATTAAGAAAAGGAAACGGTGAGGTTTAGTGTCCTCTCTTTTTATTGGTAGTTATAGTTATTAGTAGTTAAGTAAAATTCAATTACTGATATTCCATATTTTATAATAACTTTTCCTCCAACTACATTTAACCATTTAGCTTTATATATTCTAAGTTCTTTCCACTTCTACATCTTTTTTCTTGTTCTTATCTGCACACGGATACAATGTCTACACGATCCTTAATAATATATTACGTCTCTAAATTAACCATCAACAATATTGATGAATCTTTAAAATTCAAGAATTCAAGGAAGAACCAAATGCTGCTACAGAGATGGCATATTCCAGCTACCTGCTAAGACTCTGGGCACTAACAACACACTCATTACATATACACCCTTAGCGGATGTTTTTGTGGTAGTTTTTGACTTTTTGTACACTCTATTCAAGTATAACAATTATGCTTGTACATGGAAGAGTAATGCTACAAAACCTAAATAAAATTCAAAAAATTACAATCCAAATACATTTAAGTTTTTTTGGGAAGGTAAATAAACTTTTTTTGATAGGACCCACTCATCCCACACTCATCCAATAAATGATATACATTTAAGTTTTAACTTTGGGGTTTTATTTGAATTATGTAACATTTTCTGTACATGGAATTTACACAGATGAATGAAGTTTATTTACCTTCCCAAAAAAAGTATATTTAATTTTTTTTACTCAAATTCATACCCAAAATTTTAATGGTAAGATTTCATCTTCCTTTAAAGATCCGATGATTATATTTTTCTTAAATTTGAGTTTATCGTCATTTAAATTTGAGTTTCTATTAGAGAGGTCTATACCAAAATAAACTTTTTATCCCTTTTTTTTTTTTAAACTCAAATTTGGATAAAGGTTTAATTTTTTATTGGAGATGCTTGATATCATTTGAATAATTATTGATTACATGCATGCGTGCCGTGTGTGGAGATGAGATCAAGTATCCTTACGTCACTTTTAATCTCCTTCTTCTTCCGTCTCTAACTTGGCCACTTTGTTAGATCTCTTCAGTTGAAGCTGATACATATCATCAAGCCAAAAATAGAGTTTCAGAGGCCTACGGCAACTAAAAAGCGTCCTCCATCCACTAAATTACAGGTTTTCTTGGTTGTCCACTAAAGACAGTAGTCTCCAAACGAATTACAATTTAAAGTAAGAAAGAAGAGACAACATTGTAAGCGGCCATTACATCACCTGCAAGATCTGGGTTCCAATATGGTCTGCACCATTTGACCACACACTAAAACATGTGGGTTTTTGGATTGTTCTTCATTTAGTTGACCAACTTTTTAGTTAGAGAAAAGTAAGCCCATTTTCTCTCTCTAATTTCTTATCTCCTACACTTTATATCGGGAAACAAATTGTTCAGAAAACTAGAGTAATGTTATTGAGATCTAATGTATTGTAAGTATTAGATTAACGATAAGTCTCATCATTACATGAAGGTCACTATCAATTTAATGATCAGAATATATTCAGTCTCTGAATTTAGTTTGTAGCATTAATTATTGGAAAATTTATTGTGTCGCGTGACTGATTCTAGTGCTTTCAAACTCAACGATTACTCGGAAAAGAAAAAATAGGAGTAGTATGTGCTTTGTAACTTCTGCCTTGGGGTGTCAGGGAACATTTAAGAGTTAATTATCCAACCACAAACTTATTCATAATATTGCAGTTTTGAAACTTATTTATTAAATTATCGTTATTTTTTTTAAAATGTGTTTTGTAAACACGCTTTTAATGAAAAGCCTCTGAAAGAAGCAAACACCCTTGGAATATTCCAAGCTGATGACGTAGAAAAGAGGCCATTAGTCGCAGGCTTCTATTTGATTGAATCATCTCTCTACGAAGAAAAGGAATAAATTAAATGAGCATTCACTGAGATTTTTCTATTAGTGCAGGGGTGCCAGTAGGAGGTGGTTATCATTGATTGATGTCAACAATAGGGTTTACTTTGTCATTGGCTCGGAGATGTGAGGCTGCTATGATATTTGTGCTCCAATTTAGTGCCGAGGGACCAAGGGGATGCGAATTGTCTTGTCACAGGTGAGTGCTCTCGCAATTGCCAATAACATGGCATATGTGAGGTCTGATGGTTGACCTTTACTTGTGCAAATTGTGCCAATTCCAATACCATGATTGGGATGGTTCGATTTCCCATATACTCTTTCCTCCTCTAAGGTGATAGAAGTGCATCCATCTAAACCATAACCTCCTTTTGTTTGAGAGAATAAGCCAACTGTGTCTGAGCATAATAGGAGCAAAATTACAATGTCTAAGATTTTTTATCCCTAGACCTCTCTGCTTTTTGGGCTTGCACACTTTGTAGCGTCCCAAAATTCACCCTGAAAGGGTATTAAAAATATATACAACATCCAATCATTAAAGCATCTAAAATAATCTACAAATGATAAAAATAGAATCTATTCATTGAATAAAAAGGAATCCAAATCCCAAAATCTAACATAAATAAATCATCAGACTTACAACCAAAACCTGAATAGAAATATTCTAACTAACTACTAAAATTACTAATCCAAAAACATTATTTTAAGCCATCACTCTTGATTCATAAATATAAATTACAATCAATCATCACTGAGCATCCATTCCCGGATCCACATGTTGATCCGTCTCAACGTCCCAATCAATCTTCTCACCTAATGCAATGTCCTCCTCAAAACCGAAGTTTGAAAAATATATTAATAACGTAGGATAAGCAAAAAGACCAGCAGAAAACCTTCTCAAGCCTAAATAAGGTTTCAAAACAGTTAAACCAGTAGGTCTCATTGGATGAATATCATAATATAATTTCGATAAAAAATAAAGACAATTAATAAAATCTCAAGTGTACGCACAAGATAGTAGAGTTAATAAATAAGGAAGAGCAGTTCTCAAAACAATAGTTAATTTCCACACTTGTATCTCATGTATGTAAGTAGATATAGCATGAATACACACAACGAGAATATCTTGACCCACACTCACCCACACATAGTCCTCGTAAGGATACACAACTTTAGGAAGGTTGTATACCGACACATCGACAGTGATAAATCTAACATAGGAATAATATATTAGCCCCTAGCCCGATAATTGTGAGCAAATAGTGCAAATTCTTGAACCTCGCAAAGAAGTAAGAAATTCTACTACGAGTGATAGAGAATCTTCAAATATTTTAAGGTAAGAAACGCATCTATATACTCTACGATACCCGGTCGAAGATAACCCATGTTCATCACCCCACCAATACAAGAGATAGTTTCACAACTCCCACATAAAATCATGGTTCACAGTTTCACAATCTTCAAATAGGATAATTTCAAGAAAATATGTAAGAGATCCCAAAAACACGTTTACATTGAACATAACCAAGAAGTAAAGTTTTTAAAATCAAGAACATGATATTTAAGAGCTACAACATAAAATTCTTCCAAGAAACCGATCATGTTCTCCTAATGAGTACTAAAACATTGTTTATTTACCATCTAATCGATTTGTAAATCAAAATTAGGGTTTCATCATCAAAATGAGTAAATCTTGTAACAAAGCATGTATTTTCTTTAATAAACAAAACCTATAACCAAAACGTAAAACCATATTAGAACTAATATTTACATCATAATATGGGTGAAAAGATATTTATATAAACATCTCTAATCCTCAATGAGTGAACTTGAGAAAGAATCCTACCTTTAATCTGCTATTTGATGAAACCCTAGCGTATTTAATCCGTTCCCGACATGAAAATCCCTCAGAATCTTGTGTTTTCTCATTCTATCTCACTTTCTAGGGTTTTCTAGGGCAAAAAACTACTGAAAACTGATCTAATGGACATCCTTGGGGTATTTATAGAGTCAAAATCTGAACAATTAATGTATCTCTGATCGCTGTAAAAATTGCACTCACGTTCAAACGTGGTTTACGTTCAAACGTGCCTTGTTCGAACGTTCTTTGCTCCTAATATCTCAATTTCTAGCAGACTTTCTGTAAGGCATCAAAGTATTGTCACTAAATCTCGTTCGAACATGACTCCCAATTCCTATCAGAATTTTCAACTACAATTTTGACATATTTAGAGGTCGATTCACGAATTTTTTGTGAAATGCACTTTTGTAGCTTTTGTGACTATGTTAAATTAAAAAGTTATAGTTAAAACACTATGACAATATCTAGTTATTCTCTTCTTAACTTCTCCCAAAGAAGCTTCTCAAGATACAAAACACCTCTAATACACCCTATATCCCAATTCATAAATCATTTAGTAGTCCTACAACACGTGATACACAATATGCAACGTTATAAATATATGGGGGTTTGCACACTTTCTCCTAAGACACTTTATCCCTAGTAGTCTTCATCTTGGTGCCTTTCTATGAGAAAGATCTAAGAAACCTTTCAATTCAATCAATGACTTGTTAAGGAGTGAAAAGATTAGATGTCCTAAAATTTTGGATACTTGGAAGGACTGATTGGATTAATTTGAGTCTTCCCTCAAATGAGAGGAATTTATTAGTCCAACTTCTTACCCTTTCTTAAGTTTTCTCATTGAGGGTGTTACAATGTATGTAGTTGAGGGTGTTTCAAGTAGTTTAGTCTGGTAGAAATTAGAGGTACTCCCAAGTATCCGATAGGGAGCTGGCCCTCCAAAAAAAAATCAATCAATTGAATGATCTTAGTGTCATCAGGAATAATAGCCACGGAAATATCAATTTTATTTTGGATTGTCTTGAAGGCCGGATATTTTCTGGAATTTGTCAAGTGAAGCCTTTAGAATGTTAACACCGACTGAATGTTTCCATGGTAGAATGAGAAAAGATCATAATCAAAGGACAGGAGCCCAAGTCTCAACTTTTTGCATCTCCAATGAATAGAGGGTGATCACTAATTTGCTACTGCATGATTGCATTACAGATTTCCATAACAATAGTAAAAAGGTATGGGGAGAGGGGGTCACCTTGCCTTATGGCACTATGCCACTACTGCAAAGGAAAGAAGCCTTCAAGTTCACCATTTAAGTTGATATAAAACCTGGGGAATGTGATACATACTTGGATCCATTTTCCATCTTCTCTAGGAATTAGAATCTTCCAGAGCATCAAGCAGGAAACTCCAATTAAGGGTATCAAAAGATTTCATGATATCAACCTTGATCACACGTCTAGGAGACCCATTGCTTCTATGATAGATTCTCAACAGGTCTTGGGCCAATAGGATGTCGTTACCAATATTCATCCAAGGTACAGCACTTGTTTGATTGAAGCTTATGATGGGAAGAAGAACTTCCTTCACTCTATTGGTCACTATCTTAGAAATGGCTTTATATAGAAAGTTGCAATAGGATATTGGCGTGAAGTCACTAATTCAAGGGGGATTAGCGACTTTTGGTACTAAAGCAAGGATGGTAGAGTTGAGTTCCCTGACGAGCTTGCCACTTCTTAAAAATTCCTTTGACAGCTTCAATTTTATCCTCCCATAATTGGCCATGCTCTTTTAAAGAAATGAGCATTGTATCCATTCGGGCCATGGACTTTCATGTCATTCAAGGAAAAGAACACCTCGTTTATTTAATTTCAGATATATATTCTAAAACAAGTTTTTATGGGCTCTGGGGGTCACTAGACATTTGGGCTCTTAGAGACAATAAATAATGACTTCCCTTACCTATATAAAGTAGACCTTTCAAATGTCTTGCAAATATACTAGAAATTCTATACTTTTCCAGCCTTCCTTTCTTTGCTTCTTTTATCATTTAATATTTCATTATTTTCTATGAATATATTGATCGACTACTTAAGTTCGAGTCCGGTTCACCTTTATCTTCTAGTAAACATAACCAGTAAAGACATACTTTTATATACGAATCCCTTTTCAGTTTAATGAAATCCTTATTGAAAAAAAAAAAAAGCAATCATTAAGGAGATAGTACTGTAGACATTTGGCTTGAATTCTAGAGACACTGATTTCCATTAATACACTAACATGGGGAGACTAAACATTTTTTAACTCCTTTAGGACTGTAAAAACGGCTCTCGTACTCACA
This sequence comes from Ilex aquifolium, assembly GCA_951799425.1. Lineage (NCBI taxonomy): Eukaryota > Viridiplantae > Streptophyta > Magnoliopsida > Aquifoliales > Aquifoliaceae > Ilex > Ilex aquifolium. The sequence continues at coordinate 19,407,334 of OX637403.1, forward strand.
TGAGAGCTCTTTTCAATCTATTTTAATTGTTAATAGCATATCTTTACTGCAAAATCACATGTTTATGTTTTTCTAATATTCTAATCTACGGCTCATGCTATATTTTCAATTTTTCTCTTTTGTAACAGTTTTTCACAAAACTCTGCAAATTTCCCGAACAAAAGTCATAAGAGGCTCCATTAGTCGCCTTAGTTCCATCATACACTGGTGGTGGTTAGCGGTGGCAAACGGTAGCTTAGGTGAGTTGTGTGGTAGAAATCAATTCAAACTCTTTTTTAACATAAGGATTATAATGGATCGAGGATCGAAACGAGTTAGATTATTAAATCCATTAATCGCATCTTAGACATAAAAAAAACACCATCATCACCTCCACCAACCATTTATTAAACGAGATTTTTTGTTACACTATTCATGGATTACTTTGCTTTCCAAATTTCCTCATTGTTGTCAGATATGAGTCATATGACAACCATATTAATATTAAATGATCAAAGTACATAGGAAGCATTCATTACAAAATCTACAAGAGAAACTTTTTTTCTCAATACCCAACATTGTTTTCCTTCTTCTTCGTGAATCCCACTCAAGCCTGACTGCAGAGTCACACTGACGAGGACTTGATATTTGCATATTTCATGTCAGATCCTGCAAAAATTGACAATTTCACATATTAGAAGAAGAGAGATAATGATCCTGCTAACATCATTTTAAAACCTTTTTACCAGCATACCGTTCTTTTTAAACTTATTTACCAAATTATGGTAAGTCTAAAGAAAGCGAGACTTGGACTTACTTTTTTCCATGTTCACTTCACTTTTTTTTTTTATTGAAAAGTAATGCAGTTTAATAAATAAGATTAAAACAACTACAGATAGGAAATAAAGTTGAAAAAATTGTCGTATTTTAATATAAAGAAAAACACTAGAAGAAGTAGAAGCATGTCAGGAAGAAAATAAAAGAAGACGATAGAAAAGGATGAGTTTTGTACTGAATGAATTCGATGTTGATTTTCGCGTTAGGGGAGTGAGAGATGGCATGAAAAGCATCATTGGACATGACAATAGTTGCAGGGCATGGCCTTCTAGGGCAGAAGTCCACCACCCTAACGTCAACAGTACCAACCTTGCATGGCTTGTTATAGCCGCTCAAGCACCTCAATCTGTAACGCCTGCCACACGCTGCCCCATTGTCCCACAGGCCTTCACTCACTGCTACAAATAGATTTCCTGGTGGAAATTGATCTGCTCTGTTGCCATAGCACTTGGTAGCTGCACAAAAATAGAAAAATGAATTGATCAATAGTAAACATGACTCGTGACTGACTTTCTGCTATTTAAGGTCGTTATATGGGTCATTGGCTTGGAGGGCACAGCGACGTAAAAGTCGTGGTATTGCGACACACTACAGGGCGATATAAGGTGAAACAATATTAATTGATTTGATAATGACATCTAGAACTTCTAGGGTTTAGCTCGGAGATGTCATAGTGACTCAACCGAGTCGCTTGAGACTCGTGGTTTACATAAAACGTATATAGGACGACATCAAAATAAAATGTGTCGAGTCAGATGTATCGATATTGACCGATACATTAGACCATGCTCTTTAGAAAGGTAAAAGTTTATGTATACATATACAGCTTCAAGTAATTGGGAAAGATTGGCTTCTACTTAAGATAATGTTGTATGTATATTTGAGAACTCACGTGTATATGGAGGATTATAAGAAGTAGCCGTGCCAATGTCCCCATTGACTAGACTTATCTCCTTGCACAATAAACTAAATACCATTGCTATGACTAGGAGAACCATGACTGAGGAAAGCAAAGCACAATGAATTCTGAACAATGGTCCTTCCTGAGGCCAGATTTATAGTTGAGAGGATAAGAGAGCTCTGTCTCTCGTTCTCTCTCTCTCTCTCCTAGATCTCTCTCTTGGATCCAGATCTTCTCTAATTTTATTTTATTTTTTTATTTTTCTCCTTGATGGATCATTCACTATTAATGAAGGATGGACTCATTTATATACATTGAGTCCTAATTAAATTCAAGGTTAATCCATCAAACGAGAAAATAAAGAATAAAATATATTGTATGGTATCTTGGTCCTCTCTCTTGTATTGCTTCATCAGGAAGTACGTCATCACTCATTCGGGGAATATTTATAATTATTTTTAATTTCTTACAAAAGCAATAATGCTACTTGAATTAAATTTGTTGATTTAATACATTATTGTTGCAAGATTGACAATGAATCTAATTTGAAATTGAGATCCGTTGCTCATCTAAATATAATAATAAATTAAATTTAAAAATATAATAATATTATTTTGACATAATTTGAGACCTAATTTGGATAACGTTATGCATTTCTATTAGATTGGCAGTGAACCTCATCCAATGTTGAGCTCACTACTCACCTAGATGTAATAAAACAATTGGTAAGTTTCACTAACACCACCAAAAATTAGGGGATATTTCAGAAATTATAAGAAATGTCCATATAATTAAACTATTTTTCAAGGTGTGTCAGTGAAATTTGCCCTAAAACATTAGGACTCAAAAGCATTACTCAACCCATTGTATATATCCAAATCGCGTAGCTCATAAAAAGAAGTCAAAGTAAACGATATTGTTCCTAAAAGGACCCATTAGCTCCACTTCCTCTGCCAAAGTATTCCTCCCACTTATCAGGAACTCATTAGGACGTAGTTTACATTTGACACGGGATCTCAATCTGAAAATCTATTATTACTTTTTCGTTATAAGGTCTGCAACCTTTAATATTGAATTGTTTAACTATGTTATATAGAATATATATATATATATATATATATATATATATATATCTTACCCTCATTCTAAGATATTGAACGTCTCAAATTTGATACAAATTTGCATCCAAAATTAACAAAAATGATTGGATCAATAGGTCTTGATGGTATTCAAAATCAACTAACCCGATTACTAAACAACTTGAGGCGTGGCCCAGATGGAATGAAAATGTGCTTATGTGACAGAAAGCGTGTTAAGTGTTAAAGGTGAGACAAAGACAACAATATGAGTGGTTCACCTTAACCGAATGACTAAGGTTACATTCACTGTAAAGAAGATTTTTCCTCTTTAGGAATTGTATTGCTTGAGGAAGAAGGTTACTGTTACAAGGTATTTTGCTGGAAGTCTTTTACAGATAGTTCTTAAGTTACTGTCGGGTGATTTTTTTTTCATCTCTTTTTACACAGTGTCATCGTTTGCTATTTATACATCCCATCGTTAGGGTTTCGTGGTGATTCATTTCCTGGCTGATTATGTGGTCCCTTTCTTGCTTGTCCTGTTGTTTCCCTAACGCTTTCCTACGCCTTGAACGGAATACGTGAGTCATTTTCACTACCAGTGGATATTCGTTCATTAGGATTGTCAGGTACTGTCCCCTTGTCTCCTGTCCATGTGTCGCGGTACGGCCATTGGCGAATTTTCCAGTGCCAAGCTTCCCACTCCCCAACGGGTACCTGTACCAAGCTCCTCAATGCCGAGCTAACATCCATTCCGAGCCGAGTTATTGTGGGCTTCTATGAAACTGTACTGTGGTCCAGCTCGAGCCCAGTGAATATTATTTGGATAAGACGGTTTGGTAGTCTCACATGAGCCCGAAGAGGTTTTGGGCTTTGGAAGGGACCCATACTTAAATTCATCATTATTAGGTCCAGTAACTTTTTTTGATTGGATTCACTGATTCAACCATCCTTATTGATTTGTGTTACAAATTTGGAATAAAAATATGGAATGTGAAAGAAAACTTCATTTTCTTGCATGGACTTTGGTTCTTATAGGCAGAAATCATATGACAAGCAATATGAACGCTAATGCTAGTTGCAATCACCAAATAATATGATACATTTATCGCCATTAATGTTTATGAGACTCACTTATTTAAGTCAAATGAATATATCACATCATCTAGTACCGATTTTGATACTGTACCAAAAATTTATAATTTGTTGAGCTCAAGTTACCTTTTTTTAGTTAGAAGTTAAAACTGAAAAAGTGATAGAAGTTATAACTTTTAAAGGTAAAATTACTACTTTTTCGGTTTAAATTACACTTTTCAGAGATGAAATTAAAACTGATAAGGGGTATTCATAAAGTTACCTCAAACATTAGACACAAACATTTGAGGTCAAGTAACTCCACTTTTAAAAAGTATAAATTGACCTCAAAAAATAATTACTTTCGATACCTTTTTTTTTGGATACCATAAAATTACTCCAAAACATACATTTATAGGCCTAAAACGGGGTTCATTAGACACGGCCGTAACTTCGTCTCAAAATCCTTGATTCTCTCAAAATTCTCTCTAGCAGGTTTTTATCAATTACTACCAATGGTAATAATTGATTTCTACTGTCCCATTATCTAGGGTTTTATTTATGCCCCCCTTTTAGGCTTATTTTCACCCATCTGTATGATTTTCTCTTCTATTCAAAAATTATAGATGTTGATTGTTTATTATAATAGTGATTACCATTGTATCTCTTTACATATGTAAAGTAATTATTTTTTAGACGAGAAAGCTTGAGAAGTCTTTGCTCTCTAAATATTTAATTTTTTAATTTATTTAAAGGTCCTTCCAATTGAATTCTTACATGTGGTCTATACATAAATTTGGTAACTACTTCATCTTTAAATTTTTCACTATCTATATTTAACTATTTCAAAAAAAAAAATTTAATACATTAATGACTAATTTTTAATGTTAGATAGGGGGTGGGGGGTAAGAATGACAATGGTAAGAAATTCTAAATTCATGCATTGCATGGGATATGTGACCATGCAAAAATCTATATAGTACCAACCAATGTTTAATATTGGCATTTTTTTTATGCGCCCTAATTCTTGTAAACTCGGATTTACATTCCAAATTCTTATAGTCCAAGTAAAAGATGAGGTGTGCCCTAAATGTGATGGCACTACCTATTTTCAACCTTTTAAAATGCACTTATGCTGTTGGGTTGATCTCTCCATGCGCACAGTGTACAATACACTATATATGCATGCCTGTTGTCTTTACATGACTTCTAATCTCCTTCTTCCGCCTCTAACTTTGACACTTTGTTGGGTTATCTTCTATTGAAAGCAACGTAATTACTTTTAAATTAGAAGTTATAATTGATTGAGAATTTTAATAATTAATTAAGAAATATTGTGGGCGATTGTGAAATATTTGAATAAATTATAATTTTTTTTATGAGTTATAACTTAATTTTTGAAAGTTATAACTTTCATGATTGATCATAATATTTTAGAATTAATCATGTTTATTGAATTTGTAAGTTACACCCTAAAAAGTTTTAACTTTATATCACGATAATCAACTGTTGAGTTCGAAATAATTGGTAAAAGTCTGAACACCTTGTAGTAAACAAAAAAAAAAAAAGTTTTAATTTTGCCTAAAAAAATTATAAATTTTAATGTAATATCTCTTTCAGTGTCATAATCATCCTATATATATATAATATCACACCAAAATTAGAGTTTCAAAGGCCTACGGCAACCATAAGAGGCCTCCCCACTAAAGTAGACATTTTCTGAGTAGTGCAATAAAAACAGTAATCTGTAGATCAGGTGATATTTAAAGTAAGTAGAGACTAAATTGTAGGCGGCCATTCCATCAGCTCCATGATCTGGGTTCCAATATGGTCTACCCAATTGACCATACAGTAAAACGTGTGAGTTTTTTGGAATGATCTTAAACCATTTAGTTGGCCAACTTATTGTTGTTTGTGTGGTATTTTAAATATTATAAAATCACTTATTAAACTTTTTGATTTGAACCATGTAAAGAGTTACACAGACACGAGTTACTCTAATAAAACAGTAATAATAAAGAGTTACACAGAACATGTAACTGTTTGTATAACTAATATAAATACTAACCCGATTGCAGAACAAGAACTGTTATTGAACTTTAGGTAGATCAAGACTAGTGTTTGACACTATGTCCTTAAGACAGATTTCGTCCCCACACACGGTGCTTATGGAATATCGAGCGTCTGCCTCCCAGGATACAATGATCTTTACACGAGTAGAAGTAGCACTCCAATCTAAATGTCGATATGCAATGGTTTTAACTCTGTTAATGGACTGATTAAATGAATGGTAATGAATACCTGAGTATTTATAGACCTCTTGGTGACTTTCCGAACAGCCACCATACTAAAAGACACAACCCATAAGACTAATGTAAGCCAGAAGCAACAATTCCGAATCAGTGCGATTCATGGGTACCGAAAATTAATTTCGGGTCAGAAATTCTCGCCCAATTAATTAAATCCACACTCACACCCGAGCCGAACCGGGTCGGGTAGGGCGGTGCACGCGCGTGGTAAAATCGAAGACATGTAGGTGCTCGCTCCGCTCATAAAACTGTGGTACCCCTTGGGGCCCAATCCCATAGAGCAAACTTGGCCTATATATGCCCATGTTGAATTTCTTCCTCAACCAATGTGGGATTGGTGTCAAATCCCACATTGCACTACCTTTATTTCACCTTTCAAGAGAGTAATTTTAGAGCCTATTTTCTCATTCATTACTTACTCGATTTGAGCAAGTGAATATACTAAATTATTCTCCTCACGGAGTAGAATATGAATCCACGAAAATTTATTCGAAACAACGAAAGGATCCCACTTTAATTTAGGATCAAAGTCGACCAAAAATTCAGTTTTTACTCTTAAAAATCTGATTTGGTCCAACATTTTTAGTGTGGTTTTTTTTTTTTTTTGATTGAATTGTGATGAAACCATCCATTTTACTGGCCACCTTTTGAGTAAGTAATTTTATGTTTACAAAATTAATGTAGATAGTTAGATTAATGGGTCTTATTAATTTTTTTGGATTAATAGTATTTTTGTTCCTTAAAATGTGTATTTTGTCAGTTTAGTTCTTAAAATATTATTTTTGTCAATTTCATCCCTAAAATATTTAATTTGTGTTTAAATGATTCTTACATAAACAGACTGTTAAGTTTTTGACGAAATGATTACGTGTTGCGTATGTGATACCGACTGAAAAAATGATACGTGGTCACCCAAAGTTGAGTGTGTGAACTTTCAACCCCTTGACGGATAATGTCGTCGACCAAAAGTTTGTTGTTTTTGGTACTCTATTCAAAAAATGAATCTAATTATTTATTGTTATTGATTACAAAAATAGTAAAATAAGATAAACTGATAAAATAATTAATCTTTCCACTTGTTCTATTGTAATTGGTCCAAAAAGATATATGTTTATTTAGGTGGTCTTTAGTTGACGGGATAAAGAGGTTTAAAACATGTTTGATAAGACACAATTGAGCTATAGCCCCACTTATTCCATGTTTGGGAAGCAAAAAATGGTATTGGGAGCCTATCCAAGACCCAATTTGAATAGTAACATTTATCCATTGGTGGGGGTTTCTCTAACCCATCTAGGAGGTGAGTTAAATTTAGGACCAATGAGATTTCTCGTGAAAAAAACTAGTGTATTTCTTGCTTTTCAAACAGTTGGATTACCGAAGGGAAATGATGGTAAATTTCAATTAAAAAACTTTCAAAATTATGAGATAATCCGTGTGACCCACATAAATGTTGTGAAATCAAACGATGACAATAAAGTGAAATTAATGAAAAGAACGATAAGAATGTAATCTAAACAATCACACAACACAGAATTTACGTGGTTCGGTAATTTGCCTACGTCCACGAAGTTGTAGGGATTTCACTATTCTCAAGAAAGAATACAAAGAGTGTGGCGGCCGTACAGTATCAATCAACCCTAATCACCAAAATAACAGTTTTCACCATTTGGCCCCCGTCTCCGTTCTATGGACTAAGCCTCAAAAAAAAATTCTCATTAAAAACACGCAACATTATTTTAGGTCAGGTCATCATTCGAATCAACACACAAACTAAACTCCACAAAAAGAGCCAACAATAAATACACATGAATTTGCCAAACATGCTTTTTCAAGCCAATATGCAGTTTTATCAGAACAATTCAATATGCAGTTTTATCAGAACAATTCAATATGCAGTTTTCAAACCAGACCAGACCAATCCAACGCAATTCAATACAACTAGTCCAATACGCAATGTTATCAGAATCCGGTCTCTTTGTTGGTTTGAAGGTTAGAGTTTACAGGAAAGTTTTAGTCATCTCAGTGTGTGAAGGTAATATTTTAGTTAACTAAGTCGTTCACGCAAGTTCTTTTTTTGTTTTTGTTTTGACATAGATTTCAAAATAACTTCCAGATAGTAGGTGTATCCCCTGTTAAACAGACGAGTCCTCGCCATTGAATGTCAATAGTAATGAACTCACAACAATGATTGCAAACTTAACTTTATATTCAACTAACTTAGATAACTAAAATATTAGAGTTTGAGCTTCCATTCGAAGATTAGAGTGTATAGAGGAAAGTTTTAGTCGTCTCAATGAAGGTACCATAGTCTTCCTTGTATATATAACTTCAGTTTCTATTCGAAGGTTAGAGTTTGTAGAGGAAAGTTTTAGTCGTCTCAGCGTGTGAAGGTAATATTTTAGTTATAAAAAGCATTACCTAAGTTTTTTTTTTTTATTTCCTTTTTGTCATAGATTTCGAAATAACTTTTAGATAGTGGTGTATCCCTATCAATTAAACAAACGAGTTCTCACCACCGAATGTCAATAATAGTAAGTTCATAATAATGATTGCAAACTTAACTTTATATTCAACTAACTTAGAGATTAAACTTTTTATATTTCACATCAGTGGAAGAGATTTTCATGCTGACTAAGATAACGAGTCTGGCCCTAGTGATAGCTGACAAAAAGCAATTATAACAGATTTTCATGACTTAGTCTCCCAATAAGTTATAGTGGCAATCTCGTTTTGATTGTTTGCTATCCACTTAATTTTGAGAAGGGCAAACCACACTTTAACACCCTAAACTATGAATTCAATTCCACTTTGTTCTTTGAACTATTAATTTTTTTTTCATTATCCCCTCAACTACTTGAAGTATTTTACATTGGTCGAAATACAAACGTCTGCTATCTTTTTGGATGAAAATTGCTAACCATGTCAACGCAAAGTGAAAAAAAAAAATCACATAATTCTTTAATAAAATGAAATAACTTTATATTAAATTTATAACAGACGTTAATAACTGGACCAACGTGGATAATCGTATAGAAGGTGCAATGATAGTTGAGGGTTACACTTTGCGGCTGGATAAGTGTTGGTGATGGATCCAACTAATGAATTGATTGTGTGTTCATACTTAGGCCGTGTAGTGGGTGTACAATAACACATTATAGATACCACTACTCACCCACTTGTGGAAGTAAGAAATTGAGTCCTTTGGTGAAATGGGTAATGAGTCCTTGGTTTAGAAGGCTCTGAGGGATCAAAGTTTATCATGGATATAGCATTTTGGATTAGTGGAAGACCCCTTATTCAACATTGTATGGTGCATAACTCTGCATGAGAATCAAAGAGGAGGAGAAGTTGGAACCGAGAAGTGAGTGTAATTTGAAGTCCACTTGCTAAATGTGGTGTAACTAGCAGTGATGGATCCACTATTTAGGTCAATGGGGTAAACCAGGGGCCAGATCGATCAAAAAATTCACAAAAACAATGATAAAACGTTGGGAATTAATTTTGTAGCAATTTGGTCAGTATAACGACAAGAAAATAAATAAGCAGAATAAAGAAAATCGAAACATAATTCACAATACCAAGATTTACGTGGTTCGGCAAAATTGCTTTGCCTACGTTCACGAGATGTGATTCAGTCTCCTTTCTTTACTATTGAGAGAAAATAGGTACAATGGTACAAGTCTCACTACTCAGGTTTAAATTTCAAACTCAAGCCATTAACCCCTTGTACAACCCACTCAATCTTACCCTCTCAGACCCCCAATAAAGAACATATCTTACTCTTAACAAGAGAATGAAAATTGAACAAATATAATTTTTGGGATGATCTCAAAATCAAGAGACTCATGCCTATTTATTGGCATCTCAAGGTGGTGGCAGATGAACTTCTTTATATTTGAGCAATGTATTTGATTGTTCCACTTGTATTCTCTAATAAGATTTTAGCAATGACATCATCTAACCAATTAAAAAAGAACTTTCATCTCATTCAAGTAATGAAATTACTCTACTTGTATCATCCAATAAGCTTTTAGCAATGACGTCATCTAACTAATTAAAATAAGTCTTTTTAGCAATAATGTCACTTAACCAATCAAAAGAGGTCTTTTTAACAATGATGTCCTTTAACTGGTCAAAAAATTTTTTTTTTGAACCACTTCCAACAAAAACAATGATTTTAGGCCTCATCAATAAATAAATAAAAAATCATATTTTATGAAAGTCTACATCATAGTCTAGTTGATCTTTAAAAAAGGATTTGAATGATGATCATTGCAATTAGGGTTTTCAATTTTTGACACGACACGAACCGAACACGAAATTAATGGATTAGACATGAAATTAAACGAGTTAATGAGTTAAAACGGGTCAACACGCTTAAACACGAAAAAAAGCATGTCAGATTTATGTCAAAATTAGGTCAACTTGATTAACCCGTATATTTTAAACGAGTTGACATGATTCGTACACAAACCTCACTCAACCCATTGTAGACCCGTTTATGACAGTATAGTTTACTTATTATGTATGACTGATGTGATCTTAAGATTATTACTTATTAGTTCTTGTTTGCTTCTACTATGGTAATTAACAGTATAGTTCATAACATTATTATGACAGTATACTAATATAGTTCTTTCTTTAATTTTTAGGTTGAAACTTGAATGCATTTTAGTTAATTTCATTGATGAGATGTGATATGTTATTTGTAAAAAAATTATTTGAAATTTTGGATGAATGATTGAATGATGTATTTAATGACAATGAATAGGTGTGAAAACATGTTATGTGTGTTAAATAAGTTTGTGTTATGTGTGTTAAATAGGTCAAAATAACATATATGTTAATCCGAAAATGACATGTTTATTAAACGTGTCAAAGAGGTCGGGTTCGGGTAACCCGTTTAATAATCAAGTCAGGTTAATGTTTACACATCTCAATATGATTATTAAACATGTCAAGTTCGAGTTTTGGAATTTTTGACACAAACTCAAAATCAACCCGACACAAATGGCCCAACCCGACACGTTTGACACCCACAATTGTTATTTTTGTGTTCTAGAAAAATGTGTAAACCATACAAAAAAACAGTGGGCGCTTAGCGAGTAAATTATACATAACAGAAGACCACCACAAACACACACACACTCTCTCTCTCTCTCTCACACACACACACACACACATACATTTTTGCATAAGGTCATATTATTTTCCAAATGTGTACATCAATTACACTATACTGTTGACATTACCATAACATTAATTCTGTAAAAATAATTTTTTTCAAAATTAATGTTGATAAAATTTTATCTAAAGTCGACTATGTTACAAAAAATATCAAGTAGATTAGTCGTACTTTCAATTGAAAATGATATATTAATAAAATTTCGCTACAAAAACTTCGCTAATATGTATCTCAAAAAGCGAGTCAAATAATTTTAATTAAATAATGTAAAAACTCTCATTTACAGTAATCATTGTAGGTCTTAAATTATCTTGTGTCAACCTTGAATTGACTTTTTGGAAAAGTGTTTAAGAGGGTAATTGTGAAAAGAGTAAATTCCATTTTGTCCCTAGAGATATCAAAATGATTAATTTTTTCACATTAGCCTTCAAAAAAATAAAAACGTTACAATGTGGTCTATCATTTTATTTTCGTTTGGTCTTCCGTCGATTTTATGATTCATAATTTGTTGATTTAACACAAAATAGACGGACAACAAAATAAAAATAAGACGGTGGACCATATTGTAATATTTTTATTTCTTTAAAGGGACAATGTAAATAAATTAATAATTCAGGAGATAAACTGAGAATTTTTGTATCTTTCTGGAGCAAAATAAGATTTTCCCTTGTGAAAATGAAAAGATTTGTAATAGAGGGCATACTCTATATAATTACAAGATTCTTCCGTGGAAGTAGAAACTTCATACTTTAGGGGATAAAATAGAAAAAAATTGTAGAAAATTCAAAGAAGGAAACTATAATTTTTGAGACTCGGCTGGAAGAGGGAAGGAGTCATGGCCCCCAAACCCAAATCTAAATCTGCCCCAATACTTTTTTTCTCCAATTTTTTTTTTGGTAAATCATTTACCTTTATTGATTAAGAGACTTACTTGTATACACAGAATCCCATTTGAATGCATTCTGAGTGATCTACCCAAAAAAAAATTAGCTAAAATGTATTAGAGAAAGGATTTCATAACTTTCTTTCTATGGAGAAAGGGAAGGAAATTGATCTCTTTTTGGAAAATAAATAAATTATATTGATTAAAAGGGCAAAGGGACATAAAAGGGCATCTCAATATATGAAGTTCTTGCCACTACGGGATTTAAGAAGGTCAGATGTATATAGTTTTACCCTCGAATACGATGAGATTGTTTTCGTGACTCAAACCTTTAATACTTAGGTCATAATAAAACAATTTTACTGTTGTGTTAAGACACAACTCAAGTGGGTGGGCATGTATAAACCAATTCACCCATTAGATGAGTTATCAAAATAAAAACTAAAAAACAAGGGAGGGTGCTCAATTTTGTTTCTGATGATACCTAAAATAAACTCCAAACATGAGCCTAGATACAGAGTTCAGCTCAGGAGGTCAGGTGAAGGATTTCATAACTCAGAGGCCTAGAGCCAGAGCTCCCTACAAGTGAAACCGTAGCAAGGAGGGGAAGGAAACAGTCGAATGATAGCAGGTACCAGCAGGATAACTAAAAAGCAAGAACTAAGGCACGAAACTCTCAACCCACCTCAATCCTCTCCAAGCATTAAGGGGGATCCCACGATAGAAGGCAAAGATCTCGGGGTACAGACCGTTTGAAGCCAGCCATAGGGAGTTTAGGTAACTCCGAAATTGGAGAGGAAGATAGGGGAAGATCCCTTCATTGTAGGAAGGGATCTCGGATTAGAGGTATGCATGAGGCTATAAAAAGAGAGCCACGAAGAACCCCAAGCCCCGGATACAAAAATTGTAATACATTCAACTCGATCAATAAGAGAGAGAGGAGCTAGAGACTCCATTGCAGAGTGGATTAGCCGAGCTCAGGCCGGTGAACCACTATAACTCCGTTTGTGTTATTGCCCATTTCTTCATTCCCCCAAAACGTCAATTAGCATTGCTAGATTCGAGCCTTGTAGCTCAGATACTATACTTAGCTCCACATAGATCGTTCATACAAAATAATCCTGTTCCGTAACTCATTCGCGTAGATTTACACAATCAGTTTGGCGCCGTCTGTGTGAACGACTGTTCCTATTTACAAATAAGCTGATCCCTCAGTGACTGATGGTAACAACTCGAAATATGAGCAGAAGTCAAACAAACCTACCGCAAATGCAAGATCAACAGGAAGTCACCAACGACAGACAACCCGAGAACATCCAAGAGACTAATCACCCCATTAATAACGAGATGGAGGCCCTTCGCTTCGTCAACCAACGCTTGCTAAGGGAAAATGCAGAGCTATCAAAGCTCATACAATGCCCACAGGAGGCACGACCGGCCCAAGAAGGCCAGAATAATCCCCCTCATAGGGAACAACGACACTGGGACCCCCTTAGAGAGGTCAACGAAGGAGGAGAGAGCAGCCAGACCAGGGGGCATGTTCCTTACCTACCCCCTAGGAATGGCCACAACGATGAAGTGCAAAGTCAGAACGATGGGGGTGAGAGGGACGATTTTTTCCCTTACCCGCAAGACAGAAGAGAACAGCATTGGGAGCAACGCTTCAAAGACATCCAGCAAGAGCTCAACCATATGAAGGAGGCTGTAAAGAGCAAGGCTCCGGTTACAATGGATGTCCTAGTGCAACAAACCGAGTCCCCATTCACCACTGGAGTGCTACAGTTTCCTCTCCCACCAAAGTTCAGGATGCCACAAATAGAGGTCTTTGACGGAACGAAAGATCCCGTAGATCATCTCAACACTTACAAGAACCAGATGGAGCTGCATGGATACCAGGATCCTGTACGTTGCAGAGCTTTTGCCATCACATTGAAAGGCTCCGCCCTAGCCTGGTTTCACAGGCTCCCACCGGCCTCGATCTCATCCTTTAAAGAGCTCTCCATAGCTTTCGTATCTCACTTTATAGGAGCCAGGATATACAGAAAGCCGAGCTACCACCTACTGAATGTGAAACAGGGGCCCCAAGAAAACCTGAGATCTTATGTCCAAAGGTTCAACTCGGAGACACTAAAAGTAGACATTCCAGACGAAAAATTCACCATAACTGCCTTTATTGCAGGGTTGGGAGTGCAATCAAAGGATCTAATGTTCTCCATATCGAAGAACCCACAGACAAGTATGACTGAGGTGTTAGCCAAGGCAGAGAAGTATATAAATGGTGAAGAGGCACTCCTTTCAAAAGTAGGGGGTACATCCTCATGAAAGGAGAAGGGAAAAGAAGAAAAGAGAAGGGACCGGAGTCCCAGGAAGGAAAAAGGGCGAGAGAGGTCTCCAAGAAGGGATAGGGACCGCTCGCCAAAGAGAAGAGGAAATGTCAGAGATCGCCTGGGCCCCATGCAGCCTGAACTACAGCCCAGATACGGACCTCAGCGATTCACCCCACTCACTGCCGCTGTGTCACAAGTCCTGTATGAGGTCCAAAACGAGAAGTTCTTAAGATGGCCACCTCGGATGAAGGCAAATCCGGCCAAGAGAGACCCCACGAAGTACTGCGATTACCACAAAGATCATGGTCACCACACTGATGACTGCATTCAATTAAAGAAGGAAATCGAGTTCCTGATCCAACGAGATCAGTTACGTCGCTTCGTAGCCCATGACAACCAGAACCGAGCTCTTCCACCTCCACCACCCCAACAGCAGGCACCTGCACCACATCAGCAGCCTCTGGGTGAGATTAGAGTAATATCTGGAGGGTTCGCGGGAGGCGGAGAGTCCATCTCAGCCAGGAAAGCACACCTCCGACGGATCAGAGCCGAAGAATCTCTCGAAGTACACGCTATATCCAAAGCACCACGTTTAGATACCGCTATCACTTTTTCAGATGCTGATTTGGAGGGATGCCAGTACCCTCATGATGATCCGTTGGTGGTACGAGCTGTGGTGGCTAATAGAACCGTTCATCGGGTTCTAATTGATAACGGGAGCTCGGCATATATCATTTTCGCACCTGCATTCGACAAGATGGACATAGGAAGGGAGAGACTTGAACCTATAAACACTCACTTGCTGGGATTCTCCGGGGAAAGGGTGTTCCCCCTGGGATCGATCCAACTCGTGCTCACCCTAGGGAACCCGTCTTGCCAAGCCACCACAACCGTAAAATTTCTAGTGGTCGATGCATCCTCTGCATACAACATCTTGCTTGGAAGGCCATCCCTTAATTCTATGAAAGCAATCCCGTCTGCCTATCACTTGGTCGTAAAATTCCCTACAGAAAATGGAATCGGAGTAATCAGAGGAGACCAGCGTGTAGCAAGAGAATGCTACATGGCTTCTGTAAAAAGGAAAGAGGTTGAGAACATCCAATTGGATGAACTCGACATGAGAGATGAAATGGAAACAAGACAAATGCCCTCAGAAGAGCTGGAACCAATTCAGCTTGATGGGGAGCCAGAACACCTCGTCTATGTGGGTTCCAGACTGAACAATGAGCTCAAAGGTCTCCTCATCCAGTTCCTGAAGGAGAATATAGGAGTGTTTGCTTGGAAGCAAGAAGATATGGAGGGTATTGACTCTTCGGTTATTACCCATAAGCTAAGTGTGAACCCAACTTGCAAACCCGTCAAACAGAAGAGAAGGATTTTTGCTGCAGAAAGACAAAGGGCAATAAATGAGGAGGTCGGCAAACTCCTCCATGCCAAAGCCATCAGGGAAGTTGACTACCCAACCTGGTTGGCAAATGTGATTCTTGTCAAAAAGACCAACGGTAAATGGCGACTGTGTATCGACTTTACTGACCTCAACCGAGCATGCCCTAAGGATAGCTTTCCCTTACCTCGGATCGACTTAATAGTGGACGCCACAGCCGGGCACGAGCTACATAGCTTCATGGACGCTTTCTCAGGTTACAACCAGATCAGGATGGATCCCAGCGACCAAGAAAAGACCTCCTTTGTAACGGAACAAGGAACATACTGTTATCAGGTTATGCCTTTTGGATTGAAAAACGCTGGAGCCACTTACCAGCGGTTGGTGAATAGGATGTTCCAAAAGCAGATAGGTGCATCTATGGAGGTCTACATCGACGATATGTTAGTAAAATCACGGAAGGCAGAGCTCCACATCGAGCACCTAGCTGAATCATTCCAGATTCTAAAGGAATACAAGATGAAGCTCAACCCTGCGAAGTGTGCATTCGGTGTCTCAGCCGGAAAGTTTCTGGGTTTCATAGTTAGCAGCCGAGGGATTGAAGCTAACCCAGAGAAGGTTAGGGCAATGGTGGAAATGCAATCACCCTCCAACACAAAAGAGGTCCAACGCTTGACAGGCAGGATAGCTGCCCTGAGCCATTTTGTGTCTAGGTCAAGCGATAAATGCCAGCCATTCTTTCAGATCTTGAAGAAGGCGTTCCAGTGGGATACCAAGTGTGAAGAAGCATTCGAAGCCCTGAAAAATTATATGAGCTCCCCTCCTGTTTTGGTAAGCCCTTTAGAAGGGGAAGTCCTTACTCTCTACCTAACAGTTTCAGATTTTTCAACAAACGCAACGCTGGTTAGGGAACGAGACAGAGCTCAGCAAATAGTCTATTACTGTAGCAGAGCTCTGAGGGGGGCAGAGGAGAGATATCCAAAGATGGAAAAACTCGTTCTAGCGTTGGTTACAACAGCCAGAAGACTGAGGCCATATTTCCAGGCTCATACTATCGAGGTTCCAACAGACCAGCCGATGAAGCAAGTGCTACATAAGCCAGAGTCCTCGAGAAGGTTGGTTAAATGGGCCATAGAGCTCAGTGAGTTTGATATCAAATATAAGCCAAGAACTGCCATCAAAGGGCAAATTTTGGCGGATTTCATCGCAGAGTTCACAACAGCAGTGCCTTTGGAAACCACAGATTTAGTACCAGACCTCCCCATATGGAGGCTTTCAGTAGATGGGGCTGCCAATGCTCAGGGGAGCGGTGCAGGAATGATCCTGACCTCTCCAGAAGGAATAGATGTCAAGTATGCCCTTAGATTTGGGTTCAAGGCTTCAAATAACGAGGCAGAATATGAAGCTGTCATCGCGGGGCTCAATCTTGCTTATTCTATGGAAGCAGAGCAGCTGGAGATCTGCAGTGACTCTTAACTGGTAGTAAGGCAGATAAAGGAATCCTACGAAGCGAGAGGCGAAAAAATGGTCATTTACCTCAAAAAGGTACGAGAACTGATAAAGAAGTTTGTGCAGGTTAAGGTCAGATACGTGCCCAGAGCAGAGAATGCACGAGCAGATGCATTGGCAAGGTTAGCAACTGCCTCACAAGAAGATTTGGATAGGCTAATACCAGTGGAGCACCTTCTAGAGCCTTCAGTAAGTATCGAAGAAGAGGACATACTATCAATCGAAGCTCAGCCGAGCTGGATGGACCTCATCATAAGGTACCTGCAGAGTGGGACTCTGCCAAGCGATGCCAAGGAGGCATCCAAGCTGAGGACCAGGTCAGCCAGATTTTCCTTGCTGCAAGGAAATCTGTACAAACAAGGATTCTCAACGCCTCTCCTTAAGTGCGTGGGAGATGAAGATGCCAACTATATACTCAGAGAAGTACATGAAGGGATATGTGACAATCACATAGGAGCTCGGGCCTTGGCAGGAAAAGTACTGAGACAAGGATATTATTGGCCAACCATGCTCAAAGATGCCACCGATTTAGTAAAAAAATGTAAGATTTACCAGGAGCATGCCAATGTTTCCCACTGTCCTCCCGAGCTGCTAACCTCGGTGATAAGCCCATGGCCTTTTCAGCAGTGGGGTTTGGACATTCTCGGACCCCTTCCCACCAGTGTGGGGCAATGCAAGTTTGCTATCATAGGGGTGAATTACTTCACTAAATGGGCAGAGGTCGAACCTTTGGCAACAATCACTGAGCAAAAAGTCCAAAACTTCGTTTGGAAATCGATAGTTTGCAGGTTTGGGGTTCCCAGAGCGGTCGTGTCTAACAATGGAAAGCAGTTTGACAACTCAAAATTTAAAAGCTTTTGTGCCGAGCTTGGGATAAAGAACTATTTCTCAGCTCCTGCACATCCTCAATCCAATGGGTAAGCAGAGGTCACAATCAGAACCATAAAGACAGCTCTGAAGACCAAACTAGAAAATCTAAAAGGCAAGTGGGTGGAATACATCCCTGAAGTATTGTGGGCCTACAGGACCACCGTCAGATCTGCAACTCAGGAAACCCCCTTTGCTTTGGCCTTTGGAACCGAGGTAGTGGCCCCTATTGAAGTGGGGCTCCAATCACCAAGGGTGGAATTTGTAGATGCCGAACACAACGATGAATCTCTCCTATTAAACCTCGATCTCTTGGATGAGAAGAGAGACAGAGCTCTACATCGTGTCCGAATTTACCAAAGAAGAACTGCAAGATACTATGACAGGAGGGTAAGGCGCAGAAGTTTAAAGGCTGGAGACCTGGTACTTAGAAGACTTCTGCTTGCAAAGAAGGATCCCACGCATGGGAAGTTGGGACCCAATTGGGAGGGGCCCTATATCGTGTCAGGGGTAATCAGACCAGGGAACTACGAGCTGCAAACAGAGGAGGGGAAGGTCCTACCTCACTCTTGGAATGCCGAACACCTTAAGAAATTCTTTCAGTAAGTGTTACTTGTAATAGAGCTATTTTTAATAAGGATAAACAAGTCTTTTATTCACCCTTATATGGCTTCCAAAGTAAAGGAATGTGCAACAAGCTCTACAGCAAACGATAAGCTTCTAAGCTTATAAAGTACAAGATGAGCTCTTCAGCTCATAAACAAACGATAAACTTCTAAGCTTATAAAGTACAAGATGAGCTCTTCAGCTCATAAGCAAACGATAAGCTTCTAAGCTTATACAGAACAAGATGAGCTCTTCAGCTCATTAACAAGCGATAAGCTTCTCAGCTTATAAAGTTCAAGATGAGCTCTTCAGCTCATAAACAAACGATAAGCTTCCCAGTTTATAAAATACAAGATGAGCTCTTCAACTCATAAACAAACGATAAGCTTCCCAGCTTATAAAATACAAGATGAGCTCTTCGGCTCATAAGCAAACGATAAGCTTCTAAGCTTATAAAACACAAGATGAGCTCTTCAGCTCGTAAATAAGCGATAAGCTTCTCAGCTTATAAAACACAAGATGAGCTCTTCAGCTCGTAAATAAGCGATAAGCTTCTCAGCTTATAAAGTTCAAGATGAGCTCTTCAGCTCATACACAAACGACACGCTTCTAAGCTCATAAAATTCAAAGCTGGTCTCTTCTTGGAGACACCAACAGTCTTTCCCCCACGACTAGTAGTCCTTGTGCACAGCCTACGCACTCGAAGACCCCAATATGTTTGGTACAGCGGAGATCACTTACGAAATCAGTTAGGAATTAAGGTCAGTGCAAACATGATCTTCTGTTTTCCATCAATATTCGTGGTCCGACCTGTGGAACCAGTCATGGACTAAGGTCAGTACAAACAAGATTTTCTGTTTTCCATCTACGTTCGTGTTCTGAACACAAAGAGTGTGCTGAAATAAGTTTACAGAATTCGGGATGAGCTCCTCAGTTCATAAAGATTCAAAAATGAAAGATCTGGTATTCAGAGTGTCCAAGAATACAAACGTTCAAGAAAAGTATAAGAGAGAGCCATAATTTGGCATCGTTCAAGAAAAGAAAGGAAATACAAGGGGATAGAGGTCCTAGTCCCTTCTAAGCTGAGACTTCAGCTCAGCAACTTCTTCCTTCAGGCTAGCATTCTCCTTCTTCAGCTCGTCCCTTTCTTGCTCAGCCTTATAAAGTGAATCAAGAAGCTTCTGACCCGTTGGGGTAAGGAAAATGGTGGACAGAGAGTTAGGGGAAGAGGAGCCATCCCTCTTACGCTTCTTTGAACTTGTGCCGATGTCTCCACCCTCGTCAGAATCCCCTTCCTCGTCAGAGTCAGAGAAAGAGGTCCAGGAAGAGTAGGGAACAGAGGAAAATTCATACTCAGTCGCCAGGGCCCCAAACAAATAAAGGTTCTCATTCGTCATCAGCTCAGAATAAGTCCTAGACTCCGCAAGCAGCAACTCGTTGATATTCACCATCTCTGGCACATCCAGATCAGGTGGACCTGTACAGCAAAAAACATAGTAAGAATGCATCTTCAAAAGGAGATGTTCAAAAGAGCTCAGCTCGAACCTACCAATACGAGAGAAGCTCTTCCAGGACCGTGGGATCCTAGCTTCACGACAACGATCCTCAGTGGACCTCCAAGACTCTCCAGAAGCGAAAAAGAAACGTTTAGACCATCCTTCAGGATTGAAGGGAAGGCCTAAAACCAAAGGACGTAACTTAAAATTCCTCCAACGGAAGAAGCTGAAGCAGGGGGCATCGTCTTCCTCGATCTCAAAGAAATACAGAAACTCGGAAACATAGGGGAACCTGCCAAGGCCATGTAGGCGACAGAACAGGAAAAAGCTTACCATAGCGGCCCATCCTCGTGGGGAAAGACGAGAAGGACATAGGCCATAGTGAGCAAGGACTCACCCTATGGCCGGATGAATGGGAAGGCGAAGTCCCATGTCCATGGCACCTTCAAAAAAGCAGACTTCCCCTCAAGGAAGGTAGTTGCAGGGCTCATCTGGAGTAGGGACTCGCAAAGGCAAATCAAGATCAAGAAGGAACCGTTTCTTGATGACTTTCAAATCAGAGGGCTCTAAGGTTGAAGGAGATAGGTAGCGATAGTGCCACTTCCACTCGATTCCGAAGGAAGTCCACTCCTCGAACAAAGAAGAACCAGGGGCCGCCATTAAAAATCACGATGAAAAAAGAAAGTAACCACGAAGGATCAAGAAAAAGGAATTCAACAGATGATAGGAGGCTTAGAGAAGATTGGGAGTTTTTAGGAAACCAAAAGCCACAATAAAAGGAGTTGGCTGTCTTTTTGGTTTCTTAATTAATAAAGGTGGTTGCGGTTATGGAAGACGGTTGGGAAAAAGGCGGGAAAAGAAATCAGCACAAGAATATTCTTCATGTTTGAGCTCAGCCCGGTCAAAAACAGAGCACCTATATAGCAAGTCTTTGAGACCTGCAGTACCAAGAGCCCTGCTCACATTAGAATGGAAAAGTTCCTGATGGGCTCCTCAGTTCATCAAAAGAACTTCGTAGCTCATGAAGTCCGTAGTCTTGCTTGAAGAAGGGCTGAAGCATTTCTCAAAGCAAGGGGGGTAAGGGAAGTACAAGAAAAAGAAAACACAGAAGAAAGTTCAGAAAAATAAAGCAATGAAAGTTGTTATTTATTTCAGAAAGGGTCTATTAAAAGAGCCATGAAGCTCAGAAAGAGCTTTTAAGTTCACAAAAAGAGCTATATAGCTCAGTAAGAATTCCTAAGTTCACAAACTCGAGCCATGTAGCTCAGAAGGAACTCGCCAATTCACAATATCAAGCTGTGTGGCTCAGAATGAAAGAGAAAAGGGAAGGAATCCCTGAGATACCAAATACCGAGCTCAACACCAAGTCTTCTATACTCTTCAAATCTAGTAATTCTGCTTCAAGAAGTGCACAGCACCCCTCAAAGCAAAGGGGGAAGGGGAGTATATAAAGCAAAACGCATATAAAGCAGAACAAGTAAATGTACAGTTCGAAATCGAAATTCGAAGGTATATATGTGCTAAGCCAGCAAAGGAAAAACAGATGAAGATCACAAAGTAACACAAGTCTCAGCCCAAGGCAAAGTTGCATCTCAAAAAATTTTTTATTACAAAGAAGAGAGATTACAAAATCCTAAGTTTCTGGAGGGGGAGTGGACAGAAGATCCTGCAGCTCGGCGGATGCAACCTCAATAGGAGAAGCAGAGCCCGGCAGCTCAGAAGGAAAGGACCCAGAAGCTGGAGGAGTAAAATTCTCAGGAATGTTGACCCCAGGAGCCTCCGCCCTGTCTAGTAGTGATCCTCGCTCAAGGGCTTCGGACACCAGATCAACAAAGAAGGATGCAGCACGAGCAATCACTGGAGGAGCAGGTACATCTTGGACTGAGGCTTCAAGGAGAATAGCTGAGTTGTCTTCCTCACCATTAGAGTCGGTTTCCAATTCCCCCTCTGTTGGGATAGGCAAATTAAAATCCAGATCGGGAAAGATCTTCGAAGCTTTACGCTGAAAAGCAAGCCAACCAGAGGCCCATTGGGTGGTGGCTTCATCAGTCAGCTCGGCAATTAAGTCACTCTTTTCCTTGAGCTCCTTATGAAGAATCCCATTGGCCTCGCAAATGGTGTCATATTCTCTCTTTGAGAACTCAAGAGAGTTGCGGGCGTCAAAAGCATCCTGATTAGCCTTAGCCCAGAGCTCAGTTTTATGCTTCAGCTCCTCCCCCACAATCCTTAGCTCGTCACAAGCCTTCTTTTCTCCCTCCTCAGCCTTGAACTTGGCTGCTTTGAAGCCCTTGAGGTTAGAGGATTGCTTCTCTAGCTGTTCAGTTAGGTCCTTCACTTGGTTTTTGAGATCCTCGTTCTCAAAAGACTGCTCCGCAACCTTAAGCTCGTACGCCTTAAGAACTTTAACAGAAGACTCAGAAGACCGAACTCTCCTCAGCAGGCTCTTTACATGGATGGCCATCTAAAGAGGCACAGAAAAGAAAAAAAAAGTAAGCAGTAAACAACTATGACAAAAGGTTAAGCAGATGCCTAAGAATATCAAGACTTACAGTAGCTGCTCCCTGAAGAGCTGATGCGATGGACTCTTCAAGCTCCATAGTGGCAGCCCTCTTGACGTCAGACTCAGGAAGAATAGTGGAAACAGCCCCTGCGGCGAGCTCCATGTTTTCAAAAAAAGAATCTTCATCTTCCTTCACGTCGGGTAGCGTCCCCTTCTTGCTCTCAGGACCCACCGGAGTTGTCTCAATGACCTTCCCTGAAGAGCTATATCTCAAACTACCAGGTCGGACAAGCGGGATCACTTCCAAAGCCTTCTCAATCTCTGACGAGGAAGGAGAAGTCTGACCTCCCGCTGAGATAGGCTGGGTTTTTGGAGAGGGAGGGGTCTTCACAATCTCAGACGAGCTAGGTGAAGGAACCAGGTCTTTGACAGCTGAAGAAGAAGTTGGTTCCCCCACTTTCTGAACTTTGGTTTGAGGAGCAGAGCTACTCCCAGAACCGACCTGAGCCTTCCGCTTGCTGCCTCTCCCACTTTTTGACAACTTGTTCAACTTGGCCTGGATTTCCTCGGGGTTAAGCTTCATAGTGGAAGATCCTGGAAGATCTGAGCTAAAACAGTTAGACAAACAGAAATAAAAAGTAAGATAAAGAAACCCTTAGGAAAAAGGGGTTACCAGCAGCTCCTTCAGGTCTGACAACAGAAATTGGAAGCGTAGCCTCAATCTCTACATCAGGAAGGCTGAACCCTCTGTCCACCAAAACCCAAGGCAGAATAAGCTCGGAATACCTCCTGGGGGTGCACTTTGCCAATATCTCCCTCGCCTCTTGTTCCTCAATGCTGAGCTTGAGGCGAGTACCTAGAAAACACGAAGGCAGAGCAGAGTTAGGAGCTCATGGCCCTCGAAACGAAACACGCAACTAACCCAATTAAGGACTCACCCAAGTTGTCCAGACGAGTCCAGGCCTTGGGAATACCAAGAGTGTCCGACCTGTCAGCAGGGTTGTATTCCCAGCCGGTGCCCCCGACAAAAAAGAAATGTTCCTTCCAGTGCTTGTGGGAGGTCAGAATGTTAGAAATAAGCTGCCTGACATTGGCACGCTTAGAGGCATACAAGAAGCCTTCCTGAGAGGTCGGTTTAACATTGAAGAACTCTAGGAATAAAGGAAGGGTAGAGACCCCGAGGTCTAAATCTTTGAAAATAACCAGAAGACCCGCTAAGACACCCCAGAAATTAGGAGAAAGTTGAGAGGGGCACACGTTAAAGTACTGCAGAATGGTCTTGAAAAAGGGATGTATAGGAAAACGAAGGCCATTATCGAAGGCGGCCTCAAAAAAACAGACCCTCTTGTTAACCTGGGCAACGAAGGGAGTAAAACTGTCTGGGCTCAAGAGCTCAACGCCAGCAGGGAACCTATAGCGAGTACGCAAAACGTTTAACAAAAAAAGATTGAGCTTGCTAGGGCCCACTTGCTCAGCTAGTTTATAGGCAGCTCCTAAGTACGTTGAGACATCAGAAATCCCAACTCCACTGACCTTGCCCTTGCCTTTGTCTGTCTTAGGGGGCAAGGGGGAAGATGTTAAGGGGAGCTCCTCGGTGTTGACCTCGGAATCAGCGACATTCGGTCTCTTCCTCGGCTGACCTATCTCCTAAGAGTGAAACAGAGGAGCGAGTGGCTCCAGAAGAGGCTGACATGGTAGGAAGAGAAAAAGGATGATTAAAAGAGCGATAAAGGGAGGGGACACTGGTCAGGCACTCTCTAATGACCCTTGGGTCAGCACAGTAGCTCCCAATGGCAAGAAGATGAACTATAGAACTCCAATCCACGAAGTGGGGAAGTGGGGCTAGACAATGGTCACGATTCCAAAAGTAAAAGAACCGAAAAGCCCAAAAATGTAGCAACCATCTCGAATTTGAGGGATCCAGAGCAAATGAGGAAGTGAAAAGGGCAAAGGACGTACCTAACTCAGGAATAGCGGCGAACAGAAGCCTGGAGCAATATCGAAGGAAGGAGGCACTGCGAGTCTTCAAGACGAGAACTGGGAATTCGTTTTCAAACGAGAAATCAGGAAATTTCGAGTAAGACAGTCTGAAATCGCAAGAAGAACGGAGATGAAAGGCAATGAAGAAGATGAACAGTGTGAGAATAAGGGTCTTTGATAACCGTTCGGACATTTATGACTTGAAAGGACGTGGGCTGGAACATGCGCGGGAATCGAGGAGGGCATGATTGCCAGAAAAACCGTCAAAAAGGCAGTACCTATGCACAAACCAAGGTCAGTCACGAGGGGACTCTAGCTCGGCTTAAAACAGCTCAGCCCCTGCCCAAGCTCGCTTGAACCAAGGGCTGGGGGGCAACTGATGATACCTAAAATAAACTCCAAACATGAGCCCAGATACAGAACTCAGCTTAGGAGGTCAGGTGAAGGATTTCATAGCTCAGAGGCCTAGAGCCAGAGCTCCCTACAGGTGAAACCGTAGCAAGGAGGGGAAGGAGACAGCCAAATGATAGCAGGTACCGGCAGGATAACTAAGAAGCAAGAACCAATGCACGAAACTCTCAACCCACCTCAATCCTCTCCAAGCATTAAGGGGGATCCCACGATAGAAGGCAAAGATCTCGGGGTACAGACCGTTTGAAGCCAACCATAGGGAGTTTAGGTAACTCCGAAATTGGAGAGGAACATAGGGGAAGATCCCTTCATTGTAGGAAGGGATCTCGGATTAGAGGTATGCATGAGGCTATAAAAAGAGAGCCACGAAGAACCCCAAGCCCCGGATACAAAAATTGTAATACATTCAACTCGATCAATAAGAGAGAGAGGAGCTAGAGACTCCATTGCAAAGTGGATTAGCCGAGCTCAGGCCGGTGAACCACTATAACCCCGTTTGTGTTATTGCCCATTTCGTCTTTCCCCCAAAACGTCAATTAGCATTGCTAGATTCGAGCCTTGTAGCTCAGATACTATACTTAGCTCCACACAGATCGTTCATACAAAATAATTCTGTTCCATAGCTCATTCGCGTAGATTTACACCATCAGTTTCCATCCCAGGCAGATTCAACTTCAAAGATAACAGCACACAATAGAAGTGATTTCTATAACCTTGCACCTCACTGCACAGCCATATCTTATGTCACTAGTTACATGGATCCTCTTTAATTTTATTTGAGAGGGGGGGGGGGGGTTTCGTTTATTCTGCTTGACCCAATCATTATGTCAACTTTGCAAGTGGATAGCATTAACGTAATGAACTTTGTTGTTTCTGTTCATTCTTCCCTCGATAAGTTTGGTTGGGTTGGGAAGGGTTTTTTTTTTTTTTTCTTTTTTAAGGGAGGTTATCTCGATAAAATATTCTCTTCATTCTTTTTCTATTTTGTTTATGCAATTTGATTTTTTGGGGCATATAATTGATGGTTGTTTCCGAATTTCACATTTACTATAGAACCAGATGTGAGAGTTTTTTTCTCATAAATAACCTAAAAAATATGAAAAATTATTATTTTGAATGAAAAAATAGGAAGTAAGATTTTGAGCCTTTATTGCTTTGACTGCTGAACAGTCACGTGAACAGTGACTGTTCAGCCGCTGCCTCTTCCTGAGTGATTCACGGTCCATAAGCTGCTGCCATCTTGATCTGGCCTGAGCTGGCAGAAGTGCATGGATGAGCTGATGGTTAATTGTGGGAGCTGAAGCTGTCAATGGGCTGCTCCACGTCAATGGACTGCTCTGCTTTTCGGGCTGGTCGTTCTCAGTGGTTTTGATGTACAGTCTAGTCTTGTTTGTTTGTCTTGTCTACCAATGTATAATTTTGTCAACAATTCTGTGGGAGATACTCTTCTTCAGGGTATTTCTTACAGACTTGTGCTTTGAGGCTTGACTTTTGGGTTTTTCGATGTTTGTCTTTGAGTCTTACGCGACTTCACTATACATTTTGTGGGTGATCCCCCTTGTATTTTTGTTTTTTTTTCAATACATTTTACTTTCCGAAAAAAAAGATTTTCTTCTCATCTAGCTCCTAGCAAATAAAATAAAAAAAAAGGAATGAAAATTATTTATTTGAATTAGAAAAAAACTTTTTAGTATGTAGAATTATACAGGCTCATCCTCGTATATATTCTCAAAAAGTTTCATAAGTCGTCCCTCTTATATCATTTCTCTCAACTAAACTAGATTCCTAGGTCCAATTACAAAAATGGAGCACATTCCAAATTTTGCATGCATTATAATACTTTAAATAAATATTACATGTTTGTTATGAGCACAAATTTCAAGCAGCACTCATATATTAAGAATTTTGTATCCTATATTCCATAATTATGGAGTACTACTAAATGATCATAGTACGTATAGCACAAAACAATCACCACAAGTATTACAAATATGACGATGTCGAGACTCCACATTTCTTCTAATCTCTCGTTTTTGAACCTCCCAATATGACAGCATAATAATCTTGCTGATGAGTAGCGGAAAATAATGCGTATGCTTCATATCAAATCCTGCAAAAATGATAAGAACAAGTTTAGGCATTGCGAGAAGGAGAAGGAGAAGAATAAGAAGGAGGATGGTAGTATACTGGATAAATTCAACGTTGATTTTTGCACTAGGAGAATGGGATAGCGCTGCACAAGCATCGTTTGACATGAGGCTATTGGAAGGGCACGGCCTTTTAGGGCAAAAATCTACCACTCTAACATCGACGGTACCACCCTTGCATGGCCGGTTTTGGTCACTCAGGCATCTCAGCCTATAACGCCGGCCACATGCAGCCCCATTGTCCCACAACCCTTCGCTCACTGCAACAAACAGATTTCCTGGTGGGAATTGATCTTCTCTATTCCCATTGCATTTTGTAGCTGCACAAAGGTCAATAAAAAACAAACACATAAGCATAAACCAAACTCAGTCACTTGTTTTTTATTCAGAATTTTCATTCAGAAAAATGAAGAAAATAAATATTGTAAATATTCATGCATTTACGTAGCATAGAGAGAAATCATTTTAAGTTTAGTTTGCAACTTGCAATCTTGTTCGTCGTTTTTAAATTTTTTTATGGTAAGTAAATTATTCATTAACCAAAAAGGAACAAGTATATCGAGTATACCCAGAGATTTACAAAGCAATTACAAGTAAATTATTACTAGTAAAGATCAGCAAAATGCAAAAATTTGGGATGACATATCATTTGTACATTCCTCTTGTTTTGTGCTTCTAAAATATTATTTGTTAAACGATTGTTATATTCGTGAAATCATAGTTAAACCCATACTTTCTACGTTCCAATATCAGATGAGATCTATTGTCAATCCAATAGTTATAATAGCATTTTTTGAGTACAATTGTAGATTAAGAAATAAATTAAAATTGGCAATAAAGATTGAATAATGTTTGGAAATCACAATATTCTTAGGGAAAAAAAAAAAACTCTATGTACTTACATGTGTATGGGGGTTCATAAGATGTAGCAGTGCCTATGTCCCCCAGGACTAGGTTTACTTCTTTGGACAGTAAACTTAGTAATATTGCCATAACTAGCAGACCCATATCTGATGAAGAGCAAAGACAAAGACGAGTTCTACTTGATAGTCCCTCATGTCCTACTTATATAGCCTCTCTCTCTCTCTCTCTCTCTCTCTCTCGCTCTCTCTACGTCTTTTTAACTACATCATAAAGTTAAAAAATATATGCAACCCTTTCCTTGAAAGAATGCGAAACATGTGTACAAGTTGAGAACTTGGTGTGGATCCAAATTTTTTTAATCTTCTAGATGAGCGTCAATGGTGATCATGGGATTCCTACAAAGATTTCAATGGAATTGCAACTCAGTAAAAGAATCACAAAAAAAGTGATAAGAATGCAACTTCCACAGTTCTAGTGATAGTGATGACCATCATTCCACTTTCTTTATTCAATGTTCTTCCTATACTAAAAATGAATTCATCACACTGTTTAAGTCTATCACGGAAGTTGTGATATAAAATTAGTTAAACTTCTGCTCATCGGGGCTTCTTGTGTGAATTTTTTTTTTTTTTGGGTACATAAAATGAATATGTAGATAAGTCACTCCACATATCTATCAAAGAGTATTGCCCTTTAACATCACATAACTATCTGCAGGAGACCCTACTATACTTACGCCGGGGTCGAAATTAAAGTCTCACCGCATGCTCTGAATGTTGAAGAATATGTTTAATCTAACGAACTGCCATAACTATGGAGATTCGAACCCAAATATTAATTGAATGAAAGAATCCGAGCTCTTATTCACTTGACCGACCCCTCATTGATTTGTGTGCATATTATTGAGAAGTCCTTTTGTATCGAATGGAGCCATTTAAAGAATGGGATATGACTTGGGTATGTATCGTATCAAAGTTTATAATTTTTTTTCTTAATATATTAAAACCAATCTTCAAAATTAAAACTAATGTATAAAATTGTTGGGATCAATCTCAAAAATCCCAAAAAAACAAAAATTAAAATTATCCCAAACAAAAATTGTACAAAAACCACTAAAAAATTATATATGAGGGTACAATACTATATTTGTTTTGGTCCTGTAGAATTTCAATAAATAGGTAGAGTAATTTCAAAAAATTTCCATGACCTGGGTTTCCATTATGGTCTGCGCAATTCACTATACAGTAAAACACATGAGAGATTAATGGATTGTATTAAGTAAAGATAAACGAATCCTATGTTAATGCATAATCCTCAAGCCTTTAATGACATAACAAATAGTGTTTTTTTTTTCGGAAGGTAAATGTATATATTGAAACAGGGGAAAATATAAGGTATGCTCAAACAAGCAAGGACATACCAGTAAACAAGGAAAAACCAAACAAAGAATTCAAGCGGAAGTGACTCACTTCCAAAAGTATTCCAAAAGGAGAAACATCATATAAAATTTATACAAAAAATTCTTGAACAAGAATCCATTGAACAGCCAGACAAAGAAGATCTAGACTTGAGGGAAGCCATTTTGCTTGTGATAGCCAATTGGATGACCTTTGAAGCAATGCTAGTACCTTACTGTTGGCCCTGAATATCCAAAAAATTATCTCCATCCATTTGTGATAAACAAAAGTAGCAAGACTCAGTCTGAGCAGGACATCAGCCATGGATTTTCCTTTACAGTTTGTTGCAGCCCAAACTACCAACCCACCCTAGTGTTTAGATTGTAGAGTGACTCCAGATAATGAAAGAACAAAACTCCATACTCTAGTAGAACATAACTCCTTCTCCAAATAACTCCATTTGCAGCAAGAATCCATCTAAGTTGGAATAAGACAGTCATTTGGAAGGCTCCAGACTTGCACCAAGTGCTGGTTCTGAGGAGAGTTTTGGAACTTCGTAGAAGCCAGCCTGTCTCTCATAGTTAGCCTCATACTCCTAAGTAAGGAGTTAACATCCATGAACTGGTTAGTAAAGATCATGTTATTCCTCTCACGCCAAATACTATACACAGTTATAGAAAGACTAAGCTTAAGAATAACAGTAATCATGGTTTTTGCCTTCCAGTTTTATGAGACCCACTCAATTAGTTCAGGCCATGGTCTTGCTTGCCAGCGTTGCCCACTAATCATCAACATTCTATCCCATAAGCTCTTAGAGTATCTGCAATCAAAGAACAAGTGCTCATGTGATTCTCCAAACTCCCTGCATAATATACAATCAGTGTTGATTTGACCGGTATAAACCACCAATCTATCCTTTGTAGCTAATCTTTGTTTGATTGCAAGCCACAAAATGAAACACATTTTAGGCACTGAGTTTCTAAACCACACAAACTTATGCCAAGGGACATGTGGGCCACGATTTCTTAGGGATTCCCATGCAGATTTGGAGGTGAAAATACCATTTGCATTTAGACTCCATTTCACTCTATCTTCCCTTGCTTGATAAGGAGAATAAGCTGGCATAGCATTGGCAATAACCTGAATGTCAGGGGACGTAATATTTGGCCACTTCCATTGGTTGTTGTCGACTATATCACTGACCTTTGCTTCTTCAAGAAGCCTGGAGTCCTGCACAATACTTTGACTCCATTTGAGCAAGAGGGGTCCACTTGGATGCCAATTTTATTGCCATAACTAGTCTGAGCCCCATTGTCAATAATGTGAACCATATGCGGCATAAATGACTCTCTCAGTTTCAATAGATTCTGCCAGTTCCAAGAGCTTACTTGTGTGGCCTTGATTTTTCAAAAGCTTCTACCTCTCAAGTGGTAAGAGTGTACCCATTTTGACCATAGGTTCTCTTTGTCATTAAAGAGTTTCCATATATGTTTGAACATCAAAGCTGAGTTCCAAGTCCTGAGATGTTTGATTCCAAGTCCTCCTTCTTCCTTAGGTTGACAAACTTCCACCCAAGCAACTTTAGCACCTGACTTATTTAAATCAGGACCCTTTCATAGAAAAGATCTCACGACTTGGTCAATTTTCTCGACCACTTGCACTGGAATGGTCATGTGGCTTGCCCAATAGATATGGGAACTACTAAGGACAGATTTGATGAGTTGCAGCCTTCCTGCATATGACAAAAACCTATTAGTCCAAGACTTTACCTTAGAGGTAATCTTTTCAATAAGATGAGCACATTGTTGAACTCTGAGTCTGGAGGAAATAAGAGGGATCCCAAGGTATTTGATTGATAATTTCTCTTCATCAAATCCCCAAAGCATTATGATCTGATCTTTTGCTTGTGGGCTAACAGCACTGAAGAAAAGATTGCTTTTGTTTGCGTTGGCCTAGAGGCCTGATGCATTTTGGAACTGGAGCAATGATTCTTTCAAGACCTTTGCAGATTGTAGGTCTCCATAACAAAATAGGAATAAGTCATCAGCAAAAGATAATTGAATGAGATTGACCATTTTACATCTCCAATGGAACCTAAATTGCTACTTTAGCATTAAGTCAGCACTAATATATTCGTTAGGAATCGGGTTGTATAACATGGTTAAAACTTGTTACCACTGAACAAATTTAGTTTAATCCCACCCTTTAATTTTTTTTCCTTTTTTTTATCCCGACCAAACACACCCTAAGTGTAGGTGGCATTCTTGTATTGATTGTAAGTGACCTCTTTTAAGAAAGTTGTGTCACCATAAGTTATATGACTATGGAGGATTAATGTAACTACTTTGCGGCCGGATAAGTTACTTAGGTGTAGTGGGTCTGCAATAACAAATTATGGATAACAATACCCACTTATTTTTGGAGATAAGTTGAACCCTTGGTAAAAAAAGGGTAATAAGTCCTTGGTTTAGAAGGAGGTTTTGAGAGATCAAAGGTTGTCATGGATATAGCATTTTGGATCAGTGGACGACCCCTATACCACATTGCATGGTGGATGACTCTCCTTGACAGTCAAAGAGGAGAAGTTAGAAACGGCAACTCAAGTATATATAGTTGTAGTCCAACTGCTAATTGTGGTGTAACTTGCAGTGACGGATCCAATATTTAGGTCTACGTAGTAAGCCCTTTAGATTAGTCTTTAAGAAGGTAATTGTGAAAAAGGGGAATGATGTGCTTACCAGAAAAAAAAGGGTACCAAAAAGTTTATAAAATAATATATCTGGTTGGATCTGTGAGTCCCATCAATCTAATTATCCTTGGATAATGGAACCCGCTAATCCATCCAACTTGATTTGGTAAATATTTTTTGATAAGCATAGCAGTTCTTTTATAAGAATGAAAAGGTTTGGCATAGAGAGGCGGATGAACTCTATATAGTTCCAAGATTCCCTAAAACTTTAATTCAATTCATCTAAGTCTTATCTCAATATTTTTGGATTTGGTTATACGTACCTTCTTTTATCATTATGTTCTATAAGAACAACTCCAATAGTACTCTCTATTTTAGAAAAAATATTTTACAAAAGAGAGCGCATCTTTGGTAGAAATTATCTTGTGGTGTAACTTGTAGAGATGGAACTTCAGGTAAACCCTTTGGATTAGTCTTTAAGAGGGTAATTTTGAAAATTAAAGAATTCAAATAAATGGGGCCAAGCTGTATATTATGATATCAACTTTTTTGTTTTGTGGTAAATAAACTAGAAATTTGTATTGAAGAAAATGCATTTGTACAAAGCAACTTTCAATCCCAAAAGGGAAACACAGACAAAAACAAAGAAACATGGACTAAGACTGCAGCATACTACAATCAGTCCATCAAAAACAGGGCAGAAGAAGTCGGGGGGGGGGGGGGGGGGGGGGGTTGCATATTGCACCCCACAGATTACAAAGCCTGTAGACTACAAACCGAAATTACATCATGTGCAAAAACAAGAGCCTAGAAGTTGGCAAGAAAAAGCCACCTGTCTATGAAGAAGGGTGTCATTTATTTTGGTTGAGAGAAGCCTACTTCTCACCATATTCAAAACCATCATCTGGGTAGTAACTGGATCATTATGCTCATTGGTGAAAATTCTATGATTTCTTTCTCCCCATATAACATAAACTGTGACAGCAAGACATCGTTTCCTAATGGAATTCTGTAGTTGCTTGCCTTTCCATTAGGTGGACATAGCTTCAATGAGACTTTGCCAAGAAGAAGATTGCCATGGCTAATCACACTTACTGATGACATTCCTCCAAACTCTTCTTGAGTATGAGCATTCAAAAAATAGATGGGAGTGGGATTCTTGATCAGCTCTACAAAGAACATAGGTAGTTCCAATGTTGGGTGTAAAACTATGGATTCTGTTCTTTGTGGCCAGTTTATTCCTTATAGCAATCCAAAGGATAAAGCTGGCCCTAGGAATGCATAGATTGAACCAAAGAAGATGGTACCACAGCACCTCTGGTTTTTTGCTCCTGATTTGATTCCAAGCTGAAGAAGAAGAGAATTTGCCATTAACATTGGGAAGCCATTTGATCTCATCCTTTATCGCAATTGTTGGGGAGTAATTAGGCATAGTAGAGATGATCCCATCAATAATTCTAGAGTTTCTAAGATTTGTTGAAGGCCACCTCCACTGGTTTCCTTGGATAATGGAAGCAACCTTGACATTCTTAGGGATCCCTGTATCATAAATTATTCTAGGACCCCATTTAAGAAGGAGAGGTCCGTTAGGATGCCAAAAATCATGCCAGAGAGATGTATTCCTACCATTTCCAATAACATAAAGAAGGAAATGTCTTGCTAATTCCCTGACTTGTAGCAACTTCCTCCAGTTCCATGAACAGACCTGTGGTGGTTTGGCTTCCCATGTGCTCTTGCCTCTAAGATGGTGCTCCTTGATCCAACTGGTCCAAGTGTTATTCTCATCAGAAATTAAGTGTCAGAGATGCTTGAGCATGAGGGCTTTGTTCCAAGCCCTTAAATCTTTCAATCATAAGCCCCCTTCCTTTAAGGGTACACATACCGCACTCCAAGCAACCTTAGCCCCTTTTGTTTTCATATCAGTTCCAGACCATAAGAATGATCTTAGTTTTTGGTTAATAGAGAGGACCTTCCTAGGAAGCATAAGATGACTAGTCCAATAAACCTGAATACTACATAACACATATTTAATGAGCTGGAGTTTCCCAACATAAGACAGAGCTCTATTAACCCAAGAATTTATGCTTGAATCCACTTTTTCAAGTAACAAAGAGCAGTCTTGCATCTTGAGTTTTGTAGTAATAATAGGGATCCCTAGATATTTCATAGGGAGACAACCAAAGGGAAAACTGAAACACTCTACCATCAACTGTTGTTGCTCTTCTTGAACACCTGAAAGAAAGATGTGGCACTTGGAAGGATTAGCCTTTCAGCCAAATAACATGTGGAATTTATCCAAAGCCCTTTTAAGAACTTCAACTGATTTGGGGTCCCCATGGCATAATTTGATTAAGTCATCTGCAAAGCACAGTTGGGAAATCTTTTGTCTTTTGCATCTCCAATGATATTTAAACTGAGGCTCATCTTGAATGCCTTGCTCAAGAATCCTTGACAGCACTTCCATCACAATGACAAATAAATAAGGAGCCATTGGGTCACTTTGTCTAAGACCTCTACCACTTTGGAAGTACCCTGCGAATTCACCATTAACATTGATAGAAAACTTGGGAGTAGTAATGCATTCTCTAATCCATTTGACCACTATTCTGGGAAGATTAAGAACAACAAGCACATCAAGCAAGAAATCCCAGTCAACCATGTCATAAGCCTTCATTAAATCAACCTTGATAGCACACTTGGAGGGCCCATCATTCTCATGATAGTTCCTTAGCAATTCCTGGGCCAAAAGAATATTGTCCCCTATTCTCCTTCCCTTTATGAAGGCAGTTTGAGAGGGGTTGATCATATGGGGAAGCAGAGTTTTAAGCCTATTTTCTATGATTTTGGAGATTACCTTATAGAGGGTGTTGCAACATGAAATAGGTCAAAAATCAGACATGTTTGTGGGGTTGGGGACTTTAGGAACAAGAGCAATAATAGTAACATTCACTTCCTTGAAAAGCTGTTATGTGGCAAAGAATTCTTTAACAGTAGCAACAATGTCTTCACCAATGATTGACCATGCATTTTGGAAGAATAACCCATTGAATCCATCAGGTCCTGGAGCTTTATTGGGATTGAGAGAAGCGAACTGCTTTAATTTTAGCCCCAGTAACTTCATTGCTAAGAAAATGAGATTGCTTCCTTGTAATGGTGTTTTTCAAAATGTTCCGTAGAGCAATAGTTCTGTAAGGATCCTGAGAGCTTCTCCTACCCATCAAGTTTTGGAAAAAATTCACTGCCTCATCTTTAATTTCCTTATCTCCTTTAGCAAAAGATCCATCCTGTCTTTGTATGGTGGTAATCTTGGAATTGTTCTTTCTACTTGAGATGGATTTGAAAAAGAAGGAGCATTTTTTGTCACCTACTGCTAACCATTGGATTCTAGACTTCTGTCTCAGAAAATCTTCCTCAATCTTGAAGGCCTCAAAGCATTTTCCCACCAATTCTTTTTCAAGAATCCTGAGTGATTGGTCAAGGGAGTTGGTATCAAGCCGCCTTTGACAAGCTAAAAGTTGCTTCTTAGCCTCAATAGCCTTGATTGTAACATCACCAAATTTTTCTTTGTTAATTTTTTTGAACTCAGCCTTCAAGAGCTTGAGTTTTTGGTTGACTTGGAATTGAATAGTTCCCCTAATTTGAACTTGTCAAACATTACTAACAATGGAAAGAAAATCCTCCCTCTCTACAATGAAGTTGAAGAACTTAAAAGGGCACTTCTTAGCTTTGATTTATATTCCCATTTTAACCACAATGGGACTGTGATAAAAAATTCCAGCTGGGAGAAACTCAGTTGCTGCCATTAGGAATTTTAGAATCCAAGCTTCACTGACCATAGCTCTGTCCAGTTTCCTAACAATACAGTTTGTACCTCTATTATTAAACCAAGTAAATTAAACACCAGAGTATCTAAGGTCAGTGATCTCAGCTGCATGGATGACATTTTCAAAATCATCCATGGCCAAGGTCCTCCTAGTTGAGCCACCTAGAATTTCTTCAACTTATCTAACCACATTAAAGTCCCCAAGGATTATCCAGGGATCATTAAATGTGGTTCTAGATACAACCTCCATGTCCCTCCAAAGCCTTCTCCTCTCAATATCATCATTAGAACCATAAAAAATAGTAAATGTAAATGAAGTCATACTTGCATGATGAGTGACCTTACAATGAATAGTTTGATCCATTTCAGCAAATTTCTGTACACTGATGCTTTGAGGATGCCACCCGATCCACACCCTTCCTAATGTGACTGTTGTAATTATCACACCAGCACCAATCTCTGATGATGGTTCTCCTGGCAACTTCCTTATTAACAGTCCTTACTTTGGTTTCAACTATACCAACCAAGTCAAGCTGCTGCTGAAAAATCATTTTCCTAATCTCCATTTGTTTAGGGGTGGAGTTAAGACCCCTAATATTCCAACAGGATAAATTGATCATTTGGGTTTGGGTAAACTCTGACCCTGGGCTTTAGGAACCCCAACTTTTCCTTGGTTAGGAGATTTTTTCTTTTGTTTCTTCTTTCTAGTTGTACCAATTGGATCAATGTTCTTCACTTTGCTACTTAGGAGGCTTTTCACCGGGGAAGCTGATTTCTCCATGTTATTCTCCCGTATCCCAGAAAGTTCAACCACAAGGCTAGCAAACTTATTACAAGTCTCAATGTTAATAGGAGCCTTAAGAATGGGGGAAGCCTAGATTTCCACATTCCCTGTAGGAACAAGAATCTCCCCTTGAATCTATTGAGATAACTCAGGCAGTGTAAGATGGGGATCACTTGAACTTGTACTGCAATTGTTTAGAGTTTCTTGATTCTGCTCTTGATTTTGTTCTGCTATAACTGGTTCAATAACCATTCCTTTGCCCTTTTCTAAGGATGTTTTCTATTTCCATTCTCTCTTAGCTATACCTATAGGAAAAATAGAGTTACTATGTCCAAACACCTTGCATTTTGTGCATATCCTAGGTTTCCACTGATATTCAACAATAATTTCAATAACCTCTTCATCCTCATTATCATCAATGCCCTTCATACTAAGGTCAAATGATTCAATGGCCTCCTTGTCTGCTTCCAGTTCAACACATAATCTGCCAAAGGTGATCCTCTGCTTGGATTCAGTAAGGGAATCAGCATATAGGGGCATACCAACGGCACTAGCAATGTGGCTTAATCCCTCTTCATTCCAGTATTCTAGTGGAATATTGTAGAGCTTGATCCACACTGGAATCTTGGAGTGTGAATCCTTGGCAAGACGAAGTTTGGGATGCCATTTTTTGAGCAAAATTGGTCTCCCATAAAACATCCATGGACCCTCTTCAAGCACCTTGGAGCTAGCTGCTTCATCATTGAATTTGAAAAAGAAGAAACCAGTGTCATTGACCAAGACTTCAATGAGTCCTAGGCTATTCCATAACCTAAAGGCAAGCTGTTTGACCACCGAAAAAGCCAATTTCCTTTCAATAAAGTACCCTACAAGGCATGCTTCCCACTCCTTGCAGCCTTTTGCAGCTATATCCCTAGGGAGAGAGACCACAATTCTTTGAGCATCCCTAATGGGTTCAACAAATTTAAGAGACATGACTTTACGATTAGCTGATCCACGAACATTTGAGACCAGACCCACTCCATTCTTGACAACTTGGCTCCAGGAGGTAGCTTGTTTCAATCTACCATCACCATGGGGGTGTTGTTCTGATGGTACGTTTTGGGTGGTGAACAAAGCTTCTTGCCTCACCTCATTTGACAGATCATGGGCCACACCTTCCTTTATCCTAATAGAGGATTCAGAAAAAAAGATTTGAAGTAATGCTAGGACATGGGTTAACCTGTGGGCTTGCCTTTGTAGCCAATGAGCTGGTTACCTTGGTTGGCTTCTTGCTTGGGACTTCCTTGTGCATGTCTGTTCCATTATGTGGATTTCCACTAGAGATTGCACAAATCTGTTGTGTGAATATTCTATCACCATTTGGAATGGTAGAGCTAGTACTCTCACTGAGAGAGATAGCTCTTTGACCAAAGAGTGGGATACAACAAGTGAGCAAGCTTAAGGGGTTTGTGGGTTGATCTCTGGAGAGATGGTAACAGAGTTACTTGAGACAGAACTATTCTTTGGGTTTAGGGGTTGTGGGTTGACCTCTTGGTCCTTCGGTGGGTAGGAATTTTCTAAGAGGGTGGACATATTTATGGCTAGAGCATGTGGTGGATAGAGAGTAAAGAAACATTAATGGTGATAGGTGGAAGGGATTGATGGTGAGGAAGGAGAAGAAATAGGGGTGGGTGGGTAGAACAAGGAGCGGTGAAACCAAGGACAATAAAATTGGGGATCTGGGAAACGGATCTGGTCAGACGAGGGTAGATGTGGGTGAAGGAAGAAATGGTATATGTTTTGGTAGGGAAGATGTAAGGTTCAAGGAGGTCGGGGAAAGACAATCGCCATGGATCCAGTCATCGACAATCTTACTAAATACAGTGGGAAGCAATGTTCTTATCTACCTAGGTTGCAAGTAACTAAACCATTTCCTTCTGAAAAAAAAAAAAAAAAAAAAGTCATAAGAGGCTCCATTAGTCGCCTTACTTCCATCATACATTGGTGGTGGTTAGCGGTGGCAAACGGTAGCTTAGGTGAGTTGTGTGGTAGAAATCAATTCAAACTCTTTTTTAATATAAGGATTATAATGGATTGAAGATCGAAACAAGTTTTTTTTTTTAGATAGTATTAGTTTTTTTTTTTTTTTTTTTGGTGGGGGGTTTGGCAGGACCCCTACCTGTATATATAACTAAAAGGAAAAATGTACAAGGGAGGAGGACGTAGAGCCAAGCCCCCAGAAGTGGAAGAAAGTCAAAGCAAAAGTTTGGTGATGACTCATCACCAAAAGCATGAAAAATAAAACATCAATTAAAAAAAAATAAAAACTCAACGACGAACGTGAGGAGTCTGTCGAGCGTCCAAGGCGAGGATGCCAGCAATCTCAGAAGGAAGGGATGACGAATCAAGGAATCGCTGATTGAGCTACTGAGAGCAAGCCCAATTAGCCATGAAGTCTGCAGCCTGATTCACCTCCCGCAGGACGTGGCAGACGCGAGCAGAGAAAGAAGCACACAGAAGCCGAATCCGAGCAAGTAGGTAAGCATAAACCCAGCACCCAGTACCCTGAGACGAAACCCAAAAAACCACTGTAGCTGAATTTGACTCCACTACCAACTCTGAAGCTCCCAAATATTTGAAGATCGAAACAAGTTAGATTAAACTCATTAATCGCATCTTGGGCATAAAAAAAACACCATCATCACCCACCACCACAAACACCATCACCACCAGCATTACCACCACCTCCACCAACCATTTATTAAACGACATTCTTTGTTACAGTATTCATGGATTACTATGCTTTCCAAATTTCCTCATAGTTGTTAGATATGACAACAAATTATTAAATGATCAAAGTACATAGGAAGCATTCATTACAAAATTTACTAGGGAAACTTTGTTTTTCCTTCTTCTTTGTGAATCTCACTCTAGCCTGACTGCAGAATCACACTGATGAGGACTTGATTTTTGCATATTTCATGTCAGATCCTACAAAAATTTACAATTTCACATATTAGAAGAAGGGAGATAATGATCATGTTAACATCATTTTAAAACCTTTTTACCAACATACCGTTCTTTTTAAACTTATTTACCAAATTATGGTTAGTTTACAAAAAGCGAGACTTGGACTTACTTTTTTTCATGTTCAGTTCACTTTTTTTTTAATGAAAAGTAATGCAGTTTAATAAATAAGATTAAAACAACTACAGATAGGAAATAAAGTTGAAAAAATAGTCGTATTTTAATAAAAAGAAATACACTAGAAGAAGTAGAAGCATGTCAGGAAGAAAATAAAAGAAGACGATAGAAAAGGATGAGTTATGTACGTACTGAATGAATTCGACGTTGATTTTCGCGTCTGGGGAGTGAGAGATGGCATCAAAAGCATCATTGGACATGACAATAGTTGCAGGGCATGGCCTTCTAGGGCAGAAGTCCACCACCCTAACGTCAACAGCACCATCCTTGCATGGCTTGTTATAGCCGCTCAAGCACCTCAATCTGCAACGCCTGCCACACGCTGCCCCATTGTCCCACATGCCTTCACTCACTGCTACAAATAGATTTCCTGGTGGAAATTGATCTGCTCTGTTGCCATTGCACTTGGTAGCTGCACAAAAATAGAAAAATGAATTGATCAATAGTAAACATGACTCGTGACTGACTTTCTGCTATTTAAGGTCGTTATATGGGTCATTGATTTGGAGGGCACAGAGACATAAAAGTCGTGGTATCGCGACACACTATAGGGTGATATAAGGTGAAACAATATTAGTTGATTTGATAATGACATCTAGAACTTCTAGGGATTAGCTCTGAGATGTCTTAGTGACTTAACCGATTCGCCTGAGACTCGTGGTTTACATAGAACGTATATAGGACGACATCAAAGTAAAATGTGTCGAGTTAGATGTATCGATATCTACCGATACATTAGACCATGCTCTTTAGAAAGGTAAAAGTTTATGTATACATATACAGCCTCAAGTAATTGGGAAAGATTGGCTTCTACTTAAGATAATGTTGTATGTATATATGCGAACTCACGTGTATATGGAGGATTATGAAGTAGCCGTGCCAATGTCCCCATTGACTAGGCTTATCTCCTTGCACAATAAACTAAATACCATTGCTATGACTAGGAGAGCCATGACTGAGGAAAGCAAAGCACAATGACTTCTGAACAATGGTACTTCCTGAGGCCAGATTTATAGTTGAGAGGATAAGATAGCTCTCTCTCTCTCTTTCTCCCTCTCTCTCTCTCTTGGATCTAGATCTTCTCTAATTTTATTTTATTTTTTCAATTTTCTACTTGATGGATCATTCACTATTAACACTACAAGAAAAATGTTTTTTAGTGGCAAAAATAGTCGTCGCTAAAAGTGAATAATTCGCCGCTAAAAATTTTCTGCGACAAAAAAATTTGGTCGCAAATTTGTCGCGACAAGCTCGCCACTGAAAGTTTTTGACGACCAACTAAAGTTTCGTCGCTAAAATAGATTAACAGTGACAAAAAACTTAGTCGCTTTAAAATTCATTTACTTGTCACAAAAAAATCATCGTCGCCGAAAGAAATTATATTATGGTAATATTTTTTATCTTTGGCGATGACATAATATTTGTCGCTAAAAATCAAGGTACATTTTTTGCAACTAACATATTTTTGTCGCCAAAAGAAATTATATTATGGTTATATTTTTTCTCTTTGGCGATGACATAATATATGTCGCTGAAAATCGAGGTACATTTTTTGCAGCTAACATATTTTCGTCGCCAAATAACAAATGAATACTCTCACCTTTAAATAATAGGCGACAAAATTTATTTGTCACCAAAATAAGAGATTTTTTGCAACCAAATTTTACTCATCGCCAAACAAAATCATTTCTAAAGAATGGCATTTTATGATTACTATTGTCCTTGTAACAAATCAAAATAAAGTCATTGTAGTGCTTCAATCATTGAAGATCATTATAAAATAAATAATCCATAAAACAAAACAGAAAAAAATTTCCAAATCATTCATTCAAAATACATTTAAAAACATTCATACAAGAACTCATACCAAAACATTTGTATATAATTTCATAATAAAATCTCATACCAAAACATCCCATGTAAAAAACTAAACTGAAAAAAAATTAAATGCCACAATATCTAGATGCCACAAGAACTCGAACTACTTGGATCATAGAGGAAGAGATCTCATTGCCAAAACCAACTCCAAGTAATCCATTGTTAATCTGTATCAAACACAACAAAAGTGCATTAACAAAACTAAAAAATTATTTGTTAGTATAAATAGTAAATTAAGCATATATTTAGAACTGAAAATACTTACCAAGATGAAGTCGTCTCACTAGTCCCCCTATTGCCTCCACCACGTTGCATCGCCAACTTTACCTCTGTCATTTGCCGCAACATCATCTCTTGTGTCTTTTCCATCTGCTCGAGTTTTGCCTTAGTCTCATCCAACTCTCTTTGTCTGCTTTCATTTTCTCTTTGTCTGCTTTCATTTTCACCCTGAAGAGTCGCAACAACTGTCTTCAAACCTCTTACCTCCTGCTCATGTTCAAGAGTTTTGGCAACATTTATTGAAGAAGATGATTTCGGGCCAACCCCATAACTGGACTTATTGCCAAGGACAGTGCATACAATCTCCTCTTGAGACAACGGGGATACACCATCCTCTATTGGTTGATCCTTCAACTCCTTCATCCGTTCCTAAATTTTTTAAAAAGTTATAACCCAACAACAAAACCTATGTATTTTGAAAATGGAAATACAAAGAGAATTGATACTCTTACATATCGAGACTCTGCTTCTGGTGAAATCCACTTCATTGACTTCTTGCTGATGTGGGTTTTATAAAAGAAGTCCACGATATGAGGTGGCTCATGTGTCTCGGGGTCCAACTGTTTTCAGAAATTCACGTGAAACTATATACTTTCAACAT
This sequence comes from Ilex aquifolium, assembly GCA_951799425.1. NCBI lineage: Eukaryota > Viridiplantae > Streptophyta > Magnoliopsida > Aquifoliales > Aquifoliaceae > Ilex > Ilex aquifolium. The sequence continues at coordinate 19,450,306 of OX637403.1, forward strand.
TTTAAACAAATGAAAGACAAATAATTTTAAGTTAAAAAATTATAACCATATCATGCATTGCAGAAATAAAAGACTTAGAACCCATAGCGTGATTGTAGGGCAACTTAGCACGATTTTCAGAATTTGTCTTTGATCGTTTCTGCAAAAAAAAAAAATTGTATTAGAACAACAAATTACTCATTTATATTGCATTAAAAACTATCAACAAATTACCTGGAAGTTTTGATCCTTGTAAACATGTTCTATTATATAAATCCAATCATCTTGACTAACTTCTCGATAAGGCTTACTTTTTGGGTCCACCCCAGACTCCACCAATCTAATGTAATACTTGTGCATTCTACAACGATAATGACTATACAACTTAGCAAACTTTTTGTCAATGAATTCCGCAACATGATCAAATTCACCATATCCCACAACATTAAACTTAGTCTGCACGAAAAAGTAGTATATCATTTCAAGAAAAAATAAATATATATGTTAAGTAGTAACATTAAAAAAAAAAAATTAATTACCAAGAGTCTTGCAATGATAGGGGCCTGTTTTTCAACAGGTAACTCGTGCCATTGGGTCACATCCCTGACTGGGACAAAACCCCTAGCCAGGGTTCCAATCTCTGTGATAAAACGCTGTGCATTTTCGCCAACAGGAGCACCCATGAATAGAACATGAATTTTGATTGTAAAATTCATGTTCTATTATGAATGACTTAGACCCCTTGTTTGATTTTTTAGTTTTATTCCAATATATATTATAATTTTATACTAATTACTATTTTTTAAGAAAAAATTGAATTTTTATTTTTAATTTTATTTTAGTAAATGATACAATAGAACATGAATTTTGGTTGTAAAATTTAAAATATTTGATATTCTATCTTTGATTAGAGTATTTTTAGTTTAAGTATAATATTTTAAATTTAAGGGTTCTACGTATTATATGTCTACAAACTTTTGAGGGACCTAGATATAATTTATTAACGGATATATTTACGTCAGTGGTCTAAGTGTTACGCGCGTACAAACTTCAAGGGGTCTGTGTGTAATATTTCAAATGTCAAGGGATCTGAGTAATTAAGTGACAAATCTCAAGGAGTCTTGGTGTAATTCTCCAATTCTTGTAACTTCAAAACAACGCCGTTTTAATCCATCAGAGTGCATATTTCATTTAACATATTTTGCGACCAAAAATTATTTGTCGCCAAACAAAATTAATTTTAACTTCTTATTTCTGCGCCAAACATTTATTGTCGCTAAGTATTATTTTTTTTCTTTTTTTTTTTTCGTAAATTTGGCAAAAATTTTGCGACAAAAAAATTATTTTGGCGACAATTTTTTTTGTCGCCCATAAAATTATCATTTAGCGCCAACATTGGTGCCAATTTTTTTTTGGAGGGAACGTTTTTGCGAAAACTATTGGCAACGACTATAAAAAATGGTCGCCAACTTTTTTTTTTTCTTCGACAAACATGTATTGTCGCCAAGTATTATTTTTTTTCTTTTATTTTCCGTAAATTTGACAAAAATTTTGCAACCAAAAAATTATTTTGGCGACAATTTTTTTTGTCGCCCATAAAATTATGATTTAGCTCCAACATTGGTGCCAATTTTTTTTTGGAGGGAACGTTTTTGCTAAGATTATTAGCAACGGCTATAAAAAATGGTCGCCAACTTTTTTTTTCTGCGACAAACATGTATTGTCGCCAAGTATTATTTTTTTTCTTTTTTTTTTTGTAAATTTGACAAATAATTTGCGACCAAAAAAGTATTTTAGCGACAAATTTTTTTGTTGCCCATAAAATTATCATTGGCGCCAAATTTTTTTTTGGAGGGAACGTTTTTGCGAAGACTATTGGCAACGACTATAAAAAATGGTCGCCAACTTTTTGTTTCTGCTACAAACATGTATTGTCGCCAAATATTATTTTTTTTCCTTTTTTTTCCGTAAATTTGACAAAAATTTTGCGACCACAAAATAATTTTGCGACAATTTTTTTTGTCGCCCATAAAATTATCATTTAGCGCCAACATTGGCGCCAATTTTTTTTTGGAGGGAACGTTTTTGCGAAGACTATTGGCAACGACTATAAAAAATGGTCGCCAAAAACATCATAAAAAATTTTACCGCGACAAACATTTGAAATTGTCGCCGAAAATCACTTTTTTACAACAAATTTTATTGTTCGCCGCCAAAACTCGTCGCTAAAAACCAAATTTGTTGTAGTGTTAATGAAGGATGGAATCATTTATATGCATTGAGTCCTAATTAAATTCAAGGTTAATCCATCAAACGAGAAAATAAAGAATAAAATATATTGTATGGTATCTTAGTCCTCTCTCTTGTTTTGCTTCATCGGGAAGTACGTCATCACTCATTCGGGGAATATTTATAATTATTTTTAATTTCTTACAAAAGCTATAATGCTACTTGAATTAAATTTGTTGATTTAATACATTATTGTTGCAAGATTGACAATGAATCTCATTTGATATTGGGATCCGTTGCTCTTCTAAATATAACAATACATTAAGATAATAAATTAAATTTAAAAATATAATAATATTTTTTTGACATAATTTGAGACCTAATTTAGATAACTTTATGCATTTCTATTATATTGGCAGTCAACCTCGTCAAATGTTGATCTCACTACTCACCTAGTTGTAATAAAACAATTGGTAAATTTCACAGACACCACCTAAAATTAGGGGAAATTTCAGAAATTATAAGAAATGTCCATATAATTAAACTATTTTTCAAGTGGTGTCAATGAAATTTGCCCTAAAACATTAGGACTCAAAAGCATTACTCAACCCATTGTATCCAAATCGCATAGCTCATAAAAAGAAGTCAAAGTAAACGATATTGTTCCTTGAAGGACCCACTAGCTCCACTTCCTTTATCAAAATATTCCTCCCACTTATCAGGAACTCATTGGTACGGAGTTTACATTTGACACGGGATCTCAATCTGAAAATCTATTATTACTTTTTAGTTAAAAGGTCTGCAACCTTTAATATTGAATTGTTTAACTATGTTATATATATATACTAGCAATAACTCATGTCTGAAGAAACTATATGATTTGACTTAATTTTTGAAATCAATTTGAGCACACTATTTAAAAAAAAAATTGATAAAATTTCTTTTAAAAATAAGATCACAAAAAATATCAACTTCAGTACAAAATTTGTATACTTGATAAAACGCTATACTTACTTTCACCCCACCATTCTGTGTGTGGTGTGTTTGTGTAAGAGTGAGTGATTGTGTGTGCGTGTTGTGAGCGTGTGATGTGTGTGTGTGTGGTGCGTGTGGTGTGTGTGTGCTAGATTGTGGGTGGTTGTGCTCTTTGTGTGTTGGTGTGTGTTCTGTCTTCTTCTCTTTGCGTGTGTTCTGAGTGCATGTGTAGTACTGAATATAGATGTTTAGAAAGAATTAAATAAGCAATCAATTTATGTTTGTAAAAATAGTTATATAGTCCATTTTTCGGTGGTCTGGGGTTGCAATAGGGGTGACTACACGCTCAATTTTATAAATTAAATATAATTAACAACAATTTTAATATAAAACAATAATTCTTTTAAAAAAAACTCGATTAGCCTACAAATTTCATAAACCTAACTTCCAATTTCATCAAAATAAACACCAAAACCCTATTTCATAAAACTAACACCCAACAATCAAGTTAACATCCAATTTCATGCGATTAACAAAATTCTTCTCCAAAATTTTTTTTTTTTTTAAAAAGAGGGAATTTTAATGAGTAATCTATTACCCTTCTCTAAAATTCTTAAAATACCGAAAAAGTGATAAGTAGAACACAAAAAATAAAAAATCAATAAAGTTTCTAAAAATAAAGAAAAATGAATTTAAAGGTTTATAATTGATAGGCATGGTCAAAGAAAGAACAACCCAAACACACACCAATATCATGTCACGATCCCACCCTAGAATTACACCCTTATTCACTCCCCCAACCTTAAGCAATATAAAAAAAAGGGATATTTAATATGTCACCTATTACCCTTCTATAGAATTCTGAAGTATCGGAAAAGCGATAAGTAGAACACATAACAAAAACCCAAGAAAGATGAACAAAATGAAATTTAAATTAAAAGAAACAACCTGACCTTCAAATGCATTTTAGTAGTTGATAAAAAAATCTCAATTCATAACATGTCAGACAATAATTAAAACACAAATACTGAAGTAGATATAATTTCAAGAGCAATACGACAGCGTATGAAAACCCTAGACATTACAGCAATTCATATAAAGATGCACATGTATACATAACAGCGTTTGAAAACCACATTCAAAAACATCAAACATATAGTCAAAATATTTGCCACACGCTAGATTGACAGTAACACAAATAATGACCTAAGGCAAAAGTAACAGTGAAGTTCAAGATTACACCACCAATGACATAAATTGCGTTTCACACCCATAGTGACCAAAAAAAGAGTTTAACGGTGATATTCAGTCAATAAAATGTACTACACCAAAATCAAAAACTTTTCAGTTGCAGAAAAAAAATATTTCTTATTAGCAATAACCAATCAAATCATATGTACAAAGTTAAAAGTGCCCTACTTCAGGTTTGATACAAACTCATACACAACCTCCTGGTCAATATCCTAAAGGGGGAAGAAACAAAAGAAAGAAGAATTAACACTACCTACAGCTTAACAACATCTTTCCTACAATGGAGAGTAATGTGTTTTGACTCATTTGGTGTGTGTGATTATCTATGGTTAGTCTTGAAATCAAAAAAGAGAGAAAGAGCACAGAACAAACTATTAAAGTATGGGAACAAAACCCTAGCATTAACACCAAAGAAATGAGAGAAAAAAAGAATGACAATTTACATTACCACTTAATAACCTGTCAACTCAACATCCAATTTCAAAATTAACACTCAATTTCGATCAAAATAAACCTAACATTCACTTTCAAACCCTTACATTCAATAAAAACCCTAATATTTCATTAAATTATGAGATTAACATCCAACGTCCAATTTGATTGAAATAAACTAACATTTAATTTCAACTCAACATCTACAAACTCTATTTCACGAAATTAACACCCATTATGAATCAAACTAACTGTAATATTCAATTTCATGAAAAATTAACACCAAATCTGAAATTGACACCAAAAACTGTGTGCTCAACTGTGTGAATGTGTTCGTCTGTGTATATGTTTGTGTGATATGTGTGCGCGCATCTGTGGATGTGTGTGTGGGTCTTGAATGCTATGTTGTTGTGTTGTGTGTTTGTGCGTGTGTTGTCGTTTGTATTTGCGACTGGTGTGAGTTGTGTATATGCGATGTGTATGTGTATGTGTATGTGCGTTCTATGTTGGTGTGTGTGTGTGTGTGTGTGTGTGCGTGCTATGTGAGACAGAGAGAGTGCGAAGATGAGCGGTAAGGAGAGAGCGAGAGAGAGAGTGAGGTACTTGGGCTATTTGTTGTTGGCCATTGATTGAACGACGGTGGGTTGAGTGAGAGGTAGGAGACTGGTCTTCTGGAAAAGAGAGACAAAGATACACCGGGGGGTGCGGGAGAGAGAGTGAGAGAGAATGAGATAAAGGGCCTGAGTTGGGTCTTTATCCGCAGAGGAGAGAGAGAGAGAGAGAGTTTGACTTGGGCTGGAGTGTTTGGGGTGTCGTGTGTTTGTAGCTAAACTAGGCGAAATTTGGGTTGTGGAAAAGATTGAGAAAGATTTGAGAGATTTTGGAGGAGAGAAAGACGTGAGTCAGGAAATGTTGTTGGACGGGAAAATAAAATTCAGTACTCACTTTAGACCGTCGGATCTGTATTTATGAGATGATCTGAATCGTATTTTATGTTGTGATTACATTGTCTATTGGATGTGTTTATGTTTTGTCTCAAAACGATCTGGACCTCTCTTTGTCTTCAAAATTCAAACTCAACTCTATTTTATTTTATATATATATATAAAATACAATACAATTCAAATCTCAAAAGATAAACAAAATGATTTTTTTGTTATTCGCGGTTGAGATCTCTTTAAATTTTACTTTAAAGTTAATGTAACGACTAATATTAATACCTCAAATTTAATAGGAAAAATATGTTCCTAAGAGTGTGTTTGAACTGACTTTTTAAAAGTGATTCTAGGAATTATTTTTCATAACTACTTTAAAAAAAAAATATAGTGCTTGGAACCGCCCCACCACTACTTCTACCACCACCACCACCCCACCGTCGCTGCCACCACCATTATCGCCACCCTACCACACCCACCGCCCCACCACCACCATCATCACCACCTCTGTGACCACAATAACCACCCCACCACCAACACCACTTCCACCACCATCACAACTACCACCATCATCACCGTTGCCACCCACGACTACCATCACCATCACAGTCGTCGCCACCCACCATCACCACTGTCGCCCACCACCACTACCACCGCTCACCCCCACTACAATCGGTGCTTAAATTTTTTTATCTCTCATCTATGTTTGTGATTTAATTTTAGGTGTGAATACGAATATGTTTATTGTTGACCATTTTTTTATTACTCTGTGTCTTCAAGCACTGGAAATGACTAGTATATATATATATCTTACCCTCATTCTAAGATACTAAACGTCTCAAATTTGTATATCAAATTTGCATCCAAAATTAACAAAAATGATTGGATCAATAGGTCCTGATGGTGTTCGAAATCAACTGACCCGATTACTGAACAACTTGAGTCGTGGCCCGGAGGAAATGAAAATGTGCTTATGTGACAGAAAGCGTGTTAAGTGTTAAGGTGAGACAAAGACAACAATATGAGTGGTTCACGTCAACCGAAGGACTAAGGTTACATCCACTGTAAGGGAGACTTTTCCTCCTTGGAAATTGTATTGTTTAAAGAAGAAGGTTATTGTTACAAGGTATTTTGCTGGAAGTCTTACAGATAGTTCTTAAGTTACTGCCGTGTGATTTTTTTTTCATCTCTCTTTACACAGTGTCATTGTTTTCTATTTATACTTCCCATCGTTAGGGTTTCCTGGTGGTTCCTTTCTTGGCTGATTATGTGGTTCCCTCCTTGCTTGTCCTATTGCTTCCCTAACGCCTTCCTACGCCCACTGCGCCTTGAATAGAATACGTGAGTCATCCCCACTGCCAGTGGATATTCGTTCATTAGGATTGTCAGGTACTGTCCTCTTGTCTCTTGTCCAGGTGTCGCGGTATGGCCAATGGCGAATTGTCTGGTGCCGAGCTTCCCACTCCCCAGCGGATATCTGTACCGAGCTCATCAATGTCGAGCTAACATCCATTCCGAGCCAGGTTATTGTGGGCTTCTATGGCAGTGGATTGTGGTCCAGCTCGAGCCCAGCGAATATTATTTTGATAAGACGGTTAGGTCGCCTCACGTGAGCCCAAAGAAGGCACCCAGACTTAAATTCATCATCATTAGGTCCAGTAACTTTTTGTAACCGGATTCACTGATTCAACTATCCTTATTGATTTGTGTTACAAATTTGGAATAAAAATATGGAATGTGAAAGAAAACTTCATTTTCTTGCATGGACTTTGGTTCTTATAGGCAGAAATCATATGACAAGCAATATGAACGCAAATGCTAGTTGCAATCACCAAATAATATGATACATTTATCGCTATTAATGTTTATGAGACTCACTTATTTAAGGCAAATGGATATATCACACCATCTAGTACCGATTTTGATACTGTACCAAGATTTATAATTTGTTGAGGTCAAGTTACCCTTTTTTAGTTTGAAGTTAAAACTGAAAAAGTGATAGAAGGTACAATTTTTAAAGGTGAAATTACTACTTTTTCAGTTCAAATTACACTTTTCAGAGATGAAATTAAAACTGATCAGGGGTATTCATAAAGTTACCTCAAACATTTGAGGTCAAGTAACTCCACTTTTAAAAAGTATAAATTGACCTCAAAAAATAATTATTTTCGATACGATACCTTTTTTTTGGGTACCATAAAATTACTCCAAAACATACGTTTATAGGTCTAAAACGGGGTTCATTAGACACGGCCGCAACTTCGTCTCAAAATCCTTAATTCTCTCAAAATTCTCTCAATTAGGAGGTTTTATCAATTACTACCAATGGTAATAATTGATTTCTACTGTCCCATTGTCTAGGGTTTTATTTATGCCCCCCTTTTAGGTTTATTTTCACCCATCTGTTCAAAAATTATAGATGTTGATTGTTTATTATAATAGTGACTACCATTGTATCTCTTTACATATGTAAAGTAATTATTTTTTAGATGATAAAGCTTGAGAAGTCTTTGCTCTCTAAATATTTGATTTTTTAATTTATTTATAGGTCCTTCCAATTGAATTCTTACATGTGGTCTATACATAAATTTGGTAACTACTTCATCTTTAAATTTTTCACTATCTATATTTAACTATTTCAAAAAAAAAAAAAATTTGAATACATTAATGACTAATTTTTAATGTTAGATAGGAGGTGGGGGTAAGAGTGACAATGGTAAGAAATTCTAAATTCATGCATTGCATGGGATATGTGACCATGCAAAAATCTGTATAGTACCAACCAATGTTTAATATTGGCATTTTTTTTATGCGCCCTAACTCTTGTAAACTCAGATTTTCCTTTCCGATTAGCTAGATTTACATTCCAAATTCTTATAGTCCAAGTAAAAGATGAGGTGTGCCCTAAATATGATGGCACTACCTATTTTCCACCTTTAAAATGCACTTTTGCTGTTGGGCTGATCTCTCCATGCGCACAGTGTACAATACACTATATATGCATGCCTGTTGTCTTTACATGACTTCTAATCTCCTTCTTCCGTCTCTAACTTTGACACTTTGTTGGTTTATCTTCTATTGAAAGCGACGTAATTACTTTTAAATTAGAAGTTATAATTGATTGAGAATTTTAAAAATTAATTAAGAAATATTGTGGGCGATTATGAAATATTTGAATAAATTATAATTTGTTTTTATGAGTTATAACTTTCATGATTGATCATAATATTTTAGAATGAATTATGTTTTTTGAAGTTGCAAGTTACACCTTAAAAAGTTTTAACTTCATATCACGATAATCAACTGTTGAGTTCGAAATAATCGGTACAAGTAATTAATGTAATATCTCTTTCGGTGTCGTAATGAATATATCACACCAAAATTAGAGTTTCAAAGGCCTACGGCAATCAAAAGAGGCCTCCCACTAAAGTAGACATTTTCTGAGTAGTGCAATAAAAACAGTAATCGGTAGATCAGGTGATATTTAAAGTAAGTAGAGACTAAATTGTAGGCGGCCATTCCATCAGCTCCATGATCTGGGTTCCAATATGGTCTGCCCAATTGACCATACAGTAAAACGTGCACAAGAAATTAGAGTTTCAAAGGCCTAAGGCAACCGAAAGAGGCCTCCCCACTAAAGTGGACATTTTTTTTTTTTTGATTGAATTGTGATGAAACCATCCATTTTACTTTCCACCCTTTGAGTAAGTAATTTTATGTTTACAAAATTAATGTAGATAGTTAGATTAATGGGTCCTGTTAATTTTTTGGATTAATAGTATTTTTGTTCTTTAAAATGTGTATTTTGTCAGTTTTGTTCTTAAAATATTAATTTTATCAATTTGATCCCTAAAATATTCAATTTGTGTTTAAATGATTTTTACATAAACAGACCGTTAAGTTTTTGACGGAATGATTACGTATTGGGCATGTGATACCGTCTAAAAAAATGATATGTGGTCACCAAAAGTTGAGTGTGTGAACTTTCAACCCCTCGACAAATAATGTCGTCGACCAAAAGTTTGTTGTTTTTGGTACTCTATCCAAAAAATGAATCTAATTATTTATTGTTATTGATTATAAAAATACTAAAATAAGATAAACTGATAAAATAATTAATCTTTCCACTTGTACTATTGTAATTGTTCCAAAAAGACAGATGTTTATTTAGGTGGTCTTTAGATGACGGGATAAAGAGGTTTAAAACATGTTTGATAAGACACAATTGAGCCATAGCCCCACTTATTCCATGTTTGGGAAGCAAAAAATGATATTGGGAGCCTATCCAAACCCAATTTGAATAGTAAGATTTATCCATTGGTGGGGGTTTCTCTAACCCATCTAGGAGGTGAGTTAAATTTAGGACCAATGAGATTTCTCGTGAAAAAAACTAGTGTATTTCTTGCTTTTCAAACAGTTGGATTACCGAAGGGAAATGATAGTAAATTTCAATTAAAAAACTTTCAAAATTATGAGATAATCCGTGTGACCCACATAAATGTTGTGAAATCAAACGATGACAATAAAGTGAAATTAATGAAAAGAACGATAAGAATGTAATCTAAACAATCACACAACACAGAATTTACGTAGTTCGTTAATTTGTCTACGTCCACGAAGTTGCAGGGATTTCACTATTCTCAAGAAAAAATACAAAGAGTGTGGCGGTCGTACAGTATCAATCAACCCTGATGGGACATTTTATGAGAGCAGCAGACGACGACACGTGTCCTCGGCACCATGGTACTCCCGATTGCTATGGTGACGACACGTGTCCTCGGCACCAAGATACCACTGGTTGTTTAGGATGGTGACACGTGTTCTCGGCACCAACGGAACCACAATATTCTCCAGCACCCCACGTGCTTCTCAGGATAAAGAGAACCGACTACATGTCTTCGGCACCAGGTCTCCCGTTTGACTCCATGACGACCTATCCATTCTCGGTCTTAGAGGTTCCTTGATAGGAGCACGTCGTCTCAGTCCTAGGGGATGCGCCGACGTCCTTCAATCTATTAAACTAAGTCAAGTAATGAGTCACTAGTCTGCCATTTCCATCAAGTCAGAAAGGCAGGATAAGCAGAGCTGGCAACCAATAGGGTATGGACACGTGGCGTTATGAACAGAGCCGTACATAGCTTTACAGAAAGGTCCCAGCCACTATGCAGCTGTGCAGGAGATCATTTAATAAATTCCCAGAATGATGGGACGTCCTTGATGACTGATGGAGCCCGGAAAGGGGCGCATTAAGTGCCTCAGAGATCAGGCATTTAATGTATTTACATAGAAGCAAGAGCATTTATTGCTCGGGCGCCAGGGGAAGAGATCATTGATTGTTCGGGACGCCGAGCATTTAAGAACCGACAGTTGTCCTTGCAAAAGAGAGAAAACGCTTCCCCATGACTGGCACAGCCTACTACTCACTAGCCTGTAATGATTACCACCAACGAAGGTATAAATAGTCCTCTAAGGGACGAAACACAGGTACGCAAGATACAAACACAAAAAACTATACAGTGTTCTCCATATTCCCTCTCTCTAAAATAACTGACTTAACCATCGGAGTGGATGCGCCGGAGACACTCCGGCACCCTTCTAACCCTTCTTTTTGATCCCAGGATACGCCGGAACATACCACCGTCCACTGGGCTTGAGCCAACTACTCCGGGATTGAGCCGTCCTAACTAACCAAGTTCTCTTTGGTTACATCACGCCAACCTCTTTGCCACGAGATCGTTGACACTCAAGGTAAACACGAGTTCACCTGTGCCCTGTTTCTACTCATACATCTATTGTGCAAAAATTGGTACGCACAATCTGGCGCCGTCTGTGGGAAAGATCATACTTCCCGAAGATCAGTGACCATGGTGAATACTCGTCAAAAGGGAAAGAGCACTCAGCGACAGAACGTTGAGTTAACAGCCCCCTCCATGTCGAGAACAAAGGATCACGTGGAAAGCGTGAATAGGGAGTGTTCAGTTCACTCCAAAGAGCTGACCCACCAAACCAACATGGGTGTTGGATCTGGGAAATCAGCCCCGTTGGTGCGGCAACTTGCCGAAGTAATAGAAGACCAGTTCGGGGATCGCCTGAGACAGTTGGAAGAGGACAACGTCAATGTCCTAAACCGGCTCAATGAGTTCACACTTTCCAGCGGGGGATCTCGGGACCAACGGCGATCACACGAGCCCCCCGTCAAGGGAGTGGGGGCTCAAGATCTGAGAAACCGCCTCAGTGGCGGATCAAATAATTCCAGACCTCTGAAGCGCCCGAGGGCCAGGAAAGAGCTCCCGGAGGTCCCAGCCAAGAAGACGAGGTCAGTGGCGTGGAATGACCTCCGTCGGAGACTCTCCGGACGAGGGGGCGTGGAGGAATCCGAGGAGGGGTCTACCCTCTCAATAAGGAACAATAGGTCCGGATGTGCCGTTAGGCGCCGGGATGAGCAAGAGATAAGACCCCGACGCCAAGGGGATCTCCGGATGCAGTTGAACTCCACCAGAAGGGACAAAGCCGCGTTAGAAGACGATACAGATGACGAGGTCATTCAGTCACCCTTCACTAAGGGTATCGCGGACATGGAAGTGTCGAAGAAATTCGCTGTACCAAGGTTCAAAGTTTATGACGGGTGATCAGACCCTGAAGCTCATTTAAGACAGTATAAGCAGATGATGTCTCTCTATCACTCGGACCACCGATTACTGTGTCGGGTGTTCTCGATGAGTCTGGGCGACTCCGCCATGAAATGGTTTCAAACCCTTCTACCCAGCAGTATAGGATCTTGGAAGGAGTTAACCAAGCAGTTCTTGGCTCGATTCATTACGGGGAGCAGACGCCCAAAAGATGTCGGGTCATTGTTGACTTTAAGACGAAGGGAAGGAGAAACACTATGCCAGTATGCCAGCCGCTACTGGGAGGAAGTAAATGAAGTGGAGGGGTGTTTTGAGGTCATGGCAGCTGCCTCCTTCAGACTTGGCCTCTCACGGGACACCGACCTCTATAGATTCTTGACGAAGAAGACGCCTACGGGCATGGGAGAGTTGATGGCCCGAATCAATAAATACTCCAGGGTAGAGGACGAAATGTTGGGGGGCAAAGGAAAACTCTTGGCCCCAAGGAAAATGGAAATTGAGAAAGGAGACCTCCCTCGGAAGGGATTAATGCCCTCGTCCGGTGGCTCCTTCAAAGGAATCCAGACCGTGTTCAATGAACCTATCTACAGGCTGCTCAACAGGATTAAGAGGGAGCCCTTCTTTAAATGGCCGCCTAAAATGCTAGGTGATCCATCCACCAGGAACCAGAAGGTAAGGTGTTCATACCACCAAGATGTGGGACATCTCACCGAGGATTGCAGGGTCTACAAGTCTTTCCTGGAAAAGTTGGTGCAAGAGGGGCATCTGAAGGAATACATTGAGGAAGCGGCCCCAAGGGAGGCCCGTGTCGCCGATGGACAGACAATCGTCCAAGGCAATGTCATTGACGTTATCCACGTCTGCCCCACGGATCGTCCGACGTCCAACACCCTCAGGTCTGATTTGAAAAGGGTGACTTTCACGAGAAAAGTGGATGAAGAAAAAGGAGACCGGCTTAGTAAGAGGGTCCGGACAAGTGACGAGGATATTACGTTCTCCAACGCCGATTTGACGGGCGTCGTCCTCCCTCACGAGGATGCCTTGATCCTCACCTTGAAAATTGGCAACTTTGATGTTAGGAGAGTCTTGGTGGATTCCGGGAGTTCCTCCGAAGTAATGTACTACGAGGTCCTGAAGCGTATGGGACTTGGTCCCCAGGATCTCGTCAAGGTGGACACACCCCTCGTCGGGTTTAATGGCTCATATGCTCTGCCCTTGGGAAAGATCACGCTACCTGTCGTCACAGGGCCAGTTACGACGAACACTGAATTCGTGGTGATAGACTCTGATTCACCTTACAACATAATCATGGGACGTGCCTGGCTACATGCACTAGGGGCGGTGCATTCCACCTACCACCAGAAGTTGAAGTTCTCTACTCCGGAGGGAGTAAGAGAGATCCGCGGGGATCAGGCATCCGCCAAAACATGTTTCTACTCAGCTGTAAAGGCAGGGGTCGCCTCCAAGGAAAAGGAACGGCCCCCGGAGGAGTTACTAAATAAATAGCAATTACAGTCCGGGCGACTCAGGGTCGATGAGCCACGGGTCGACCCGGCGGACCGGTCAATGGAGGATCTCCTGAAGGTACCTTTGTTGGAGGGGCACGAAGAAAGATACTTCCTAATTGGTTCCACCATGTCCCTGGTTGAACAAGGGGACATGACTGATTTTTTGAGAAAAAATGCAGACGTATTTGCATGGGATTCCATGGAGATGAAGGGGATAAGCCCCAACGTTATCACTCACAAGCTTCATGTCGACCCCACCCATAAACCTGTAAAACAGAAGCCCCGACGAGCGGCTCCGCATCATGCCCAAGCCGTAAATGAAGAGGTGGAAAGACTCCTGCAAGCCGACGTCATCCGAGAAGTTCAATTTCCGGAGTGGCTATCCAATACCGTTTGTGCAAAGAAAAAGGTGGAAAATGGCGCGTATGCGTGGATTTCACAGATCTGAACAAAGCTTGTCCAAAGGATGACTTCCCCCTCCCAAAGGTGGACCAACTGGTGGACGCCACGGCAGGGCACCAGCGCATGGCCTTCCTGGACGCCAGAGCTGGATACCATCAAATCCCCCTCCATCTGTCTGATCAAGAAAAGACCGCATTCATTACTCCTAGGGGAGTCTATTGTTACAAGGTCATGCCTTTTGGCCTAAAGAATGTTGGGGCCACATATCAGAGACTTATGAAACGAATGTTCAAGAGACAGATAGGGGACACGATGGAAGTTTACGTCGACGACATGCTAGTGAAGAGTCGAAGGAAGGATGACCACATCAGGGACTTGGAGGATACCTTCTCCACCCTTCGGGAGTATGGTTTAAAGTTGAATGCGGCGAAATGCGTCTTTGGGGTTGGATCCGGGAAGTTCCTAGGGTATTTAGTAAGCCGGAGAGGGGTCGAAGCCAACCCGGAACAGATACAAGCAATCCTAGACGTCCGAAGTCCCCGGACGGTTCGGGAAGTCCAAAGACTCACTGGAATGCTAGCCGCACTGAACCGATTTATCTCTCGGTCGTCAGACAAATGTAGGCCCTTCTTCGATGCAATCAGGAGATCCGGGAAGGGGACTTGGACCAATAAATGTGGAGAGGCGCTTGAAGGGATCAAGGAGTAGCTCAGGGTTCTCCCAACCCTGTCCGTCCTGGCACCAGAGGGAACATTATTCCTCTATTTGGCAGTATCAGAATTCGCAGTTAGTGGGGTGCTGGTTCATGAGCATGAACGTGAACAGAAGCCAGTGTACTACGTAAGCAAAGCCTTGTTGGATGCAGAAACGAGATACTTGCCATTGGAAAAGTTGGCTTTGGCATTAATCACAGCTGCGAGGAAGTTAAGGCATTATTTCCAAGCACATCCGATCACAGTCCTCACAGATCAACCTCTGAAGGCTATTCTGAGGAAAGCCGACCTTTCAGGGAGGGTAGCCAAGTGGGCGGTGGAGATGGGGGAACACGATATCCGCTACGAACCTCGTACTGCCATAAAGGGGCAGGTATTGGCAGATTTCATAGCAGAGTTCTCCAAGGAGAAGCCTCATCTTCCCCAGGAAGGACCCCCCTGCACTGTCAAACAGTCTTCGTCTCCATCCCAGGAACCTTCCTAGAACCTTTTCGTGGACGGATCCTCCAACAACAGGGGTTCCGGTATCGGGGCATTACTAGTCTCCCCGGAGGGAGTGGTCACAGAGCAAGCTGTCCGACTAGGGTTCAAAGCATCCAATAATGAAGCAGAATACGAGGCTCTCATTTCTGGGCTCAAACTCGCCGACGCAGCAGGGGCAACAGGGTTGACGGTCCATTGTGACTCCATGCTAGTGGTTAATCAAGTTAACGGGGAATTCGAGGCAAGGGACCCTAGGATGAAGGCCTACTATCATGAAGCTGTGACTTTGTTCCACAAATTCGAGAAGAGAGAAATCAGGCAGGTACCCCGAGGCGAGAACGCCCATGCCGACGCCTTGGCATGTCTGGCCTCGGCGTTGGACTCCACCACAACGCGAAGGATCACCGTGGAATATCTTCCTGACCCCACCATAGATCCAGTCCCTTGTGTGGCCGTTATTCAATAGGAAGGGAAGCCCCCTAGCTGGATGGATCCACTACTCGGGTTCCTCCTCTCGGAAGTACTCCCTGAATGTCCAAAGGAGGCTAGGAAGATAAAGGTAAGAGCTCCAAGGTTCTGGGCCTCCCCAGATCAGAAGCTGTACCGAAAGTCATTTTTCGGGCCGTATCTACTCTGTGTCCGCGAAGACGAAGTTGAACCACTTTTGTACGAAGTGCATGAAGGCATATGTAGGGGGCACTCGGGAGGGCGATCCATGGCCCACCGCATCATGTCGCAAGGGTACTGGTGGCCGCGAATGCAGAGGGACGCACAAGCATACGTTCGAAGATGTGATCAATGTCAAAGGTTTGCCCCAACTATTCGACAGCCAGCCGGGGACTTGCACCCATTAACTTGTCCCTGGCCGTTCGCCCAGTGGGGACTCGACTTGGTTGGGCCCCTCCCTAGGGTCCCCGGCAACAAAAGGTTCTTGATAGTGGGAACTGACTACTTCACAAAGTGGGTCGAGGCTGAGCCTCTGGCTCACATCAGAGATGTGGACACCAAGAAGTTTGTGTGGAGAAATATAGTTACAAGGTTTGGGGTCCCCCGTGCCCTCGTGTCGGACAACGGGACCCAATTCAACAGCGGGCCTTTCAAATCTTTTTGTGAACACCTCAAGATCCGGAACTATTATTCCACTCCCGCGTACCCTCAGGGGAATGGGCAAGCTGAATCCTCGAACAAGGCTATCATCAATAGTATCAAGAAGAGGTTGGAAATGGCCAAGGGAAAGTGGGTGGAGGAACTCCTCAACGTTCTGTGGGCCTATAGAACCACCCCTCGAAGATCAACAGGGGAGACGCCATATGCCCTCGCATACGGGGTTGAGGCGGTCATCCCTCTTGAAGTAGGTCTTCCCACTATAAGGACACTGGCCTTTGACACAGGGGACAATGACCGCCGACTCGGCTTGGACGTAGATCTCGTGGAAGAGAAGAGAGAAGTAGCCGCCTTGAAGTTAGCCAAATACCAAGAAGGGGTGTCCAGGCTCTACAACAGGAGGGTCAAGTCTTGAGAATTCCGAGTAGGTGATCTTGTGCTCAGGAGGGTGGTGGCAAACACCCGAGATCCGGCGGATGGCAAGCTGGGGCCCATACAAGGTCACGTCGGTAGGAGGCTCCGGTTCGTATGAATTGGAAGACATGGAAGGAAATGTTGTAAAAAGGCCTTGGAATGTAATGAATTTGAAAAAATATTACTTTTGACGTTCAGATCTCATGGTAAATGTACTATCTCACAAAAGGCTTGACTCCGGAGGCGGAGTCCCAGACTCCTGCCTCCAAACAACAGACAAGAACGTGCCTCCCGGAGAGGACATGACCCCGAGGGCGAGGTCCTAGACTCTTGCCTCCGAACAAGGAAACAGGAGCATGAATCTTAAAGACACGATCCCTCGGAATCAAATGGCGAAGGGACCTGACTCCGCCTCCTCGGGCCAACAAGCTAAAAAGATGAAGCTAATCAGAGTGAAAAATACGTCAAGTTGTCACCCCAATAAACGCCCGACAATGGGAAACCAAACCCCGATGGGAATGATCCCTCGACGTCCTCTACATGGGTATAGCATTTGGCCTATGGCCCTGAAGTTCATAAGAGAAATATATAAAAGGAGACAAGTCAAAAACGAAGTTGATTTTTCATTTCCAAAAGGGGTTTTACGTCCCCCGAGCTACAAAAGTTGGAAATAAAAAGTTACAGAACAAAAGGAAAAGCCTAAACTACTGTGCTGGGGGTCCAGTCACGTCTCCACCGATGTTGCCCCCTATGTCTCCAAAGAGCTCATCGATGCTGGCAGACAGGGTATCCGCAGCAGGGGCGTTGGCAGGAGGCACCGAGGCAGAGGTAGGGGCAGGAGGATTGGCAGCCGTTTGCGCCGCACTTGGCACTTGAACATCCTCTGCACCATCAGCTGCTACTTCCCCAGAAGCAGCCACTATCTCTGAAGAGGGAACATAAGTGTGCTCCTGGAAAAACGGGGAGTCATCAGGAACCCCGGCCGCCCTCAGGGCCGCGTCCCAGCCAAGCTTGAAGAACTCTTTATTCTGTTCCTCAAAAGCTACCAGGATGTCGTCGGCGCATTGGTCAACAATCTCCTGCCGAGTCTTGTTAGCAGCTTCCAGCGCAGCTCGGACTTTGTCCAGTTCCTGGGTAAGGGTTGAGCAAGTCTGCTCCGACTCCGCCACCTTAGCCTCCGCCGCCGAGAGCTGCTTGGTGGATTCAGTAATCTTCTTTTCGGCATCAGCAAGGGCGACGTTGGTTTTGTCAGCTTTTCCCTTTGCCACCTCGGCCTCCTTTAGAAGTGCAACTATCTGAGCAGCCTGGGAAGACAAAGTTTTGTCTCTCGCCGCCACTTCCTCCTTGGCTGTCGCAAGAGCCGCCTGGGCCTCGCCTTTTTGTTTCTCCAAGTCCTGAAGCACGTCCCGCTGAGAATAGAAGCGATCGGCAATGGCAGAGACTTGCTGGGCAGTCTACAAGGGAATTGAAAGGTCAACAAAGCTAATGAAGCCAGTGAATAAAAGAAAAAAGGATGACTTGGGCACTTACCACCAATGAGCTCTGAATGATATTGCAGAGGAGTTGATTCAATGGCCTAGCCCGGTGCTCCTCTATGTCGGCGTGAAAGAGGAGGGTCTCACTCACGGCATAGGCCACGTGAGGAGAGTTAATGATTGAGTCAGACACTCGGATCGGTCTGCCTTCACGATCCCGAGCCCGAGGGCGCCACTCCGCTACTTGAGTCGTTGGCGCCGGTGGAGGAGGCGGAGTTACGTCAGGAATTGATGACGCTGAAGGGGGAGCTGGAGTTCCCTTACCCCGACCAGCCCCGTCATGTCTCTGTTTTACTCTGCTTTCTTCCTCTGGTTCTGGGTCTCTCTCATGGCCCCGGCCGCGCCCCGACGACCTCGAGGGGGAAGGAGGCGGAGGAAGATTAATGGATGGAGTCCTCCTAGGCGGAGGGGAAGGAGGTTCGTTTGAACTAGACCCTCGGCCCTGACCCGCTTTAAGGGCGGCTCATTTTTTGATCACATTCAGGTCGAGGCGATAACCAGACATCGCGACCTCAAGGGCGTCCTCTACGTTCAAGTTGTGAAGAACCTCGAAATTTGGCCAAGTCCCCCTCGCCGATGTGCTGGGTTCAGTGTCAGTAGCAATGGCAGGACCCCTTATCTCAACGACCTCGTTTTCTTCCTCCTCAGCGGCTACACCTTCGGCGACCCCCTCTACCTCGGCTTCAGGGGCCCTGTCAGGGTCGTTCTCTAAGTTTTCTGCAGCAAGCTCTGCTTCCGCCGAAGGATCAAAGTTGTGAGGGGTTTGGGTAAACTTCTTGTACCCCGGAGTGTAGTCGAGAAGGAGATGGGCAGCTCGGCCTAAGCCCTTGGTTCCCAAGAAGTTCCACATGGAGCTGATGTCTCCGATGTTCACTTGATTTCGAGGAAGAGCCGCTGTCTCGGCGTCAGGGATCCCTAACAACAAAAATAATCGTCAGTCGTTGAGCATTAGGAGGGAGATTAAAGCCTAAAAAGATAGAAGGGCCGACGTACTCGTAGTCCTCCACTGCTTGGGACACCACAAGTCAGCAGCGTATTCTGGACCAGGCCCTTTCTCCCATTGACCGCCAAAGATGAGGAGATCATCCTTGTACCCTTTGTCGGAATCCGGAAGGTAGGTGACAAGGTACATAGTGGTGTCCCGAGCCTTGAGATAGTACATCTGTTGAGGCATGACCCTCACCAAGGCGTAACAGAAGAGGATGTCGTCTAGACCGAGGTGCAGATTAAGACTCTTGTTCAATGCGATGACACCCATGATGATCCTAAAGGTATTGAGGCAACACTGCCCAGGAAAGATTCGGAATCGGCACAAGAAACGAAGAAGGAGAGGGTGAAGGGGAAACCTAATTCCCCCCTCCATGATGGCCTTCGTATAGAAAGGCATCTCAGCTTCGGTGCCAACATTGGCCTTATGCCGATCTGCCTTGAACTCGTCTACCGACACCTCGGGGGGAATGGAGTAATGGGTTTTAAAGTTCACTATTTGTTGTCGACCCGCTACGGTATATTTGCGAGGCCGAGAAGGACCAGCCTCGTCTTCCTCGGCGACCTTCTTTGGACGGCGTTTGGGCATATCTCGGGGGAAAGGAAATCCTAGGGGGAGTTTTTCCTGGTTGGTAGACTGACTGGACTCGACGGGAAGCACAGCGACAGACGTGAAGATGAGGAGGCAAGGCTGCTCTCGACACAGACAAAGAAGGGGGAGGCGACTGGTCGCCGGAAAAACGAAGAAATAAGAAAGAGAAGCAAATGGTGCAAGAAAACTCACCGGAATGAGAAGGAAAATGGAGGCAGTGGCAACAGATGGCTTTTGTCTTCAAAAAAGCGTCAATGGGGAAGGCAATAGGAAACGGTAGCAGTGGCTCCGGCGACTTTCCGGCGACAAACGGCTTCAGAGAAATGCTGGTTTTCGAAAAGGTGAGCGGGCAGGGGCTAAGTCTCGTTTATATAGAACCTGTCCCCATCATTGCGCACGAAGCACGATGTTGGGTGCATTTAATGCGCACGATCTCCGAAGAGGGGAATGCGGCTGCAGAAGTGATGGGGTGGTTGAGCCCTTTCACCTTCTGGACGACACGTCTCCTCTGTCGTACGAAGGCCAAGGGCTGGGGGGCAGTTGATGGGACATTTTATGAGAGCAGTAGACGACGACACGTGTCCTCAGCACCATGGTACTCCCGATTGCTATGGTGACGACACGTGTCCTCGGCACCAAGATACCACTGGTTGTTTAGGCTGGTGACACGTGTTCTCGGCACCAACGGAACCACAATATTCTCCAGCACCCCACGTGCTTCTCGGGATAAAGAGAACCGACTACGTGTCTTCGGCACCAGGTCTCCCGTCTGACTCCATGGCAACCTATCCATTCTCGGTCTTAGGGGTTCCTTGATAGGAGCACGTTGTCTCGGTCCTAGGGGATGCGCTGACGTCCTTCAATCTATTAAACTAAGTCAAGTAATGAGTCACTAGCCTGCCCTTTCCATCAAGTCAGAAAGGCAGGATAAGCAGAGCTGGCAACCAATAGGGTATGGACACGTGGCGTTATGAACAGAGCCGTACATAGCTTTACAGAAAGGTCCCAGCCACTATGCAGCTGTGCAGGGGATCATTTAATAAATTCCCAGAATGATGGGACGTCCTTGATGACTGATGGAGCCCGGAAAGGGGCGCATTAAGTGCCTCAGAGATCAGGCATTTAATGTATTTATATAGAAGCAAGAGCATTTATTGCTCGGGCGCCAGGGGAAGAGATCATTAATTGTTCGGGACGCCGAGCATTTAAGAACCGGCAGTTGTCCCTGCAAAAGAGAGAAAGCGCTTCCCCATGACTAGCACAGCCTACTACTCACTAGCCTGTAATGATTACCACCAACGAAGGTATAAATAGTCCTCTAAGGGACGAAACACAGGTACGCAAGATACAAACACAAAAAACTATACAGTGTTCTCCATATTCCCTCTCTCTAAAAGAACTAACTTAACCATCAGAGGGGATGCGCCGGAGACACTCCGGCACCCTTCTAACCCTTCTTTTTGATCCCAGGATACGCCGGAACATACCACCGTCCACTGGGCTTGAGCCAACTACTCTGGGATTGAGCCGTCCTAACTAACCAAGTTCTCTTTGGTTACATCACGCCAACCTCTTTGCCACGAGATCGTTGACACTCAAGGTAAACACGAGTTCACATGTGCCCTGTTTCTACTCATACATCTATTGTGCAAAAATTGGTACGCACAAACCCTAATCACCAAAATAACAGTTTTCACCATTTGGCCCCCGCCTCCGTTCTATGGACTTAGCCTAAAAAAAAAAATTCCCATTAAAAACACGCAACATTATTTTAGGTCGGGTCATCATTCGAATCAACACACAAACTAAACTCCACAAAAAGAGCCAACAATAAATACACATGAATTTGCCAAACATGCTTTTTCAAGCCAATATGCAGCTTTATCAGAACAATTCAATATGCAGTTTTCAAACCAGACCAGACCAATCCAACGCAATTCAATACAACTAGTCCAATACGCAATGTTACCAGAATCCGGTCTCTTTGTTGGTTTGAAGGTTAGAGTTTACAGGAAAGTTTTAGTCATCTCAGTGTGTGAAGGTAATATTTTAGTTAACTAAGTTGTTCACGCAAGTTCTTTTTTTGTTTTTGTTTTGACATAGATTTCAAAATAACTTCCAGATAGTAGGTGTATCCCCTGTTAAACAGATGAGTCCTCGCCATTGAATGTCAATAGTAATGAACTCACAATAATGATTGCAAACTTAACTTTATATTCAACTAACTTAGATAACTAAAATATTAGAGTTTGAGCTTCCATTCGAAGATTAGAGTGTGTAGAGGAAAGTTTTAGTCATCTCAATGAAGGTACCATAGTCTTCCTTGTATATATAACTTCAGTTTCCATTCGAAGGTTAGAGTTTGTAGAGGAAAGTTTTAGTCGTCTCAGCGTGTGAAGGTAATATTTTAGTTATAAAAAGCATTACCTAAGTTTTTTTTTTTTATTTCCTTTTTGTCATAGATTTCGAAATAACTTTTAGCTAGTGGTGTATCCCTATCAATTAAACAAACGAGTTCTCACCACCGAATGTCAATAATAGTAAGTTCATAATAATGATTGCAAACTTAACTTTATATTCAACTAACTTAGAGATTAAACTTTTTATATTTCACATCAGTGGAAGAGATAACGAGTCTGGCCCTAGTGATAGCTGACAAAAAGCAAGTATAACAGATTTTCATGACTAGTCTCCCAATAAGTTATAGTGGCAATCTCGTTTTGATTGTTTGCTATCCACTTAATTTTGAGAAGGGCAAACCACACTTTAACACCCTAAACTATGAATTCAATTCCACTTTGTTCTGTGAACGATTAATTTTTTTTTTTCATTATCCCCTCAACTACTTGAAGTATTTTATATTGGTCGAAATGCAAACGTCTGTTATTCTTTTGGATGGAAATTGTTAACCATGTCAGCGCAAAGTGAAAAAAAAAAATCACATAGTTCTTTAATAAAATGAAATAACTTTATGTTAAATTTATAACAGACGTTAATAACTGGGCCGACGTGGATAATCATATAGAAGGTGCAATGATAGTTGAGGGTTACACTTTGCGGCTGGATAAGTGTTGCTGATGGATCCAACTAATGAATTGATTGTGTGCTCATACTTAGGCCGTGTAGTGGGTGTACAATAACACATTATAGATACCACTACTCACCCACTTGTGGAAGTAAGAAATTGAGTCCTTTGGTGAAATGGGTACTGAGTCCTTGGTTTAGAAGGGTCTGAGGGATCAAAGTTTATCATGGATATAGCATTTTGGATTAGTGGAAGACCCTTATTCAACATTGTATGGAGCATAACTCTGACTGACAATCAAAGAGGAGGAGAAGTTGGAACCGAGAACTGAGTGTAATTTGAAGTCCACTTGCTAAATGTGGTGTAACTCGCAGTGATGGATCCACTATTTAGGTCAATGGGGTAAACCAGGGGCCAGATCGATCAAAAAATTCACAAAAACAATGATAAAACTGTTGGGAAATAATTTTGCTATAATTTGATCAGTACAACGACAAGAAAATAAATAAACGGAATAAAGAAAATCAAAGTACAACTCACAATATCAATATTTATGTGGTTTGGCAAAATTGTTTTGCCTACGTCCACGAGACATGATCTAGTTTTCTTTATTTACTATTGAGAGAAAATGGGTACAATAGTACAAACTTCACTACTCAAGTTTAAATTCTAAATCTAAACCCTTAATCCCTTGTACAACCCACTCAACCTTACCCTCTCAAACCCCCAATAAAGAAAATCTATCGTACTCTCAATAAGAGAATGAAAATTGATCAAATATAATTTTTGGAATGATCTCAAAACCAAGAGACCCATGCCTATTTATAGGCATCTCAAGGTGGTAGCACATGAACTTTTTTGCATTTAAACAATGTATTTGATTGCTCCACTTGTATCCTCCAATAAGATTTTAGCAATGACATTATCTAAACAATTACAAATGAATTTTCATCTCATTCGAGCAATGAAATTATTCCACTTGTATCTTTCAATAGGCTTTTAGCAATGACATTATTTAATCAATTAAAATAGATTTTTTTATCAATGATGTCACATAACTAATCAAAACATATCTTTTTAACAATAATGTCCTTTAACTAATCAAAACAAAATTTTTAACCACTGCCAACAAAAACAATGATTTTAGGCCTCATCAATAAATAAATAAATAAAATCATATTTTATGAAAGTCTATATCATAGTCTAGTTGATCTTTAAAAAATAATTTGAATGATGATCACTGAACTAAAGATTGCCAATTTTCGACATGACGTGAATCGAACAGGAAATTAATTGGTTGGACATGAAATTAAACGAGTTAATGGGTTAAAACGGGTCAACACGCTTAAACACGAAATAAATCATGTCAGGTTCATGTCAAAATTAGGTCAACCTGATTTTGACCTGATTAACCCGTATATTTTAAACGGGTTGACATGATTCGGACACGAACTTGACCCAACCCATTGTAGATCTGTTTATGGCAGTATAATTTACTTATTATATATGATTGATGTGATCTTAACATTATTACTTATTAGTTCTTGCTTCTACTATGGTAATTAACAGTATAGTTCAAAACATTATTTTGACAATATACAAATATAGTTATTGCTTTAATTTTTAGGTTGAAACTTGAATGCATTTTAGTTAATTCATTGATGAGATGTGATATGTTATTTATTAAAAAAATATTTAAAATTTTGGATAAATGATTGAATGATGTATTTAATGGCAATGAATGAACAGGTGTGGAAACATGTTATGTGTGTTAAACAGGTCTGTGTTATGTGTGTTAAATAGGTCAAAATAACATATGTGTTAACCCGAAAATGACATGTTTATTAAACGTGTCAAATAGGTTGGGATTGGGTAATCCGTTTAATAATCAAGTCAGGTTAGTGTTTACACATTTCGACACGATTATTAAACATGCTATGTTCGGGTTTTGGGTTTTTTGACATAAACTCAAAATCAACCCAACACAAATGACTCAACTCGACTCGTTTGACACCCTTAATTATACTTTTTGTGTTCTAGAAAAATGTGTAAACCATACAAAAAAACAATGGGCGCTTAGCGAGTAAATTATAC
This sequence comes from Ilex aquifolium, assembly GCA_951799425.1. NCBI lineage: Eukaryota > Viridiplantae > Streptophyta > Magnoliopsida > Aquifoliales > Aquifoliaceae > Ilex > Ilex aquifolium. The sequence continues at coordinate 19,475,593 of OX637403.1, forward strand.
ATAACAGAAGACCACCACAAACACACACACTCTCTCTCTCTCTCTCTCAAACACATTTTTTCATAAGGTCATATTATTTTCCGAATGTGTACATCAATTACACTATACTGCTGGCATTACCATAACATTAATTCTGCAAAAAATATTTTTTTTTTAAATTAATTTGGATAAAATTTTATCTAAAGTCGACTATGTTACAAAAAATATCAAGTAGATTAGTCGTACTATCAATTGAAAATGATATATTAATAAAACTTCGCTACAAAAACTTCACTAATCTGTATCTCAAAAAGTGAGTCGAATAATTTTAATTAAATAATGTAAAAACTCTCATTTACAGCTATCGTTTTAGATCTTAAATTATCTTGAGTCAATATTGAATTGACTTTTTGGATCGGTGTTTAAGAGGGTAATTGTGAAAAGAGTAAATTTTATTTTGTCCCGTGAGAGATATAAAAATTCTTAGTTTGTCCCCTGAATAATTAATTTTTCCACATTATCCTTGAAAGAAATAAAAACGTTGTAATGTGATCCACCGTCTTATTTTTGTTTGGTCTTCTGTCTATTTTGTGATTCCTGATTAGTTGATTTAACACAAAACAGACGGACAACAAAAAAAAAAAAAAAAGACGGTGGACCGCATTGTAATATTTTTATTTTTTTAAGGGGACAATGTAAAAAAAATAATCATTTAGGAGGTAAACTGAGAATTTTTGTATTTTTCAGTGGCAAAATGAGATTTTCCCTTGTGAAAGTGAAAGATTTGGAATAGAGGGCATACTCTATATAATTACAAGATTCTTCAGTGGAAGTAGAAACTTCAAATTGGATACCAAATTAAAATCTTCATACTTTAGGGGATAAAATAGAAAAAAATTGTAGAAAATTCAAAGAAGGAAACTATAATTTTTGAGACTTGGCGGGAAGAGGGAAGGAGTCATGGCCCCAAACCCAAATCTCTCCCAATACTTTTTTTCTCCAATTCTTTTTTTTTTTGGTAAATCATTTACCCTTATTGATTAAGAGACGTACTTGTATACACTGAATCCCATTTGAATGCATTCTGGTGATCTATCAAAAAATAAAATACCTAAAATGTATTAGAGAAAGGATTTCATAACTTTATTTCTATGGAGAAAGGGAAGGAAATTGATCTCTTTTTGGAAAATAAATAAATTATATTGATTAAAAGGGCAAAGGGACATAAAAGGGCATCTCAATATACAAAGTTCTTGCCACTGCGGGATTTAAGAAGGTCAGATGTATATAATTTTCCCCTCGAATGCGAAGAGATTGTTTTCGTGATTCAAACCTTTAATACTTAGGCCATAATAAAACAATTTTACCGTTGCGTTAAGACACAACTCAAGTGGACATGTATAAACCAATTCACCCATTAGGTGAGTTGTCAAAATAAAAACTAAAAAACAGGGGAGGGTGCCCAATTTTGCTTGCATCCCATAGCATTAACGTAATGAACATTCTTCCCTCGATAAGTTTAGTTGGGTTGGGAAGGGTTTTATTTAAGGGGAGGTTATCTCGATAAAATATTCCCTTCATTCTTTTTCTATTTTGTTTATGGAATTTGGTTTTTTGGGGGTTATAATTAATGGTTGTTTCCAAATTTCTCATTTACTATAGAATCAGATGTGAGAGTTTTTTTTTTCAAAAATAACATAAAAAATATGAAAAATTATTATTTTGAATAAAAAAATAGGAAGTAATATTTTCTTCTCATTTAGCTCCTTGCAAATAAAATTAAAAAAGGAATGAAAAATATTTATTTGAATTAGAAGAAAAAACCTTTTACTATATAAAACTATACAGGCTCATCCTCGTATATCTTCTCAAAAAGTTTCAGAAGTCGTCCATCTTATATCCTTTCTCTCAACTAAACTAGATTCTTGGGTCCAATTACAAAAATGGCACATTCCAAATTTTGCATGCATTATAATACTTTAAATAAATATTACATGTTTGTTATGAGCACAAATTTCAAGCAGCACTCATATATTAAGAATTTTGTATCCTATATTCCATAATTATGGAGTACGTACAGCACAAAACAATCACCACAAGAATTACAAATATGACGATGTCGAGACTCTACATTTCTTCTAATCTCTCGTTTTTGAACCTCCCAATATGACAGCATAATAATCTTGCTGATGAGGAGCGGAAAATAATTCGTATGCTTCATATCAAATCCTGCAAAAATGATAAGAACAAGTTTAGGCATTGCGAGAAGGAGGAGAAAAAGAAGAAGAAGAAGGATGGTAGTATACTGGATAAATTCGACGTTGATTTTTGCATTAGGAGAACGGGATAGTGCTGCAAAAGCATCGTTTGACATGAGGATATTGGAAGGGCAGGGTCTTTTAGGGCAAAAATCCACCACCCTAACATCGACGGTACCACCCTTGCATGGCCGGTTTTGGCCACTCAGGCATCTCAGCCTATAACGCCGGCCACATGCAGCCCCATTGTCCCACAACCCTTCACTCACTGCAACAAACAGATTTCCTGGGGGGAATTGATCTTCTCTATTCCCATTGCATTTTGTAGCTGCGCAAAGGTCAATAAAAAACAAACACATAAGCATAAACCAAACTCAGTCACTTGTTTTTTATTGAGAATTATCATTCAGAAAAATGAAGAAAATAAATATTGTAAATATTCATGCGTTTACGTAACATAGAGAGAAATTATTTTAAGTTTAATTTGCAACTTGCAACTTGCAATCTTGTTCGTCGTTTTTTAATTTTTTTATGGAAAGTAAATTATTCATTAACCGAAAAGGAACAAGTATATCGAGTATACCGAGAGACTTACAAATCAATTACAAGTAAATTATTACAAGTAAAGATCAGCAAAATGCAAAAATTTGGGATAGCATATCATTTGTACATTCCTCTTGTTTTGTGCTTCTAAAATATTATTTGTTAAACGATCATTATATTCGTGAATCATAGTTAAACCCATACTTTCAACATTTCAATGTCAGATGAGATCTATTGTCAATCCAGCAGTTATAATGAATTAGGTTATCAAATTAAGTACTAATAGTATTTTTTAAGTACAATTGTAGATTAAGAAATAAATTAAAATTGGCAATAAAGATGGAATAATGTTTGAAAATCACAATTATTTGAGGAAAAAAAAAATTCTATGTACTTACGTGTGTATGGGGGTTCATAAGATGTAGCAGTGCCAATGTCCCCCAGGACTAGGTTTACTTCTTTGGACAGTAAACTTAGTAATATTGCCATAACTAGCAGACCCATATCTGATGAAGGAAAAACAAAGACGAGTTCTGCTTAATAGCACTCTACCTCATGTCCTACTTATATAGCCCTTCTCTCTCTCTCTCTCTCTCTCTCTCTCTATACGTCTTTTTAACTACTTCATCATAAAGTGAAATAATATCTTCAAACCTTTCCTTGAAAGAATGAGAATCATGTGTACATGTTGACAATTTGGTGTGGATCCAAATTTTTTTAATCTTCTAGATGAGCATCAATGGTGATCGTGGGATTCCAACAAAGATTTCAATGAAATTGCAACTCAGTAAAAGAAACACAAAAAAGGTGATAAGAATGCAACTTCCACCGCTCTAGTGATTGTGATGACCATCATTCCACTATCTTTATTCAATGTTCTTCCTTTACTAAAAATGATTTCATCACACTGTTTACGTCTATCACGGAAGTTGTAATAATCCATACGAAAAAAATAATTATTTTATTTTATTTTAATGTATTGGCTACTTAGGAGTAATTATATATAAATAAGGATAAAAATAATTAAAAGAAGACTAATGTGTCTCTAATAAAAGTCTTACCCTAGAAAGACCTATTATGACTGTTTTACATGTTTTTTAAATATGGCAGTATTATTGGATAGGTCAAACTCTTCATATATATATGTATAGATATATATATTCTCTTCCCATAATCACACTTACATACACGTTAGAATAAGAGAAATGAGAGGAGATGCTAGGGTTTTGAGTAAAGAAAAAGGAAGAGAAAGAAAGAAGGGGATTTAGAGAAAAATGAAGAAACTAGAAGATTTGATCATCAAGGTTAGTTTTCATATTGAGATTAAATTATGTATTTAATCATTATACACATGTAAATTCAAACATAATGTGGTTGGTGGTTGGTAATTGTGTTAAGAAGATATTGGGAGAAATGAGAAGAAAGGAAAAAAAAAAAAAGTGTAGATCATAGATTCTGGAGTTCGTAAGGCTGAAGAAGAGAGAAATTCTGAAATTATGGAAACATTCCCTTTAGTTTTAAATAGCTTTATTTTGACCCTTACACTTTTATAAATTCAATTTTGACCACCATGGAACTTGGTAATTTATAGAACTGACCCAATATGTTTGAAACAAGTATTGTCATTTCAAAACAGCCCCCCGAATCTTGAAAAATTTCTAAAATTTTGAAACTACCCCTAAAAGTTTCGATTAAGTTTCTAAAAAAATCAAAGGTTATTCTAATAAATCAAAATTGAGGTTGTATTCACAAATTTATTGAAAATTTATGGAAAATACCATTCTGGAAAATTTATGGAAGCCCCGAAAACAGAAAATTCCTTTTTCAAAAAAATTACCCTTTGACCCCAAAAGTTTCAAAAATTATGATTTGACCCCAAAACTTTAGGAACTTTTTATAAACTGTCCAGATTACTTCCATACCCTATTAGCTCACATTAAAAATATTATTTATATGTAAAGAATATATAAAGTATATATCAATGGGTAAGATGTATAAAAATTAAATATATAATAACGAAATTACGAAATTAGGAATAGAGATTGATCGCTATATGTTATTTTGGATTAGGTGGTGATCGCATTGAGGTTGAGAAAGATGGCTTTGAATTAAATTTTGGGAATAAAGGAGAGTAGTTTACTACTTCCTTTGGGAGGATTTTCTATATTAAATGTATGGGTGCGTGCGTGTATATTTTTCATATATATGATATGTGATCATAAGATCATTTTGTATAAATGATTATGTGGGAGGCGTTGGGGTACAATTTGTTGTACTTATGTGTGTATCAAAGTTTATTTCCGTATATAAACTGTGTGATTTATTTTCACACCTCATTAGAGGTGGTTGCTATTCACGGGCCGTTGTGCTCATACAAATATTTAATATTTTTCAAGTGAGGGGATTAGAGGAATTAAAGATTTATTTTATTGTACGTCTTCAAGAATAAATGTCTTTTATAGTTTTGAGACAAATGTTTAATTGTTTTGGGAACAATATTGCTTATATTTAGAGTGGTGAACCTTACAGTTTAATTATTGTTTTACATGGATTTAATAATGATGTTGGTGATGTTTAGTTTATTCATCTATTATTCATTAGGTCGGTGGAAGATCACTTGATTATTTGTCTTCCTTTGTATTTTACATTTATTATGCACATGGTTGATTGGTTAAAGCCTTGGTGGTCGGTTTGCCGTCTAGCCTATGTGATCCAGAGTGGGGGTGTGACAAAAGTTGTGATATAAAATTAGTTAAACTTCTGCTCATCAGGGCTTCTTGTGTGAATATATTTTTTTTTGGGTACATAAAATGAATATGTAGATAGGTCACTTCACATATCTGTCAAAGAGTATTGCCCTTCAACACCACATAGCTATCTGCAGGAGACCCCACTACACCTTCGTTGAGGTCGAAATTATGGTCTCACCGCATGCTCTGAACGTTGAAGAGTAGGTTTAACCTAACGAACTGCTATAATTATGGAGACTCGAAACAAAATATTAATTGGACGAAAAAATCCAAGCTCTTAATCACTTGACCAACTGCTCAGTGATTTGTGTGCATATTATTGAGAAATCCTTTTGTATCGAATGGAGCCATTTAAAGAATGGGATATGATTTGGGTATGTATCGTATCGAAATTTATAATTTTTTTTCTTAATATATAAAATTTTGGGGTTTAGTATAACTAAAAAAAATTAAAACCAATCTTCAAAATTAAAACTAATGTATAAAATTGTTGGGATCAATCTCAAAAATCCCAAAAAAAAAAAATTATATATGAGGGTACAATACTATATTTGTTTTGGTCCTGTAGAATTTCAATAAATAGGTAGAGACAGTTGTAGGCGCTTACATCATTTCCATGACCTGGGTTGCTATTATGGTCTGCGCAATTGACTATACAGTAAAACACATGTTGGTTTTTTGGATTGTTCTTAAACCTTCATTTAGTTGGCCAATCTTTTAGTGTGACTTATGTTTAGAATTATCTTTCGGTTAGTGGTGTGGTCTCTTCAACAAACGAGTTCTCACCATTAAATACCAATAAAAATAACTCCAAACAATGATTGTAACTTAGCTCAATATTCAGCTAACCTTAGAGAATAACTTTTAGTATTTAATATGAGTGGAAGCGATTTCATGCTATCTGCTCTTAGCCTCTTATGACAAAGATTCTGGCACTACTCATAGATTACAAAGAACTAACTTAAAATATTTACACCACTTGGCCTCCTAATAAAGTGATGTTTGATTCGGGTATAATATGAAATACGATAAGATAACTAATATCAGAGATTAATGAATGGTATTAAGTAAAGATAAAAGAATCCTATGTTAATGCATAATCCTCCAGCCTTTAACGACATAACAAAGAATATTACTTTAGCATTAAGTCGGCACTAATAAAGTCGTTAGGAATCGGGTTGTATAACATGGTTTAAACTTAGTACCATTGAACAAATTTAGTTTTTTTTTTTATTCAAAGCCACCCAGTGTGGGTGGGGAGTTTGGCAGGACCCCTACCTATATATATCTAAAAGAAAAAAAAATACAATGAAGGAGGACAAAAAGCCAAGCCTCCAGAAGTATAAAGTGGGAGGGAAAGTCAAAGCAAAAGCAAGGTGGTGACTCACCACCAAAAACATGAAAAATAAATAAACAGAAAGTGGGGTCTCTCCACCGAGCAAAATAACTGAAAATGAAAATAAAACTCATTGACGAACGTGAGGAGTCTGTCGAACGTCCAAGGCGAGGATGCCAGCAATCCCAGAAGGAAGGTATGATGAATCAGGAAATCGCTGATTGAGCTGCTGAGAGCAAGCCCAATTAGCCATGAAATCTGCAACCTGATTCGCCTCCCGCAGAACATGGCAAACGCGAGCCGAGAGAGAAGCACATAGACGCCGAATCTGAACAAGTAGGTAAGCATAAACCCAGCACCCAGTAACCTGAGAAGAAACCCAAGAAACCACTGTAACTGAATCTGACTTCACTAGCAACTCTGAAGTTTCCAAATCTACGGCCAACTCCAACCCAACATAAACAGCCTGCAGCGCTGCATATAGAATAGGCTGATGCCCCAGAAACAAGCCAAAAGCCCTGAGAACTCGACTCTGGTGGTCCTGAATAACACCCCCTGCCGCAGACAACCCTGGATTGCCTTTAGAACATCTGTCAACACTGATCTTCAGGCAACCCGCTACAGGACGAGTCCATGCAACCAAACGAGGAGGCCGAGGCCGAGGCCGAGGGACCAAGACCCTAAGAAAACCCACAAACTCAACCGACTCATCCGGACGCAACTGACTCGGAACAAACCCAAAAGCAAGCTCAACCAACTGCATATCGATCATAACCCTCTGAACCACAACGGGCACCTGAAAGGCCCGTCCATCAAACCTATAAGTATTACGCGCCTTCCATAAGTGCTACAGAATGAAGCACGGTAGCAGAACCCGCACGTGACCTGCAGAAGGAGCACAACGCCTCCAATGAAGCATTAAAGCATAAGGAGACTAAAACGGCCAACATCTGATCTCAAACATCTGATAAAAGTGACCCTACACCTGAACTGCAAGCAGACAATCTAGAAAAATATGCCTAAGAATCTCTACAGCCCCACCACACACACACCGGGATACTACATGGAAACCCCGTCTCTCTAAGCCATCATCTGTGGCCAGGTAACCATGAAACAACCGCCACATAAAGAATGAGACCTGATTCGGAATATGCCTCTGTCAGACACAAAAAAACTCGGCCCGAACTGGAGCCACACCCCGAATATCAGCCCAAGCAGTTCTCAAAGAAAAATCACCATCCAAAGACAAACTCTATCTCATCTGATCAACCCCCTGATCCGGAATCGGAATCTGCATAATTTGCTCAACAACTGAAGAAGACAAAACCCCCAACAATCGACCTCTGTTCCACTGCAGACCCGCCCAGTAAGCAGAAACAGGAACCCCAAAAGCTGCCCCCGGACACACTAAAGCCAACGGACCGTACTAACCATAAACTGACCTCACTGAACAAATTTAGTTTAATCCCACCCTTTAATATTTTTTCCTTTTTTTTTTATCCCGACCAAACACACCCTAAGTGTAGGTGGCATTCTTGTATTGATTGCAAGTGACCTCTTTTAAGAAAGTTGTTTCACCATAAGTTATATGACTATGGAGGATTAATGTAACTACTTTGCGGCCGGATAAGTTACTTAGGTGTAGTGGGTCTGCAATAACAAATTATGGATAACAATAACCACCCACTTTTGGAGTTGATAAGTTGAGGCCTTGGTAAAATGGGTAATGAGTCCTTGGTTTAGAAGGAAGTTTTGAGAGATCAAAGGTTATCATGGATATAGCATTTTGGATCAGTGGACGACCCCTATTCCACATTGCATGGTGGATGACTCTGCTTGACAGACAAAGAGGAGGAGAAGTTAGAAACGACAACTCAAGTATAGTTGAAGTCCAACTGCTAATTGTGGTGTAACTTGCAGTGATGGATCCAATATTTAGGTCTACGGAGTAAACCCTTTGGATTAGTCTTTAAGAAGATAATTGTGAAAAGGGGAATGATGTCCTAAAAAAAAAAAAAAAGGGTACCAAAAAGTTTATATATCGGGTTGGATCTGTGAGTCTCATAAATCTAACTATCCTTGGATAATGGTGCCCACTAATCTAACAATCCAACTTGATTTGGTAAACTTTTTTTGATAAACATACCAGTTCTCTTGTAAGAATGCAAAGGTTTGGAATAGAGAGGGGGATGAACTCTATATAGTTCCAAGATTCCCTAAAACTTTAATTCAATTCATCAAAGTTTTATCTCAATATTTTTGGATTTGGTTATATGAATCTTCTTTTATCATTATGTTTTATAAGAACATCTCCAATAGTACTCTTTGTTTTAGAGAAATCTTTTACAAAAGAGAGCGCATTTTTGGTAAAAATTATCTTGTGGTGTAACTTGCAGAGATGGAACTTCGAGTAAACCCTTTGAATTAGTCTTTAAGAGGGTAATTTTGAAAATTAAAGAATTGAAGTAGATGGGGGTGAACTGTATATTATTTCACGATTCACTTAGAACTTAACTCAAGTCATCAAAGTGTTGGCCCAATATTTTTTCGGTCGGTTATATCAATCTTGTTTTTTCATTATACTCTATTAAGGATCATACTTTTTTATGAAACCATAAGTCATACTATCATTTTTGGCTATTTCATTTACAGTTAATTTTGTTCTTTCTCTACTTTTTCGATTGGCTAAAAGATGCACTTGGTAGAAAGCATATCTCATCAATTCTAGTAGCTCATTCAAATGGGCATCTGCAAGCAGACCTAGAAAACTTCAAACTGGGGACCAAATAAGAATAAGTTAGGAAACTCTAGATGATTAAATAATGGCCGAAATCTAAAAGAGTTAGTTAATAAAGACGAAAGATCATCATGTTGCAGAAGGAAAGTGATGCAGGGAAGCAGTTAGAATAAGGGTGGATAATGAATAAAAGGGGATAGGGAAATTAAATCGTTGATTTGTGCATAAATACCATATTAGAATCCTACTTTAGAGCTGTTGATTACAAGAATACCAGTTTTAAAGGATTCAATTGATCAAGAATACCAGAATAATTGGGAATAAAAGAGAGGCTCTTTCAATTGTATTAATCAGTCAAAAACTGCTTAGCCCTTAAGTCTTACAAGGGTATAAATAGTGTTAAAACCCTAAAATTAATTAGGAAATAACCAAACGTGCTCTAATTATCATTAATTACGTAATTAGGTCATTAATACAAATTTTTTCAAAAAAGAAAATTTCTAAATTAATTATATTGCTAAAAACTACTAATCACTCGGATTAAGGTAGAACTGATGACGATCAATTCTGACTTTAAACAGTGAAGTTATTCAACTACAAAATATTACCAGAAAAGGCAAAAACGCCCTTTTCAAGCCCTAAACAAAGGAATTTGCCAAAAATCTGCCTTGGGTCATCACATCCAGTTAAGGGTGCCATGAGTTCATTTCGCCTCGCCATAGCTAACATGATACATTGACCCAGACTGTATTGCACAAAATGTTGTTTTAAGTAGGGTTTAATGATATTCGTTTATTGCAGATTATTTGATCGATGAGTCTGATTAATTTTTTCGAATAAGACTTATAATCCAATGATTCACATACTTTTGATAAATCAATTCTTTAAACATTTTTGGTAAACACGTCGTTCCCCTTTTGCTTGGTTCAGTCATTTACGCAGCCTGATGCCTTCAGATCTACTTTAAGAAGATTTCATATTATCTCATTTATCACCTTTGCTTGTAGATAGCATTAACGTAATGAATATTGTTATTTATGTTCTTGTATTTTACTCTACCTCTTCGTTTTATCTCTTATTTACTTGATGGTGCTGACCATGAAACTGTTGCACATGACATGATCCATTTAATCAAAGCATTTTTTTAGGATTGATGGAGATAAACTTCCTTTAAGACTTCCTTGATAGTAGGAGAATTGAAAAACTTACTCTACCCACAATGTATTATAGTGAGTGACTCGTATTCATTAGGTCCGGAAGTCAATGAATCACTAGGTCCAAAAGTCAATAGATTTGTGGCCGTGCTTCACTTCACTGGCCATCAGTGATATTTATTATCAGAGGAGTTTTTAGAATTGGGAGTACCAAATTTACTAGGACTAGACTTTCTAATTATATCATGATTAGAGTTATTAACTCATGCCCATAAAAAAAATTTCTCTTTGGATTCTGATACATAATGAAAAGAAGCCGCTTTTAAGGAGTTAGCTAGAATTTTACCGAACCACATAAATCTTGTATTCTTGTTTCTTAATTATTTTCATTCTTGATTATTCACCACACTGCACATTCACATCACACTGCTCTTTAAAGACTAACAACGCAAGTAGATCCAGCTGCCTGTGAGCTATATGAATATCCTGAACTATGTTGCCCTCTACACTACATTTCTAGATCCGTCTCCGATTTGGAATGCATTTGCTGTGCTGAGCACAAAATTTAAGGAGCACCACATAATCAGAACTCTATATTCTATATTCCATTAACAATGGAATACTACTATATATATCATCAAAGAACAGGACAAAACTGTCACCATAAGATTTACAAATATGATCAGTAAATTTTATATGACGAATCTACATTTCCTCTAAGATTCAGTTCTTGAATCTCCCAATCTGACAGGATAATCTTGCTGATGAGGAGAGTAAAATAATGGCATGCTTCATATCAAATCCTGTAAAAATGATAAAACCAAGTTTAGACATTGCATGAAAAATAAACGTAGCAATAACAACAATAATAATAAGAGCAATGCTATTGGGACATAATTTATGGACATAATTTGGGGACATAATGAGTTGTCACCAATGAAATGATAATGAATTCATTTAATGCTACAATGGGACCCATCATTAAATATATTTCACTATCATTTCATTGGTGACAACTCATTATGTCCCCAAATTATGTCCTTCAATTATGTCCCAATAGCATTAGTGTAATAGTAATACGAAGGAGGAGGAGGAGGATAGTAGTATACTGTATAAATTCGACGTTGATTTTAGCTTTTTGAGAATGAGACAGCGCTGCAAAAGCATCGTTTGACATGAGGATATTGGAGGGGCAGGGCCTTTTAGGGCAAAAATCCACCACCCTAACATCGACGGTACTACCCTTGCATGGCCGGTTATGGCCACTCAGGCATCTCAGCCTATAACGCCGGCCACATGCAGCACCATTATCCCACAACCCTTCACTCACTGCTACAAACAGATTTCCAGGAGGGAATTGATCTTGTCTATTCTCATTGCATTTTGTAGCTGCACAAAGGTAAATAAAAAACAAACACAGGCATTAGCATAAACCAAACTCAGTCACTTGTTTTTTATTCAAAATTTTCTTTCATAAAAATGAAAATGGACCGAAAAAATCTTGTAAATAGTTCTTGCAAATGCATAGCATACAAGAAAATCAGTTTGAATCTATTTTGCAACTTCCCATGCTGTCATGGTTTTTTTAACTTTATTCCCCCAGCTTCGTACTTTATAAATTATTTCTTAAATGCTTATTTTTTCCTGAAAACAAAGATCAAACTCACGTTTTTCAATGGCAAAACATGCTTTTAATAAAAAGAACTTGAAAGTGTGTTTTACAAATATAGTTTGACAGTAAAAACGTGTGTTTAACTCATGTTTCCATAAAAACAAGAGTAATATTGTTTGTATTTGATTTAGAGATCTAATTTGTTGCATGTGTAGCCATTAAATCAGTAGTGAATTCTAAAGTTATAAGAGTTTCATTCAACACTAATAATGAATTTGATCTCCAAATTAGGTACAACAAGCTTTGTCTTATAAACAATAATAATTTGAAAAATATGTTAGAAATCGGGATAGAGATAGAATAAGGTTTGAAAATCACAATATTTTGAGGGGAAAAAAAACTCTTATGTACTTACGTGTGTATGGGGGTTCATAAGATGTAGCTGTGCCTATGTCCCCCAGGACTAGGTTTACTTCTGTGGACAGTAAACTTAGTAATATTACCATAACTAGCAGACCCATATCTGATGAAGGAAAAACAAAGACAAGTTCTGCTTAATAGCATTCTACCTCATGTCCTACTTATATAGCCTCTCTCTCTCTCTCTCTCTCTCTCTCAACTACCTCATCATAGAGTGAAAGAATATCTGCAAACCTTTCCTTGTTGACAATTTGGTGTGGATCCATTTTTTTTAATCTGCTAGATGAGCATCAATGGTGATCGTGGGATTCCTACAAAGATTTTCAATGAAATTGAAAGTCATTGTTGCTTTTAGTAAAGGAATCACAAAAAAGTGAATGAGAATGCAACTTCCACTGTTCTAGTGATGACCATCATTCCACTTTCTTTATTCAAACTTCGTCCGATACTAAATGCAATCCACCACACTTTTTTACATCTATCACGGCATTGTGAATTTGAAACTAATTAGTTCTTCTCATCATAAGATCTTCTTGTGTGAATATTTTATAGTATTTCAACTATAATTATAAAAATAAACCATCAACTATCGTAAGCTTCGAATAATGCATTTACCTGGATGAGAAAGCACCCACGAAAGAGTAGAGAGACCTCCCACTAATTCCAGAATCCCAAGAGAATTAGAGTGATCTAGTCAGTTAAGCCGAGTTGGTTAGAAGTCCTATTATATAGTTAGTGCCCTGAGTTGACAGTGTCGTAGTTAATATTAAAGTGAATCAACAATCTAATAACAATAATTGATTAGGCCAATAACTCAATTAAATCTTTATATTAGGTCTACTAACATTACTAGGGATCGAATTGAACAACTAGACTGCCTTTCCTTGTGTATAGTATACTAAGGGTAACCCGTACCTGAAGGCATGGTACAATGTGAATAGTTTTGAGAGGAATATTAGTTACCGTTGGATAAGTCTATTTGAGACCGTTGGATGAACTTATTAAAGTTTGTCATGTTTTATATTATAGATTTGTTAAGAGGTAGAAACTTTGTCCATTTAAAAAGATGGCTATATTGTCCATTTTGAGAAGATAACCTTGGTTTTATCAGTAAGGTCCTTTGGCTTTGCAGGCATGGCCTTAGTAAGACTACTTAATATAAGGGACACAAGTTCTGGCAGTCAATAAATCCATGTTTGGATGATAATATTTCAAACTCATAGCAATGGAAAGTACTTGTGAATCTTAATAAGATTTATTTAGTTGTCGATTCATAAAAAACCAAATCAAGAAATGAAAAGGCAAACATATCCTCCACGCTTGCTTTTGCAACTATCCAAATTTCAGTTGGCATAGATTGCGGAGATAGCTGGTCTATAAAAGAAGCTCAATAGTAGTTTGTGTGTCTACATTAAACAAGTTTACCATATCAAAATCGGCTTAAACTGGTCAAATAATAACACAAACTGTTTAGTATTCGTATCAATATATCGTGTTTTGTTGTGCTGGATAATTAATTTATGATCATACCAACGTGTCAAAGTTGCCACTCCGAATTCTGCTCAATAGTTTTAGTCCTTTAGGGACAGACCGTCGTCCTAGCTTTTGGAAATTTAAGTAACAAATGTCGATCTTGTAAACAGAGTTGATTTAATTTGTTGATTGAATGATGTGACAATGATATAGTCCCTTAACATAGCTTAGCTGTAACTATAATTGTTGGACTTATTTATTAGAGCTTCATCATTTAACATGTCATTAAGTCAATAAATCATGTTAAATTTTTAAGAAAAATGCTACATAACTCAAATGAAATTCAAAAGTTAAAACTCAAATGCATATCATCTCTTAGATGAGTGTGGGATGAGTGGGTCCTACTGAAAAAATTGATGGGACTCACTTATCCAAAAGATGATATACATTTGAGTTTCAATTTTTTGAATTTCATTTAAATTTTGTAACATTGCTCAATTTTGAAATCCCGATAGCATGACTATTGATACATTGTTTTTTTCTCTTTTAATTTTTTCTTTAATTGGGCTGGCTTTTGTAACATTTTGAGTTTTCTTTTGTTCAATTTCTATCAAGTCAAACAGATCACCGGTGGATCACGAGTTTTTCTCTTTTGTTTCTCTCTTTTGATGGGCAGACTGTCATAATACTTTCTGAGTATTCTTTCCTTCAATTTCTAGACAGCCAAACAAATCACAAATGAGTCAATTGGTCTTGCCCCAACCAACCATCAAGAGAGGGAATGGACCTGGGGTTGAACCAAAAGTGGTTTGAACAAAACATTAGAAGGGATTTATTAGTTTGAGAACTTGGGCTTCTTGGACCAAACAGCTCGAGGCTGATTTGTTAATTTGCTGAAATTTTCAGTGTTGCTTTTTTTTTTTCCCCCGAAAAATCTCCAATAAATTCTATTTCTTTCCACTATTTTTATAATAATCTTTTTCAAAAACAAATCTTAGCAGGCATCATAATAACAAAATAGACTACTATTATTCAAGTCATTCGGTCGTTCGTTGCTTAAATGAATTTTGACTAACAAAATAGACATTAATTTTGAATGCTTTGTAATAAAAAAAAAAAGGATGGCACCGGGGCGAAGGCGGGGGAAGTAGTCTTCACCTCTTGTACTCGCTTAAAAAAAATTCGTTCATCCCCCGTCCACCCCCACTAACGAGACTAGTTTTCATCATCATCCTCGTCCACAGGTAAATTCTAATTCTTGTCACCGCCAAAGCCCAATATAATTCAACATTCTAAATAATCTAACATAATTGTATAATATAACTCCATCCTGCCAGATAAATTCGGATGAAAAACTTAAGGTTTACAATGATCCAACAAAAAATATGTGTCTGCGAATATAGTTGATAGACCAGTAGAATTCCAACTAACTCTATCAAAAACACTTTATGACAACCATTAACTTTATTCCTTCACTTAAGACTATTAGAATTTTTAATGTCAGAAAGATAAGCAAATGGGTTTTAAGGTTTAACTTACGGTAAAATGCACATATTAGTTGATAATTAATCACAAATTGCACCTAATCGAATAAGGATGAAAAAACATCTTAAGTATAACAAAACTGAGAACACCCACAAAATCCCAAAAACCCATACTTTGGATTACTATAAAACCCGAAGTAGAATTCACCATGCCTGAAAATTTTTAAATGGTATAAGCAAAACCAATATTCCTACAACAAAGCGGCCAAATTAAAGCAGATGATAGTATTACCCAGTCAGCGGCCAAATTAAAGCATAGAAAAAAGGTAGGGGGGAGAGGGAGAGAGAGAGAAGGCGCTACCTGGTCAGTGGTGTCTTCTTGGTGGAAGGTAGGCGGAGTGAGAGAAGGCAGCGAGCGACTAGAGAGAGAGAGAGAAGAGAGAGAATTAGATTTAGGGCTGTGGGAAGAGTATATATATATTTATATAAAAAATAACGGGTTTAGCGAGGACAGAGAGGAGAGGGGCGGGGGTAAGTGTCACTCTATCCCCGTACAAATTTATACGGGTATCTTTGTATACATCCACCGTCTGATATGTATGGTTCATCATCGATCCAAACAAAACGAGTTTGTACGAATTCTCATTTTTCCCTTGTCCACTACCATCGCTAGATGGCAAAAAAGAATATTGCAATTGCGTTTATTGAATAAAACTACATTGTCCAGTTAGAAAATTAATAGGACCGATTGTTTAGTAGAAAAATAGGATTTCTTGAGAATTGTTTTCTTTTCTTTCCTATCGGAAAATGGGAATAGAAAAACAATAATGCTACGTTGATCAAAATTAGGGACCAAATAAAGAGCTCAATTGACATGGCAGTTGACTTGGAAGGCTGATTAGGCAAGATTAATATTTGATTAAATCCAAAAAATTTCGTCTTCTCCGCTTCCCTAACACGCACAGACAAAAAATACAGAGAAAAAAAGTTTTGTTTGGCAAAAAACATAAGCATAGGAAAGCTTATGTGTTCTCTTTGGCCCATCTGTCCAAAGAGACGTCTCTCTCCAAGAAGCCAAAGAAAACGTCTCTCTTCAAGAAGTTCTCTTTGGCTTCAAGCCTTCATCTTGAACGACCAAGTAAAAAACAGAGAAGCAGTTCTCTTTGGCTTCAACCTCCTGTTGCCCAAAGGGGAGTGGCGGTGGTGGCGGTGGGTCTGAAATGATGAAGGCTCCAGGTGGGGGAGGATCATCATATGTCTCAAGGGCTGACTTCGAGAGCAACCCTCAGATATACTTTGCTGGTCTACATGCTGGTCAAAAGGGAAAAAAATAAGTTTATGTAGCGATCTCTAGTGGTATGGGTATCCTTACGCAAGAACTTTTCTATGCTATGACTTTGTGTAATCAATATATCAAGAGACGTCTCTCTCCAAGAAGCCAAAGAAAACTACCATATACAGACGTCTCTCTCCAAGAAGTTCTCTTTGGCTTCAAGCCTTCATCTTGAACGACCAAGTAAAAAACAGAGAAAAGAACAATGTCGACCCAGACCAGAGGAGGGAAGATTGTTTCTTAAATTCATATTATACATTCAAGATTGCTTCTGTAGTGTTTTTTTTTGTCCTCTTACTTATGTGTAGACACCCAAGTGTGTTGGTTACACTTTTACGTTGTAACTTTTTTTTTTTTTTATGTTCTTTAACGTTGTACTTGATTTGCATATTGCAATGCAAACTTATGCTTGAGCTCTTCTCCTTCTCTGTATTATTTTTGCCTGAATGTATACTTTGATGCACTCCAACTATTCAATGAAATGCTTATTTGGCTCAATAAGGGGCAGAAGAGAGTGAATGTTCTTTAGTGTCTCTGAGTTTTATCTCTATTAAGTTCAAGCAAAAACAAATTCCCAAAGAAATTTCAAATCTTGCTCTTTAACATGCTCAAAGTGTTGTAGTGCTCATCCCTTCCTATAGAGGAATTGTCATTACAAAGGAAAGGAGGGAGAGATCAAAGAATTCCCCCCCCCCCCCACTATGTTATTCCTATACGTAGTGCTGCCCACCTTTGTTCTTAGTTGGTGGAAGTTTTGGCTCAAGGCTGCTACTCCCCCCCCCCCCCCCCTCCTCAATTTATTCTGTCCAGATCATTTTAGGTTTGTTGCTTTGGTGAATATTTCGAACAACTCTGACATATTTTTTTGCACATAGTGAGATAGCGATCAAAGAATTATTATCTCAGAGTTTGGGTCTGTGATGAGGAATTTGGATTGAAGTTTAAGCTCAAGGTCTCCACTTCTTCTAAAAACTATCTCTAGGGAACACCAACTGTTTTTGTTCTTGCATGGCCATTGTTCTTTTCTCATGGCATGTGTTATCTTTTGGTTTTTTTGACATGGTTACTGGGAATGCCTCATATTATTTTTTTAAGGGTCATTCCTTTTTCTTGTACACTTTTTTGATCAATTGAAATTTTACTTTCTGAAAAAAAAAAAAAAAAAAGGCTATTGCATAGGCCAACCAAAATATTTTACTTTCTTGTACCCTTGCCAGCATCCTCATCTCTTCCTGAATTTAGGCTTCCCTATATATAGCAAAAATTCGAAAGAAAGTTAAAATGCATGGAGATGTGAATTAGATGGAAATTAACAAATGAATCTCGTACTAGCTGTTATATGATATCGGATAATTGTGTAGTATCATTGATTCCAAATATTGTTGTAGAGTAGGGAACATGATCCATACCATATATACCTCTCCAATATGAAAAGTGTTGAGCCTAATTTTAAAGAACACATGTTAAATGCAATACACATTTTCTATTAAATAAAACAAATATGACATACCTGTAACATATTTTGGTGTGAAAACCTAGAGTGTGTCATGTTGTCCATTGTATATCTACCTCTATATTCATGTGCTGAAGGAGTAAAGTTGCCCCCGTACAAGGAGGGTGGGCTGGCCTTCATAACACATAATACACCACAACTAAATATATAGTTCATAGTAAAATGTTCAATATAATTGCTCAAATTAGTATATACAATCTTGTACCTTTAATGCAATGTTTTGTTGAGTCTCAACTATGTCAACAACTTTCGTACTTAATGCATCATCAACGTTACCAATTTTGTTGCCTTGGACCATGTTAGAATCCAACAAAAAAAATTATAAAATTAGCAATGTGAACAAAATAAAAAGAATTAATTTAAAAATCACATAATTCAAATATTTCATACCTTCATATAATTCCCTGCATTTTTTGTATTTGTCTTTGCTTCCATCATTTTTTTCTTTTCCTCCTTTTTCCTAATTACTTGCTCAATCTTAGATTGCTTCCTTTTATATGGTGGTCGTCATTTACTACGAACTACCACTGGAGCAAGTAAATTTGCATTCTCTTTTGATGTTGGATTAACATCACTACAAGCATTTGTTGCCCCAACATTCATATTGGTAGTAGGTTGACTACTCTTACCAACACAATCATATTTTTTTAGGTCCATTTCTAATTCATTTAGTCTTTGCATCACTAAATTGGTCTTTTCTTCAAAATCAGTTGCCAAGTCTTCAACTTGATAAAATGTATTACACATTTTGTCAAAACGGCATGCTTCAGGTTTGACACTCTAATCATCATAACTAATCTTCACCTTCGTGTGACACCTCTTCAAATTTTTCCTCCATCGCCGAATGATGTATTTTTCTGGAATCACTAAAATCTTCTTATGAATTAGCACTGTGATTGCATGTCTACATAGAATGCCCCTAAATTCAAACAAACGACAATTGCACTTAATGTCACAGTCATCATGAATTAAAGAAACTTTGAAAGATGCACGCCAAGATGACTCCTCAACCTTTATATCTTTAGATATTTCATACTCTGAAAAGGAATCATTATCTTTAACCGAAGACAATTCACAATATATCTTCCCTGTTAATTCATGTTAAAACTCTTTAAATTTTTCAGTAGTATAAGCATCTTGAAACTGCTTCTCCATGGCATAATGAGTTACACAAGGAATCCATGAATTATAGGAGTTGAACTCTTCTTGTTTCTCTTTTTCTACCTTGCTTCGCAATGCATTTTAATACTATTCAACAAATTATTTTAACGTAGTTTTGGAATTGACATATCCATCAAAAAATGCATGCACGCTCTCACTGCGTTGTGTGGTAGACATTCCTGCCCAAAAAGTATCTTTCACAAATGCTAGCACCTATCGACGCCTCTCATCATACAATCCAAGCAACCACTCATTACTTTCAAGATTATATTTCTCAATCATTTTATTCCACCGTTCTTCAAATTCTTCATTGGTCAAACAGTCATATACAGCGCTCTGCAATCTTGCTTAGACTTAGTCTCTTTTGGAGGGACTTGTGTAAGTTGTAACACAGGTGTTGTCTCCTTGGGTGGGGATGGTTTGATGACTTTTCCACTTCTGAGGGTAGTGATAGCTTGAGCTTGTTCTTGTGGGGTTTCCATAGTTGAAGGATTACTGACATGATATTGACCTTATGGTTGTTTCGGTTGGGTAGGAAACTTGCCCTTCTAATGTGTGGTCATTGATTGTGTCAACTTTTGGATATGACTTTTGAGATCTTCAAAGGATTGAGTGGTCTGAGTTTTGAAATCATTGAAAACCTGAGTGGAATGATTGTTATAGTTCATTTGACTTTGCATGAACTGATTCAATGTGTCCTCAAGACTTCTTTTGTGTGGTTGTTGGTATAGTTGATATGCAGGAGGTCCTTGAGGTGGTAGTTGTGAACCTTGTTGTAGATTCATGAGAGTTGGTTGTGTGTTCCTCCAGCTGAAATTTGGGTGCTTCTGTCACCCTGGATTATACGTTTTAGAATAAGGGTTGGAATAAGACTTGTTAAAATTGGAAATTGTATTGGTTTGTTCTAACAATACTTCTTTGAATGCAGGAATAGTAGGACACTCCCCAGTAGGGTGTCCTATCAACTCACAAATTTCGAAAAATTGTTCTGTGGGAAGGCCAACAGCAATTTGATTTACCTTTTTCATCTCTAGAGCTTCAAGCTTTCGAGACAAGGTAGTCATTTTCGCTCTCAAGTCATCATCTTCTTTCAAGACATACTTACCCACTTGGGAAGTAGATGGTGTGGCTTCAACATGGGTAGGAGAGTTTGAGTCCCACATCTGAGAATTCTCGGATATGGTATCAAAAAAATTGAATGCCTCCTCTAGACTTTTTCCCATGAACTCTCCTTGAGCCATCATTTCAACAAATGGACGTAGTCTAGTGGGCAAAGAATCATAGAAAAATCCTACCAAAGTCCAATTCTCAAAAGTATAGTGTAAGCAGGCTTGGAGAAACTCCTTGAATCTCTCCGAACATTGGTAAAATGTTTCTCCCTCTTTAACTGAAAAATTCATGATTTGTCTTTTGAGTGCATTGGTACGGTGTAAAGGGAAATATTTTCTGAAAAACTCATTTTGTAATACCTGTCAGTTTGGTATTGAATGGGCTTTCAAAGAATTTATCTATTGTTTAGCTTTGTCCTTTAAAGACAAAGGCAAAAGTTTCAACTTGGCCAGTTCAGAATTATCTTGGAATGTTCCACATACCTCCTCAAAATCTTTAATATGCAAATATGGGTTTTCTGATTCAAGTCCATGAAATTGATGTAGTAATTGCATTGTCCCTGACTTTACATTAAAGAGGGGTACATTTGCAGAAAACACAAAACAAGAGAGGATACTGTTTCGTGTGGGATGCAAATAATCCTGTAGAGTTTGAATGTTAGGAACTTCTCCTTCTCTCTCATTATTGGTCCTGTTATTATCAAAAGAGTTTGCTACTGATCGAGGTGAAGATGGTTCAGATTGATTTACAGACCTAACAGATTCTTCTGGCAATTTTGGAAAGCAAGGATCGTCCTCAGACATAAAATAAGAATTATATACAGTAAATCAAAAATATATACAACAAATAAATATTTTTTCACTTTTTACTTTAAACACCGTTTGGTTCCCCGGCAACGGTGCCAAAAATTTGACTTGATTTGAAATGTGTACACCCAAGTGCAGGTGGTCAAATTGTAGTTATAATTCAGTTAAGTCCGGAGTCGAATCTACAGGGAACTAATGTTGATGTTTTGAAGTAAACAATGATAGAGACTAGAGTTATTAAAGTAATGTTGGTGTTTTGAAGTTATGATGATTATAGGATTTCCTGGACAGAATATAAGATTCTCTCAAATGAAAGAGTCACCCTTTTATTTCAAGGATCTGGACATGTAGTCAATCATCCGGTTGTTATATTTGTGTTTGACAACTCAATTAACCCCTATGTCAATAGCAAGTTAATTGGAGGATAAAGATGGACTGTGAAAATTAAGAGCATAGTTCCGATGTGTTTGTAGAGATTTACAAGAATTGTCAGTGTCAGGACTCAACTTGTCTACAAACAAGCAAGTAATTCTACAAATCATCCAACTACTGCGATATTATTCCATTCTTAGTTAAATCACAATAATAATGAAGATTGAAATGTTGTCATGAAGATCTAGCTTGAGTACTTGCAAAGAACCAATGAATCCACCTATGCCAAGAGATAACTTGTCTTAGAAAGGACTCATGATTGTACAATGTACCTTACTTTTCTAGATGCATTCAATCATTCAATAAGCAATCAAAAGATAAAGCATTAAGCATAAATGAAATGCACAAATATAACTTCCGGATGATTTATACATGTCCAACACCTCTTACTAAAGAGTGAATGAGAAACTATTCACTCTTCATGGCTTTGGGAAAGATAGAAAATGAAGTGATCATCATCCCTCCAAGTAGAGGAATTACAAAAGAAAATACGCTACACAATAAGCCTATCTTCGACGAAGAATGAGTGAATCACTTCTCACCCTTCAAGACTACAAGAGAGCTAGAAACGTGAGAGAGTTTCACTCCCTTAAGTGAAGAAAGAAGCTTTTACAATGGAAGCTAATGAAACTAATAATGAAAGTAGAAGAAAGCTAGTTACTTTTGGAGGGTTTCTTCCTCTTCCCAAAAGATGATCTTTAACAAGTTTCAATGGAAGGTATTTATAGGCAAGGATGAGGAGGTAAAAGTACAGACCCAAGTGCTTAAAGTCCAAGTGAATGCCACAAAATCCGGATGGACATCTAATCTTCCTGCAGCCTGTCTGGGGTTTACGTTCGAACGTTATTGGCGTTCAAACTTGAAGCCTGTCTTTTTTTATGAGCGTTCGAACGCTGTTGAGGTTTGAACGTAGTACTTATGTAACTTTTTTCCTCCACAGTAAATAGCTACAACAGGCCACGTGTCATCACCCTAGCAATCTCCTGGGGTCCTCAATTATATCAAGATGGCGTTCGAACGTGAGATGGCGTTCAAACGTGGGTGTTTTGTTCCCTCTTTCTTCCATTCTCTTCCAGACCACGTGTGTGTTGCTTGAAAGTTTGATGTTGTTGACTTTAGGCACTTGTACAACTTTTCCCCTGAAATGTTATCATTTGAACTCCATCAAAGCACAATTACTCTTATAAAAGCATAGTAAGATGACTTTCCCGAGTGAGAACATGCAAATATCACATATCTTAGCTCTCCATTATCTCCCTTTGACGATGTTCTTCTTTTTATGGAAAATCCTAGGCCATTACCATATCTTATGTAGTACTTCATTATTTCGTCAACTGAATTAAACACCATTTCCAATTTTGGCTCTTCTAATTTTTCTTCTACATTGATTGTATTATCAACTTCCTTCTCACAAGTATTACCATCCATCTCCACACTTGTATAGCTAGTTGAAATTTCTTCTTCCATTCCTATCCAATAAAGAACAAAACATAGATAATCAAAGAACATAGAAATAGAAGATTGTCACTAGAATAAATATAATTGGTCACTCTTAAAGTTACTATCAGCGCATCAAATGTCAGCGAGTATGAGGCCATTGCCAAAAAAAAGTTACCAAAGATGATATTTGATTACTATACATCAGGTGTAGAGAACCAGTGGAGTCTGGCAGAGAACAGAAATGCATTCTTAAGAATTCTATAAGCTTCCTATATTGGCTCACAAAGCTTTAATCCCTAAATTAAGATTTTGGTTATCCGTCTGTGAATTTTTTCGCTTTCTGCTACAAGTTGACCTCTAAAAAGACTTTGCTAATGAAATAAAGGTTTCGACCCCGTATTCTTATTGATGTGAGCAAAATAGACATGGCCACCACTGTCTTGGGCTTCAAGATTTCAATGTCCATCATGATTGCGCCAACAGCCATACAGAAAATGGCCCACCCTGAAGGTAAGTAACAATTTTACCTTGAGCTTATACTTTTTTACACACGAAGTTAAATTCTAACTGTTTTTCTTTTTTTGGGTCAGAAAATTCTCACTATGTTTGATGGTTAAATTTCACCAACTGGCTTTATAACAGGTATGCACATTTATTATCCATAAAACAACCAAGTACTCCAACAACATTCTAAGGCATTTAATTTAGAGTTTTTACATAAGTATGAAAGTAGTTTTTCTAAGTGATAAAATAGTATTACGAGATCAAAGACAGAAAGATTCGAAAAAAATACTATGAAGCAAAATAAGCATTTAATCAAGCAGTTGGGGTTCATCCAAGGTTTTTGGCACAAAGTTAGACAGAGTCTAAGGGTTTGGGGAATACCTTGAACAATAAAAAATAGAGGAATAGATGTTTATGAATTTCGAGATAGATTACTTTGATCTGCCTTCAAGAAGATCGATGTGAAACAACCTGCTTCTCTAGCCACTGGTGGAAGTCGAAAATACCTTGAACTTCTTGGAGAGAGACATCAATATTTGGTAGTTCTCTTTGGCTTCTTGAAGAGAGACGTCTCTTTGGACAGATGGGCCAAAGAGAACACAGAAGCTTTCTTATGCTTACGTTTTTTGCCCAACACTAATTTTTTTCTCTGTATTTTTTGTTTGTGCGTGTTAGGGAAGTAGAGAAGACGAAAAGATTTTGCCCCATCTATCCTTGATTAGGGGCTTGAATTTTGGGAAGAAATTGTTTAGATTTAATCAAATATTAATCTTGTCTAATCAGCCTTCCAAATCAACTGTCATGTCATTTGGACTCTTTATTTGGTCCCTAATTTTGGTCAGCGTAGCATTATTGATAGAAAAATGAAGATTGCAAAGAAAGAAAGAAATAATCAAAAATTAGTCAAAAGTACATCTACAGGGTATTTTAAACCCATAAATACAAGCATAATATTTTTAAGACAATAAGGACAAGTGAGGTGATTAACCCTAAATTGTGTGTAAATTAAAAAATCAAAAAACTTGAATTAGTATAACAAATGCACTAAGAATTAGTACTTAGAGTGAATTAGGGTTTGTGCGGGAATAATACTAGTTATAACATTTTATCTCAAAGTTGCAGGACAAATGCTGAAATAACGCAAGACCAAGGGAGCAATGTCAAGGGAATGTAAAGAATGAAGGCCAAAGTGTAATTACCCAACGTGAAGACTCAGCATGCATGCAAGTGGCCGTTTCCAACAAAGCACCACCGTCCGAACGGTGGGACTGCCGTCCGGACGGTAACCCTTGTCAGACTCAGCCTCATCTCTTCCCCCACTTGCCTTCATTTGCCTATAAATACTGCAGCTTCTTCTGCATTTCCTACGGGCGGACTGAGGCAGAAAAGAAGAGATAAACAGGGAGATCAGAGAGAGATTCTGAAGTTCTGAAGTTCTGAAGAGAGAAAAAGAGAGAAAGAAAAGAGAAGAGAAAATACACTCCGGTCCGTGTTATACTTCAGTCCTAAGTCCTGTACCTTTATAGTTTTTGTATAGCTTTCAATTCGAATAATTGAACTGCCGCCACTTTTTCATCTTAACCGATTATAAGAGTGGTTGTGTTTCAATCGTTCCCTGCGAAAGACATTTAAATTCCGCACTTTCCTTTCTGTTGTAATGACAACTGCTAGCTCTCCTTGCTTGTCTATAGCAATGGAGCGTGAGTAGTTCCGTATATCCTCCGGTTCGAGGGGAACACATGTATAATATTGATCTGTTTTTGGAATTGCTGATGTTTTATTTATACGTTTATTATATATACAAGACGGGCCAGCTAGAATGACCCCGGCGTTCCTACCGGTATGGTTAATCCTCCACTGGAATGCTGAGGAAGTTCCACTGACGCCTGATAGTATTATATATATACAAGACGGGCCAGCTAGAATGACCCCGGCGTTTCCACCGAAATGCTGAGGAAGTTCCACTGACGCCTGGTATTACTATATATATAATAATATTGCCTGCTGGAATAACCCCGGTGATCCTCTCAGTATGGCTAGTCCTACACTGGAACGCTGAGGAAGTTCTACTGTCTATATATATATATATATAAATATTACAAGATAACCTATTGAATAATTCAAGTATGCCGCTCAAGTAACTTCACTTTCTGGGTAATATATCTAAATACAGTGTAGCCTAAGAAGCAGCTGTATTATGATTAACTACCACCGGTTGACCTGACAAGTCGCCGGAAGATAGTCTGTACCACCTGCGGATTTTACTTGAATTAATCAATTGGAACATCTAAGCCCAGTGTAGCCTAAGAAGCAACTGTGCTATATATTACCACCGGTGTAGCCTAAGAAGCAGCTGTGTTATGGTTTATTATATATATATACGTATTTGCAACCATGAGATCAAGTGAATAACTCAAGTATTCCTCATGAATGGCTTGTCCTTCTGGTTTGCTTGGGTTAATCATTTGACATAAATATACCCAGTGTAGCCTAAGAAGCAGCTGTGTTATAATATATATATACATCAGACCTGCCGGTTAGCTTGCCAGTAAAATGGAAGTTAACTGATGTGAGGTAGCAATTCCGTAACAAGACCGATGTAAAGCATGTGGGATCCTTGAACTGAAGGATATCTTTTATATTTCTGTCATTAATCTGTTTTACTTACGCATTTTATTTCTGCACCTTTATTCCACCTGTTGTTTTAGAATCAAGTTTTTAACACCGTCATTAGACTAAGCTCACACCACAAGCAATCAAACATCAAACTACTCCAAACAACCTTTTTATTGCTTTATTTTTATTTTATTTATTTTATTTTATTTTAATTACTAAAACTCTCTGTGGGATCGATACTTGGACTCAAAAACCAAGAAAACTACAATTCGACCACTTATACTTGGGTGTAATATAATAATATAATTCTGACACACTAAAAAGTGCGAATCAAGTTTTTGGCGCCGTTGCCGGGGAGTTACGGTAATTAAAAAATAAAAAAATATATAAAAATAAAAATAAAAATAAAGTAATTGTTTGTTTATAATTTATTTCTGTTAGTTTGTTTTTAAATAGTTTATGTCTGTACGATCATCAGTAGGTTCAGTAAACCAGTCAGCTCAACCCTCATCTTCATCTTCTACATCCACACAAGAATCATTTGAATTAAGTATGGCTCGAAATGTACCTAGGGAAGAACCTCCTAGAGAACAAGAAGTCATCCAAAACATCCGACCTTTAAGAGAATACCTACATCCTACGCGAACAAATATCCCATCTTGTTTCGCTTTTCCAGAAGACACTCAAAATATTAATATTAAATCAGGAACTATCCAGTTACTACCCCAATTCCATGGTCTAGAAACTGAAAATCCCTATATTCATATGAAAGAATTTGAAGAAGTCTGTGGAACGTTGCAAGATAACTCTGAAATGGTCAAACTAAAATTATTCTCATTTTCTTTAAAAGATAAAGCAAAACAATGGCATAACACTTTAAGAGCCAACTCTATCACAAATTGGCAAGCTTTACAGACTGAGTTCTTTAAAAAATTCTTTCCTATACATCGTACTAACACGTTAAGACGAGAAATCATGAACTTTTCTGTAAAAGAAAATGAAACTTTTTATCAATGCTGGGAAAGATTCAAAGATCTTCTCCAAGCCTGTCCACATCATGCATTCGAAGATTGGACCTTAGTCGGATTCTTTTATGATGCACTCCCATCTGCAATGCGACAGTTTGTTGAAATGATGGCACAGGGGGAGTTCATGAATAAAAGACCCGAAGAAGCATTCCAATTCTTTGATACTATTTCAGAAAGTTCCCAAATGTGGGACTCGACTTCGTCTAACATAGTAGAAAATAAGCCATCTACATCCGAAAGAGGAAAATATGTATTAAAAGAAGATGATGACCTAAGAGCTAAAATAGCTAGTTTATCTCGAAAACTAGAAGCCCTAGAAATGAAAAAACTAAAACAAGTATCTGTTGTAACAACTACTGAAAAAATTTGTGAAATTTGTGCGTTGTCAGGACATCCTACAGCTGAATGTCCAACTATTCCTGCATTCAAAGAAGTTCTGATAGAACAATCAAATGCCGTTCCAACTTATAACAACAATAATAAGCCCTATATGAATCCCTATTCTGAAACTTACAATCCAGGATGGAGGAATCATCCAAATTTTAGTTGGAGAAACACGCAACCCACAAATCAAACACAAGGACCACCACAGGCACAAAATCAACAACAACAGTACCAACCTTATCAACCTCCTCAAAGAAGAGCTCTGGAAGACACTATGAATCAATTTATTCAAAGTCAAATGAGTTTTAATACTCAAACAACTCAAGCATTTACTGATTTTAAAACTCAAACTTCCCAGAGTATTGAAGATATTAAGAGTCATCTTGCTAAGTTGACCCAGTCCTTAAGTACATCAGAGAAAGGAAAGTTTCCTTCCCAACCAAAACCTCCACACAATCAAAATCAAATTAATTCTGTGACTTCTGATCCTTCCCCAAGCCAAGTACAATCAATTACAACACTAAAGAGTGGTAAGGTAATTGATAAAACCATCAAACCTAAGATTTCAAAGAAAATACGTGAGTCAATTTCTGTAAACGAACCACTTGAATCTGAACCTTTAATCAAAAAGCAACCAGGAGTACAAAGTGAAAAAGATCCGCCATGTCCTATCCCCTTACCTTTCCCTCAAAGAGTCAAGCAACTTCAAACTGAAAAAGATCAATCTGATATTCTCGAGCTATTTAAACAGGTAAAGATTAATATTCCATTATTAGATGCAATAAAAAGAGTTCCAGTTTATGCTAAATTCCTAAAAGATCTTTGCACAATAAAAAGAAGAACTAATGTACCAAAGAAAGCATTTGCAACTGAACAAGTAAATATAATACAACATGATACACTTCTTAAGTACAAAGATCCGGGTAGTCCTACAGTTTCATGTCTTATTGGAAATTTTCAAATTGAACAAGCTCTGTTAGATCTTGGATCCAGTTGTAATTTAATGCCATATTCAGTCTATACACAACTAGGACTAAGTGAGTTAAAACCTTCCAATATTAAATTACAATTAGCAGACCGATCAGTGAAAATTCCAAGAGGAATTGTGGAAGATGTTATTGTCCAAGTGGATCAATTCTATTTTCCAGCAGATTTTATTGTTATAGACACGGAACCAAGTTGTCAGATGTATGCATCTCAATACATTCCTGTCATTCTAGGTAGACCATTCCTAGCTACATCAAATGCATTGATAAATTGTAGGAATGGAGTCATGAAGCTTTCATTTGGAAATATGACCAGTGAATTGAACATCTTTAATGTGATAAAGCACCCAGGTGAGGAGGAAGAAATTTGTGAGGTAGATGAAATTGATAAGATTGTAGAGGAGAAAATTAACACCTCTTCTTATTCTGACCCTCTACAAGTCTGTTTAATTAATTCTGTTGTTGATAATGGAAATCCTGAGATACAATTTTATGCTGATTTGTTAAATTCTTCGCCGAAAGTATCAGGGAATGTAAGAAACTCTACTTGGGAACTTAAGCCCGATTGATCTATCCTCTAATGCACTTCTTGTATATAGTAGTTAAAATTTTCGTTGTTTTATGTTTTTATGTCTTTTGTATAGTTTCTTTATTTGTCTTTTATATTAGAATCTTATACTATAAATATCTCTCGCTGCAATACCTAATTAGTAATTTTCTATTTTCATCTTATATAGTGAGGATAATATTTAATTTAAGTTGAGAAAATATAAGTGTGAATTTACTTGTTGTTTTTAGCATAATAATTTTTATTTAAAAAATTATGTTTGTCTTTGTGACTGGCAGACGTTAAAGAACCGGATAAGGAGTCAATTTTAAATAATTTTTCTTTGAGTCATTTTTATATGTTTATGGATAAAAAAAAAAAAAAAATTTTTTTTACTTTCTTCCACTCACCCTTTTACTTTATGCACTATAAATTTCTGCACTTAAAACTTGAAGTTATATTTTATGTTTTATGCTTGTGTGATTTGAACTTAGTTAAGTTTTGCTTATATATGTTTGAACTAATATGTTTAAAATTTAAATATGTTTAAATTGTTTTTTGTCAAAATGAGAACATATATTGCTAAAGTAGGAAGCATATTTTATACAATTCACAAGTTAAATTAGGACTATATTCTAATGCCTTGCAAAAATACTCTCAATCTGATCTCATGAGACTTTTATATTTTAGCTGTACGTTATCTCAATATTTTTATTCGAACTTAACCTTAGCAGCACAAACAGATGTCTTTATTTTTGAAAACCATGCAAAATACTACACTCTTTCTATATATAGTGGAGATGTAAAAACCAAATGCAGAATTAGAGCCATTCTTCCTTGGAGAGAAATGCTACATCTACTCAACTACGAATCTTCGATTCAGCGGTAACTTTTCTTTGAATAATCTCATTATATTTTTGCTTTGATTAGCACGTCTTGAAATATATTATATACATTGCCCTTAATTATTTATCTAGAAAGAATACAAATATAGGATTTCTGGAAAATGATCTTAGGCCATGTTTGATTAATTTTGAGCCTTAAACATTTCTTTTACAAAATTATATCATTAGTCAACCATGTTTGAGCCTAAAATAGTATAAACTCTTTTCATGAAACCTGAAAAAGACCCGAGCCAGATAAAAATATGTTAAACCTACCTTTGCTACATAATTTTCTTGCACCCTCTTTTAAATCAATAGGATATAAAAAAAAAAAAGAAAAAAAGAAAAACAAGGCATGTGAAGAAAGAGCGAAATGGAGCGTAAAACGCACTCGTTCACGAAAGAGCAAGATGGAGCGTAAAACGCACTTGTTCAAGAAAAAGTGAGATGGAGCATAAAATGCACTCACCAAATGAAAAAAAAAAAAAAAAAGAAGAGAGAGCCAAGAAAGTGAAAAATGTAAAGAATAAATAAACAAAGTTTTATGAGGTGTGCCAAAAGGTAGCTTTTGAACCCCATAGACGTCGTTTCTTACACCCCGACCCCTGACCACGTTACAACCTTAATAAAGTCCTTTTTGATTCCAGAAATCATATATTTGCATTCATTCTAGCAATCTAAAAAGGAAAATGTTAACAATATATTTAATACAGTGTTAATATTCTTTCATGAGATTATGTCAATTTCCAGTTTATTTAACATAACCGCTCCTTTCTATTACATGTGAAATAATTTGTTTTGTTATCAATATTCCAATCACATGTAAGATTATAAGAACAGTCACTATAACATGTGTGCTATTCTTACTGAGTGTATTCCAGGGAAGGATTGACATCAAGACTACCATGAAAGAGGGTAATATTTTTCAAGTGATTTCTGAAAATAAAAACATCACTACACACACACACAAGTTTTCATAAAAATATATAGATAATACTACACCCAACATATGATTCTCTCAAGGTGATCAGAAAAAGGAAGCATTCTAGCAAGACAGAAGAAATATCATCTTAAGCATGCATGTGAAAAATATGGAATATGCATTCCTAATTACTGAAGTTTGTAGGTAGCTTCACTGGAAACCTTCACGAGACACAACTCGTCCACTAGGGATCACCTAGGGGTTTAATGGCTTATTGCATATGCTAAATGCAATCGAACAAAAATCTACGAAAATGATTTTACCCCACTTGTATTATATTTTCTTTTTATTTTACTAGGGACTAGTAAAGTTTAAGTTAGGGGGTGTGATTAACCCTAAATTGTGTGTAAATTAAAAAATCAAAAAACTTGAATTAGTATAACAAATGCACTAAGAATTAGTACTTAGAGTGAATTAGGGTTTGTGCGGGAATAATACTAGTTATAACATTTTATCTCAAAGTTGCAGGACAAATGCTGAAATAACGCAAGACCAAGGGAGCAATGTCAAGGGAATGTAAAGAATGAAGGCCAAAGTGTAATTACCCAACGTGAAGACTCAGCATGCATGCAAGTGGCCGTTTCCAGCAAAGCACCACCGTCCGGACGGTGGGACTGCCGTCCGGACGGTAACCCTTGTCAGACTCAGCCTCATCTCTTCCCCCACTTGCCTTCATTTGCCTATAAATACTGCAGCTTCTTCTGCATTTCCTACGGGCGGACTGAGGCAGAAAAGAAGAGATAAACAGGGAGATCAGAGAGAGATTCTGAAGTTCTGAAGTTCTGAAGAGAGAAAAAGAGAGAAAGAAAAGAGAAGAGAAAATACACTCCGGTCCGTGTTATACTTCAGTCCTAAGTCCTGTACCTTTATAGTTTTTGTATAGCTTTCAATTCGAATAATTGAACTGCCGCCACTTTTTCATCTTAACCGATTATAAGAGTGGTTGTGTTTCAATCGTTCCCTGCGAAAGACATTTAAATTCCGCACTTTCCTTTCTGTTGTAATGACAACTGCTAGCTCTCCTTGCTTGTCTATAGCAATGGAGCGTGAGTAGTTCCGTATATCCTCCGGTTCGAGGGGAACACATGTATAATATTGATCTGTTTTTGGAATTGCTGATGTTTTATTTATACGTTTATTATATATACAAGACGGGCCAGCTAGAATGACCCCGGCGTTCCTACCGGTATGGTTAATCCTCCACTGGAATGCTGAGGAAGTTCCACTGACGCCTGATAGTATTATATATATACAAGACGGGCCAGCTAGAATGACCCCGGCGTTTCCACCGAAATGCTGAGGAAGTTCCACTGACGCCTGGTATTACTATATATATAATAATATTGCCTGCTGGAATAACCCCGGTGATCCTCTCAGTATGGCTAGTCCTACACTGGAACGCTGAGGAAGTTCTACTGTCTATATATATATATATATAAATATTACAAGATAACCTATTGAATAATTCAAGTATGCCGCTCAAGTAACTTCACTTTCTGGGTAATATATCTAAATACAGTGTAGCCTAAGAAGCAGCTGTATTATGATTAACTACCACCGGTTGACCTGACAAGTCGCCGGAAGATAGTCTGTACCACCTGCGGATTTTACTTGAATTAATCAATTGGAACATCTAAGCCCAGTGTAGCCTAAGAAGCAACTGTGCTATATATTACCACCGGTGTAGCCTAAGAAGCAGCTGTGTTATGGTTTATTATATATATATACGTATTTGCAACCATGAGATCAAGTGAATAACTCAAGTATTCCTCATGAATGGCTTGTCCTTCTGGTTTGCTTGGGTTAATCATTTGACATAAATATACCCAGTGTAGCCTAAGAAGCAGCTGTGTTATAATATATATATACATCAGACCTGCCGGTTAGCTTGCCAGTAAAATGGAAGTTAACTGATGTGAGGTAGCAATTCCGTAACAAGACCGATGTAAAGCATGTGGGATCCTTGAACTGAAGGATATCTTTTATATTTCTGTCATTAATCTGTTTTACTTACGCATTTTATTTCTGCACCTTTATTCCACCTGTTGTTTTAGAATCAAGTTTTTAACACCGTCATTAGACTAAGCTCACACCACAAGCAATCAAACATCAAACTACTCCAAACAACCTTTTTATTGCTTTATTTTTATTTTATTTATTTTATTTTATTTTAATTACTAAAACTCTCTGTGGGATCGATACTTGGACTCAAAAACCAAGAAAACTACAATTCGACCACTTATACTTGGGTGTAATATAATAATATAATTCTGACACACTAAAAAGTGCGAATCAAGTTTTTGGCGCCGTTGCCGGGGAGTTACGGTAATTAAAAAATAAAAAAATATATAAAAATAAAAATAAAGTAATTGTTTGTTTATAATTTATTTCTGTTAGTTTGTTTTTAAATAGTTTATGTCTGTACGATCATCAGTAGGTTCAGTAAACCAGTCAGCTCAACCCTCATCTTCATCTTCTACATCCACACAAGAATCGTTTGAATTAAGTATGGCTCGAAATGTACCTAGGGAAGAACCTCCTAGAGAACAAGAAGTCATCCAAAACATCCGACCTTTAAGAGAATACCTACATCCTACGCGAACAAATATCCCATCTTGTTTCGCTTTTCCAGAAGACACTCCAAATATTAATATTAAATCAGGAACTATCCAGTTACTACCCCAATTCCATGGTCTAGAAACTGAAAATCCCTATATTCATATGAAAGAATTTGAAGAAGTCTGTGGAACGTTGCAAGATAACTCTGAAATGGTCAAACTAAAATTATTCTCATTTTCTTTAAAAGATAAAGCAAAACAATGGCATAACACTTTAAGAGCCAACTCTATCACAAATTGGCAAGCTTTACAGACTGAGTTCTTTAAAAAATTCTTTCCTATACATCGTACTAACACGTTAAGACGAGAAATCATGAACTTTTCTGTAAAAGAAAATGAAATTTTTTATCAATGCTGGGAAAGATTCAAAGATCTTCTCCAAGCCTGTCCACATCATGCATTCGAAGATTGGACCTTAGTCGGATTCTTTTATGATGCACTCCCATCTGCAATGCGACAGTTTGTTGAAATGATGGCACAGGGGGAGTTCATGAATAAAAGACCCGAAGAAGCATTCCAATTCTTTGATACTATTTCAGAAAGTTCCCAAATGTGGGACTCGACTTCGTCTAACATAGTAGAAAATAAGCCATCTACATCCGAAAGAGGAAAATATGTATTAAAAGAAGATGATGACCTAAGAGCTAAAAT
The DNA here is from genome assembly GCA_951799425.1 of Ilex aquifolium. Lineage (NCBI taxonomy): Eukaryota > Viridiplantae > Streptophyta > Magnoliopsida > Aquifoliales > Aquifoliaceae > Ilex > Ilex aquifolium. The sequence goes on from OX637403.1 coordinate 19,510,334, forward strand.
AGCTAGTTTATCTCGAAAACTAGAAGCCCTAGAAATGAAAAAACTAAAACAAGTATCTGTTGTAACAACTACTGAAAAAATTTGTGAAATTTGTGCGTTGTCAGGACATCCTACAGCAGAATGTCCAACTATTCCTGCATTCAAAGAAGTTCTGATAGAACAATCAAATGCCGTTCCAACTTATAACAACAATAATAAGCCCTATATGAATCCCTATTCTGAAACTTACAATCCAGGATGGAGGAATCATCCAAATTTTAGTTGGAGAAACACGCAACCCACAAATCAAACACAAGGACCACCACAGGCACAAAATCAACAACAACAGTACCAACCTTATCAACCTCCTCAAAGAAGAGCTCTGGAAGACACTATGAATCAATTTATTCAAAGTCAAATGAGTTTTAATACTCAAACAACTCAAGCATTTACTGATTTTAAAACTCAAACTTCCCAGAGTATTGAAGATATTAAGAGTCATCTTGCTAAGTTGACCCAGTCCTTAAGTACATCAGAGAAAGGAAAGTTTCCTTCCCAACCAAAACCTCCACACAATCAAAATCAAATTAATTCTGTGACTTCTGATCCTTCCCCAAGCCAAGTACAATCAATTACAACACTAAAGAGTGGTAAGGTAATTGATAAAACCATCAAACCTAAGATTTCAAAGAAAATACGTGAGTCAATTTCTGTAAACGAACCACTTGAATCTGAACCTTTAATCAAAAAGCAACCAGGAGTACAAAGTGAAAAAGATCCGCCATGTCCTATCCCTTTACCTTTCCCTCAAAGAGTCAAGCAACTTCAAACTGAAAAAGATCAATCTGATATTCTCGAGCTATTTAAACAGGTAAAGATTAATATTCCATTATTAGATGCAATAAAAAGAGTTCCAGTTTATGCTAAATTCCTAAAAGATCTTTGCACAATAAAAAGAAGAACTAATGTACCAAAGAAAGCATTTGCAACTGAACAAGTAAATATAATACAACATGATACACTTCTTAAGTACAAAGATCCGGGTAGTCCTACAGTTTCATGTCTTATTGGAAATTTTCAAATTGAACAAGCTCTGTTAGATCTTGGATCCAGTTGTAATTTAATGCCATATTCAGTCTATACACAACTAGGACTAAGTGAGTTAAAACCTTCCAATATTAAATTACAATTAGCAGACCGATCAGTGAAAATTCCAAGAGGAATTGTGGAAGATGTTATTGTCCAAGTGGATCAATTCTATTTTCCAGCAGATTTTATTGTTATAGACACGGAACCAAGTTGTCAGATGTATGCATCTCAATACATTCCTGTCATTCTAGGTAGACCATTCCTAGCTACATCAAATGCATTGATAAATTGTAGGAATGGAGTCATGAAGCTTTCATTTGGAAATATGACCAGTGAATTGAACATCTTTAATGTGATAAAGCACCCAGGTGAGGAGGAAGAAATTTGTGAGGTAGATGAAATTGATAAGATTGTAGAGGAGAAAATTAACACCTCTTCTTATTCTGACCCTCTACAAGTCTGTTTAATTAATTCTGTTGTTGATAATGGAAATCCTGAGATACAATTTTATGCTGATTTGTTAAATTCTTCGCCGAAAGTATCAGGGAATGTAAGAAACTCTACTTGGGAACTTAAGCCCGATTGATCTATCCTCTAATGCACTTCTTGTATATAGTAGTTAAAATTTTCGTTGTTTTATGTTTTTATGTCTTTTGTATAGTTTCTTTATTTGTCTTTTATATTAGAATCTTATACTATAAATATCTCTCGCTGCAATACCTAATTAGTAATTTTCTATTTTCATCTTATATAGTGAGGATAATATTTAATTTAAGTTGAGAAAATATAAGTGTGAATTTACTTGTTGTTTTTAGCATAATAATTTTTATTTAAAAAATTATGTTTGTCTTTGTGACTGGCAGACGTTAAAGAACCGGATAAGGAGTCAATTTTAAATAATTTTTCTTTGAGTCATTTTTATATGTTTATGGATAAAAAAAAAAAAAAAAAAATTTTTTACTTTCTTCCACTCACCCTTTTACTTTATGCACTATAAATTTCTGCACTTAAAACTTGAAGTTATATTTTATGTTTTATGCTTGTGTGATTTGAACTTAGTTAAGTTTTGCTTATATATGTTTGAACTAATATGTTTAAAATTTAAATATGTTTAAATTGTTTTTTGTCAAAATGAGAACATATATTGCTAAAGTAGGAAGCATATTTTATACAATTCACAAGTTAAATTAGGACTATATTCTAATGCCTTGCAAAAATACTCTCAATCTGATCTCATGAGACTTTTATATTTTAGCTGTACGTTATCTCAATATTTTTATTCGAACTTAACCTTAGCAGCACAAACAGATGTCTTTATTTTTGAAAACCATGCAAAATACTACACTCTTTCTATATATAGTGGAGATGTAAAAACCAAATGCAGAATTAGAGCCATTCTTCCTTGGAGAGAAATGCTACATCTACTCAACTACGAATCTTCGATTCAGCGGTAACTTTTCTTTGAATAATCTCATTATATTTTTGCTTTGATTAGCACGTCTTGAAATATATTATATACATTGCCCTTAATTATTTATCTAGAAAGAATACAAATATAGGATTTCTGGAAAATGATCTTAGGCCATGTTTGATTAATTTTGAGCCTTAAACATTTCTTTTACAAAATTATATCATTAGTCAACCATGTTTGAGCCTAAAATAGTATAAACTCTTTTCATGAAACCTGAAAAAGACCCGAGCCAGATAAAAATATGTTAAACCTACCTTTGCTACATAATTTTCTTGCACCCTCTTTTAAATCAATAGGATATAAAAAAAAAAAAAAAAAAAAAGAAAAACAAGGCATGTGAAGAAAGAGCGAAATGGAGCGTAAAACGCACTCGTTCACGAAAGAGCAAGATGGAGCGTAAAACGCACTTGTTCAAGAAAAAGTGAGATGGAGCATAAAATGCACTCACCAAATGAAAAAAAAAAAAAAAGAAGAGAGAGCCAAGAAAGTGAAAAATGTAAAGAATAAATAAACAAAGTTTTATGAGGTGTGCCAAAAGGTAGCTTTTGAACCCCATAGACGTCGTTTCTTACACCCCGACCCCTGACCACGTTACAACCTTAATAAAGTCCTTTTTGATTCCAGAAATCATATATTTGCATTCATTCTAGCAATCTAAAAAGGAAAATGTTAACAATATATTTAATACAGTGTTAATATTCTTTCATGAGATTATGTCAATTTCCAGTTTATTTAACATAACCGCTCCTTTCTATTACATGTGAAATAATTTGTTTTGTTATCAATATTCCAATCACATGTAAGATTATAAGAACAGTCACTATAACATGTGTGCTATTCTTACTGAGTGTATTCCAGGGAAGGATTGACATCAAGACTACCATGAAAGAGGGTAATATTTTTCAAGTGATTTCTGAAAATAAAAACATCACTACACACACACACAAGTTTTCATAAAAATATATAGATAATACTACACCCAACATATGATTCTCTCAAGGTGATCAGAAAAAGGAAGCATTCTAGCAAGACAGAAGAAATATCATCTTAAGCATGCATGTGAAAAATATGGAATATGCATTCCTAATTACTGAAGTTTGTAGGTAGCTTCACTGGAAACCTTCACGAGACACAACTCGTCCACTAGGGATCACCTAGGGGTTTAATGGCTTATTGCATATGCTAAATGCAATCGAACAAAAATCTACGAAAATGATTTTACCCCACTTGTATTATATTTTCTTTTTATTTTACTAGGGACTAGTAAAGTTTAAGTTAGGGGGTGTGATTAACCCTAAATTGTGTGTAAATTAAAAAATCAAAAAACTTGAATTAGTATAACAAATGCACTAAGAATTAGTACTTAGAGTGAATTAGGGTTTGTGCGGGAATAATACTAGTTATAACATTTTATCTCAAAGTTGCAGGACAAATGCTGAAATAACGCAAGACCAAGGGAGCAATGTCAAGGGAATGTAAAGAATGAAGGCCAAAGTGTAATTACCCAACGTGAAGACTCAGCATGCATGCAAGTGGCCGTTTCCAGCAAAGCACCACCGTCCGGACGGTGGGACTGCCGTCCGGACGGTAACCCTTGTCAGACTCAGCCTCATCTCTTCCCCCACTTGCCTTCATTTGCCTATAAATACTGCAGCTTCTTCTGCATTTCCTACGGGCGGACTGAGGCAGAAAAGAAGAGATAAACAGGGAGATCAGAGAGAGATTCTGAAGTTCTGAAGTTCTGAAGAGAGAAAAAGAGAGAAAGAAAAGAGAAGAGAAAATACACTCCGGTCCGTGTTATACTTCAGTCCTAAGTCCTGTACCTTTATAGTTTTTGTATAGCTTTCAATTCGAATAATTGAACTGCCGCCACTTTTTCATCTTAACCGATTATAAGAGTGGTTGTGTTTCAATCGTTCCCTGCGAAAGACATTTAAATTCCGCACTTTCCTTTCTGTTGTAATGACAACTGCTAGCTCTCCTTGCTTGTCTATAGCAATGGAGCGTGAGTAGTTCCGTATATCCTCCGGTTCGAGGGGAACACATGTATAATATTGATCTGTTTTTGGAATTGCTGATGTTTTATTTATACGTTTATTATATATACAAGACGGGCCAGCTAGAATGACCCCGGCGTTCCTACCGGTATGGTTAATCCTCCACTGGAATGCTGAGGAAGTTCCACTGACGCCTGATAGTATTATATATATACAAGACGGGCCAGCTAGAATGACCCCGGCGTTTCCACCGAAATGCTGAGGAAGTTCCACTGACGCCTGGTATTACTATATATATAATAATATTGCCTGCTGGAATAACCCCGGTGATCCTCTCAGTATGGCTAGTCCTACACTGGAACGCTGAGGAAGTTCTACTGTCTATATATATATATATATAAATATTACAAGATAACCTATTGAATAATTCAAGTATGCCGCTCAAGTAACTTCACTTTCTGGGTAATATATCTAAATACAGTGTAGCCTAAGAAGCAGCTGTATTATGATTAACTACCACCGGTTGACCTGACAAGTCGCCGGAAGATAGTCTGTACCACCTGCGGATTTTACTTGAATTAATCAATTGGAACATCTAAGCCCAGTGTAGCCTAAGAAGCAACTGTGCTATATATTACCACCGGTGTAGCCTAAGAAGCAGCTGTGTTATGGTTTATTATATATATATACGTATTTGCAATCATGAGATCAAGTGAATAACTCAAGTATTCCTCATGAATGGCTTGTCCTTCTGGTTTGCTTGGGTTAATCATTTGACATAAATATACCCAGTGTAGCCTAAGAAGCAGCTGTGTTATAATATATATATACATCAGACCTGCCGGTTAGCTTGCCAGTAAAATGGAAGTTAACTGATGTGAGGTAGCAATTTCGTAACAAGACCGATGTAAAGCATGTGGGATCCTTGAACTGAAGGATATCTTTTATATTTCTGTCATTAATCTGTTTTACTTACGCATTTTATTTCTGCACCTTTATTCCACCTGTTGTTTTAGAATCAAGTTTTTAACACCGTCATTAGACTAATCTCACACCACAAGCAATCAAACATCAAACTACTCCAAACAACCTTTTTATTGCTTTATTTTTATTTTATTTATTTTATTTTATTTTAATTACTAAAACTCTCTGTGGGATCGATACTTGGACTCAAAAACCAAGAAAACTACAATTCGACCACTTATACTTGGGTGTAATATAATAATATAATTCTGACACACTAAAAAGTGCGAATCATGAGGTGTTCTTTTTTGTTCTCTAGTTTAACCTAATTCAATTTTTTTTAATTACCAGCCTACCCTTTAAAAATATTCTTCCCAGTTTGGACCAATGATGGACTATAAGTGATGATGCACAAAAGTGAATTTATATAAAATCAATTAAGGATGAAGTAAAGAGGGCTCAACAGAAGCAAACACAAAAATTAGGTGGTTCGGTCTAGGTGACCTACTTCACTGGGAATGACAACGATAGCCGGAGAATCTTATTACTTGAGAGGTATATTGTATTGAGATGTGTGTGATGCCCTCCATATGTAGGTAAAGCTTACAATTTATAGACAAATGAAGTTGGCCATGAGGAGCTCTGACGGAGGCACCATCCTCATAACAAGGAGTGTGGTGATTCTATAAAGCTTGCCCTATCCTCGTAACGGGCGAGGTGATAGTGGGGTGATTCCTTAAAGTTCGCCCTACCTCGTAACGGGCAAGGTGATCTTGCGAGACTAGCGATGTGCCCCTGATGATTGCGTGCCTACGGATTCCTTCCTCTGGGATAAAGACTCTCACGTACACTGGTGACGGATTGGGTTTCTCGAGAAGGTAGGCTTTGGCCCAATTGAAATTTTAACGGATTGGGTTTCATGTGTCATGCTCCATTCATGGGGAAGGATAACCTTCATTTTGAATGGATGAAATCATAACTCTCAAGGCACTCTGATGAATGAGAGGTAGATACATTTGCAAGGGCCAACCAACATGAGATGTAAAATAAACCCTTCGTCTAAGAAACTTTACTTTATCCTCTTTTAGCAACAGAACTATTTCAGCAACAATAGCCTTTTTTGCAATAGAACTCTTTTAGCAGCAGAGTTACTTTGGCAGCAATAACTCCTTGATTAGTCCTTTAAATAGGGAACCCTTTTAGCAGTAGAGTTACTTTGGCAACAAGAAATCCTTGATTATCATTTTAAATAGGGTATCAAACACTCATATTGAAGGCTAAAGAGACTCTTCATACACCTTTGGGGAGCAACGAAAAGATTGAGATGGGTGAGAGAGGCGAGGAGCAAAAGCTAGGCGTCGTGGCCAAAGGCGAGGGCGTGGGTGATGGCCAAGAAAAGGGCACCATGGGCAGCGAGGCAACGGTGTTGGGTGGCTTCACACATATATATGTAACATCTTATAATATAAATAAACATAGATAATATTATCTTAAAAGTTCTTATAAGATAACAATTTATGATGGTAGAAACTTCAAATCATGATTGAAAGAGTAGTCATGAAGTTTGGTTTTCACTCGTATTGATTTTCAGGTCAAAATTTTGTTTCAAAGGTATTTAAGTTTAAGAAAGGTAGGTAAGTAAGTTTTTAAAAGTTTTTAGGTTAGAATAATATTACCATCGAATCTAGGAAGTCTAGAAACCTTGAGATAGATGATATGAGGTGTATTAGAAGTTTGGAGGTGTTCTGGGGTCAAAACTCATTTTGGAGAGAATTTGGGTAAGAAAGAATTTGATATTATTTTAGATTTTGGCTATAAATTTTACTACAATATCCGATTAAGCTAATTCTTTCGATATTGGAAAGTAGATTTCAGAAGCTACAAAAGTGTATTTTCATGAATATTTTGTGAATCAACATCTAACTAGATGAAAATTGAGCTGGAAGTTTATGACAGACAGTCACCTGCATTCGGATGCAAAAAGAGTGCTTCTGGACACGACTCTACAAAAATGCGCGCCCAGACGTGTCTTCGAGGTCAGTCATGATCAATTTTAAGTGTTTTTTTTTTGTTTTTGACCCTATAAATACCTTAAAGGCGTGTTTTAGGATTTCTATACATGATTTTCAATCCCAAGGAGTCTAAGAGAGTCTTAGAAAGAAGAAGAGGAGGAAGAATAGTAGATCCAGCTAGATCTTGAAGGGATCAATGCCTAGGCAATCACACAAAATACCTTTAGAGTAATTATCTAATTAAGGTCGGGTTTCTTTCCTTTTCTTATGCATCGAGGCTAGAGCTAATAATATGTACTTTTTTATTCTAATTCTAATATATATGATACATTTACAATTATTTTGAATTCTTTTCGAATACATGATGCGTTTTCTTGAAAAAATATCTGATTTAGATCCAAATTATATATGCTAAACGACAAAAAATGACAATAGAATAAGGCTAATGTTGGTTATCAATGGTGTGGTAGACATCCGACGATTAATTTATTCAAATTAGATTGTTCATGTTTCACCCATTGCACAACAAATTAATCGTGGTTATATAAACAATTAAAGATTGTAGTAATCATGTTAAATAGGGTGCAATGAGAAGACACTAAGTTATGAATTAAGTTGAAAGTTTTTATCAAAACAAAAGAAGCTGAACAAAGGGACGGTTTGAAATAGATAGATTAGACAGAGAGGTGGAGAAAAGAGAGAAGCTGTGTGAAAAAAGAGGAGGTATAAAATATGTTTTTTCTCCCTCTCTCGTTGATTTAACCTCTCTAGTACTTGGTTGCAGCATATTGGTTCAAAATCACAGCAACCCGAAACAACTTTGTTGATCCCAAACCCCTCCGAAGTCGCCAATTGTAGGAGTTTCCAACTCCTTGAGTTGGGTGCCGCGCAAAGAGTGTTACACTCCTCTGTGGGAACCGGCAAAAGCCTGGTCATCTTCTTATAAATAGCAGGAGTCTTTGACTCTTTCATCAAACCACATTTCATGGAGTCTTCGACTCCCCTGGGCAAGACATCACCGGTGTGAAAATGTATATGCACGCAAGAAAAAAAGAAACCATAGCACTCGGAACAAAAGCTGCAATGGCTAAGTTACAAATATTGAAGTTTCCAATTCCAAGAATTTCGGCGAAAAATCACGAGTTTTAAACCCTTCGGCTGGAATCAGCAACAGCCTCAACCACCTCTCAGAATCAGCAACAGCCCCCCCGACAAAAGACCACGGTGTGATTTAAGGAATCTCCAACTCCTAAAATTCACTACGACCCAAAGATCACTAGAGTTCTAGACTCTTCGCAGCCCCAACGGAAGCCTTGGCCATTTCTTAGACCAATCAAAATTTCATGGTGACGACCAAAAAACAATCAGCTGTCAAGCCATCCACAGCGACGTTCCGAACTTCATTGGCCAAAGATTCATTTGCAAACTAGAGTCATTGACTCTAATGGAGTTTCAAACTCCTCTCCGTTGCTAACCTTTTTTGGTGCTAACATCTTCTGTTGCAGAAAATCGGGGGTTCTTCATTGTACTGTCCATTCTCGTTAAGCCAATAGCATTTTCTTTTGACTTTAAACCTAAACAGTTAAATTGAGATAAGTCTATTTCACTGTGTTTAAAGTCATGAAATTGGACAAATATAATAAGAGCTATTTCATTGTCTATTTTCATCAAGTCTATGATGTCTTTTAAAACTTTAAACCTAAGAGAAATGCTATGTAATTTAAATCTGTAACTCAAATTTGTATCTCAAATGAAGGGAATCAGTGGGTCTTATTTAAAAAAGTTGATGAGACTCATTCATCAAATGGTCTCCCTTCATTTGAGATGCAAATTTAAGTTATAAATTTAAGTTACATAGTATTTTCCTAAACCTAAACAAATCAAAGATATTACCCACCAATAAAAATCAACGCCTTGACTAGTGTTATAACAAACTAGGTATAACTCATGCCTAAAGGTACGAAACTGAAGATCCCAAAGACAGAGAGTAAAGAGTGAGGAGAGGAAGGTAAAAATAATTTTGAGATGGATGTTGATAGCTGATGGATGAGTCTATTTAAAACCGTTTGATGGATTTATTGAAATCTATCATGTTTTATATAATAGATTCTTTAGTACCCATAAAAAAATAGAGCAATAAAATATTTTTTCTCTTCAAACCCAAACATTTATACTATCGAAACAATATTTTACTGTCTTTAAAATCATGAAATTGGAAAGTATAATAACAGCTATTTCATTTTCTATTTTCATAAAGTCGACGATGCCTTTTAAAACTTTAAGCCCAGACAAATCAAAAACATTACCCACAGATAAAATATGGTTAGACAATTCAAAATAGATCAAACATATAAATTTAAAAGATATTTTAAAAACAGATAAAATAGATAAAAACAGACAAATTAAAACAATAATGAAAATCAAAGTTTTACTACAACAGATAAATTGACCGAAAATAATTTTTAAAATCTAAGATTTATTAAAATAGATGAATTAAAAACAAAAGAATAATGGGAAACAAAATCTATGATACAGATAAATTCATGTGACATACAATGAAAATTATTTTTTTATTAAAATAGATAAATTCAACTAAAATATCATTGAAAATTAAGTTTATAATACAGATAAATTTATGTTATATATAATAAAAATTAAAATTTTATTAATATAGATAAATTGACACAAAATAATTTTAAAAACCTAAAATTTATTAAAACAAATAAATTCAAAATAAAATAATCATGGAAAGCAAAGTGTAGGATATAGATAAATTCATTAGTCATATTTTCTCCAAGACATTAAATTAGATGAAATTCACTCTTTCAAATTTTGAACAATGAACTAGGAGGTTCATTTTATTAAAATTTGCTGTTTGTGAAAATTTTGGACAGTGAATTAGAAGTTTTATTTTATTAAAGTTCATTGTTTGTGAAATTTTTTTGAAACAAGAGTTCTATTTTATTTAAATTCACTACTTTTTGAGTTCACTACTTATATTTTTTTTAATATTTTTTGAATTCACTATTTTTTATATATATTTTCAATTTAAATTTTTAATAGTTTTGTAGTTCACTGTTTGTGAATTTTTTAGACAATGAACTAGGAGTTTCATTCTATTAAAGCTCACTACTTATGAAAATTTTGTGAACTAAGAGTTTTTTTTTTTTTTTAAGTTCATTATTTATATTTTTTAATGTTTTTGAGTTCCCTAATTTTTTAATATTTTTTGTGGTGATAGTTGGCAGCGATGGTGATTGTTCACTATGTTGAGTTTATAGTATTTGAGTTCACAGTGAACTAGAAGTTTCATTCTACTAAAATTTATTATTTTTGGGGTTTATTGTTTATGTTTTTTCAATATTTTTTTGAGTTTGTTATTTTTTATTTATGTTTCTCAATTAAAAATCTAAATATTTTTGTAGTTCACTATTTGTAAAAATTTTGTATACTGAACTAGAAGTTTTATTCTATTAAAGTTTATTGTTTGTGAAAAATTTGTGATTTAAAAGTTTTATTATATTAAAGTTCACTATTATCTGAAATGTAAATTATGAGTTTTATTATATTAAATTTCATTGTTTATATTTTTTTTAATAGTTTTGGATTCACTAATTTTTAACTGTTTTGGGTGGTGCGTGGTAGGCATCGATGATGGGTGGTGGTGGCGGTACATACGTATTTAATTGAGAGAAATTATTATATATACTTAGTTAGATTATTAATGAGATTGACATGAAATTAAACAGAATTTATTAAATAGAATGATTGTTTGATTAAATTAGGTTGAAAGTTAACTTAAATTTGGTACAATTATTAATTTTACATGAATTTTTGTTGGGATTCAAATGTTTAAATCGGGTCAGATAATCGGATTATTAACAAGTGCGGATATGGATTAAAATTTTGAAATCCATAAGGTAAACGGATTGCATTTGAAACTCAATTTTTTTATCATATTCGGATTTAGACAGACCAAATTCCAATTTGGTGATAGCCTAGTGGATGGTGATGGTGGTCCGCGGCAAATAATGGTGGGTGATGGTAGCAATGGTGAAGGGGGGTGGCGAATGTTGGTGGCAACGGTGGGTGATGATGATAGTGATAATAAACATAAAAATGAGATGATAATAGTGAAAATAAAAGTGTTGAGGGTGAACCTAACACCTAAAAAGTCCCTGAATGTGAACATGTGGTCGGTTTAACCAAAAAAATAAAAATAAAAAATGTTGGTAGGAATTCACACTCCAAATCCAAAGTTTTAGTTCAAACCCAGGACTAATTGGAGCACCTAAAACCCACCTTAATAGATGGATTTACCACCACACTGATTAGTAGCATAGGACATAGAGGCCCAAACCTAACTTTGGCCACCCCACCAAACCAAGGGGAGCAATCATGGCAACAAAAAATAACAGAGGATAAATCTCATAAATATTCTTGCTACGTTTATAATTTTTATTTTACTTGTCCCAATTTAATTTTATACCTTTAACAATGTAATTTAGTTCAATTAATTTTTGGATTAATTATAATTTGCCCCTCAAACTATGCAAGCTCTCTATGATTTTGAACGTTGTAATTTATCCTCTCGAAATTTTAAGTAGATTAAATTGACTAATAACAGTGGTTAGAAACTTAGAATAAGAAAGTACCATTATACCTTCCATCTTGTATATTATTTCTTATATTTTTCTTTTGAGATATTAATTATATTCCTAAAAATAAGGAAACGAAAAAGTCAAGAATAAATACATCTATTCAGCCCAATATATACATACTGCACAATGCTATATTTGTCTTCACCTTCACTTCAACCTCCACCAAACACTAACATACATGCACGCACAAATACACACTCCTTTCACGAGTAATTGTGTTTGTTCAACAAAATAAAGATCACATGAATTTCTCAGGTTTAATTTATGTCATTTTTTATGATTTAAAATTAATTGTTGGAGTTAATTACAAAATATTCAAACTTAAAGGATGCTATTTGTTGAGATTAAAGGGCTACCCAAAATTAAATGCGGAATTTTGTAATTAACCCTTAATTTTTCCTATTAAAATTACTCAACCTATGAAATAGCTAATTGGTTAATCATAATAGAAATGATTGACTAAAACAAAAATATATAATTTTTAGGGTTAATTGCACTAGAGGTCCTCAAAGTATGAGGTTTGTCTCATTTTGGTCCCCAATATTTTAATAGCATCATTTTGGTCCATGTAGTATTGAATATGCTTCTATATAATCCCTCAAGCAGACAGTGTACAGATTGCTAACATTTTTTATTATAAACTTGTCACGTGATACTTAAATATAAAAAAAAATAATAATTTGGAAAACTTTTGACCAAATTTCTACTTAAATTTTGGTTAAATAGCTATCCAAATTACACAGTTTTGATCATGAACTATTTAAATTTTGGTCAAAAATTACTCATATTACACATTTTTTCTCAAGAGCCACCCAAATTTTGTTTAAAAGTTATCAAAATTATTTTTTGTCCATATTTAAGTATTACGTGACAAGTTTATGATAAAAAATCGTTAGCAATCTGAACGTTGTCTAGTTTAGGGACCATATAAAAACATATTCAATACTTCGGGGACCAAAATAAAACAATTGAAACATTGAGGATCAAAATGAGATAAATCTCATACTTTAGGGATCTCTAGTACAATTAACCCTAATTTTTAAAAAAAAATTATGAGACAATTCAAAAATAAAATTCATAATGGAGGAGGAAAATATGAAACGAGCAATGTTATTGAGATATATTTGGGGACTTCATGATTGTACCCATTGAATTGTCAATGGGTCTTAGGATTGACTCTACTATTAATCTATTATTTAGAGTATCTTCAACTCTAACTCAAATTTAAATTTGAGTAAAAAAGTTAAAAAAATTTACTCCAACATTTAACTCAAACTTATACCAAATCAAGGGAGATTCAAATCCTTACCCAAATCTTTAATGGTGAAATTTCATTCCCCTATAAAGATCTAATGGTGAAATTTCATTCCCCTATAAAGATCTAATGGTCATCTTTACTCTCTTTTAAATTTGGGTTTACCCTCATTTAAATTTGAGTTTCTTCTCCTTTAAATTTGAGTTTGTCAATTGAAGTCATTTGTATCAAATTAAGTTTTTTACTCAAATATTAATTTAAATTTGAGTAAAAATTTTGAGTTATGATTAGAGATGCTCTTACAATGTGTTAAGTCTCCAAATTATATCCTTAAATTATATATCAAAACAATAACTTTGTTTGGTAGGAAGGATGTCCTCCAAAACAGGAAAGTAGAATAGATGAAAAGTAAAAATGATTAATTTTTGTGTGTTTGATATTGATGACAAAATAAAAGAATGAAAATAATATAAATACATAATTTCCTATTTTATGCATACATATGAGATTAGTGTATATATTATACACCATGTCACTATAATATATGCGTTATGTGTTTTAACAAACACAAATCATATAAAAATACATCTATTTTTTATTTGATTTTTATTTAAAAATAAAAAATAAAAATACACACTAATATATAAACACACGCTGTTAATACATAATATAATTCAACTTATTGGTATATGAGTTTGAGTTTAGATGTATTTTGGATTTTGGTGGGTTGAAAAAAAAGTTAATCCATCTATTTTTTTATTTTTTATATTTTTCTTTCTTACCAACCATGATATTTTATCTATTTCTCTAATTTTTTATTTTTTTTATTTTTTATTATGTTATTTTGTTATCATATCAAACGGAGGATTAGTGTTATTGAATTTAGTCGGTAACAAAAACATACATTCCACGTATAAAATACCTTCAGATTCCGGAAGGAAATACCGTCAGATTCGTTTTCAGCTCTATTTGCTATTTTCTGGGGCTGAGAGCGAGAACAGAATCCCACCTGTTTCTCTTTTTCTTCCTCAAAAAGCCTCTCTCTCTCTCTCTCTCTCTCTCTCTCTCTCTCTCATTCTCTACTCAGAACCCGAATAAAATTCCATATACTCATAATCTCAACACTGCTCATCCTCAGCCCCACAATGCATTTTTCTAATACCCATTTGGCCAAAACGGAATATCGTCCTTCTTTCCCTATACCAGATTGCTTGGTTACATGATTTACTGCATTGGGGGTATTTCCTGAATCCTTATATAAAGCTTTTTTTCTGAGGATTTGAGTAATGGGTAGAAGAGAAACGCAAGTTTTGGAGGGCAGAAAAGATGGTTTTTTCTCCGACTCTCAATTGAGGCTTCAATGGAGTCTCCAAGATGGAAATTTCCACCCTGGTGGTTTATTTGCTAGTGTGGGTCAAATGGGCAACATGGGTTTTGGAGTTTCACCAAATTCGCCCGATTCAAGAGACGATAATGGTGGCTTGAAGCTTCCATGCGATAATTTGTTTGTGAAGTATGTGTCATCGCCAGAGGGTTTTAAATTTGTGGATGTTCCAGAAGAGGAAGGGAGTGTGAAGAAGAAGAAGAAGAAAGGTGGGCTTAAATTGAAGGTGAAGATTGGAAACCCTTCGTTGAGGAGGTTGGTAAGTGGAGCGATTGCTGGGGCAGTTTCTAGAACTGCTGTTGCTCCATTGGAGACAATTAGGACACATTTGATGGTGGGAAGTAGTGGGCATTCTACTACTGAGGTGTTCCATGATATCATGAAGACTGATGGGTGGAAAGGATTATTTAGGGGCAATTTTGTTAATGTGATTCGGGTTGCGCCAAGCAAAGCCATAGAGGTAAAATTGATGTCTTCTGTTTTTAGTTTGATTTCGATCATTTAGTGGGTTTTATTGCTTTTGCCTATTGCAATTGTATATGGTTGCTTTGTAAAGTAGGATATGCTGGTTTAGCTGTTTAGTTGATTCTAGAATTTAGGTGGGAATTTTTTGCTACTTAACACTTGTTTAGTTCCATTTTAGAATCTACAGAGATGAACTTGTTTTGCTTAAGCATCAAATTGATGGCTTGAGGATGAGGTCAACTGCAGCTTTACTGGTTTCTGCTACCCAGTTTCTTCATGTGGCTGCTTTTCTTTGTCTGTTTTCATTATGCTTTTTGGTTCTTTGACAGATTGCTTGAGTTCTGACGGTTTGGACAAAATCCCTAGTTTTTGTTTCAGTTTTGCCTTGATCACATTTTAGTTTCAGTTGAAGAATTAGTGCCTGTATGTTCCACATGCACACATTGGGCTTTCTAATTAGTTTTCTGGAGATAGATTACTGAATCTTCTTTTCATATAGATGGTGCAGCTTTTCCACTGTAAACTAAGTAGTCTGAAAAAATGTTTGAGCACTTAAACTGTTATGTGATCTTGTGGTTCATAGTGACAAAAGAAAAAGCTAAACCTGTGGACCTTTGTTTGATCTTCTGTTGTAATGAATTTTGTCGAGCTCAGTATACCACAGAAAGGCTACTACAGAGCCATTCTCTTATTATCTCCAGTCTGATGCTTCTGGCAATCGTTGTTGGTTTACTCCAACTTTCTAGCAGAGTAGCTTTGGAGTTCCTTTGTTTTTTTTTTTCTAGTTATTTGGTTATTGCTGATACAGTATAGTGATCTTATATCTATCCTTCCAAATGCCATTGAACATTTTGACTAGCACTGGTACATTTGACCTGTTTCACTTCTTTTGGCTAGTGTGCTTGACCACTAGTGTCTCGCATTTTTTTTGGGGTGGGGGGGGCAAGATGACTGGTCAATTGTTTGGAGGACTACCCAAAACGTCTCTCAAGATTTGTTTATAAGACTCTAGATTTTCCACTATTTCTTCAGCCCATATCTAATTGGGTTCAGCTTATGTCCTCGAAATGAATTCCCTCATATTGGACATGCCATGTTGTGTTCTGAGTAATATTCCACGTGATTCCAAACTGCTTACTGAATGATGCTTTGTCTCCTCTTTTTCTTTGCTGAAACCATGGTTTATTTTTTGCCTTCTAAGCATGTTGGAACGAAACATTTTTTCCTGGTTTCTCAAGTGGATGCATTCTTTGAGCTTGCAGAGTGTAAAGAATGCCCCAGTAGTTTTGCATCAGATCAAACATTTTTCATCTTTCTATTCTTTTGAGTTCATGTGCTGTTTTTTATTTTTTATTTTTGCTTTATGGAAAAATAATCAGCTTTGCACAGTAGAACTTTTATGATATGTTGAACTTAATTCCCAGCCTCTTGTTCCAATCGCCTTTTGGTTTATTATTTGGACCACTCTCAGGTTTGACTATTATGATGGCCTAAAGTGGAATAGTGGTGGGAGTTGGGGGTTATTCGTGGGTCTTATGTAAGTATCTCGGTGCCCAAAGCATCCAATAAGTAGTAATCCCTGCCTCACCAAATGCATACATATATCATTAGGTTGCCTTGTACTCTTTACTCCATGTTTGTGTGGAATGACCTGTGTATTCCATGGATTGACATCAAATAAAATCAATGCCAAAGGGTCAATCCCATAGTACTTAATTCTTAAAACTTCTGACTAAAATAGATGCATAAATCAAGTTCAGCAAAGAGTGAAATTATGCTTTGAATTTCACATTTACATATCTAATTCTATTCTGACATTACATTTTTCTGGAATCTTTGCTGAGATTTTTTAGTTTTACTCTGCAGCTAGCTGCTTATGATACAGTCAACAAGAACTTGTCACCTAAACCTGGGGAACAGCCGAAACTTCCTATACCTGCATCACTTGTTGCAGGGGCATGTGCTGGAATCAGCTCCACGTTGGTGACATATCCACTTGAGTTACTTAAGACTCGTTTAACCGTAGAGGTAAACAGTAAACTTGAGGCACAAGGGGCAATGCAGTTTAGTTTTCGCACTAGAAATCGTTGGTTAGATGTATAACGATTAACGACTATCTATAATTGGTTTGATTTTGTTGAATATGCAGAGAGGAGTTTATGATGGTTTGTTTGATGCGTTTATTAAAATATTGCGGGAGGGAGGACCTGGAGAGCTGTACCGAGGTCTCACACCTAGTCTAATTGGTGTGATACCGTATTCCGCCACAAATTACTTTGCATATGACACGTTAAGGAAGGCCTATCGAAAAATTTTCAAGCAAGAGAAGATTGGCAACATAGAAACACTCTTGATTGGATCCACGGCTGGTGCTATATCAAGTAGTGCAACGTTCCCACTTGAGGTGGCTCGCAAGCAAATGCAGGTCGGGGCTCTTAGTGGAAGACGAGTGTACAAGAATGTGCTTCATGCTCTCACGAGCATACTTGAACAGGAAGGGATCCAAGGGTTGTATAAAGGCCTTGGCCCCAGCTGCATGAAGTTGGTGCCTGCCGCTGGGATTTCATTCATGTGCTATGAGGCATGCAAGAGGATTTTGGTTGAGGAAGATGATGAGGAATAGAAGAGTTTTTTTCAATCGAACTAGTGTTACTGGGTTCCTTGGTTTTTTGAGCATGGACAGAAAATGGCATAAAATTTTATATCTCTTGATTAATTTCTGTTGCATCTTTCTTTTTCCCTTCAAATTTTTTGTTTGAGATTCAGTTCAAGGAGCCTGGTTTACGAGGTTAGAACTGATAAATCTTAAACAACCATTATAAGTGACTTTCGTTTTTTGTTTTTGTTTTTTGTGGAAGAATGATCAAATTGCAGTATCCCGTTTGACAAGGCACTTATGGAGATTTTTTTTCCCTAAAATCTTTCAGTTTTGTTATCCTTATAGTCATTATTAGAGATGCATCGTTTCTCATGTATAACATTTCTTAACACAATATTTTGTGTTAAGGAAACTCAGGAGGTTTTACAACACCATCCCTGCAAATAGCTTTTGAGACAACACTGTTTCTAACAGGATTTGATGTTTGAGTTTTTGCCAACCCAAAATTCTCATGCTTTGTTCCACAGGTCCTTATGCCAGCCATGGTCAAGGTTGCTTCAATGCTTACAATTTGTTGATCTTCAATGGGAAAGTAGATGATGACATATGGCTCCTGGGATCTGATCATATGGCTCTCAATCTCCTATTCGACGGCCTAGATGATGACAAAAACTGGTCCTCCCTTTTATGTGCAAATGTTTTGTAGTTCTTTTCTCCATTCTTTTGTTCTTTGGAGTACTGCTTTTGATTTGTTAAACTGCAGGTATTGCCTTTGATATTTGAACATTGATGGAGTCCTTGAAGTTTCTAGGGTACAGGGATGGACTGAAGTCAAGATGGTAGTAAGTTTGCCAGAAGCCATGTTGGATTAACAAGGGTTTTGGAGAATAAAAGATGAAATCCGAACTTTGGGGTTGAAAGCTACTGATCATGGTTTCAGTTGGCGATTGAATTCGACTCACTGATTTGACTTTGATACCAAAGGAGGTACAATACCGAAGTTTATTGCATTTGTGGTTCAAAACATAATTTTTTTGGGGTTAACTGAAAATAAAATAAAAAAATTTAAGATCAAAAATAATTTTAGAATCAGTTCAAAATAGCCTTATTTTATCGTAATCTTAAATTACATTTCTATCTTTATTGTATAATAATTTTTAATATGATATAAAAAAAAAAAAAAATTCTCATAATGAGAAACTTCTCCAAAGATAAAGTCACTTTGAATTCACCTTGCAGGATAAATCTAAGAAATTTACGGTTTTGTCTGAACTCAACTCACTTCTTAAGGGGTGGATTTTAAAAAATTACCCTTGTATATTGTACTCTTTTCTGCACGACAGATCCAATTGCCAATTGCATTGCTTGCCTATATTCTTATTTATTTATTGATAAGAAACGATCAATTATATCTATACTATTTTTAAATGTCAACATTTGTGAAAAATTTTTGATTTTTGATTTTATTCCTAATTATTATGATAAAATTAATTATAACTACTTATATATTTTTATCTAATTTTTATTTTTTTACTCTTATTTGACTTTCAACTTATTTTGAACTCATTTATTAGTAATATGAAGGAGTAAAGTCATATATATGTTAAATTATTATATAAATGTAGTTACCAGATTGAATTTCATGGTCAAATATATGTTATATTTTATTTTTTGGTATGCAATAATATAATAATATTATAAATGATATAACTAATTTAATTAACAAAATAAAGAAATTCCTAAATAAATGACGGATTAAGTACTCAAAAATTTATAAAATAAAGTAATAATTATATTTAGCGATAATTAAAATACGAATTAATTATTCGACATGTAATTTATTATTTAATTTAATTATACATATAATTCACTTTTATAAAAAAAAATTATTTAAATTTGTTTATATTCAACGCACGTTATGCATTGTTAGTTATATCAAATATGAGAATCAAGCTGAAGAGGAGCATCCAAAAAGGCAAAACTTACTCCCCTCCATACAACATGTGCGCGATGATTTCTGCACAATAGATGGATGGACAGATCTCTTCTTTGGTGAACTCGAGTTTACCTGGAAAGTCGAAGACCCTGTAGCAAATAGCTGTTGAGGAATGGCGGAAGGAGTGGTGATAAATTACTTTTTCAGCTGTCCGGACGATCGAGACTTATTGAGATGAACTCTATCACTTAAAAAGAAAGGTTAGAAGGTCGCTAGAGTATTTTTCGGCGTGATCCCTCCGACGATCAAGTCAGTGTGTGAGAGAGTGGTAGAAAATACTGTTATATTGCTTGTGTGAGAATGTGTGTATCTTTGTTCGAGTTTGTGAGAACTATTTATACCTTCATGGAGTTAATTATTGCAAACAGGTAGGTCCCCTAGGAGGAAGATCTCTTATTGGCCTATATGAAAGGTGACCTGTGGCGCACAGTCTTAGGGCAGAGTGTCTTTCATGTCATGTGAAAAAAAGTTTATGCATTTAATGTTCGGATGCCCGAGCATTTAATGCTCTCCTTCTGAGGTCCGCTAAACAGTAAATGTGTCTCATCCTTCTGAAGGGTCATTTAATATTTCCTTGTGGTGGTTGCGGACGCGTAGGGGCACTTTTGTCCATTGACTTCCAATTCTATGTTGTTCACCTTGTGCATCATTATTATTGGTCAGTAACCTGCCCTTTCTGTCATTTTGTCTGCTTTGGGAAAGTGAATCAATGATTATTGACCAATTCCGATTTCAAGTCACGATAACCGTTAAAATCGCCATTTATGTTCTGTCGGCATGGAAGACTAGGCGCCGAATATTGAATGATTATTGACCACTTGTAATGGAATTTGCTGAAAAGTCTGTCGAGTCCACACTTATGAAAAATTTCGAGCATATTGAGTTACCTATTTCAGAATCTTTTGGTAATTGTTTTGCGTCTCTTATTTCAAGTCAATCTAACTTTATTTCCAAGTCTTTCCCCTCTAAAATAGTTGACTTTATTCCTACTATCAAGATTTCATTTGAGTTGGTACTTAATTATTTTCACCACCAAAACGTTATTATTATTCCTTTGTCATCGATGTCTTGTCGCATTGAATAGTTTTTGTTGAAACCTAATGAGAATTATTTTGCTATTCTCGAGTTTGGATCTAATGCTTATTTACTTAATTTTTCATTGAATGTTAGTATTAGTCCAGATTTTTATTTGGAGGACATGCTACTTAATCGAGGTATTCCAGAGCCTCCTGTTTTGTTAGCCGGTGTTTCTACAGGTGGAATTGTATCTTCCTCAGCACTAGCTCTAGGCCTTATCTTTCCACTTCCATCGCGTATTTCGGGACAAATAGATGATGTGTTGCATGATCATATTTACATTACCATAGATGGAGATTCTTGCAGTTATCTTAGTTGATGGAAAGATGTTGATGGTTCTTTCATTCTAGATGAGGCATTATGTTATCTTCATCCTACTCTCTTAGGGTACTTCTGCTTTGAATACTCTCCGGAGAATAGTTTTTCTCAATCGGGGGAGAATGATGGGGATCATGTAGGAATTTGATAGATATTATAGATTAGTTATGAGAGTTATTTAGATACTTTTAATATTTATCTTTTAAGTAATTTATTTTAATTTTTGAGGGTTTATTTATCATTATTTATTTGTTTTAGGGTTTTAGTTTCCCTATATAAAAAGATGCTTGTAAGAGCATCTCCAACCACACTCAGCAAAATAGCTACTCAAAATATATTTAAATATTCAATTCACTACTTTAGCTAGTAACTTTTTAAAATTCACTCCAACCACGCTCTCTATTTTAACTTACTACTTCAACTAACTTTAACTAACTTTCAATAATATAATTCAAAAATGGCACGTGGCATAACACGTAAGCGCTATAATGATGACGTGTCGTGCCACGTCATCAAATTTGAAATTTTACAACGGTCATATTTACAACGGCCATATTTACATAGATTCCAATTATGAATATAATTATGGAACCAATCAGAAATGTTGAACCCAAACTTCCTCCCTTTCTAAGGAAAAAGGAAAATTCAACAAAATTATCATATAAATACCCAGTTCTGCAAGGATCAAAGACTGCAATCAAATTCAATTCTTTATGCTGCTATGAGAGATGTAAAAGATATTAAAACCATATAATGTTCTGAACCCAACCCCAAAATCCATCCAAAAATTAATAATGAATCCACAAAAAGAAAACCCAATTCCCCAAATAAGCTCAACATATATAAATTTATGATACTGAAAGAGAAAAGCAAGCATAACATAGGATTCAAGCATAAAATAGGAAACCATCACAAAGAACATAGATTTCTTTTCCAGTATATCTAGCAGACTCAGACCCATCTTTGCATTTCAATGGATTCAAACCAAAAATTTGCATTTTTGAAAAGCCCATCAACGATGAAGCTGCTGAGTTCCACTCAAAGATCGATCAAGAAGAACTATAAACTCACTACCATTATTAGTCTTCAAGAAAAGCCTTGAACAAAACTCAGAAGTGCCACAGGGAAGAGCTTTCACTGGATTCAAGGTTTTCCTTCCCAAATCAAATGTACAGTGCCAACAAAAACCCAATAGAGAGAGAGAGAGTAGAGAGTGTGAAAGGTTAACCGGAGCCACAGGTGACGTTTGACTGACCTGACAGTTGTTCTTCGCTATCGGTGATGGCAGTTGGTGATGGTGCTGGGTTTTGGCTGGCGGTGTCGCTAGATCTGGAGAAGACGTTGGCCATGAACAGGATTTTGGAGGGAGAGAGATCTGATGAGAGAGAAGACGCTAGCTACAATTGGTGAGGGAGAAAGGGGGGAGGCAGAATGGCGAGCGAAATAGAGAGCCGGTTGGAGCCAAGTTTTTTGGATTGGCTCAGTAAAATAGCTAAAAAATGCTATTTGTTGAGCCGGTTGGAGATGCTCTAAGAGTTTTATTTAGATTGGACTTATTAGTACTATTGAAGCCTGTTTGGCTAGATCTTCTTGTTCCCTTCTCATCCCCTTTCTTCTCATTCTTCTATTTCTCATCCCCTAAATTCTATTCTTCACTTTTCATCTCCTTTTTATCTTCTATTCTCATTTCTATTATCTTCTCTTTAGTCTACATTAACTATCGGAGCTAATACGATCTACATCACTTTTGGTCAACTAAGAATTATGCATGCGCGTGAATATAACAATTTGCTGAAACTTGTAGCATCCAAGTTACTTCCAAAACTAGAGAATTATAGAAAGCTATTTGTAGAAGAATGTGACTTCGTCGAAGGGGTCCTAAAAGAAGGAGAAGATTCTCGAGACAAAGTTGTTTTTCCCTGAAATACGAATCTTTACCTTCAGCATCTACTCAACACCCTCTGTTGTGGGATCATAGCTCGGAATGGTCATCCTAGCCATCCTTAGACTATGTGATTTTGGAAGACTATCCCAAGATGCATACTGTTTCAATGAGTTAGCTCCTTCCGTGTATAACACTTGAAGCATCGACGGAGAGTCTAGATTATGGTTTTGGAGCTTCTCGACAGAACTTTGAAGTTTGGCCTTCTTAGTAATTCGCCCGGGCTGGGATGGCTTCCGACCTAAGCGGGGTTGCACCGTAGGGACCCATAGTCTACAGAGTCTTAGTTTGCAGGCAAAGACTTGTCATTAGTATCTTAGATGGAACTTGCAAGATTGACAATCTCATCTGGAAATTGTTCTAGAGGCATTAGAATAGAGAACGAATGAAGGACAAGCTTTTGTTTGCCAATACATGCTCATTTGTGTTGTGGATAACAATTGAACTTTTTAATGCAGACCTTTATTATCTTCTGGTGGGGGGAAATATAGTTATCAGTCTCCTACCACTGGCACATAAAAAGAAAATCCAATTAATCTCTTAGGAAAAGGGAGATGAAAGAGAAGGTTCGAGTGGCTGCGGAGACGACAGCAACGGTGGTGGGATTGCGATGGTGGTGGTGTGATGGCAACGACAGCGGTGACAGTGGTTATGGTGGGGTGGTGGCGAGGTAGGCATATTTCAAGAAAACACTGATTCCTGCTTTTCAATGTGTATAATTTGACTCATCGAATAGTGGAGGTCATGAGTCATGTGATTAAGCCACCTTCTCTATGTGTATCCATTTAAACCAACAGGTTTAAGACAACATTTTGATGCCCATTACCCCAAATAGAATAACCACTTAAAATAATGAAATAGTTTATATTTATCAAGAAGTACAAAATCGTATGAATACAATTTTCGTTGTATATCTTGATTAAATTGTTTCTTTGTGGATTCCTATACAAAGTTTTTGTAGATGGATCTCTGAGTATTCCTTGATCATTTCGTCTAAGAGGAGGAAGTTGCGCAGAAGATGTTTATGTAACCTTAATGGACCTAAAAGTGGAAAAATATCAGCAATGTCACGTGGTATAACCGTTCACTAATAAGTGAATAAACATGCAAGTCCCACAAAATTCAGTAACCACTCATCCATGTAATATGTGACCACCTCCATGTAAGACTATGGGATCTACTTTATTTATTTTCTGGTTTTTTTTATGGGATGGTTACACTACGTAGCAATGTTGACGTGGTGTTTTGGGTGGAAATCTAAAAATTACTCAGTTAATATTAACCTTTGAATCAAATTTTGAGAACTTTAGATAAATCTGAACAGCGAAAGAAAAAGTCATTTTTATGTCTTGGGAGAATCTGAAAATGCCTCGTACTTTATTATATAGATTTCATAACCATATTTGATAATTCCCGCTCTATTATATTTTTGTCATACTAATTAGTATAGATACCTCAATGACTATGAAATTCCTGTCACACTTCAAACATGTTACCAGCCTATTTGAATAAATTTTGAATATGTTGGGGTCATTATCGGATTAAATTTATGATTGTTACATAAATAAATATAAATAACTCTAGACACTTTTTGATCAACTTGACAGTTTATTATTGATGTACACTCGAACATTAAATACAATTTATGATTATTGAATAAGAAACACAAGTAACTCTTTGACATTTTCTGATTAGCTTGACAATTCTATTGTTGATGTGCCCTCTCCCTAGTATTGTGTTTTCAATCCTAATAGGGATGAGTGGTCTTGCCCAATAAATGGCTAAGGCTAGAAAAGACATGTATTCGTTAGTCTATTTGTAACTTTGATATTATCAGTTGCGACTTATATAGTAACATGGACGAATGCAAAGGGCATGGCATGGGGAGCCTCACTAGGAATGGCTATGAATATTCTTGTATCGGGTTAATGTCGTGTAAAAATTGTATCATGTTCAAATTTTATCTACATCATACTCGATCCATTTATAGTCTTAAGTATAACCAAATTTATGTCACGTGCGTGTAACGACTTCATATTGTTTTTTGCCAGAATCATATCGACTAATTTAGTTGATGGACTTGTTAAATTCACCTGTTTGTCATCCAAACTTTATAAGGCTAACCCAAACTAGTTAATTCCGTATTGCCTCGGTTAGGTTTCGAAACTTCCCCACCCCTCGTGTATGAAGTTTTTACTACGAGGGGGGAAAAATACACAAAAATACAGTAGGGATCAAAATAGTAATTTATTTCACTGTTTCTGAAATTTATAAAGCTTCCATGAATGGTTCCATACATGTCCTTGACAATAAATCATCACAGTACAGCACAATAACAACAAAATGAAGCTACAGTTCACATACCTATTCTATTAAGAACCCATGTGAACACTTCACGATGACACCCAACAAAAAGTATACAAACAAAATGAAAGAACAAAAGAAAGAGATCTCTCAAGTTTTCATGTACTACTCACCCCCTTCAGACACAGGACATAGTACAACATAACTTAAACCCTGTATGTGCTTTTGAAACCTGAATTTCTTGTCTATTTACACAAGGGCAAGCATCAGAAGTGGGGAAGAGCTTACCTCAACATGATGTCCAAATGATCTAGCAATTGATGCCACATTGACCATTCGAAGCAGCTTTTGTGGAGGCTGAGGTAAAGGGATCAATTCGAACCCATAGCAGGGAGAATATAGAAGCAAGGAGAACAGACCAGACAATGACAATGGTAGGGGTACGATTTTGCCGGCCCAACAAACCTTTGAGGAAGGGATATAGGTGGACAACGACCCAAAGAGCGAAGAACAACCTGCCGAACAGAGGACCCCATGACTGGTATCCACTGTTTATGGCATAGGAAACACCAGCCACTATGCCTACCATGTTCACAATAAGGACTGTGGTTGGAGGGATGAGAAGAGATGTCCACTTGAATACATAAAGCTCCGAAAACTCTCCATCCTCATCAGATGCCTTTGAAGTGACGGTGAAGTTGGTATCAATCCCAGCAAGCACTTTCAATAGACCTTGGAAGACGGCAAACAGATGGGCTGATGTGCCACCAATGACCCAGAACTGTTCATTTCGCCACCAGTCTTCAATACCCACCCCACTCCACCTAAGCTCCAGTATGCCGGTAGCAAAAATAGACATGAAGAGAAGAATAAACCACATACTAGCAAAGTTGCTTATCTGCAGAGAAATTGTAACATATTTAGTGAGGACTGACAAGTAGCAAACGCTAGGTCTCCAATTTCCAAGCTAAGCTGCACTATTGCCCAATAAGGACGGACATGCCCATGATCTCATTCAAGAAATAGAATGGTGATTATATTAAGAAAATAACTTTGTGCTTTCAAGACGTGAAAAGCATGTCAATGCGAAAGGAGATTAGCGGCACCAGAGACGACCAACAAGGAACTAAAATAAAAAATAGGGGCGTGAAATAAATAAAAAGAACTAAAAAAGGAGCAATCAAACAGAAGTGAATAGTTACATACATCCAGAATATTCTAAACCGACCACAGAAAGGAAAACGAAGAAAAAGGAACAGCTTTTGCATTTTAACAAATTTTCAGTCCTTGTAGTCAGGTATTTGGTATATGGTGACCAGGTGATTACCAAATGCACTGTCAGCTAGATCCAAACTACATGCCTTTGGCCAAAATTTTAGGCTTACCAAACAGTATCCACTGTTCTAGTGAATACACATGTAAGCAGAGAAATTGAACTGACCAACCATAGATTGATGCTTAAAAGATGCACTAGATTCATTTTAACCAACCAAAGTGAAATTCATCACTTACCTGAGGAATGATAAACTTTCCAGTAAGAAGACAGATAGCAGGAAGTATGCAGTAAGCAAGCAGTGGAATAGAGGTGAGGGGATAGACAATGGTGTTAATGTATGCGATCCTCTCCAAAAGCTTCAGTCTTCCAGTGTAGCCATACCATATTGGGCAATGCCTGCTCAGAAGAATTTCAATTGATCCCAAAGCCCATCGAAGGACCTGGTTCAAACGATCAGAAAGATTGATGGGAGCAGACCCCTTAAATGCTGGACGGGTAGGCATGCAATAGATTGATATCCATCCCCGTGCGTGCATCTTGAACCCAGTCAAAATATCTTCAGTCACAGAACCGTAGATCCAACCGATCTGATTGTGAAGAAAATCTCACTCAATTCAAATTTCAAATTGCAAATACAACTTTTAAAAGAAACCAAATACAGGTTTAGATGCCACATTAGTATCATCAATACCTCTTTGCCCCATTCAGTCTTGTCCTCGTATCCACAGCTAATAACGTGGATTGCTTCTTTTAAAAGAGTTGCAGGATTAGTTGTTGGTGGAATCCCTCCCTGCTCCATGAAGGTGGCAGCAATAAACACCGGAGATTGACCAAACCGCTTTTCTAAGCTCTTCTGAGACATAAGAAGCGACTTCTCCTCATCATATCCTGTAAAATACAAGGAAAGGACTCAACATAAATAGCACGAAAGCAGCAAGTCACTGAAAATATCTCAATCGCTTTGTTTCTGTACCATTCTGAGCATTGACTTGGTGGTTAGGATATCTCACCTAAGTATACATTGGCCCAAGGAGACCAGTGTGCCACATCAGCTTTACCGTTGAAATAGGTTGAAAATTCAACTTAGGAAAAATAGAAATAGCTTACAAATTTTCAATGTTTTGGAAAGCTTTTGTTGAATTACTGGAAGGGAAAACCTCCCGTGGAAAGTAGTAAAAAATGGTTAAAATGACTCAAAAACATAATGTTGCATCTAAATATACATGCATACATAAACATACCCTCATAGATTGGGAGATATTGCAAGTAAGTGGTGAATAAAACCTCCAAATAAAAGAATCAGAACGAACAAAAATTCAAAAGCTTGATCTGAAATCTATCTGCCCTTTCAACAGTGAATGTGCGGGTGGGTGGATGCAGGTGTGTTGGTGCATGTGTAATTTTAAGTCTTCGGCCCAATTGATAGAAGTTAATTGGTTTGCAGCTTCTGTTAATTCAAAAGAGAAGTGAACTTATTACAAGAACCTACCTTCAACACCCTCGTCAATGTCTTCCATATTGAAAATGGGAATGGTGGATTCAGTTCTTTTAATT
Source organism: Ilex aquifolium (assembly GCA_951799425.1). Taxonomy (NCBI): domain Eukaryota; kingdom Viridiplantae; phylum Streptophyta; class Magnoliopsida; order Aquifoliales; family Aquifoliaceae; genus Ilex; species Ilex aquifolium. Next base: position 19,538,676 of record OX637403.1, read on the forward strand.
GCTCTCTTCTTATCAATGTACTTCTTGTTGCCATTCCTTCCCTTTTTCCTTGAGCCACAACAACTCTTGACAATAATGTTTGGTTCCAAATCTGCCTCCGTTAAGACTGGATCATACCCATACAGAGCTTGCCTGTTGAAACAACATCCAGTTCCCACGTAGACTGGACCCTGAATGCCATCCTGCCCTTTCAAGTTGATCTGCAAACCCATTCAAGTTAAAAATGAATTCAATTATAAGCATAACAAAAAATAATGCAGTCAGAACAGTTGCAAGGGTGGTGTCAGATTAAGTGAACTTACATCAAAGAAGACAATATTGCGATTTGCATATCGATCATGCAAGTCAATGCCATCAAACCGTTGGGGGAACTGAACATAACAAGTTTTCCTTCCAAGAGCAGGATCCATCATAAAACACATAGCTTCTTTAAGAGCTTTACTGTTATTAAAGTAGTGATCACAATCGACATTCAAAAGATATGCACCGTTGGTAAGGACGGCAGAAACTCGAATCTGTAGAACACAAACAAAAGAATAATTTGCTGATTAGCAAGAGAGATATGAAATTAGTTTTAAAGTTTATATTTAAGGGTTCCATGAATCATCCACATGTTTTTCATTGTAAGTTAAGCCAGCATCCTATGTACAATTGGTGTGGCAGTGTGATTAATCGCAAAAATAATAAGAGCAACTCATAAAAAATAGGACACTAGACCTGGAACTGAAAACGCTAAAAAGCATCTGTTTTTTGGTGGTCCCACAGGTCCCATCCAATAATGGGTACTAAAAAAGTCAATTCAAACCATCAGACCAACATTGGATTCCTATATGGTACCTAATATGCATAACCTGATCATGTCTAAGTAGTAGTATTACAATAATGTAGGTGCAAAGTTAATGCACCATCTATATCAGCAGACAACTTTGTTATTACAAATCATGTTCAGGACAAGATTGCTAAGTGCACAAGAGCTATGGGGATCACTAACCAAAGCATTCATAGCTCCAGCTTTTTTGTGATGTTGGAAGCCTGGACGCTTTTCACGAGAAACATAAACAAGCCGTGGTAGCTCATTCCCATCTGTATCAAGGCCCCCACTATGCCCTAAGAACACCTGCCCACTCATCAAAACAAAGAAAAAATTAGAAACAAAAGAAAAAGAAAAGAGGCTTGATGTTAAGAGACATTCAATAACATCCACAATACCTGGATCATTCCTGGATGATCCCTAGGGTTATTTCCGGGCCAAGGAGTTCCATCTTGCATCGTCCAGCCCTCTTCAGGCATCTTTTGTGCTTTAGCAACAAGTGCATTGATTCGTACCTTGAATTCTTCGTATTCTCTCTGTGGAACAAGAAGTTTACCTTGCTTTTAGTTAAAAGAAAGAAAATCAAATGTTGCCACAGCATTTAATAAATTTATATGGACAATGCCTGAGGATTTTGAAATTGCACAGAACTGAGTTCCTTTTAACACCATAACAAAAGCTACAGTACTCCTTTAATGACCCCAATAACTTCATGACTTAACTCTTAGTAAATGATGAAACCACCCTGAAGCAGTTTGGAAACAAAGCTTATGAGTCACAAGGACATTACACCACTTTGGCTCCTCCTCCGGAGGACTATGTCCGTATTTAGGAATCTTGTCATTCAATAGAAATAATAGCAAAATCTAAAAGGGCTCAATATCTTTACTCTAAATTTTTTCGCTGTTGTTTTTTTTTTTTTTTTTGGTGGGGGGGTGGGGGGGAGAGGTAACCTATTTTCATTGACTATAAGTTTTTGCTGCGGGTTTTCTCGGAGGATTGTAAATGTGTTGTCTAACCATGCATATGATATGCATAACGGGCATTATAACTAAATTTTTCGTACAATTCCATAAAGATTCTGGCCCTGCAACACCTCATTTCTATAGAATTATGGATGAGTTTTTGATTGCAACACAAAGTATTAACCGCTTCCAATTAAGTTCTGAATTTAACATATCATGCTTAAAGTACAACTAGCAACCTTCAAAGAGTATATTCAGCATGCTTATCCAACACACAAGAACCATCATCACTCAACTAATCTCGTACCTTCATGGCCCTGCGCTCTTTCACAAAAGAAGGCTGTATCTTGTCCTTCAGATAATCTATCTTCTGAGCAAAATAGAATTCAGGGGCTCTAGGCTCAATGTTGTGCTTCTTGCAGAAGGGCACCCATTTCCTTGCAAACTCTGCCGTCTCAGAGAGGGCTTCAAAAGTTAACATTGCTGAACCATCATCTGAAACATAACATGAGACTTTGTCGACAGGGTAATCCACGGCAAGGATGGACAATACAGTGTTGGCAGTAACCAGAGGAGGCTCTTTCAGGGGATCCACTGTACTGACAAATACATCAATCGGTGCTAACTGAGAAGGCTCGCCTTCCCTATCATATCTGGAAAAGTAGAAATAATAAATAATTTGGCAATGAAACCAATCCAACAGAGATATCTGTAGAATAGAAACCAATAACAACTACATGAGGGGTGTTTTGCAACTAAAATAAATCCACCGACCTTAACGCAAGCCTGTCCAGATAGGTCTCGCGATTGATGGGAAACCACTTTGGAAACTGATCCAGAAGCCACGACAATGCAAACCAAACCTCACAAATTACTGATGTCAGCCACAAGGGATAAGCATCATTCACTGGATGAGTACACCGGTATTGCAAGAAAAAGCCCAAGATAATCAACCGAAGTATGATTATTACACGATAAGGGGTTAGGTGGGAAGAAGAAATAGGCACCACACGGCTCATAGGTTGGCGAGCATCATCAGCCCTGACACAAAGAACCTATCAATATTCTGGAGATATGTTTAGAAATTATGGTTACTTGACAAAATAATATTCCATTTTTTTTCCTTCCACAACACGTGATGGTAAAATCCAATAGCAACACTAAGCAATAGAAAATGAGCAATGAAGTTGGCAAAACGATAATAACCTATATTATTGAGTAGTAAATAAATATTAAGTTAATAACAAATACCAATGATGTATCATTTACTCGTATTCTAAACCCATCCTAATGCATGACCCACCAAAATAATGGAATACAGTAGATTCATTTCAAATTCTCTTGGGTAAAATTATACGCCTCCCAGAAGCAGGTTTAAAAATAAGGGAAGCCCAGTGCATGAGGCTCCCACCAAATAGTTGCAGTCTCATGTGCTTTGAAACATGTCTTCACTCATCTGTGAGATAAAAAATAAAAAAAGGCAACCCAGTGTACAGGGCTCCCACCAAATAATTGCATTCTCATGCGATTTCAAATATGTCTTCACTCATCTGTGACATTTTTAATAGGCAATTTACCCAAAATCTAGAGAAACATCACGAGTAAGATGCTCACATTTGCAATTCTTCTCCATTTGACCCTGTGCCTTCAATGTCTCCTTTCCCTTCACTGTTTCTGTTGGTCATTTGCATCATATTTTTGTCCTGTTTCATTTTCCAACCTTCTACCCTTTCCTTCCAGTCCACATTGCCAAGGCCATAAGAATTCAAATCTTTTGAAGGATCCACAATTCTCACAGGAACTGCAAAGATACATGACAAGATCAAATGATTGCAATTCAAACCAAACAATCATACATATAGTACAAAAGAAAATTTCTGATTGAGCAATTGACGGATTCTAGTTAAAAAGGTCCCACAATTCTTACAGGAACTGCCCAGAAATGTGGCACGAAATGACTCTCAATTGAAAAGATAAAATCATTGGACGATTTTCAATCCAGAGATTCAAGTTAGGGGTGTACCTGGCTGCCTTGGATCGATATATTGAAGTGAGTGAACATGCTTGTCGCTAGGGCCCAAAGGACCTGAGGTACTTCGTACAGATTGCGTGTCTGGTGTAGCAATGGGAATTTCGCCAGATACCTGAAATTTTTGGCAAGATGATTGGCAAAAAGTTTTAAAACTGAAAGACTTTCCAGGAATGATTGCATGAATTTGTGGTATTAAATGAAATTGCAATCTTGAACAAAACTGCTTGTCATTGTCATGAGTTAATCACAAAAGGAAACTTGATAAAAAAATAATATCGTTCCCAACTACAAATGAAAGGGAGTTTTTGCAGAATTGTCCGTAAATACCCATTGCGGTAATGCTCCTACCAAGTAGCTGTTTTCGGAAGTTGACCAATTCTCAGTGACTAAATATGATATTTCCAATACAAAATCCGTTAGAGTCAAGCCAGGTAAACCAATTGGACTGGACCATGCAGTAACTAATTTTCAAATACAAAAAACTGTTAAAAGAACACATCCAATGGGCTCTAAATCATGCATTGCTTAGAATCAATGATCATTCTCGCTTCAGAGGTCATACTGCAATTCAAACTTAAGAACCCAAGTTTTCAAGAAAGGTGCATGATTCTAGCACATTTGTTGGGACTAGAAACAATCCTAAGAAACAAAGAAAGCAAAACTGAGAAAAGCCAAATGCAATATCATTCGAACACCAAACAATAGAGAAGTTGGCAAAATTTGAAAGGAAAATAGCATCATTCAGAAGCATGTCCAGAAAACACAACACACAATAATCCTTGTATGAAAACATCATAGTTTTTATCACTTACTGGCTGCCCATTCGTAAGAAGGGGAATCGGTTGCTGAGATTCATGCCTAGAGGATGAAGAGAGGTCAGCATCCTCTCCCTGCCACTGGCGTCTGGCTTTGCTGTTTCCTTGAGCATAATTAAACTCATTCTCCAGGTCATCAACATCATCTTCATCATCATCACCTTCAACTCGAGGACTCCCTGAAATTTACACATTTAATTACTTCATTTCCAAATCCCAAATGTTTATAAGACAAAATTATGAGACAGGATCAAGAGCCAATTTTAAAATCAAGCTAACCTTTCTGTCTTTTGTATCTAGTCTTGCACTGGGGACAGGACTGATTTCCATCTTTCCGCTCATACTCATAGCAAGGCCGGCAAACTGGGAAGGCACACTCATTGCAGGCAACAAATATATCACCAGTAGCAGTAAGTCCAACAGAATCTCCACAAATCTGACATATCTGTCCATTCAAATGCTTCATCGGCTTGGGCTGCAAAATTTAGAAGCAATGCACTAAGTTAGCTTGACAGAGTATAACATTACCTAAAGTAGACACAAACTGCAACCAAGCTTTGCTCAAGATCCTATCAAGCGCCATATTCAGAAACTGAGCAATCTATAAGAGGGGCAATGACTGGCCCATTTACTTATGCCCACCCTCAATTTATCCAGATGAAATTTTTTAAATTGCTTACTAATATTGGTTTTGCATGCACCCTAGAACACTCGACCTCTGAAACCTCTATGCAATGCAACTAAGTAGATGAAAAGGGGTGAAAGCATTACAAATAAGTCAACCCAGCCTAATTTCTCATCTACCATATGTAGTGAATAACCTTAAAATTCGAACAACACAAACCCCTGTATCAAACAGCCAATGATCTCAAACTAATTCATAGCAATAGGCAGAGGTGTAAGCAGATCTCAGAAAACGCAAAGATAAGAGACAGAGAAGGAAAGTGACGATCTTGCTTAGATGATCGCGGATAAAGTTCAGATTCCCCAGTTAAGGCAATAACTCGATGAACTAAATTATCAAGATTTCAGCTAAAATCAGTAAATAGATTGGGAAAAAGGCACATTGAAACTAGATCCAATCATCAAAACCTCAGCTTTTTTGGCATATTAACAGTCAAATTTGAAGAGAAAAGTAGACTTTAAAAAAACTGACGGAAAAATAGGCTATATTTTATAGTAAACACTAAAATCACGTCATAAACAAACAGTTTCCACAAGATCAGAGCTCCAAGAAAACAAAATTTGAACCTCAAATGTCAAATCACCAAATTCAATTGCTTTTCTTTCCATTAAGAAAGAAAAAAGAAAAAAATAACTCTAACTTTGAGCTCAAATCTCACTATCATACAGCTATCTCACATTCAAATCTGGAAATGCTAACCAAATAAATGAAAAGAGAAGACCTCAATTCAACAAATTCAAGAGTCAAAATCAAAATTAACCGGTACCCATTTCATTATTCCATAAAAAACCTATATTACTACAACCAACACTCAGATTTACACACAATGACACAACATTTAAAGCAGAAACTGAAGAAAATGCTAACAAAAATCAACTTTGGACTTAGAATCAAAATCAACCAGTACCCACATGGCGACATCCAGATTCAATCCAAAAAACCGAACTTGAGCCCAAAATTCAGTTCAACACAAGAACACACTCAGATCTAAACCCACCAATAATAAATAAATCAAACAATTATAAACTCAAAATCCAAATGGGTATCTCCAAAATCCATACCCCACTATCCGAATCGTGCCGAATTCGAACAAACTCGTTCCTCTTGTGAGATCCAGCCAGCATTCCAACATTTGCCTCCATTTCTCTCCAAGAAGCAGAGGATTACAATGTAAAAACGTCTATAAATTTATGGGTTTATGAACAGATCTTTAAAAAAAATCAGGGACTGTAAGAGACACGTTTCTGCTCAAATGGAGAGTGAATTTGAGCAAAATGTGAAGATGGGCATGTCTGATTCTTCGCCCAAATCAATAGGCCATTGCTCTCTTTTCTGTCTCTCTCTCTCTCTCTACTTCTTCACTTCTATATAAGCTTTTGTCTTTCTATCACTTTCTTGCGCAATTATTTTATCAGCTATTGTTTTCTCTAATCCAACGTAAGGATTCTTTACCGGCTGAACCTGTGGCAGGGACCAACCGCAGCTAGGCTTTGGCTTTGGCTTTGACTGTGGCTTTGGCTTTGGCCTTGGCTGTGGCTTTGGGTTATGGGATGAATTGTGGACACCTCTATATTTTGATTGGGTGGCCAATCTTTTCACTCAACTCTTTATTTTAACAACAATGTTATTATGCCTAAGATGTTTTATTAATTTTTTCATCCTAATTAATATAATATAGTTCTTACCATCAAATAAGTGAGTTTTATTAATATTCAATGATAAAAAATATTTTACATCAATTGAGATGAAAATTTTAATATGCATAACATTACTGTTATTTTAAACAATCAACCACTAAAAAATTGGGATAAATTCAACTCTAATAAACTTTATAATTCTAAAATTCAAATTAGGGAGTTTAGTTTGACTCTTCATATTTCAAGACTCAAATTTATACTACTTGTTTGATACGATGAAAAGTTGGAAGGATACAAAATTTGAAGGATAGAAAAAATATTATGTTTGAAAATGAAGGAAAATAGAAAGAAGAAAAAATTGATGGATTAACTTTTTTTCTAACTCACCAAAATCAATTTCTCCAAAATTTAGAGGAAAAGTGGATGAAAAGTTAATTATGTATGTTTAAATGTATGTAATATCCTTTGATATATACATATATAATATTTTTATCAATTACATATTATGTATAAATTAAATTTATATATTGATATAATGATAAAATATGTATTTATATATATATATTTTAAAAAAATTATCTTACCAAATACAAAAAATTAATCATTCTTACTTTTTATTCCTCTTACCAAATACAAAAGAGGAAAATGATTCATCTCTTAAAGGATAAAAAATGTATCACTCTTATACTTTCTGTTTTTCCATCTACCCTACCTAACGAACCATTACTCTCTTTCCGTCATATTGAATACAAAAATAATAAAACTTACACTTTTTTTTAATATATGTTATATACCATAAAAATTATATCTATAGTAGAATAAAAAAACTTATTGTAGTGGTATATAAAATTTTACTTTTAATTTTAGAAATCTTAGAAATGCTAATCAATCCACTTTTTCACGTTTTCAAAAAAAAAAAAATTTCTTATCGAATATTATATTTTATCCATTTTTTCGATTTCTATTCTTTTATTTTTTTTGTCGTACTAAATAAAGTATGAAAAATTTGACGGCTTTAGGCTCGGTCCGTTCGGCTGACAGCAGAGAAGCCGAGTTAGAATTCCCGGAGCTACTACTACTATCACGCCATAACAACTTGTTGACTTTTTTACCAAACCGATGACGTGGCCGTAACCCATTGGTTAATGTTCAACGTCAGACACGTACCGACCCTTTACTCTTATAAGCACTTAACTAGCAACAGTTCACATATTCTGTGCTGTTAACAGCCTGTACCTCAAACTTTACCGGTTGTAGCCGGTTGCTCTCCTCCGACCCAACTAAGTTGCTGTCGGTGATACTTTGCCTGGTCTCAAAATGCACTTCTTTTTTAATCCAAATTACAAATTGGCCCACTTGTTGTAAGGAATAAAAAAGGAAGAGAATAAAAATACGCAAAAATACAAAATATATATATTTTTTTTGTCTCTAAATTATATATTTTATGTTAATTGATATTTAATCTTTTAATTGTGTCAATTTAATCTTCTAAATTTACAATTTATATTATTTTGGTCCAATTAAAAATGACAATTTAAGTTGACTAACAGAGGTACTCGCATATGTCTCATGCGGTTAAATTTAAGGAGTCACTTTGATTCCTCAAGTTTGTAATCTCGTCATTTTTGACCCGTCACGGTTGTAATTTGTGTTTTTTTAATCCCTTCAGTTTTCAGACAATGTCCTTCAATTCATGTACATGACTATCTATGTTAGTCCATTTAAATCGTTATTTTTAATTAGACCAAAATGACACAAATTAAATACTTGCGAGATTAAATTGACACAATTGAAAGATTATGACCAAACTAACACAAAACAAATAATTTAGTGATCAAAATTATGTTTCAAGTGGTTTAGTCTTCGTCATTGGTACAAGTTGAAGGCGATATCTTCCAACACGCTTTTAATAATCGACTTTATGAGAAAAGAGTATATATGAACTCATACATATAAATCCAAACTTACATAGTTAATCAACTTGAGACAATTAGAATCATTCCATAATGCAACGCTTTCGTAACTGACGTCCATATAGATCCGATCCACTCTATTGATATTGGTTTGGCATTATGATCCTTTCTCACAAAGCTTACCACTAATATTAATTTAGCTTATTGGTCGCCCTTTTATGACAACAATCACATAGTCACATTGTTATAGTTCATATTTTTCCGATTCTATACTCCACGTGGTTACCAAGATCTCACACTAAACTATATAAATCATGCTTAAAGTTACCCTTGACAACAAGCTTATAAACTATTAAAAATTCAGATACATGTAGAAAAGCTCATGTTTAACTGATGTGAAAAAAATTAAGAGAATAAGAAAAAAACATCGTGGGAAAAAATATGCTTCTGATGGCGTATGATATACACAACTGGTTACAATTTAGAGTGGTTGTATAATTGGAATGCAGGGAAGTGTTAGGTTGATGGTCTATTTGATAGAGGGGATAGGCCACCGAGTCAAACTGTTAGGTTGATGGTCTATTTGATAGATGGATATTCTTGTACCCTCAAAGCGTGCTTTAATAATCTCCAAGTATTCATAAAATTTAGATCTATAAACTTGAAAATCTTTACCTCGAGTCTTACACGTGTTTGGCCTCTACTAGTACCCACACGAACGAATTAATAAACTATGAATTTAATATTCAACTCTTGAAGAAACAAGATTCAACTCTTTAATCTAGATCTGTGTAATAATTTGGTATTCGAAAATCAAAAATCATATCAGAATCTAGGTGTGTACGGTTGGGGGTTTGGATGTCGAAGAGCTGGACAGTGAAAAGGGGATTTCTAGAGTGTGTGTGGGTATTTTTAATGATGATTGAGATGTTAAAAGAGGATAGGAACTTGACTAATGAAGTGGGATGAAGCCAAAACGCCGATCCGAAAAAGGTAGATTTCAGAATCAAGGATTTGGGTGTGGATTTTGGAGACAATTTAAATGCTTATTTGAATTTTAAAAATTAGGAGAATATTTTTCAAGGGCATGTTTTAATGTGTATTTGATTATAAAAAAATATTTAAAAATCAAATTTCGAATTTTGGGGATATTTAACAAAATACCATTGCAAACTCAACTATTTGGTGGGCTGCTTTTTGGCAGCCTTCGATGATCACAAGCTGCATGGCCTCCACCTAGCAACTTAGGAAGATTAACTCAGCTGCTAAGTGGGTAGGAGGAGAAACAATCGACAGAGAAAAGAGAGGAGAGAAGATAGACAGAAAGTGAAGCTTGGGAAATTTGATTTTAGTAGAGCTAGATTCGAGCAAGGATGGTAGAATCTCATTTATGATGTTTAATTTCTGTTTTGAGCACTGTTTAGGTAGGAATTTAGGCTTTGAAGTTTTCGGGTTATATATGGTTTGAAATGGGTTTGATGTTTGGGGAGGTTTTGGCTTAATCCAAGGTGTGGGATGGATTTCTAGGAATTGTCTATGAAGATTGATGGTGGTTTGAAGGGTGATTGTGGTCTGTGGAGGTGATTTGAGGAAGGAAAAGTTGAAGGTTAGGGTTTGAGTTCTTGGAAATTCAAAGATTTTAATCTTGAGTTTTTAAAACGTAAAAGGTATTGGGCTAGACTAAAACCAACCCTAGGAATCCATTAGTGAACTTAGAAATTGATTTAGATTTCATTTGGTGGGTGAAAAAGGCAGTTGTATGTCTAACCCCAAGTTATAAAATCATATTTTCTTCAAACTTTGGTTCAATTTTTGGATGGGTTAGAGTTTGATTTGAAGGGTCTCACTTATGGGAATTTGTAGAGGGTCATGTGGTGAGTGTCTGGGTTCTGAAAACAAGGAAAATATGTTTTTTGGAGTGAGAAATAGGGGTGAGAAGAGGGGTACTTGAAACAAAATTTTGGAACTTAGGTCTGTTGGAGGTTGAAGATGAAGTAGATCAAGAGGACCACTGGACACCCCGATGGTGATTTAGGGCGCGTCCAGTTTCCCATGGACCTCTGGTCTGTGCCAAAATTTTTGTAACGTCCGTGCTGAGGTCCCGGTAAAATTTAAGGTTAATCTGATACCTGGATCAATAGGTGGTGTAAAATATATGTTTTTCCATCTCGTGCCAATTTGACCCAGTTTTTGAGGCATTTTTCCCAAATGAATTTTATATTCATTATTAGGTAGCTTAATTGAGTATTTGTACAAAATTTCATTGAAAAATAACATCGTTTCATTTTGGCAATTTCAGATCAAAATACTGAGACTAGTAGGGTTTCTCTAGTCCGGAGCAGGTGATGTTTTTCAAACTTGTTTCTAATTATTTTATATGTTATTTATGATGTTTTAGCATGTTTTAAAATATATGATTGAGTGTTTTAAATATTGACTTGGATCTGGCCCCGAATTAGGGTATCTAAGTACAGTTCGCACTAATGTTTGAAATGATCTTATTGATTGTATTACTGATACTATTTGGAACTCCGAGATCATTTTCAATGAAACGTAAGTACACATAGGTTTGAGTGGCAGAGGATTTATGTTCCAGGTTAAAGCCATAGAGAGTTTCTCATTGAGTTCATAAATGTCTGGGTGGCCCTGTTGATCTTCGAACTTGGGTACCGAATTGATTTGAGGGAGTGTATCTTCCTTAGGGTGGAAGTTCCCTAAAAGGTTTATTTAATTAATATGAATGATCATGTTGACCCTGAGTGGTCTAATAGGATATTAGCTCACCGGTGTGACCCTGTATTAGTGTTATTGTATTAGTGTTTTCAACTTGAATGTTTTCGTTCAATATTTTCTACACTATTATTTATGTATGAAATGAATTGTTTTGATATTGCTCAATCATGCCCAACTATGCTATTTTCAAACTCGTTTGTCTAGCATTGAGTTACTTTATTGAGCTGTTGATGCTCACTCTACAATATTTTCCCTTTTTCAGATTAGCAGGTGACAGAGAAGTTCGTGATTATTTGAACTGCCGATCTTTCTTGGTTATTATCAAAGAGCTGAACATACGTTATAAACATCGAGTTGTATGATTATTTGTAGTAAGGAGTTATAACTGAATAGTGTATTACATCTAAGGCGTGTAAATTATATAGGCTGAATGTACATGTTTGAAATGTATATGAAATTAGTATCAAAATTTATTCATTATTTGGAGACTGTGTTATTTAGTAACTATAGATGCTATTAGCGCTCTGAATATTATTATGGATATTATGGAAATGGGTTAGGTTGTTACAATCTGGATTGTATTATTCTTTCTTAATTACTGTGAAAGTTTAGATATTTGAATTGAAGCTTGAAATATTTACATAGTACCACTCTATAGGAGTTTATTCTCTATTTAAGTATCATTTTCATATTTCATTTGAAACTCAAATTTATGTACACCATGATCATGTAATTTTTGCAATTTATTGCATGAAATTCACATCTTAAAAAGCTTGACATTTATAGTGGAAATAAATGTATAACTCATGTAAGTCTTGTGTCGAGCCTTGTTGGAGGGTTAGAATACATTTACTCAAGGACTAGTCTTTCAATTTTAATCTCATTCAATAATCATATCATTTTTACTTTGGTTAAAGTATATGGGGTGATTAGTTGGTTATATCTCACTACCAAAAAAAAAGGCTTTTGCTTCAACAAAGGGGACGTAGTAAAAAGTGTTTGATGCAAAAAGTTAGCTTCGGCCAATTACCGAATCAAAATTTTTTGGCTTCGGAAAATAGCCGAAACAAAAACGTTGAATCAAAAAGTTGGTATTTGCTTCAGTGACTATTTGCTTCGGCAAAACTGAAGCAAATAGTCATTTTTTGCTTCTGTATTTTGCTGATGTAAATAGTCACATTTTATACTCTTTACAGAAGCAAAAAAATAATAATAATAATTTAATTTGCCTCGGTATTTTGCCGAAGCAAATACCATTTTTTTTTTCTAAAAAAATAAATTTCATTTACAATAATATTTTTTCTAGGCAAACATACATATCTAACATAAAAATATATTAATAATCATAAAAAAAAAAATCCTTACAAATACATGATAGCTGAGGTTTTCATAAGTACAAAAATTTCCAATTGAAATTATTAATACATTATTGAATAAAAGAAATACTCTCCCAATGCACCCAAAAAAAAAAAATTCTATCCCAATGCTTCATCCACTCTATAGATAACCTCCAAAAATACAATTTTTGTTATTATGTTGTCAATTTTAAGACAAATAATTAAATACACAAAATAACACTAAACCAAAAATGGTAGCCATGATCAAACGGGTCATTATTATGCAATTTCACATAATCACTTTATTTAAACATCTAGCGAAAAATGCAGACTATGCAATTGAATTCCATATTTCAAAAAACAAAAAGTAAAATTGAATATTTTAAACTAAACATGTTCATATCAAATAACTTGTTGCACGTGGAGGTACTCAAATCACTTTTTAAACCTTCAAAATTTGAAGATCTCGAACAGAAGCATTCATCTAATGATCCTAATTCGAATTAGTAGGAACCACAATCAAGAAAAGAAGGAAAGAGAAGTGGCAAAATTTTACCAAACAACAGATACTATAAGAGGTAAAAACAGATGTACCTCCTAAAAGAATGAAGGATTGATATTTCAGGAAAAAGTGAGCACTGAACTTGATCTCCCAATTTTTGCTTCCTGTAAAATGAACAAATTGTCCAAGATCGAAGTGCTTCGATCGAAGGCACTCTGATGCTTAAGTCAATAATAGAACTGAGTGATTTGGAAGAGGACAAGGAGAGTTCAGCATACCTTTCACCTTGACTCCTTATGCTTTTTATAGAAATTTGCTTAGTTAGGGTTTCCATGATTTTCGATTCAAGGTGGTACACCTTTTTTCAATCAGGCGATTCTGTTCAAGAAGTTGCTGAGATATCTCCAGCAATTCCTTCTGTCGAGCATATGATCATGCCCATTCGTTCAACCGGATTGCCTGAATTATAGGCATTTTTTTAGCATCACATTTACTATTTTAACAGCTCGGTCATGACGTGGACCGACCTCTTCCCTTTCTTCCCGAGCTCTTTGAACAGCTCGGCTGCTAGCTGATGATTGACTTGTGATACCTTTCTCACGTGACTGGTCTTGTCACCCTCACGTGAGATCATTAAATGTTATTACACGTGGCGTAAAGGGTGCAACCCACTTAATTTGCGCCCAGGAAACATCTGACAAACGTTTTTCGTCTATCAGTCGTTTCATGCCCCCAAATCCATCATTGCGCATACTTTTGGGACATCTCCCTTTGTTTTGGCGGCGTGTCTTGTATTTAAATATTGCCTTTTAAACTTCAGTTCACTCCTTTATAAGTGACCTTCTTCATTCCTTTCTCCACTTTACCCTCTCAACTTCAGATTTCTTTACTTCTTTGTTTCTTTACCTTTTTCTGCACCTTCATCGTCTTCTACTATGGCTCCTCTTACCCCATTTGAGATTCCTGCCTTCAGAGCAAAGTACCAGATTCCTGAGGATGTAGAGATCCGTGTTGTTGGTACTGATGAGTCTTTGATAGGTACTAGGGAGAGCATCCCTATTCACACACGAGCGATCACAGAGGGTGGGGTTCGTTTTCCTCTTGACCCTCTTCTTCTCTGGGTACTTTCTGCGATGAAGCTTTGCCCAATACAATGTTGTCCCAACTTTTTCAGAATCATCATGGGGGTTGCTGCTCTCAACAAGTTGCTAAACCTAAGCTTGGGCCTTTGTGAGATTCTGTACTGCTATATTATCAAGTTTGCTAGGGACAACTACTACCTGACTGTCAGAAAGAAGGACCGCTATCTGGTGACTCACCTCCCAGACTCGAACCATGAGAATGATGTGGTTTTTGTCTTTAGGAACTGGGAATACGCAGCTGGTGCCACCCTCTCCTATCGATGCCCATATGAGGAAGGCACACCAGGTGATTGTCATTTTTACTTAACTTATTGTTACTTTCTTCTAGCATGTTTACTTACATTGTTGTATTATTTTTATTTTTATTTTTTTTAAAAGGTGAAACTGTGAAGGGAAGGATCCCTGATCGGGCTGTCAAAATGGAAGAGCTGAAGAAAGTGTGGGACTATAATGACTCACTTTTTTTGCCGTACTGCTCATACGCTGCTCGAATACACTCCCACTTATATGTCTTTCATTGCCGTTCCACCCCAACCCAATTCTGCTCTTGCCGAAGACCGCCAAGCTATCTAATCTGCTCAAGACCAGACGCCCTGTTCCCACAAGCGGTCATTGCCTGGTACTTCTGGATGAACCAGGACGGTCAAGAACTTTCTCGATTTTTTATCAACTGTTGAACCATCCGTCGCTACCGAATCGACTGTGCCAATTGATCCTCCTGCTCCTTCCAACCCTTTACCTGTAGAGGAGCCTGCACCCAAAGTCCTTACTAAAGTTGCACCTTTTGAGCCGAACAATCTGGTATTGCAGGACGATGAGCAAGTTGATTTGGTTCGGGCCACAGATTCTTCTATTCCTATTGAGTTCGATCCTCCAATTCCTGTTCATTCTCCTGAAAACCATCCTGATTCAATTTTAGAACTTTCAGAAGACCTTGCCCCTAAAAGACGCAAAGTTGCAGAGTCTGATGCAGTCTTATCTCCTAAACCTACTACTCCCCCATTCCGACCCATCCTTAGAGCAAAAAGAAGGGAGATAACGGTGAAGGATTCAGCTGTTGAAGACTTTAACCTTGCTGTGGGGATTGCTAGGGGAGTAATTCTACCTTGGGACTTAGCCGCAAATAAGGCTTTGTCTGACGATGAGATTACTTGCCAAGCAATCCAGCAAATGGTTATGGTATGAAGCTTGTCCCTTTTACCATCCTTTAAAGTTGTAGTAACTTGTCTTAAGTTTTTCTTTTCTTTTAACTTGTAGGGACTTCAAAAAGTACATGAAGTAGGGGCGAGGATAGCCCAGAAGGACAAAGCTATGAAAGATGCCATCCATGCCTATGCTTCAGCTCTAGCGAAGAAAGAATCCACGGATGAGGAGTATGCCAAGCTCTGTGAGGAAGTTCTAGTTCTACAGGCTCAAATGCATAGCATGACAGAGGAGAACAAGAAGCTTTCTGCAGAGATTGGATAGTTGAAAGAGTCTGAGCATGCAGCAAATGTGGAGCTTTCCCAATCCCAGCTTGATTATGCTAGTCTCTTGGAAGAGTTTGATAAGTTTAGGGCTGAGGCTAAGGATCGAGAGGACTCGACATATGAACAGGGAATGGAGAAGGTAGAAAATGATTTAGCTCTGCAAGTCCCTCTCTTGGAGAAGGCATACTTCAGCAAGGGTTGGCATGCCGCATTAACTGCTATTGGAGTGCCCCAATCCTCAGAGCTTCACTCTTGCCACTCTATGCCTAGCTCTTCCCAGCAGCCTCCATCATCCTGAAGCACTTGAAAACTTATGGTTCAATTTGTCAGTTTTATTGGAAAGATTTTGTAAATTTTTGAAGTATGTTTTTGAAAGTTTCTAGATTTTGTAATTTTTTTTGAAGTGTAATGAAAGTTTCATTCTCTGTTTGGTGTTTCTATTTCCTTTTTGGTTTTTGTAATTTATACAAAAATTAAGGGTTACTCAAGTGCACGTGGCCTCCACTCGGCCTTTCTTTACTAAACTCGATTCCAATTTAGATGAGTTTAGGCTCCAGAAGTTATGGCCCTTACTCGGCCTTTCTTCAAAGAGCTGGGCCCCAACATAGGGACTTTTTAACACTTAGAAAAATTTAAGCTCTAGAAGTTATGGCCCTAGCTTGGGCCTTCTTCAAAGAGCTCGGTCCCAAGATAGGGACCTTTTTAACACTTAGAAAAATATAAGCTCTAGAAGTTATGGCCCTAGCTCGGCCCTTCTTCAAAGAGCTCGGTCCCAAGATAGGGACTTTTTTAACACTTAGAAAAACATAAGCTCTAAAAGTTATGGCCCTAACTCGGCCCTTCTTCAAAGAGCTCGGTCATCATGTAGAGTTAGACTCTGGCTCCTTAGGCATTTTTAGAGACTGTTTCTACACCACACCGACCCGCCGATCTAATCGGGCTCAAATCCCTCCCATTCAGCTTACATCGTCATGCCTAGCTGAGGGTCTGGATCTGATCGGGTGGCTGTGCCTGATTTAATTTTACACCTCTATCAGGATTCTTTGCCTCCCTACCTTAGCAATAAGACGTATTTGATAATGAAAATCGAAAAATGTATCTTAAGAACTTTTATTCATGCTTTTGTTAGTACATTACAAAGAATTTGCTAATCATGAATCAATCTTGTTGAATCTTCAAGATAAGGAGCACCCTTATCTTCCTGAAGGCACTTTGAAGTTCATATTCCAAAAAGGAACTTTTAGAAATAGAACTTTCTCAGGTTGATAGAGTTCCATGGGCGCGGTACTATTTTATGGTCCAAAGTTTCGAGTTCATAATACCCACTACCCCCTACTCCTGTTACTTTGTACGGCCCCTCCCAATTGGCTCCAAGTTTTCCATGTGCTGGGTTCTTAACTGATCTCAAAACGCGCCTAAGGACCAAGTCTCCAAGGGCGAAAGCTCGAGGATTAACCTTCTTATTGTAAGCTCGAGACATCTGCTACCGATAAGAAGCCATCTGAATTGCTTATTGCTCTCTTTTCTCCTCGGCTAAATCAAGTTCCCCAGCAATGACGGCGTCTTTGCTTCCATTGTCTACGAGCTCGGTCCTTAAGGTCGGAAATCCAATTTTCAATGGTATTTCCGCTTCTATCCCATAGGCAAGTGCGAAAAGGGTTTCTTTAGTGGAGCGCCGAGGTGTGGTTCGGTACGTCCACAACACGCTTGGCAACTCTTCCACCCATCTTCCTTTCGCATCTTCCAGCCTCTTCGTAATACCATCCAGGATCGTCTTGTTAGAAATTTCTACTTGTCCGTTACTCTAAGGATAGGATGGAGTTGAATAATGGTTCCGAATTCCATACTGCTGGCAAAAAGTTTTGAAGGGACCACTATCGAACTGTGTCCCATTGTCAGATACGAGGGCTTTAGGTATTCCAAACCTCGTGATGATATTTTTTCATATAAATTTCTTGGTGTCGGTATCTCAGATGTTAGCTAGGGGCTCGGCTTCTACCCATTTTGTGAAGTAGTCAGTTGCCACAAGAAGGAAACCCTTATTCTCAAGGGCCTAAGGTAGTGGTCCGACTATATCCAGACCCCACTGTGCAAATGGCCACGGGCTAGCTAACGGAAGCAACTCTTGGGCTGGCGTTCTCGGTATTGGAGAGAATTTCTGGCATTTCTCACACTGTCTAACAAAATATTGCGCATCTTTCTGCATATATAGCCACCAGAACCCTTGAGAAATGGCTCGGTGGGCTAGCGATCTTCCACCAGTTTGAGCACCGCAGCCTCCCTCATGGATCTTAGACAAAAATCCTACTACAAGCTTCGGGTGGACACATTTCAGGTATGGTCCCCCAAACGATCGTCGATAAAGCTCATCTTTTGAAGACAACCCAAACCTGACTGCTTTTAGACGTAGCTTGTGGGCTTTCTTCTTATCCTCAGACAAGTCTCCGTTCTTCAGGAAAGCAATGATCGAATCCATCCAACTCGATTCCATTTCACTAGATAGGACTTCGTCCGAGCTTGCTACCAGAATGCTCGGTTCGGGCTGAAATTCAATAATAACAGTCCTTTCTTTCTCCTGATCAATGGCCGAGGCCAGTGATGCTAGGGCGTCAGCATGGGAATTTCTTGTTCTTCCTACGTACTAGATAGAGTATTCTGGAATCTGGCCTAACTTTCTTTCTGCAGTAGCATGATAGGCCATTATTCTCTCATCCTTTGCCATATACTCCCCTATTATCTGATTCACCACCAGTTGTGAATCAGAAAATATTTGGAGCTTACTTACTCCTGCTATCAGGGCCTCGTATTCTGTTTCGTTGTTCGACGCCTGAAAGTTGAGTCTGATGGCCTTTTCTAGTATGCATCCCTCTGGGCTTTCCAATATGATGCCTATGCCTGATCCTTTTTGTTGGACGATCCATCCACAAATAAGCTCCATTTGCCCCCAAATTCTGAATTGCTATCAACCCTAGAATTTTCGCCCGATTTTGAGCTCTGCTTGGGTTGGAATTTGGCGATAAAATCGGTTACTACCTGTCCTTTAATTGCAGTTCTTGGTTCGAACACAATATCAAACTCTCTGAGCTCTACTGCCCATTTAGCAATACTACCAAACAGGTCGGCCTTTTGGAAAAGTGCTTTTAGGGGTTGATCAGTGAGCACCACGATTGGGTGTGCCTGGAAGTAGTGTCGCAGCTTGCTAGCTGAGCTTACTAGGGCTAGCGCGAGCTTTTCCAACGACGTGTACCTTGATTCGGTATCCAGAAGTATTTTGCTGACATAGTACACGGGACTCAAATTTGCTCGGTTGCTTCTCATTAGTGCTCCACTTACCGTGTGCTTGGATACAACCAAATATAAGAATAAGCGCTCCTCAGGAAGTGGTGTCGTTAAAATAGGTGGAGAAGCTAGGTACGCTTTGAAACTAGTAAACGCATCCTCGCACTTCTGACTCCATAACGCTCCCTTCTTTCCTTTGATCGATTGGAAGAAAGGTCTACATTTATCTGAGGCTCGGGATATAAATCTTCCGAGCGCAGCTGCCATTCCAGTTAGTTTTTGCACTTCCTTTACTGTCCGAGGTGATTTTAGTTCTGCAATCGCCTTTACTTGATCGGGATTTACCTCGACTCCCTGGTGGATAACTAAAAACCCAAGAAACTTTCCCGAGCCTACTCCGAACGCACATTTTGAGGCATTCAGCTTCATTTTGTATCTTCAAAGTATGTCAAATGTATTCCTCAAGTCAGAGCAGTGACTGGTGGCCCTTCGACTTTTAACCACCATATAATCAATGTAGACTTCCATGGTGTTGCCCAGCATGTAGGAAAACATCTTTGTCACCAACCTCTGATAGGTCGCTTCTGCATTCTTCAACTCGAAGGGCATTACCTTGTAACAGTATGTCCCCTCATGTGTTATAAAAACAGTCTTTTCTTGATTTTTTTCGGCAAGAGAGATCTGATGATGTCCCCTATACGCATCTAAGAAGCTCATCCGCTCGTGACCGGCGGTTGTGTCAACCAACTGATCTATCTTTGGTAAAGGAAAACTATCTTTTGGACAAGCTTTGTTGAGGTCGGTAAAGTCAACACAAACTCTCCACTTCCCATTTTTCTTCTAGACGACTACGGTATTTGATTGCCAAGTCGGGTATTGAACCTCGCTGATGGTCTGTGACTCCAACAACCGTGCCACCTCTTCCTTTACCGCTTCTTGATGTTGTGATGCCGATCTCCTAAGTTTCTGTTTGACTGGCTTAAAGCTGGGTTAACGTTCAATTGGTGACATGCCACCTCGGGCAGGATGTCGGGCATTTCATATGTTGTCCATGAGAAGACGTCGGCGTATTCCCTCAATAGTGAGACAAGTTCATTACGCTACTGGGGGCTCAGAGAGGCACCCAAAAAGAAAATACTTGTCATCATCCTTGTCTAAAGGTACTTTAGAAAAGTTCTCTATTGTTCGGCTGGTTATCTCATGTTTCGTGCCTAAAGGTACTTTAGGTTCTCCCTCAATAGTTCGGTCAATCGTATCAACCGACCTATCGAGGTTTAGTTACTATTTCGTCATTTCGACTGCCGAACTCCTCTCTCTACCTTCCCTACCATCCCTTACTTTGACCGAGGCCAGTAAGCAAGTTCTGGAACTGACTTGGTCTGCTCGAATGTTCACTACTCCTTCTGTCAAGTGAAATCTGAGCATTTGGTGGTATGTTGATGGTACTGCCTTCATTTCGTGTAACCCGGTTCGACCCATAATGGCATTGTATGCCGAGGCCGTGTCCACTACTAAAAACTTGGTCATGACCCCAACAGGGCCAATATTCACCAGAAGCGTGATTCTTCCCTTTGGGAGAACCGTTTTTCCACTGAAGCCAACCAGCGGGGTATTAGCTGGCTTGAGATTTTCTTGTTTTAGTCCGAGCTTCAGGAAGAGGTCCATATACATGATCTCAGAGGAGCTTCCTAGATCAATCAATATTATTTTCACATTATAGTTTGCGATTCGGAGTGTAACCACTAGAACATCATTGTGCGGCTGGTGTATCCCGATCAAATCCTATTCGGAGAAACAGATTGTCTCGGCTGCATCTTCCAACTTCATCCTCTTGCTCCTGACTTCGGGGGACAATCGCAGCTGATAAACTTCTCTCTCTTTGGCCACTCTCTGGATATACGCCCTAGCAGCATTATTTGTTGTCATTTGGGGATTTGTTGCAGCGTGGATCACGTCGATCACCCCCGTTGCAGTGGTTTGGTCAGCTTGAGGTTCAGCCCTTCCACCATTAGCTCAATCACCACCATTCTCTATGTACTGAGCAAGGTGCCCTGTCTGGACCAACTCTTCCAAATGTTGCTTCAACAACCAGCAATTCTCAGTCATATGCCCCACATCTCGATGATATGAACATCTAAAATTAGGATTCCTTTTTTGCAGGGTCTCCAATAAGCTTGTTAGGCCACTTGAAATATGGCTTCCCCTTAATCTGAGTCAATATTTTATATATTGGCTCTTTGAATACTGTGTTTACTCCCATAAATGGGGATTTCGAGGGGAATCCTTCTTTTTCTCTCTTTCTCCCAACATCTCTATTCGGTTCAACCTACTTATCTCGGCCGAACTGCTTTCTACCTGCCTACTCCCTCCCCACGTCTCTGGATAAATCGTCATCGACTTTGGCGTACTTCTCGATTCTTGCCATTAGCTCCTCCATGTCCACGACAGGTCTTTTGGTAAGGGATTGATACAAGGGGTTTTCTTTTGGCATTCCTATCTTGAAGGAAGCCACATCAATCTCTGGGTTACAAGTCTCAATTTCGTTCATCGTTTCCCAGTAACGGTGAGCGTATTCTCTCAAAGTTTCGTTGTTTCTCTTCTTCAGTGTTAGCAGCGCCCCGACACCTTTGGGTTGTCTGTTGCTCGTGATGAACCGAGTTATGAATTGCTCGGCAAGCTGTGCCCATCCATCTACCGAACCTTTCGGTAGACTGTCGAACCATTTCATGGCTGACTCCCCGAGGCTGCTAGGAAAAATGGTGCAGAGCAACGGCTCGTTCCTCCGATGAATGATCATAAGTTGTCGGTAATGTCGGATGTGGGAGGCTGGATCTGTTTTTCCATCATATAATTTAAATTTTGGGACTGTTAATTTGCTTGGGATCCGACCTTTCTCAATCCATTTGGTAAAGGGGGGAGGACTCTGTGCCGTCTCTGTATTCCCCTGTGGCTCTTCGGGCTAGGTTCCTAGCTAATTTTTGCTCTGGTCTTCTTAGTCTGTTATTGAGCTCCTTAGTTAGAAATTGCTTCCAGGAGTCCGCGTCCCGACCCCGATGTTTTTTCTGCTTATATTCCTCTTCCTCATCGTTATCCCTTTTATTACGTTTCTTCTCGGGACTCTCCTGTCGATTTTCCCTGCTTCGTCTCTCTCTCTTAGTCATTTCCTTCAATCTAGCTTTCAATTCTTCGTTTTCTTTCATCAAATCTATTTTCCTAGCATAGGATTTCTTGAACAATTTGTCATGCGCGTCGAGTCGGTCTTGCAGGGACTTAACCAACTTTGCCAGAGAATGGTTCTCCCCCTCGGTACGGAGGGATTCGCCCTGTTCGGCATCCTGTTGACTCTGATGCTTATATGGCTTGAAACTTGCTGAGGACAACTCTTCATCCTCTCGTGGCATGGCTGGGCTTTTTATCATATCCATCCTAATGTCATTATCGGATGGAAGTGAGACCCTGTAGTTTGGATCGGAATCATCCAAGGCCAAACTACCTACAGGTGAGCCGATGGCACTTTTTAGTCTTGACATTGACTTTTTGTTACGCTTGATGAAAATCTTCCCACAGACGGCGCCAAAATGTTAGAGATAAAAATAGATGTACCTCCTGAAAGAATGAAGGATTGATATTTCTAGAAAAAATGAGCTCTGAACTTGATCTCCCAATCTTTCCTTCCTGCAAAACGAACAAACTGCCCAAAATCGAAGTGCTTTGATCGAAGGCACTCTGATGCTTAAGTCAGTAATAGAACTGAGTGATTTGCAAGAGGACAATGAGAGTTCAGCGTACCTTACACCTTGGCTCCTTATGCTTTTTATAGAACTTTGCTTAGTTAGGGTTTCCATGATTTCTGATTCAAGGTGGTACACCTTTTTTCAATCAGGTGATTCTGTTCAGGAAGTTACTGAGATCTCTCCAGCAATTCCTTCTGCCGAGTCTATGATCATGCCCATTCGTTCAACCGGATTGCCAGAATTATAGGCATTTTTTTAGCAGCACATTTACTATTTTAACAGCTCCGTCATGACGAGGACCGACCTCTTCCCTTTCTTCCCGAGCTCTTTGAACAGCTCAGCTGGTAGCTGATGATTGATTTGTGATACATTTCTCACGTGACTGGTCTTGTCACTCTCACGTGAAATCATTAAATGTTATTACACGTGGCGTAAAGGGAGCAGCCCCCTTCAGATACAATAATTACCCTCAAACAACATATACAATAATTTTACCAAACAACAGATACAGTTAAAAAGAAATGTTGAAGCAAACCAGAACCACTATCATTTTACTTAACAAAAATGGCACATACAAACAATAAAAAGCTCAACCCACACCTCAACCATCATACCAAAGAACAGATACAATAATTACCCTCAAATAAGTTCAATTCAAAACCAAACACAATCATTCAATTACCACTATAACTATCCAAAAAGCACAACACTTAAAAACCAAATTAATTCCAAATTATATCAATACATATCAATTTCATCTGACAAATAGGTGATGTTTCACTACCAGTGGAAAAACTCACCTAATTAATAGCCTCTCAGAGATAACCCAACACAAAGATCAACAAGACTATGTATATTGTCCCCATAAGTGATGGTTAGGGAAATCTTAACATAACATGATACTATTAATCCAGAATGAATAAGCACAAAATTCGTAATCAACGTGTGGTTTCGATTTAAATCAAATTGAAATGAAAAACATATCTGAAGTGACAAGAAGAGACAGAAGTCAGAGAGGTGAGACAGAGAGAATGTGTGTGTATGTATGATTTGTGCGGTTGTGTGTATGTGCAACGAAGATAGAGAGGTGAGACAGAGAGAGTGTTGGGTGCATGTCTGTGTGTGTCCGACTATGTTCGTGCATGGAGAGAGAGGTGAGAGAGAATTTAACTGGACGAGGTCAGTGATTTTGTGTTGGTCGGTCGTTGGTTGTTCCATGGAAGAAAAGAGGGAGAGATAAGAAAGAAGAGATGTCGACGGGGAGCATTGTGACTAAATCTTCAAGTCTGAACTCGAAATCTCACGTCGTTGCTAGAAACCTTTGGATTTGAGAGGGGCGGTGAGATGGGGGTGGGGGTTGGTTGAGGTGGTGGTGGCTAGTGCTTCGCTTTGGAAGTCGTAAAACCAAGTATAAGTGTCCAACAAATATTACTTTCTTGGTAGAGTCCAATGTCGAATCACAGGGAGATGGATATTTTAGAGTGAAAAAAAATTAATAAAAGAAAATATATTCTATGTTTGAGAGAGTGATTTGGTAATTGGAATTTAATACTAAAAAACTAAAATAATGTGGAGAAATACTAAGGCAATGAGTACTAATTTTATAACACTTGGGTAGTAAATTAATCTTAGTTTTCAATCTTAATTGAGAATCAACTAGGGAGTGAACTCAATTGGAAGATTTGACTAGGGGTGTTCGTATTTCCGATTAGTCGCAATTTCCTACCCTACCCGACCCTATTGAATGGCTAGCCGATTAAATCAGGTAGGAATACGGAAGAGTTATTGGTCTTCCGATTAAATCGGGTAGGAATGCAGAATACTCATTAATTCCCGTATTCTTACCCTACCATACCCGTATTATATATATATATATATAAACTAAAAATCCAAATTCCCTAACCCTATAGTCTGAGCTCTTCAGTCTTCATTGCCTCTATTGCCTACATCGCCTTCAGCGCCTCTGGCCTTCATCGCCTCTCTAGCCTCGCCAGTTGCCTCTCTCACCTCTTCAGTCTTCATCGCTCA
The DNA here is from genome assembly GCA_951799425.1 of Ilex aquifolium. Classification (NCBI taxonomy): domain Eukaryota; kingdom Viridiplantae; phylum Streptophyta; class Magnoliopsida; order Aquifoliales; family Aquifoliaceae; genus Ilex; species Ilex aquifolium. The sequence continues at coordinate 19,563,758 of OX637403.1, forward strand.
GTCGCTCCTCTCGCCTCTATAGCCTATATCGCCTTCATCACCTCCAGCACCTCAGGCCTTCGTCGCCTCACCAGCCTTGCCTGTCGCCTCTCCCAGGTAATCTCTCTCTGTCTCTGTCTCTTTCTCTCTCTGTCTCTATCTCAATTAACTGTTTGGGCGTGATTTAGCTGTTTGGGCGCGATTTGGAGATAAGGGTCGGCATGAGAAGGGTGAAAAATAGAGGGATTAAACTTGTTGTTTTTTGTGTTTTTCCTTCAGGATTAAACTTGATGTTTGTAACTTTGGTAAACTGGTTTTGTAGTTTAATAATTTTTTCATGATTTCTAATTTGGAAAACTGGTCTTCTTTCATGATTTCTGATTTGGTAAACTGGTCTTCTTTCATGATTTCTTTAAGAATTTGTTACATCTTGTTTTTCCATTTTCAGTCACCTATATTTCTTCTTAAATTACATAACTGTGTGTTTACTTTGTATTGAATGTCTCATTAAATTACATACCTGTGTGTGTGCATTGGGCTGGCTGTTACTTCAGTTTGATGCTCAAAGTTGCTGAATAGTTTGTTGTTTTCTGTTTGCTGAACAATTTAGAAGCTAACTCACATGACTCTGTTTGCTGATTGTTGTTGTAATTGTTGTAGGTTTTAGTGTTATTGGTTTATTGTGTTATTAAATTGGTGCATGTTATTTAATTGAATTATTAAAGTGATTCAAAAATTAATAACTACAAAAGTATTCACTCGATTTCCTACCCGACTTCCTACCTGATTAATTTGGACAGAAATCGGGTAGGAATACCACACTTGATCGGGTAGGGTAGGCCAAGAAAAAATTATTTCGTAAAGTATCGGGTAGGAAAACGGAAGACCATATTTCCTACCCGTAGCGTAGGGTGAACACCCCTAGAGTTGACAATAATTATTTAGGAAATTCTCTTAAGGTATAATCAATAAGTTAATTTAAATGAATCCAAATATTCAGTTGTTAATTACAAGCATTTAGCATACCCAGAGTCAATGATAAATCAAGCAATTAACCAATCAAATATCCCAACTCACATAAATCAACAAATCAACTAATTAGATGTAAACATCAATAATTCAACCCAAGCATGTACATCTAGTTATTTGACTCATAGGGAATCTCAAGTTTCTATCACATTTAGCATAGTAATTCAAGAGATTATATAGATAGAACGTTTTACTAAAATAAGATGAATTAAAAAATTAAAGAAAACATTAATTAAAGCACATAGAATTAAACAAAAGTTAATCAAGAAAATAATAAAAATGCTTCCAGATCTACAAAAGTTTCAAATTCTCCCCAGAAAGTACAAAGTATTTTTGCAAATCGGGGAAGATAACCCTAAGCTTATGTCATTGAGCTTCTCTAATTGGATGGGAGTAAGGACATGCATCCGGAGGTGGACTTAATGATGTCCGGATGCGATTCTCAGATCTTCACACGTCTGGACGTGACTATTATGGAGTCCGAACGTGAGAAGCTAAGAGTCTTGCATTTTTTTTTTGTCTAATGTAGAACCTCACATCCGGACTTGGACATATCACGTCCAGACGTGGTCTTCAGAGCTCCAATCTTCAATGTTCTCCTTTCCTTTGTATCATCCACTCCCATATTTGCTTTTTTGCTTTCTTATCTTTCCATTTTACCTGAAAAATAGACAAACACCAATTCAATCATGATGAAATCAAATATAGCATTAATCTCATACAATTAAGTCCAAGCTCATGATAATTAGCCCACAAATAATAAGATAAATATATAATATTCAAGACTAATTAGCTATGCAGCGGCTGGGTAGATGGGGTAGAGATAAGATGTGAAGAATGAATTGGCCGATTGAGAGAGACAGAGAAGAGATGTCTGGAGAAAAAAGGGTATGGGGTTTAATTTCTAGGGGTTTCAAAACTTCTAGGGATATGAATTTAAGTTTTTGCTTTGGCTTAATGCCAAAGCAAATATTCTTATTTATTACTTCAGCATAACTTGCCAAAGCAAATACTCTTATTTTTGCTTCAGTGTATTACGCCAACGCAAAAAATAGAGTATTTGCTTCGGTATTCAGTCAAAGCAAAAAAATTTTGAAGTCAAATTTTTTTGCTTCAACCTAATGCCGATGCAAATATACCATTTTTTGCTTCGGCATTAGGCCGAAGTAAATAACTCTGAAGCAATAGGCCATTTTTCTTGTAGTGTAAAAAATAAGCAACACTTCGCTCTGCACTCTTGAGAGATGACTTTAGGCCATGTGTGGAATTAATTTGAGCTTTAAGCCTATTCTTTCTTCTCATTATCCTTAGAAGCCTTGTTTGAGCGAAAATAAAATATCTTCCTTTATCACAAACAATAACCAATCCAAGCATAAAAGATTTATATCTTACCTTGGTTATCTTGAGAATTTTTATGTACTTGTTATTATGTAGAAAAATTGTTGGCAGATGCTCAACTAGAAAGAAAGAAAAAAAGAAAATTGTGTGGAATTGCAAAAACATTGGGAAAAACCAAAGGTTGGAAAAAAAAAAGGAAGAAGAGAAATGAAAGATGTGATATTACTAAAACTTATCAAAAAGGAGAAGTCAAGTGTTTCAAACAATGATGACATCGTTGGGATAACTTCTTTTGAATTCTTATAACCCTTCATTTTTTTAACTTTTAGCCAAAGTCACATTACAACCCGAGAAAAGTCCTATTTGATCTTGGGGAATGTGGCGACTGTACATGCCTAAATGAAATAAGAGATACACCAATTGGGTTACTTTTATTGCTTTTAACATTCTTTCATGAGATTATGTCAAGGTCGTTTCATTTAAATGATGTTCTTTATTTCAAAGATATATTTTAGTTATATTTTGCTTTGACTATTTGATTTCTTCACTCACATATAACTTATGAGTGAAACAGTCACTATAATAAGAGATTTTCTATTCTGGGCATGAAACCTTGGTGAAATTTGCATCAAAACCAACATTGGATAACTAATAAAGATGTGAATGTTGTTTGATAAATTTCTTAAAATTCATAATCATCTCACACACATTCGAGTTCTGATGCTAATATTTGTGTGAATACTCTTACATAGCATTTAAATCTATAGCATGACTTTATGTGAACTAATTTGAGTGGATATAGTATATCTTAAATTTCATTTTAATTAGGGAGTAATAATAAGTTCCAAATAGAGTAAAGGAAGTTTGTAGGCATCTTCTCTAAAAACCTTAATGAGACAAAACTCGTCCACTAGGAGTAACTTAGGAGTTTATCAACTTATTACATATGCTAAATGCAATCGTGAATGCCTACGAAAGTGATTTTGTAATTAAAATTTATTTGTTTTTTGTGTTTGCTAGGGACTAATAAAGCTCAAGTTGGGGAAGGGGGGAGGTGTTGAGTACACATTTTTGTATTATTTTATGTCTTAAACCAACCATCTTAACTTTGCTTATTAATTTTATATTTTATTTTAGTTGAGTTTATGTTTTATAAGTAAATTGTGTGTTTGAAGGTAAATAGGTGTAAGAAGGCATACTTTAAACTCATTTGGATGCATTGTGAAGCTTCGAGAAGTCGCATAGATAAGCGAACATTGATGAACCAGGACCATCGCGACAAAAAGGCAGAAAATAGCCTTTGTTCCAGTTCTACAGACTAGAAAATAGGGTTGTCCCCAGTTCATCACTAAACATAATGGTCTTATAGCGGTTCATCATTCCTTTGTCGTTCATCAAGGTTCTGTCCAAACATAAGGGTCTTTCTACCAATTCTTCCTCATTTATATTTGTTCATCGGCTAACAGAGAGCTCTTGTGCTGGTTCATACTTACTTTGTACCGGTACAGGTGAAAAAAATGAGAAAACAGGATTTATTTGAAAATTTCAATTGGCCAAATCTTAAGAGGATCTTGGAGAGGATGGGGTATCTCTCTCCTTCTGTTCTCTCTTCTAAAATCGAAAAAATCAGAGGATTTATATATATCTTGCTGGGACATTCTATAGGAAGACAGTTATTTAGTGTTTTTCTTCTAGGGCATATCTTCTGGAGCGTAGCCTCTCTTCACTGTTTCTTCTCCAGCAAAGTATAGAGTATTTTTCATCTTTCATTTGTTTTCTTCGTTAGCCTAATTACAGAGTACTTTCAATTTTTTATTTTTGCAATAATCTTTAGTTCTTGTTTTAGATATGGAAAATCCCACTTTGCACCCTAAAAGATATCAACATTTCCAATTTGTACCCCCAAAAGTTTGATTTTTTCACATTGCACCCTGAATCATGCAAATTTATTACAATGTGGTCCATCAATAAAGGACCACTTAAAATCCCATCTGTTTTCAGCGCACATGAGCAACACACAAAATATAGAGGGGCATTAGTATAAAAACAACAAAGAAAGAGATCTGGTAATGGACATGGAGGGCGATTGAACAAATCAAACGACACTAGTTAGGGCAAAGAAATTCTAGAATGAAATTAGGGCTTTATCCCATCCACGATTTGGGCTGCTCATCACCATAACCTATATAAGTTTGAAGACAAAAATTAAAATAATTAAACTAACTGTGAAACATAAATTAGAAAAAAATAATCTAAAAATATCAAAAATATTGAAATCAAATTTCTAAACAAGCTTGAATCAAACAATTAATTTCTAAACCCTAATGGAATCAAAAAAAAATTATGATGGATAATTTACACCCGAAATGGAGCCCAATAAAAAAATTTCGGAATCGTAATGGAATCAAAAAAATAAAAAATGATGTGTCTAACCGCGCGATTAGCATAGGTCAAAAACCTCATCCCAAGATTTGAATATGTCCATGATGTCTTCATTTGACCAAGCCTACCACAGTAGCAAATTCCCTAAATTTCCCCCCTTTTCTCTCTTTCCATTTTCCTCTGTTTCTTCTTGTTTACCGTCTGGTTCAATATGAAGGAAACAAGCCTATAATCACGTTTCTTGCACCAAAATTTGTTGTTTTTACACTAATGCCTCTCCATATTCCGTGTGCTACTCATGTGAGCTAAAAACATACGAGATTTTAAGTGGTCGTTTGTTGATGGACCACATTACAACAAATTTGCATGATTCATGGTGCAATGTGGGAAAATTAAACTTTCGGGGTATAAATTGGAAATTTTGGCATCTTTTAGTGTGCAAAGTGGGATTTGCCCTTTTAGATACAAAGTATTGGATTTAATTCTGTTTTCAATATAATTTTGTTTTCTCTTCAATTGATATATCTTTTATACTTGCTTTCAATTCAACACGTGATATGCCGGAGTAGTTTAATTCTGGCATAATCGGAGGAAGGATTCTCATCTGTGAGTGTGTGATTTTGACCTTAAAGTGGTATTAATGTATTTTGTTGATTGGAGTAATTAATTTTGAACAAATGGGTGATTTGTAAACATCCTTGATTAACCGATGATAATTGAATTTGACACAAATAATACTTGGAGTCCCTGCAATCGACGTGATACCATTTTTTTGATTAATTAGTTTTATCATCAAAACACATATTTTCTAAAATCTAATTTTTATTGGATAATCACCATCTAAGTGAGTTTGATTACGATATTGGATGAGTTATAAATTGAGTCGAAATTCCTATTTACGGTGATATGAAATTTGAAGATTAGCTGGTTTATTTTAATATTCTTTTTAGAATTTATTAATCATCACCATCTTTGAAAATTAAAAGATTTTTACTTTTTTATATCATATCATATCATCATTTGAATTTGTCTTTATTTCCCTGTGGAGACGACCTCGGTATTTTCAAAGTTATTATACGATTAATTTTCCTACGCTTGAGAAGCATTTTCAGAACAACCACATTATAGGACAAGCAACTGAGAATGGGCAAGAATTTGCTATGAATTCATTATTTTCTGCTCAAATTATTGTTCTTCATCACAGTTGTGTTGATACTCCTCAGCAAAATGGAGTAGTTGAGAGAAAACAACATCTCCTAAAAGTAGCTAAAACTCTTATATTCCAAGCTAATCTTCCTCTTTCTTTCTATAGAGAATGTGTTTTGACAGCAACTTACTTAATCAATTGTATTCCTTCACCTCTTCTTGGTGGCAAATCTCCTTATGAGCTTTTGTTTAATTGTAAACCACATTACTCACACTTAAGAGTATTTGATTGTCTATGTTATGCTTCTACTCTTTCTTATAAAAGAACCAAATTTGATCCCAATGCTAGACAATGTCTGTTCATTGGGTATCATGCAACTGCAAAAGCTTACAAATTATATGATTTACAAACACATTTTTTTTTCTTCTCTAGAGATGTCATTTTTCTTGAGCATTTTTTTTCATTTAGTAATAGTTCTTCTCAACCTTCTTCTCCTTTTTCTTATGAGGAATCTATAGTTCTGCCCGCACCTTTAGTTCAGATACTTCTGATCAATATATCCCATCCAATGTCTCATCTTTCATACCGTCATCTTCAACCTCTTCTTCTGACAATTCCAATGGTTAATCTTCTCATCCCTCTATCACTGATTTTACTAGGTATTCCACTAGAATGAGGAAAACCAAAGGTTAATTGCAGGCCTATCATTGTCAGCTCATTACTTCTCAATCATCCCTTTTATATTCTGTGGTTACAACTCACAAGCCATCAGGTACAGTTCATAGTATCTCTAGTTTTATGTCTTATAATAACTTTCTCCCTCACATAGAATTTAAAGCCTTGCTATATCTTCAAATTACAAATCAATTTTTTTTCCATGAAACTGTTAAGTCTCCTCACTGGTGTGATGCTATGACTGTTTTGATTCAAGCACTACAGATCAATAATACTTGGACTGTTATTACTATAGCTTCTGGAAAGATACCAATTTGCTGCAAGTGGGTGTATAAAATCAAGTATAGGGCTGATGGCATTGCAAGACTTGCTGCCAAACAGTATACTCAACAAGAAGGCTTGGACTACCTTGAGACTTTCTATCTAGTAACCAAATTCACCAGTGTCAAATGTCTCTTAGCTTTGGTTGCAATAAAGGGATGACATTTGTTTTAGTTGGATGTCCATAATGCCTTCTTGCATGGGGATCTAAATGAGGAGGTTTATATGAAACTTCCTCATGATTTTGCACAACAAGGAAGTCCTCAAGTTTTTCATTTAAACAAATCTCTCTATGGGTTAAAACAAGTCTGTTGTTCTAGGAGAGGGAGAAACGAAATGAATCTTCCCTCACAATTATACACGCAGAGCATACAACACTACCTAGAGGGGGTGAATAGTGATTAACCCTAATTAATGCATAATTTAATTAAGTTAATAAGACAATTGTGTTAGTTAAACAAAGTTAAACTAGTCAAAATAAGTCAAATTAGGGTTAGTGTGTGAATTAGGGATAATGCATTAATTATTGTTCTTTTCAGGGTTTTGTGCGTCAAAGCTACAAATTACTGGGGAGCCAATTATCAAAGCTACAAAATATAGGGTGTCAATTATTAAAGCTCAAAACAAAGGGGGATCAAAGTGTAATTCAAAGGGCATCTTCTTGGGGCTTGTAAATGGCATCTTCTTGGGGCTTGTAAAGAGCATCTTTTGGTTGCCTATAAATACCCACCCCTTGGGTCTTGTAAATATCATCTTTTTCTATTGTATCATCTTTTTTGTAAAGAGCACCTTTTGGTAGTGGAAAACCCTCCAAGTAATTATTGTTTTCTTTACTTTCTTGTATCATCTTGCTTTCTTTTACTTTCATTGTTGAGCTTCCTTCTTCCCTTAGAGGAGTGAAACTCTTCCACTTTTCTAGAACTTTATCAAAGTCGTGAAGGGTGGAATGTGATTCACTCATTCTTTGTCGAAGATCGGCTCCCTTGTGTAATTTGTTTTTACCTTGTAATACCTCTACTTGGAGGGATGAGCATCACTTACTTTTCTAGCTTTACCAAAGCAATGAAGAGTGAGTAGTTTCTCATTCACTCTTTAACAAAAGGTGATTGACATGTATAAATTATCCGGAAGTTATATTTGTGCATTTTGTTTATGTTTAGCTCTAATATTCATTTCTTCATAATGTCTTTTCATTACATTGTTGTATTTACCTTAAGCATGAGTAGCTAAATCTTTAAGTTGGCTAATCCAAGGGAGACCTCCTCTTGGGTATGACATTTCAACTCATCTGTTTTCCTCCCCTCGGTGTACGATGGTTCGGTTTAACTGGGTTGAGAGAGGACATGGTGTGAGTCTTTAATATTTCGTAGACTTGTCACAGGTTATGCTTGGATCCTCACTTTCATCTCGTCCCTCGCTTCCCACGAATCAATCGTTCATCTATGCACCATTGGAGGAAGGGTTCGAGTCGACTTGACATTCTCATTGGAGTGAACCCTTTGGATTAGCCAACACTTGTCTTTATTGTATTTTCATTCACAAACTTCAAACACCAAAACTCAAACAAAAGATTTTACACTTTTCTCTTTTGTTCACCAAAATCACCTTCACACACTTGAACTTTCCTTCCCTGAGGAGACGACATTGAAATATTTTTCCAAGTAAAACACGACACTCAAAAGACTCCTTGCGCTTGGGGAGCACTTTTGTTCACCACACACACATTTTGTACATTTCATTCCATTTTCATTACCACCATTCTGTTGCCCTATTTCCGACATCATTCCGAGGGAGAGTGACACTCCCTTCACACATACACCATATACATTGATGGATGATTTTAGGAGGTTAGGAACAAATAGGTTTTTTAATTTTAGCACAATTGATTACCAACTGAAACCTAATATACCACAATTACCTCTTCTCACTTGAATTTTACAATGAATAGTGAGAACCCCTTTAATCACCACAAACCAACAAACCCATGACGATTGCTATTAATTAATTGTTCAATTAATTCGTCAAACAATCAATCTCACGGCGATCCCAAAACCCACACACAAACACATAGTGTCAATTAATCATTCATATAAACACATAGTGTGCATGTGTATAAACAATCACAAGTGTATATGTAAATAAACAATATGAACACAAGTAATTTGTTAACGAGGAAAACCCTAATTGGGAAAAATCGCGAGGAGCCACTCGATATTCACTAAAACCTAATCTACTGCTCACAAAGTCAATCCATAAGTGCTTGAATCTTATACCTCAACCAATACCATGATTAGAAGTTTATTTCTTTCTTAAACACATACGAGAAATTGAAAAGATATCAAAGTTGGAAAAGATTGAAATAAGTAAATTTAGATGCTTAAATATGGTCACTTAAGGAATTCAGGTGGTTAAATGCAGTTAAAGACAAAATTATAGATGGTTTTAGAAAGAAATTAATGGTTTTAGTGATATTTTATGACAAGACAATTAAATATAAGAGTAAATTACACTTTACATCCCCAAACTATTATCTTTGTTTTATTTTGTACTCTCAACTATAAATTTTTTCACATTACACTTTAAAGGATCAATTTTGTTTCATATCACTTCAATAGATGACGACAAACTTGAAAATTTGTCAAAGGAGGGAGGAAAACTCTAAAGAACTTTCCGCCAAGTGCCTAATACCACTTTGTTTTACATCATTTGCTACCAAATGATTAGTGGGGAAAAAAAAAATCGGCCAAAGGAAAAAAATTTGAAGTTTAGGAAGGGCAAAACCTTTTTTTTTTTTTACGGGGAAGGGGGAGGGGGGAGGGGGGAAGAGGGCTTAAACCCTTAACCTCAAGAAGACAAAACTTTCATAAGGTAAGGAGTACCATTGGACAAAAAACCCATTGGTTAGGAAGGGCAAATCTATTGATGGGTATTTTTCTTATTTTTTACTTGCACATGTGCAATACGCAGTTATTTGTTAGCAGTACAGACAACTCACATACACATTTACCGTCAAAAAATTAACCAATATCTCTTGGAGTGATATGAAACAAAATTAATACTTTAGATTGCAATGTGATAAATTTTATAGTTGAAGTTACAAAGTGAAATAAAGGTAATAGTTCAAGGGAGTAAAATATAATTTACCCTAAATGTAATAAAAGAGAAAATTATAAGTAAAGAGTACCATTAAACCAAAAGTCCGTTGGTCCTCTCCTTTAATTAGGCTATTAAGTTGACTCTCTTTGAATTATTTTTTTCCCCAATATGACCACTTGCATATTGATATTTCGTTCCTCCAAATGAATCTCTTTGAATTAAAAATTTATATTCAAAACGTATCCAAAACATCTCGAATTACCAAAATTTAGATATAACAAAAGTGGTCATATTGGATCATGAACTCGAGCATCGTTTAATGGAGTGAGATTTTTTTTTTGGCAAATAATACTTTATCCCTCCTTCCAATTTTTCACACTCAACTATATTAATCGGTAGCAATATCACTCAAGTTATGACGTACGCTGTAATTTCCATCAACCTAAGAGCAACTCCAACTTACTCTCCATTTTTTATTTTTTAGCTAGTTTAGCTAGCCAAACACTAAAAACCATCTTCAACCCCCTCTCTATTCCACTCTCTATTTCTCATTTCACCAAAATAGTTCTATTAATGTAGAGAGTCATTTACCCTCTCTAAATTCTCTCTCTACCTTTTTTTCTTTCTATCTCTCTATATATATTGTAATTTTTTTTAAATTATTGAAAATTAGTGAAAATTGGGTGTAATAATTAGCTAAAATAAAAAACGTGATTAGAGAGAACTTGTAAAAGTGACTAACTAAAAGAGAGAATGAAATATTTAAATATATTTTGACTAGTCATTTTGAAGAGTTGAGTTAAAATTGTTCTAACAATCATGTTACACACGTGATACGATGATACCATACAAAATTATTAATTTGGGATTAAATTTTTGCGCCATCTCAACATGTGGACATAGCATATGAAACAGGAAAAAAAAAAAGAGTAATCTTTCTATCTCCTTCCCTCTCTCTCTCTCTCTCTCTATATATATATATATAATATATATATATATATCAATTACACAGTAGCCAACCATGATACAACTACTTCCTCCCCTCCTGCATACCAGCTGTTGTGTTCTTCAATATCTGCAGCGTAAATAAACTTAACTATGAGTAATATGAGTAATGTTTGAAAAGTTACATGTTGAAAACAGAAGTTCAATTACTGTGAGTATAATAAAATTGAAACACTACTAAGTGTTCAAGTCTTCTACCGATTGATATTAATGCTCAACAAGTTAATAATATACAACAATCGAGATATTCTAAGGAACAAACTTCTTTTCCCGTCCATAACTCACATTTCGATTATCTTTTACCTAGTAATCAATATTCTCGTTTTGAAAAGAAAAAATGTTCCCTAACCCCACAGAGAGACAGGGCCGCCCCAACCTATAGGCCACTAAAGCCATTGTATAGGGCCCCAAAATAAAATTTTATATAATAGTATGCAATCTAGATGTTAGAATATAATTTAAATACTCAATACATTTTAACAATTGAATTAACAGGGAGTGCTAACTTTAAATAAAATACATTATTTATCCAATGTATTTAGTCCTCAAATCAAGTACAAGTAGTATTATCGTAAAATTTTTAAAACCTCTTTCAAAAAAAATTAGGGCCCAAGAGATCAACCTAATTTTCTTATCTCACCCGATGTTTATATTATATGTATTATCATTTTGCAGTCTTATTATTAAAATTAGTTGTCTATCGTATAATAGGTATGAATAATGATTTTATATTTCTATAACTTAAATTTAAGGCTATTTTTTGATCAATTTGTTAATAATGAATAAAACAACTATAAAATAGAATGAGTAAAAATAATGCACTATTTGAAACTAATCAACCATAGTTATCTTATTAGTTAAACTAATTTTCAATTATGTTTTTCTTTTATCTTCAACAAATAGCATGTATCATTTGCATTTGATCTCCGAATTTGACTACGGTTAACACAATTTTTATTTGCAAAATTTAAATTTAAATTAGTATGTTGTATCTCAAAAAAAAAAAAAAAGACAACAAATAATTTTTAAATAAACATATTTTAATATTTTGATAACTATTTAATACTAATTGGATAAATATTACCAGGGCCCCACATAACATTTTTGCCTAGAGCCCCTAGTTGGGTTGGGCCGCCCCTACACAGAGAAGATTAGTCGAAGTGTGCGTCGTCCAGACAACACTGACCATAATACCAAGAAAAAAAAGATATTGTAGTGTATTAAAAAAGAATATAAATTGTGGCATACACCATAGTTCTGGGAATTTCGACTTTCCACCACTATTTCTTTTTTGATTTCTACGAAAATTGAAATGTTTAGGTTGAATGAAATAGAATATGTGTTCCTTGAAGACTATTGACATAAAATAATGTCTTGGTCATTTTGGTGCATTTTCATAAGCTAATATACAAACAATGCCTTCTCCTAATGAGCATTATTATTTAGATTATGATTATCTTTGCTGCTCAATAGATTCCCAAGAGAGACGTATGATATTTTGGTTATTTGACCTATAAATAGTACACAAAAAGAGTATTATTTGCAGACAACTCATGGTTCATGTTCATTTGCCTAACAACTACCAGCTCGATATTTATAGCTACAGAACAAATATCAATGAGGATTTGTGGGCCTACCACCAAACACCATAGTAATGATATATGCTCATGAGTCATGACATTACCTCCTCTTGATAGAGAATGACAAGACCATATATCATGGCCATACCCACTCACCACCACGACAGGACATGGCCATAGCTCTCATCCCTCAAACCCAATGATTCATTCAAAAGTCTTTATTTCATCCTCCAAAATCTTATTTGTCACACACCTCATAACACATATTATTACTTGTAGAAATAAAATTCATAACAAAGTTGTTCATGTGCAAATTCTTTTACAGGAATAAAAAGAAGGGTTAATTGCAATCTGCATCCCAAAAGATCTTTCGAATTTTAATTTGTACCCTTAAAAATATAAATATGTATTAATATGCACCTAAAACTACCTAGACTCTCCAATGTTTGTCACTTAATCATTGGACTCCCTCATATTTAGAATATTACATCTACACCCCATGATATTTGTGCGCTTATAATACATAACCCCCTGTCATCAATATTCGTCAATATTACCGTTAAAAAACATGATATTATCCTAATAAATAACTAAAATTTTCATACTAACCTTTATTTTGTGGGCCCGTTGTATTCTAAAAGTCAAAATCAAACTTACACTTTGAATGTTCAAGAGTATTGATATTATATAATATTCTTTATATCCAATGCAATACATACATCACTTGAACAAAATTATTTAAATGTCCAATTGGAGGAATATTTTTAATCATATTTAAATTCTCAGGGGGTGTAAGTATAATATTTCAAATGTGACGGAGTCCAAATGATTAAGTGATAAATATGAGGGGGTTTAGGTGTAATTTATCCATTTAATTTTAAACAACAAAATGAACAGCTGTTAGTTTCAAGTGCATATTGATATAAATTTATATCTTTGAAGGTACAAATTAAGATTTTTGATCTTTGAGGGTACAAATTAAAATTGGAAAAATCTTTCAAAGTGCAATTTGTGATTACCCTTAAAAAGAATAACTAAGTGCAAAGAGACTCTTGACGTAGACCGATCTAGAGAGGTTGAAAGACACACTTGATGGGTTTATGACGTCAAGGCCACAATAGACCATTCATTGTTATGCTCAGATTCCTCCAAAAAATTGTAAACAGAAAATAACCTAAAAGCAAGATGCCCATGGAGGGGCCGGGGCTTCCCACATCGGGGAAGTCTTGGGGTGTGTGTGTGTATATATGGGCTCAAGACACTTCTCCTTTATAAGGAGTTGTGTTGTGATTCCTCCTAAGTTTGATGAAACCCATGATCATAGGTTTAATCTTCGGATTAACTACGGACCGGATTTGAAAACCCGAAATTGAATTTTCCAAATAAATATGGAATTTGGGAAAACTTAGGACTATTTTTTTCCAAACTCATCTTGCCAAACCCCCCCCCCCCCCTAAGTCTTCACATTAGATTCTCAAATTAATTAAATTCGAGTAGTGTTCTTCCACTAAACTATTGTTTCAAAGGCATGGATAACAATAATAGGTAGAGAATGACATTTACGACATAAAAAATTCTCAAATGCATTTATACACCCAAAATACCCTTGTAAAAAAGTAGACACCTAATGTGGTTAAGCAAAATTATTCCCCAAATGGGGTGGTTTTGAAACTATTTTTCAAACCCAAGTTATTTATAAAAATGTTAGTTGGGTTGACGTTTCTATTTAAAAAACGTCAGCCCAATTGAGATGTTCTAAAATCCCAAAATGTTGTTTAAAAACTGACGCTTTCTGTGTGATTGTAATTTTGGTCATGCTCTTTCAACACATTATTCATTTAAATGCGTTAATCAAATTGATTTTTTTCATTAAAAGTGTCCGGTAAACTAATGTTTTTAAAAACTGTCTAAGTTTGAGAAATAAGTTAAAAATTACAATTGTTTGAGAATAATTTTCCCAATATGCATTGGAATGGTAAAATCTCCCTAAAATGACATTTGAAAAAACATTTGTTACATACTGATGATGATATGATGATATGATGATGGTCAGAGAAGAAATAATGTCATGTCATAATAGTGATAGTGATGTGCATGAGTTAAATAAAAGCATAGGAGAGGGTCGACAATACATACATGTCTAAGCATCTGGTTTTCATTTTGGAAGGTGGACAGCCTCTCTTCAAGCTCTGAGTTCTTCGTTTCCAAGTCTTTAACCCTCGCCTCCAACTCCATCAAATACGCCTTCTTCCTCTCCCTTGCTTGTTGTGCTGAAACTCTGTTCCTCAATAACCTTTTCACACGTTGTATGCCAGGATAACACAAAAATTACCAAAATGCTACTAACCAAATTTCACACAGGTATGTGTGTGCCAATAACCCATATCAAAATTTAGTTAACTCATTCGCAATTTTTTTGTAATCGGGTATAATTAAATTCGTATTTGATTGAGTTCTATAAGTCGTGTTTAGTGGGTTCATACCATCTAGACGAATCAAGTTTATCCATTTACCACCAAACTGGCAAACTAACTAGAACCGTATTCAAATCTATTAAACTCAATTCAAATTCGTTAATTTGATATTGATTTCGTATTGACGTTACAAATTGTGCCTAGACAAAAATTGCCTATATCCACTACTCCACCTTTATCATGCCATGTTGGTGGTCCCCACCAAGTGAACAAAATTGACGTGGCATGATCTGGTAGGTCAGTCCGTACTGCAGGTAAATTACCTCTTCTTTTATCATTATCTGGTAATTTTCTTTGCTGATTCTTTACCTGGTAATTAAATAAAAGCCAAATTTACCTCTTCAATCGCTTGTTTTCTTTGTCAGCCGGGCTTCTAACTCTCTTCCTTGTACCCTCCGCTGAGGGCTGAACCCGGTCCCGACCGGCCACTGAACCGCCATTTCGGCCTGAAGCTGACGCGCCAGCGGCTTCTCCCCCAATCTCTGGCACTCTTCTGATCTCGTCATCACTCTCCATCCCTACATGAAAGACAACAATATAAAAACATCAATTGGAGCACATCACGAGATCGTTTAGTGGGAATTAACTTTACCGAGAAATTCCAAAATTCCAAGATAGAAAAATCTCAAACTATTCAAAATCAACATGAGAAATTTCTAAATTCTTTGAAAATCAGGTACTATTAAGCATATGAATATAACCATACACGTACACATACAAGTCCATATGAGAATTAATGTTTCTGGACAATTCGATTGATTTGCTCTAGTCTTGAAAGCGAAATGATTAATAGTGGAATTAATATAAACAAATTCAAGTTTTAGAAGAAAACCTGAGCAAAATGAGAGAGAAAAATTACCTTCCTTGATCTCAATTTGAAGAGCGGAGCTGGAAGACCTTTCGCTGCTTGAAGGCATAGAGCTGGTTGCCACGGAATTCGTTGCTTGCTCTTGCATTTCCCTAGTACAAGACACACAGAGAAGAGAGAGAAAGTAGACTGATGAGAGAGATGGAAAGTGGTGAAGATTTCTCTGTCAGAGAAGGAAAAAAAGAGCGGGATATTAAAGTCAAGAGTGGGAGTAAAGAAAGAGTACGAGAGTGGAGAGATTACAACAGCCGTTAGATTGTGTTAAATCCAACGGTTACAAAGTAGTGATCGTGGAAGTGTTATGAGCCACAAGGAGTCTGGTTAATCAAAGGCTGATGGACAGGAATCGTGGATTAATATACACTATGGGATTTACAATTGATCAACGGTGTGGATGAAACTCTATGCTGAATCCAATGAATTTTGCAGTACATGCGCTGGCTCGAAAAGCGTCGATGTTTCTCTATTTTTGGGAAATAAGTGTTATTACCAAAATGCCCAGGTATGTCTTCCTCTTTTTTGTGCATCACCAGGGAGCTTACGCACGGTATTTCTATGTGTAATTCAAAAAGGGGGTTTAGGGAGGTCGGTACCTCCCTAAAAATTTAATTGGATAAAAATATATTTTTTAAAATAATTGGGATAGAAGTATATCTCCGAAAAAAAAGTCATAAAAGTCATTTTACCCCTACTATAAATAGTACATACATAATTGACAACTTTTATATTTCTAATATCTAAATATTATAATGTTAGACTTTCAAGATTTTTTTTGATATTTATGTATCATTTAAATTTTGAAATTTCATATATATATATATATATGTACACACACACGTATATATATATACTAGTTATTGTCTGTGCTTGAAGGCACAGAGTAAAAAAAAAATGGTAAACAATAAACATATTTATATTCATATCCAAAATCAAATAACAAACATAGATGAAAGATAAATGAATTTAAGTATCGGTTGTAGTGGGGGTGAGAGGTGGTGGTGGTAGGAGACGGTGATGGTTGTGATGGGTGGCAATGACCGTGATAGCGGTGGTGGTGGTGGTGGTGGCGGCAGCAGGGGTGGTGGTGGCAGCGACGGTGGTGATGGTGGTGGTGGTGGTGGTGGTGGTGGTGGTGGTGGCGGTGGCGACGGTGGCGGCGGTGGTGGTGGCGACGATGACGACGATGACGACGATGGCTATGGCGGTGATTATGGTGGTGGTGGTGGTGGCGGTGACGGCGGCAGTGGTGGTGGTGGTGGTGGTCAGTGTTATTTAAGGCGTAAAGTGAACCGAAGCGACAAAAGCTCCTAACGCCTAGGCGAGAAGCGAAGCGATACGCTTTATCGAAACGAAGCGAACAGTTAAAAAAATATATATATATTTTAGTTTAATTACTTATAAACATTTAAGTTCTAATTTTATATATACTAAATATTTAAATGCAAGTAAAACCATAAACATTTAAATTAAAACAAACACTAATAATATCTCAAATCTCAATAACAGTCATAGCTTAAACATTTAAATTCAAACAAACACTAATAATATCCCAGATTCTAATATTTAAAAACATGAAACACACAATTCAAGCAACTAAAGAAACCATCTCAAGGACTTAGAAATCAATCCTCATCACTAATGAAACCATCTTCTTCATTATCTTTAGATTCATATCCCTCTTTATCCTCCTCCTCTGCCTCACTGAAATTATGTATTCCTCATTTATGAGTCCAGTGGTCGATCTTGTAAACCTTGGTGTTACCCTAGTAGATGGTGTTGATCTAGTCTGTTGGCTACTTTCCTGAACTCCAGAAGCTCGAGCAACTTCACCTCAAGTCAAAGTATCATCACCAAACACAAGCTCATTATCTTCATCTGTTTCTGCATCCATTCTCCCAATCAACCACTCATTGCTATTATCAATATCCTTCAAAGATATTGCATCAATTGTGTCACGGGAATCATATCGGCGTCTCAAAGCTCTATTATACTTAACAAACACCAAATCATTGAGACGAGATTGAGCTAGTCTATTTCTTTTTTCTTTTTTTGTGTATCTGCAAGAATTTATTAACAATACATTAAAATTTATAATAAGATAAAAAAAAATGTAATTGAAGAGGTTTAAGGATGATACTCACATGCTCAAACACACTCCAATTTCGCTCACAACCGGATGCATTACAAGTAAGGCTTAAAACTTTTTTTGCAAAGCTTTATAAATTTGGAGTTGCAGACCCGTATGCACTCCACCAATCAGCTGTGAATAATGAATAACAATTAATTAACTAACATCTTTAAGCAAATAAGCTTGTGGGATAACATAGATTACCTGGTGCCCTCGTTGTTCTTTGTCTAACCGCCATGGGCAACTTAAAGAGGTTTTCACATTTCATGTAAATACTCAACTCTTGACCAATTTTATCTTGTATCGCAGGATTTGGGACCAACTTTTCTAAACATTTATATAGGTCATTCATAACTTCTTGATCTTTCTCAACGTCTGGATTGGAATAGAAAAACTCTGGGTTCAAAAAATACCCAGCTGCATGCAAAGACCGATGCAATTGAACTTCCCACCTTTGGTCAATGATTTCAAAGATGTGTTTGTACTTCTCTTCATTGCCATTAAAAGAATTAGAAATCGTTCTTTAGCCCGATCCATAGCTTCATAAATATACCCCATGTGAGGCTTCTTCTCACCATCAACCAATCGAAGCACACCAACAAGAGGGCCTGTAAGCTTAAGAGAGTAGACAACATTACTCCAAAATGAAGGCATTAAAATGATTTGTGTTGTCCTTTTACCTTATTGTTCTTTTGCCCATTTTGCTTGTAGTCCATTCCTCTGAAGTGAACATTTTTCTCAAGTTACCTTTTTGTTGGTTGATCCTTGTTAGAGTAAGAAAAGCCGTAGCAAATCTAGTTTTTGCGGGCTTAATCAACTCCTTTGACTGGGTAAATCGTCTCATCATATTTAACAGAGTTGGACGATTATAAATATAACCGTGTAATGCTATTCCTCTCTCAAATGTTCTCTTGAAATTTGGCAACTTGAAGATATCTTCCAACATCAAGTCCAAGCAGTGGGCAGCACATGGCGTCCAATATAGGTTGGGTCGTTTTGCCTCCAAAAACTTTCCTATTAAATAAAGGTTTTTTATCAACTAGTGTGCATAAAAAAATTCAATATAACAAGTAATTATCTTTCTTTTTCAAGAAGCTCATATCTGCTAACACATTTGCTGCCGCACTGTCAGTGACAATTTAGACCACATTAGCTTCACCAATACGCTCTACAAAATTATCAAGCAATTAATACATTTTTTGCCCATCATTTGAGTATGAAGAAGCATCAACGGATTCAAAGAACATGGTCCATTTTGAACAATTGACTAAGAAATTAATCAAGGTTCTTCCTCTCTTGTCAGTCCATCCATCGGCCATTATGGAACATCCATATTTTGCCCAATCATCTTGGTGATCTTTCATCAATGCCTTGATATGCCCTACTTCTTTGTTGAGCAATGAGACCCGAATCTCATGGTAAGAAGGGGGTTTCAAACCAAGACCATACTGTCCAATAGCTTCAAACATTGCTGCAAAACTTTCATAGTTCACAACATTAAAGGGAATTCCCGTGTCATACATCCATCGGGCAAATGCTGTGATTGCTCTTTCTCTCATTTCCTTTCTAAAAAGATCGTTGGCATCAATATTCATTTGTCTCCCCTTGGTCTTTCGATTTTGCACCACAACATTCGGATCAGGGGTGAAGTATACATCCATAGGCCTTTTTTGTTTTGGCTTTTTTTTGGTCTGGATGTGGCTTGTGTAGAACCTTGACTAGAACTAGCCATGGATCTTTTACGATGCGCAACAATCTCTACAATATCATCTTCATCCTCCTTCAAGTCATTAGGCATCTCATCAAAGTCAGGAACCATGTTCATTAGATTCATCTCTTCCCTTTTTTTTAGCCATGTATTTTCTAATCTCCTCCCTAACAGGAGCAGGGCATTTTGGACAAGTAATAACACTCGTAGAGTTCCTCGCAAGGTGTTGCTTGACCCGATAGACACCTCCATTTGACTCTTTTCCACAAAAATTACATTTGAACTTGTTTGGGTTTTGAGGATTTACCAAGTGTGCATATTTTCATGCCGGATCTTTTTTGTTCCCTTCGGATGACGATGTCATTTATTTGTTTATGAATGAGGACACTATCACACTACAATCGAAGGAACAAAACAGTACAAAAAATCAACAAAAACAGCATGCCATGTATTGAATCTATTTTTAAAATATATCAACCAAATGTATTTTTGTTAAAGTATATCAATCAACCACAACTGTTTTTGTAAATCCATTTTTATGTACATTGGTAGGCTTATACACATGTACTGAATCACATTTCAGGACAACAAAACAGAACAACATAACACCAAAACCAGAATCAGGGCACAATCAGGAAGCACAATAAACAGGAGCACAATCAGATAAAAAAAAATGAGCAGAATCAGAATCAGGAAAAAAAAGGAGCAGAATCTGTGCAGCGAGGAAGAAGATTCAGAACCAGAAAAGAGAAGAAAAAAAAGAGGAAACTAACCTGTGCAGAGGAACAACGATCAGCAAGATCAGTGAGGAAGGAGACTCTGTCCAGCCTCCAGCGTCTCCTACAATCAGGAAGCACAATAAATAGAAACACAATCAGATAAAAAAAAAAAGGAATCAGAATCAAGAAAAAATTGAGCAGAATCTGTGCAGCAAGAAGAAGATCCGGAACCAGAAAAAAGAAGAAAAAAAGGAGAAATAGAAGAGAGAGAGAGAAAAAAAAAGGAGACTAACCTGTGCAGCGAGCATCAGGGAGGAAGGAGACTCTGTCCAGCCTCCAGCGTGTCTGTCGATCGTGTAGGAGCAGTGAACCGAAGTGTCGATCGAGTAGGAGCAGCGACAGAGAGTCGATCGTCTCTGTCGATCTAGTCCAGCGATCGTGTCTCTGTCGATCGAGTAGGAGCAGGAGTCCAGCGATCATGTGTAGCAACAACGACCAACGAAGAAATGGGATTAAAATTAGGGTTGGAGATTTGTATTTATGGGATAAGGGAATAATTCGGTGTATCACACATCTTATAATTTATTTTCCAATTGCTCAATCCAACGGTCCAAATTAAAAATAAAACAACTTCGCCTCTAATGACAAAAGCGTTCGCTTTTTCGCCTTGCGCTTAAGTGCCAGGCGAACGCCTTTCTCGCTTCGCACACGTTTGCTTCACCTAGGGTCTTCCAGGTGAGATAGCCTCGCCTCGCCTCGCCTCTCGCCTAGGCGCGCTTTTTAAAACACTAGTGGTGGTGGTGGGGGCGACGGTGGTGGTGGTGGTGGCAGTGGTGGCGACGGAGGCGGCGGCAGTGGTGGTGGTGGTGGCGATGGTGGTGGTGGTGGCGATGGCGATGGCGATGACGGCGACGGTGGTGGTGGTGGTGGCGGGAGTAGTGGTGGTGGTGGCGACGACGACGACGACAGTGATGGTGGTGGCGACGGCGACAGTGGTGGTGGTGGCGGCGGCGACGGTGGCGGTGGCAGTGGCGGTGGTAGCGATGGTGGTGGTAGATGTAGTGGTGGTGGGGGTGGTAGAGGTAGTGGTGGGCGGTTTCAAACACTATTTTTTTTTTTAAAGTACTTATGAGAAATAATTTCTAGAAGTATTTTTAAAAAAGTAATTCTAAACACACCCTTAGAGCCATATTTTTCCTATTAAATTTAGAGTGTTAATATTAGCCGTTAGATTAACTTTAAAATAAAATTTAAAACGATCTCAACCGCAAAAACAAAAATCATTTTGTTTATCTTTTGAGATTTGAATTGTAAGCTATATATATATATGTGTGTGTGTGTGTGTATATATATATAAAATAGTAAGATCAAACAGTAACACGCTCAACAAAAAAATAGTAACATCAAACAGTAACACTCTCAAACAAAATAGTAACATCAAACAGTAACACAATAAACAAAAAAATAGTAACATCACACAGTCAACAAAAAAATAGTAACATCAAACAGTAACACGCTCAACAAAAAAATAGTAACATCAAACAATAATACGCTCAAAAAAAAATAGTAATATCAAATATTAAATTTTTAATTAAGTTTTTTATTGAGTATGTTACTGTTTAATGTTACTATTTTTTTGTTGAGTGTATTACTGTTTGATGTTACTATTTTTTTGTTGAGTGTTTTACTGTTTGATGTTACTATTTTTTTGTTGAACGTGTTACTGTTTAATGTTACTATATACGTGTGTGTGTGTATATATATATGTGTGTGTGTGTGTGTGTGTGTGTGTATACATATACATGTGTGTGTGTGTGTATATATATGTATATATATGAAATTTTAAAATTCAAATGATACACAAATATCAAAAGAAATCTTGAAAGTCTCACATTCTAATATTTAGATATTGAAAATATAAAAGTTGTCAATTAGATATGCACTATTTATGGTATGAGTAATTATGGAATACATTTTAGAAAGAATTTGAAAATGTTTTAAAATATGTACTTATTGACAACTATTTGATGAAAAAGATGACTTAAATGAAGATAAGTTTGGAGGTGGTACTTTAAGCCAAATAAGTTTTAAAAAAGGTACTTACATCCCATTATCTCATTAAAAAAAGATTAATTACAAAATATTTTCTTAAATTATGGGCCTCGTTTCAATCAGGTCCTTCAGGTTTCAATTTCAACAATTTGTCCCTAATATTATAACCACTGTTTCAATTAATTTGTACCATTAATTTCAACTGTTAAAAGATTATGAAAATTAATCACATGATTTACACGTGAACTATTTTTTTAAAGACAAAACTACCCTCATCTTTCATTTTTTTAGATCAAATAAATTTAAAACTATAGAGAGAATTTCCAACCAACCACCCCTGGACTAGAGCCCATCCACAACCAAGGGGATGTTTGATAAAGGGGTATGGGGGGACTTAGGAAGATGGGTTTGGGGAAAATAATCCAAAGGACCCCAAAATCCTATGTTTGAAAGGAAAATTCAATCCTGAGTTTCCAAACCTGGCCCGCAGCTGGCCCAAATATTAAACTCATGATCATGAGTTTCGTCAAACCTAGGGGAGAGGTGGGTTTCAGAAGATGAGTTAAGGGGTTATGGATACAAAAGACAATTGTACCTCTTAACATGAGTATGAATTAGATTAGGGTAAAATAGTCATTTACAAGACAAATAGTTGTTAATAATTATGATATATCTGTGGGTTTTACATGTATATATGTTGCATACCAAACATGGGTATGAATCGAATTTAATGTTCAATCTCATATTTGTAAAGAGGAGTTTGTGTTTGGAAGGGTTTAGGAAAGCCAATCCAAACTCTCCCCAAAGGACCAGCCAAACAAGCCCTAAGTGGTGCCATCAAAACCAGTAACCATCTTCGATAAAGGTTTCTTTGATCAATTCAATCAACCACTCTGTTTTTCAAATTCCAATTTTACCTTCTGATTTTTTCCCATTCAGCCTCAAATTTGGTTTAGGGTACCATTGCATCATCTCCAATTCAATGGTGTTGCTGGAAGAGACGGAGATAGCCATCTTTAGTGGCATCACAACAAGTTGCATATAAAAGAAAGAAAATAATTCAAGACTAATGGCCTGATTGGTTTTGATGAGAAAGTGGGTGGGTGGATGGAAAATGAAAATTTCCTTTGTTTGGTACAGAAGGAAAATTGAGGGTGAAGGGGCACGAAATTTTGGCACATGTCTTAGTATAATGATATACGCGCGTGACAAAGTCAAGTGGGCATCTCGAATGAAAACAGTTTAGAGCAATGCTGGGACCAAGCCGAGGTAATTTAGATCGGCTTAATATTAACATAATTCCTTATGTATGGTCGGTTAATCGGGTCGAGCTTCCTTGAGAGTGTGAAAACAGCTTGTACCAAGCTAAGTAATTGGTTACCTATTATTCAGGGATAAGATTGATGAGTTACTAAAAATATGGTAAACCGCGTCAATATTTTCGAAGAACTAGCTAATTTGATAATGTTGGAGTGATTTTAGGGTAAATGTCCCTGAATCCGGAGTAACAGGGGTGTACCACCTCGCCTTGTGAACAAAGAAATTCGAAAAAGAGGAAGACCAGGGCATCCTATAAAAGAAACTGAAATGACACAGAAAAAAGAAAACTCATAGTTTTTCATGCAGTTCCCTTTGTCTCTATTCTCTACTGAATTTAAGCATCCGAGTGTCTTCGATCTGTCCACTCCGGTCCTAGGCAATTTGCTCGTTTTGCAGGGGGAATTATGCAACACACATATAACTTAACCATAGCCAGATCATATCGTAAGAGATAATCTTTTTACCAATTACAATTGGCGTTGTCTGTGGAAACATCCATAACAAAAAAGCAATGTCAAGACTGAAAAGTACCATCGTATCTCTGGTAAGCCATGATGTTGACTGAGATTTCTATCAAAATTGCAAGGTGTCCTTTTCTTAAGATAGTGATATCCGAGAGGATACATATGAAAGCAAAGACAAGCATTTTGTTGACGATAGATTGTCATTGGCAAGTTTTAAGCCAAATGATGCTAATTAGGACGATCCACAATGGGATGGATCCCTCCGTGCTGAAAGGGACAATATCGCTCTTGTAAAATTAAAAGTTGCAACCCTGAGATTGTAGTAGCATCTTTCAAGATTGGTTTTCCAAAAGAAAATCCGTTATACCAATCCCTGACTAGGCGTCCAGCGCTGGATATGGAAGAGCTCATGGTAAGAGTTAAAAAGTATGCAAATGTTGATGATAATCTTGGTCGAGAAACTCATCGAGATCAAGTCGGGAAAAGAAAAATAGATAAAGAAGAGTCGAACACCCCATCTCGGTTCGAATCAAAGGGGAAAGTCAAGGAGGGATTTGCCTATAAATCATTGTATATTGTGGTCAATGTGTTGTTCAAGGAGCCAATCTATAGAATTTTGTCCCAGATCAAAGGAAAGCTGTTCTTCAAGTGGCCGAAAGTTAGGAGGAGATCTGGCAAAGAGAAACTCGAGTTTGAGATGTCCTTACCATCGTAATTTGGGGCACATGACCAAGAACCGTTGTTCCCTCAAACAGCACCTTGAAGAGCTTGTCCAAGTTAGACACATCTCTCAATTCATAGAAGGAGATAAGGGAAAAATTGACGAAAACAGCAAAACGGATGCACACCGGGAGCAGCCAAGTCCAACAGGGGTGATTGATGTGATACACGCGGCGACCAACCCAAACATGACCACAAATAATGCAGCACAAACATATATACGGAAGGCTGCGCAGATAAGGGAAGTTTATCAGGTCAAAACATCGCCCTAAAACATTAACAAGAAATAGAGACCTGAGCGACTAGAGGGGATGATTAGTTTTACTGACCAAGACTTGGCCGGGATCCATCACCCACATAATGATGCATTTGTCCTCACTCTGCGGATTACAAACTTTGATGTTAGACGGATATTGATCGACCAAGGAAGTTCTTGAGAGATCATGTACCTAGGGTACTGCCATAAGCTCATATTGAAAGAGAAGGATCTAAAGTCAACAAATACCCCGTTAGTCGGGTTTAGTGGAAAGGTAGTCTTGCCTAAAGGAAGAGTTACACTCCCAATACGAGTCGGACCAACTAGTACAATGATTGAATTCCACAGGGTAGATGCAGATTCAACAGTAATGCCATCATGGGGCAGACTTGGCTCCACGAGATGAAGGTAGTCCCTTTAACGTACCATCAAATTCTTAGATTCCCAGTTGAAGGTGGGATATTCGACATTCGGGGGGACCAAGTGAGCTCGAGAACTTGCCTATTCACCTCAATAAAAGAAAAAAGACGTAAATATGAGCAAGACGAGGTTACATCATTCAAACCAGTCAAGAAATAATGATTAAAGAACGAGAGGTTGGCCTTGGAAAAG
Source organism: Ilex aquifolium (assembly GCA_951799425.1). Taxonomy (NCBI): domain Eukaryota; kingdom Viridiplantae; phylum Streptophyta; class Magnoliopsida; order Aquifoliales; family Aquifoliaceae; genus Ilex; species Ilex aquifolium. Next base: position 19,589,631 of record OX637403.1, read on the forward strand.
CCTTTAACTAGACCTGCTAAGCGCGTAGTCGAGGACTTAAAAATGGTATATTTGGATGGAAGCATCGAAAGGTTCTTCTTGGTTGGCTCCTCGTTGATGATACAGGAACACGAGGAGTTGGAAGCCCTCCTTAAGAGAAATGTTGATGTTTTCTCTTGGTCACCATATGAAATGCCAGGAATTCCCCCTGAAATCATGTGTCACCATTTGAATGTAGACCCAAATTTAAGCCAATAAAGCAAAAGCAACAAAGGTCGGCACCGCACCATAGAGAGGCCGTTAAAGAAAAGGTAAGGAAATTACTAGAAACAAGATCGATTAAAGAGGTACAATACCTGACCTGACTATCTAATACAGTTGTAGCAAAAAATAAAACAGGAAAATGGAGGGTGTATGTGGATTTTACCGACCTCAACAAAGCTTGTCAAAAGGATCGCTTTCTGTTGCTAAAGATCGATCAATTAGTCGATGCCATTTCAGGGCACGAGCGGATAAGCTTTCTCGATGTCTATAGGGAATATCACTAGATTCCGCTGTTTGAACCTGACCAAGAAAAACCTCGTTCATAACTCCAGAAGGGGTATACTGTTATAGGGTCATGCCATTTGGACTCAAAAATGCAGGAGTAACGTACTAGATATTGGTAACAAAGATGTTTCAAAACATGTTAAGAGATACGATGGAAGTTTACATCGATGACATGGTGGTTAAAAGTCGGAGGTTGGCTGATCATTTAGCTGATCTACAAAGGACCTTTGATGTGAGCAATGCTATTGGGACATAATTTGGGACATAATGAGTTGTCACAAATGAAATGATAGTGAAATATATTTAATGATGCAATGAGACCCATCATTAAATGCATTTCACTATCATTTCATTGGTGATAACTTATTATGTCCTCAAATTATGTTCTTTAATTTTGTCTCAATAGCATTATTGTCTTCGATGTACTTCAAAAATATCGAATGAAGTTGAACACCTCCAAATGACCCTTTGGGGTCGACTTAGGAAAGTTTATGGGTTTTCTCGTCACCCATCGAGGTATAAAGGCAAACCCCAATCAGCTACATGCACTAACATAGTTGCAGCCGCCCAAGACGATCAAAGAATTACAGAGATTAACAGGCATTACAACAGCCCTCAACAGATTCGTATCTAGGTCATCGGACAAATGCAAACTATTTTTTCAGTCTCTCACGCAGAAGAGGAAGGGAGTATGGAATCAAAAATGTGAAGAAGCTGTCGATAAGCTAAACATATATCCGGCCACTCCTCCCCTGCTAGCCACGCTAATGTCGGGGGAATGCCTTTTATGAACATGCGGTGAGCGGAGCTTTGATGAAGAACTCTGAAAGAGGAGTGAGTCCAATTTACTATGTCAGTAAAATAGTCCTCGATGCAAAAACAATGTACCTCCCACTTGAGAAATTAGCTTTGGCACAAGTAAGCTCGATTAAAAAATTAGGCATACCTGTCAGGAAGGGTGTCCATATGGGCTGTAGAACTAGACGAGTATGACATCATCTTTGAGCCCATAACATCAATCAAGGGGCATGTGGTGGCAGAATTTCTTGGTGAATTCTTTCCTGGGCATAATCGAGCTCACACCCAGCCTCTGGAGAAACCGGACATTGCCAGGAAGGACGTCTCAGACTCACAAAACAGTTGTAAACTGGTCGTGGATGGGTCCTCAAATCAGAAAGGTGCAGACATTGACATAATACAAAAAAGTCCAGAGGGATACATATTGGAGAAATCTGCAAGGCTCAATTTCCAAGCTTCAAATAATGAGGTCGAATACAAGGCCTTCCTGGTTGGTTTAAAACTTGCAGCAAACATCAATGTGGGAAGTCTGCAGATTTATTCGGACTCCCAATTGGTTGTAAACCAAATATTGGGGGAATACTTGCCTAAAGACGAACGAATGCAGGCTTACCATGAATTAGCCAGGGGAAAACTCTGTCATATTCCTAAATACTAAATTCAACAAATTGTGAGAGCCATAAATGCGCATGTCGACTCCCTAGCTGCCTTGGCATCCGCAATAGGGGAAAAAACGACCAGAACCATAAGAGTTGAATGTCGGGATCAACCAATCATAGAGTTGGCTACGCCTGCCGAAGCATTATCTACCGAACTGGGACCCAGTTGAAAGGACCTGATTGTAAATTATCTCAAGAATGGAGAGCTACCAAAAAATAAAAAAGTTGTGTATAAAGTGCATTTGAAAGCAGCGAGATTCTTGCGCCCATCGGTGTTGAGGCTGTTGACCTAGTTGGGTAAAAAGGGAAGAAATCGATATAAAGGTCAATGGTACAAAAGTAATTTTTAATTTTTTTTATTGAATTCATCAGTTAATTTAGTTGAACTAAATTTTGAAGGGGGCAAATTGTTGAAATTAAAACCTAAGTGAGTTAATTGAAACGAGATCCATAATTCAAGGACATGTTTTGTAATTAACCCTAAAAAAAAGATAATTATGAAAAAGTGAGATATAGAAGAAGATAGATAGATATGAAAATAAAATAAAACAAACAAAATAACAATTACGAAAATACTTTAAAGACATGAAACTAAATCTTGCATAACATTATTCGGACAAAAGCCTAGATTCATCATTAGAAGACACAAATAATGTCAAGGGAAGCATATTAGTTTTGGGCGCATCTCTATTTTTTATGTATAATTTCCTAAATCATGGGTGTAGTTATTACTTTATATGGTCTTTGGACGTGTATCGAGCCTTGGTGCTCGATAATATTTTTGTACTTCTTTCTTTTAAATCTCAATTATATTTAGCCAGAAAAAAAAAAAAAAGAAGAGTTTAGGGTGTTTATAGGTGGTTAAGGGGTAATATAGATATTTCACAATAAATACACCAAACCTCCCTCTCCCTTAATTAATAGTCTAGAAGATGATTACCAAGCATCATTAAACATTTTAGATTCGTTATTGCTGAATAAATTTTAGATGTATGCCAATTTTTACATATATATATCGAGTTAACTAAAATATTTTTCACATATTTTTACTCTATTTTTTTTGTTCTAGATTGGATAGGATGATTAAACTAGAGAATCATATACCTATTACTAGGTTCTGCATATTTCAATATACGAGATAATATTAATTTTTTTTAATTACCATTGACTGATTAATCCCACAAATTAAAGGATTAATCATTACTAAAGATAAGATTGTTCGTTACCAAATCCCCTCAGTAATGGGCACAACTGTAATATTCCACGCTTGTGCTTGTTTCTCGGTAAGGTATTAAAATTACTAAAAAATAAAAATAAAATTATTACAAAATGAGGTTATTTGGGATAGTTCATAGACCCAGTATTATAATTGATCCTAAGTGTTCTAAATTCGATTTCAATCTTTTTCGTTGTAACTTCAGCTTATTGACTAAATTTATTAATACGAATTGTGACAAACCTCTAATTCTTTCAATACTGTCGTTGGACCCCTTAGCAACATGCCAAAATTCAATGAGACCAACATCCCCCTCTCTCAACCCAATCCTTTTCTCTAAGTAAGGGAAGGTAAGGTTTTTAAAGGTGTCTTGGACATATAAACCAAAACGATAGCATTGAAAGTGGAGAAGAAAGAAGGTGAAGAATGTGTTGAAATAAGAAATATGACTAGGTCGGGACGATGCTTCAAACTCGATCATTTGAGAACCACGGAAGGACCAAGAAAAGGACTAAAACTGTTATGGGTGGCGGTGGGGTACTGAAGATGGTAACGGTGGTAATACGGTGGAAATGGATGTGGTTGGGGTATAATCTTATCAACGGAATGGTTGGGGTATAATTTTATCAATGGAATGGAACATCCTTTATTTCAGTATTTTATCTTGGTATTCTCCAAATATCTATGCACGATAATATACATTCTATTCCATATCATTGCCAAATTTATTCAATTCTCACGTTATTCTATTACCTCATAGAGCACTACATAAAAAGGATGTGGGTGTCAAAATGGAACAACAACATACATAGGCAGACATCCAGGCATGGATGTTTTGCACATGTGCACGAGCACGCGCGTGTGAGAGGGAGACAGAGGGGAACACAGTAATATAGAAGTATTACTGTTTAAGTAATAGACTATACCATCTTGCACTTGGACCTTGAACTTGAAGTAATTTATAGAGGAATCACATAGACAGAGTAATACGAAAGAGAGAAAGAGAGAAAGAATACCAAAAAAAAAAGATTCATGCACACTTGGGCTAAAAGTTTTCAACAATCACAAATAAACCAATAATGCACAGCAGAGAACACGATCAAATGTCAGGATTACGGGTCACTCAGATTTAGGTTTTGCTGAAAAGGCAACACACCAGCATCCAGAAAGCTTAGGAGAGGGAGGGTCTGAGGCCGTTGATACTACACTGGAGCGTTTCGGGGGTCCTCCATTTGAGCGGCTGCTTGTAATCATTCCAGAGGATCCGTCGCTTTGGCATTTCCTCAGGTCACCTTTCTTTCCTTCTTGTCTCTGCTTCATAAGATTCAAGTCCCCAGAGAAATACCGATCCTCCCATATTATACCTGCAGATGACCCTTGCCTTCTATAAGATAGCTCAGACCTCTGTAAAGCAGCCATAATCTCTCTCTCTCTCTCTCTCTCTCTCTCTCTCTCAAACACATACACAAAATCACTCTCTTATATCTTCAGCCTTAGATGGTGAAGAAAATAATAATCCAAGTCCAGATGCTACCTCTGAAAACTAGCTCCATTTCAAGGAATAATTTCTCTGTTAGTCACTGGATAGATGCCAATGGCGGCAGATCCTGTGAAGCACAGTTTATTATGAGACAAAACAGCCTTATGAACATGTCAAAATGAAGAATAAGTTTCATTTGTAAAATTGTGTTCAACTTAATTAATTTAATAAAATCGTACGGATATAACTATGAAGTCTCTACCTAGGATATATGGGCTTAAACAATGATGGATAAATTACAATTACACCACTTGATATTCATAATAATTGTTAGGTTACCCTTGACATTTAAATATTGATGTGACATGTCGCCACATTTTATCCAGTACCAAAGAGGATGACATAAGTAAATATAATGTTTTGAATGTGAATGTTGCCCTCCTTTATACATACTTTTTTGATTTTTGATCAATTTTGAATTGGATTTTGAAGAGTAAATAAGACCAAGTATCAAAATATCGTTTCGAAACGGTTGAAACATTTGAAATGTTTCCATTTTCAAGGAAATCGAAACGAATTAGTGATGGAATCGAAATTATAGTACTTTGAAGTGTTCCATAATGTTCGAAATATTTTGTTATATTTCAATGTATTTGCACAATTATTTTAGAATGTTTCAAAGTATTTCAAAATATTTTAGTATATCTCCACCAATGTTTTGAAAAAATAATTCTTAAATTTTTTATTTTTTTTTTCATTTTGTTTTCAAAACATTTTCAAAACATGTCAAAATGTTTCCGTTTCCTAGGTAACTGAAACAAAATTTTGATCCTTGAATAAGACACTTAACAATGATCTTTGATATACATATATTTTTTTTGAACAAGAATAATGATCTTTGATTGGGAACTTCGTTTAATCCTCAAACGTCAATGACCATGTTAAGTTGTCTACCGTATCGAGAAAAATAATTTTGATACCGTATCAACACTTGTTACATTTGTGGTTGTTTTTATCATTATTGTGGTAGCAAAGAAAAATAATAAAAATAATTACCACAACAATAATAAAAATACTCACAAAAGTGATAAATTAACAACAAAACCGATAAAAATTATAAAAATACCCATTAAACTAAAAAAATTTCAAAGTCTGTATTGAATTTTCAAGTCCTAAAGTTATTCGTTTGAAGGCTTAGTTGTCCTTTATCTAAGAATAATCCTTCACTGTACAGAACTGTTTGGCGGTGACTAAGGAGATGATTCCGGAAAAGGAACTGGAAATGTTTATCTGGCACAGTCGTGTTAAATTTCAAGCTCTTTTGTACTTCCTTGTTATTGTAGAAAATTCTCATGCAAAATAAATCTTTTCTCAATGATTGAATATTGAAATTTAATGTTTTAATGTGTTTTAAGATGTTTCGATATATTTTAACCAATGTTTCGAAAACAAATTATCAAAATGTTTTCTCCATTTTCACTTTGTTTCTGAATTATTTTCAAAACATGACCAAGACAACATGTCGAAATGAAATTTTGATGCTCGTAAATGTTTATGTGAATAGACTAAAAATGCAAATGCAAGAATCATGCTCACTCTATTCTATAGTGTCATTCATTTTCATCAATGATCATTTGAACACTGTATGGAAGAACCACAATCCCAGGAGCAGAACAAAATGAAAATTAAAAGAATTCTATCAAAACAAAAGAACACAATGAAATGAAAATAAAGGAACATATAGAGCTTCTTCCTACACTAATATCTGAACAGTATTTTTTTCCTTTCTTTCTTCCACTTCAGTAGAACAAGCAAACTACATTCATGAAACTGCAAGAAACATAGTAAACAAGTCTACAACTTCTTTCATGATTCTTTTCTTTTTCCTCTTAAATATCTTTTACAGGAAGGAGGAAAGGGAGACAAGAAAGGTTGAAGGAGTGTCAGCATTCTCTTGAAGAAGCAAGCAGAAAGGGAAACGTCACTAACAAAGTCCAAAACTTAACCTTTGACAAATTTATACAACTCGCATGAGATGTGCTTATTTGCCTTTCAAAGTCTGTCGACTTGCTTCCTAAAGCTTTGTGGTTGTCATGCACTACTCTACCTCATTAGAGCACCATATCATGCTTAGTTTGAGTCAGCTTAAAGGGACACAAGCTATTTGGAGATAATATTCTATGGAAAACAAAGCTGAGGTGCCTCGGAAGCTGACTCAATCTCCTGGAGCTACATATTTATTTTCTGTAATTCAATTAATTTGTCTTAGTAAGCAAGTAGGTGTTAGTCTAATAAAACCTAGAACAAAGAAAGAGAAGAAAATATATATGGGAAATTCTATAAAAGATACCATTATAAAGCAATATTCGAATACACACCACAATATAGTCTTTAACGTGTAACAGTTTCGGAATTGGACCGTTCGTAAGGGGAGCGATGATCAGGAACCCCAGCTTCAGCACGTTTGTCTTCAAACCATTTCACTACTCTTTTGCGAGGCAGATTTGTCACATGCACAATGCTGCTAATCATAGCATTCTGCATTGATTTTAGAACACACAAACCATAAGACTAACCAGCTTATTCATAATAATCATGAAGTAGCTATTTCATTGAGAATGAATAACTGTTACCAATCATCAGCAAGAATAACATCATTTGAGCTTGACTTCTAAACAAACCAAAAATCCAAGATTAGGAGGTTCTGAATGGACAAACTAATGAGAGATAAACACGGTTCTTAGGATGACAATTTGTACGGTGTATCAATCCCTTGGAAAAATCAAATAACCAATGTCCAAAGAACAGCAATATAAAGCCATTTCTCGCAATGCCAAAAGAGAGTAGTCTTACAGTACTAACATGTGTTTCTCACCAAATTACTAATCCAGAACACAGAAAAGGTAGAGTTTATTGAATTTGTCACTGATGGAATTCTTGTCACAAATATTTTTGACAGGGAAATTTTGAAAACTTTCCTATTTCACTTCCGCTCTGCTGGAAGAGAGCCCAAAAGGAAGAACAGAAAAAAGGAAATACCTTTCCCCTGTCTCTACAACAAGCTATGACTGGAATTTTTTTGGAGCTTTCAAACATATATATACATATATATTTATTTTGATATATAATAAGATCCATATATTTCCATAGCTATTTATAGAATTTTAATTAGAAGTTCTTCTTTCTCGTTTTCACATAAACCTAACTGGTGGCATTATCCATATTTTTTCTGTAACACGTTTACAAGTCCTATACAAGAAATTCAAGAATTTTTTCCCTTTATGAAACCTGATTAATTTTTTTCACTGGATCTATCATCTCTTTTACCCGGAGAAGTTAAGGATACAGTACTTGTTAGTTATTACTGAAAAATTTCTACTAATGCACAAATTTCAATATCAATAAGAGACTTTACTCACTGTGGGGCGCTTTGTTCGTTGATAAACTCTCTCAAGAGTTTCAACTTGAACTTTCTTCAGTCTCTTTTGAGCAGACCAGTTGCTTTGCATGACATGAACTGGAACTTTAACCTTGGTCTCCGGCTTTGCTGCATCTGTAGCTGTTCCCACAGGATCAATTTCCAGAGGTCTAGTTTCAGGCTCTGACACTGTTGAAACAGGTCTATCAGGTAAAGCAGCACTCATCATTAGAAGATTCGGAGGGGGGTCACGAAGTAAGTCAAGAACAACAGCTCTATCAAGACAGAGCTCAGCAGCAAGATTCTTGATCTGCAAGGAAAGAGTAGAATGAACCATTAAACATTCACCATGGTGAGCATGCAGATCAACATCATCATACTAGTATAAGGAAAATGAGAAAAGTACTTCATTCTCTTTGTAGAATTTTTTACGAGACACATGACTGTGTCAATACATTGTATATTCACTGGCCCTGTGTAGAAAGCATAGAGGCCTGAGAATACTACATCAGAACATTGTTTCAAAGTTTTCTTGAAAGGTAGCTTCTTAAAGAATTGTTTAACAAACTCAATGAAATAACTTCCTGCAAATGGTCTCAGGTCCGGCGTAGTTGGTCAGGTAAAAATTCCAAGCAGCTACTAAAGTTGGAGTCCATACAATATTAATGAACTGCCCCGGGACAGAAACCTACTGACCATTTCTACAAAAATAACAACCCTTCTCAAAATCAATATGCCTTTGATGATCTCTGCTTGATAGGTGGACATCTCCACTCCCTTTTTCTAATCAAATGTTTAAATTTGGTGAGAATGAACACAACAGGACATACTTTTGATGATGTGGGTGGTGGACAAACCACAAGTGCACCCTTTCCTAATCCTTCAGCATATAACGAACCAGCATATAGCAGGTGAGCAGTATAGATGTCGCAAGAATATACAAGCATTTCAAGTTTAATATTAAAAACAAGGATGATTTGCACCAATTAAATTGGTATGACCACGTATGAGTAACATAGATCATAACATAAAGATGCTTACACTAGTTTTACGCCGACCAGTTTTTAAAGCATAACCCAATCGGCGAAGTTGCCAATTTTTAAGCTTCACTGGTTCATCTTCATCATCATTGTCTTCATCTTCAACTTCCTTCCCAATATTTTCCTCTACAGTTGAGCCAAGTACTTCTGATAGTTCATCATCCCCCAGTGCCTCCTCTAATTCGCGTTCAAGCTTTGCAAGGTCTTCTTCACTTATCTCATCGTCATCATAATTTGCAGACGGGTCATCATTTTTAAGATCTTCTTCAAGCTGACGGAAGAGTGCCTCAAAAGCATCTTCATCCAAATCATCCTCCCCAACATCACTATGAGGCAAGCTTTGCTACATGAAGCAAATAGAATGGAACAAAGGATTACAATTTTAACCAACACTATAAAATAACAATCTTATAACGCCACTGTGTATGTTGATAACTTCCAATGCCCATACAAACTCTGAATAAATAAGTTCGACAAACTTCAAGAAAAGGGAAGAAGTAACAACAACAGCAACTTTACATCAGTCCACGAGAAATGGTAGAAGAAGTCAAACAACGCAAGGTCATGAAATTCAAAAGTGAGCTCATGAGATTGAAAGGCAACTTTTGTTGATCTATGGAATAGATGCACAATACAAAATATAACCTCTATTCAAACTCAGCAAATTTACTTCAACTAATATGTAGAATGCCTGTGTCTGACTTTTATTTCCATGGGGGTCGAAATGCACCTGCTGTGAAGTCAAAGAATCACCTTACCAAGCAAAGCAAACTAATATCCGCATTAGTTTACGCAAGTGAAACTGTGCTAGCAAGGCCAGGCCTAGCCGATTTTGACAAAAGAATTTGTCACTCAGACAGTCACCAATAAGTGTCATTTGACTTTAAGGGTCTTAAGCATTTGGTGGTCATGTCTCATGTGGACTGAAATTAGACATTCGAGACAGAACTTCTCCCGTGATCTAAGACATAGACCATAAAGTTTTGACATATTGCATACCAAGGTCGTACACTCGTACTCATTCCATATGACTTACAAACAAATCACTAGTTAGTAACACTCTGTTTGTTATTGGGACTTCATATGTGAGCATCTTATTCAAAACACAATTGACCTGCCATCAGCACTCACTAATGTAAAAAGAACACCCCCCTACTCCAAAAGGCTGTAACCAGAGAAACTGTCGAAAGTTAGCCTGTAGATGAGAGATGATGAATGTAATCACAGGTATTGAAAAGATTAGAGATGCAGGTCATGCAACACAGGCACTTCAAAATTGAGGAAACAATCCTTAGTTTGTTATATTTAAAATAAACGTGCAAAAAACAGAGGCAACATGTTAACGGAAGTTTTAGTCACTTAATTAACAAAAATAATAAACAATCAATTGAAACCAAAAAAATTCAAATTCATTCACAATCTGAGTTGCATAACTTAACAATATTGGATATCAGTATCAACAATGTTATCCAGTTCAAAGAACTAGGGCTTTGGAATAGCATACATCTATATGATAAGGGAGTTGGGCATTTGAATTTTATCCTCACATATTTTTTCTCCTCATTTCTATCGTACCTTCTTTTTCTTTGGTGGAGTAATTGCCGACTGGGTTTTGTCTCGTCGGCGAGAGAAAGCTAGTACAGATGAAGAGCGACTGAAGGTGTGGCGTGGAAGGTTTAGATTGGGTCTAGGGTGGCCCACAAAAAGGGATTCTCTGTGGGAAGATGAGGGACATTGGAGGGTCATGGAAATATGAAGAGATGATGAAGCAGAAGCCATTCGTGTGTGGAATTCTCTCTCTCTCTCTCTCTCTCTCTCTCTTGATGGAGTGGGAGCTGCGAAGATGAGGACAGGAAAAGGAAAATCCTCTGGGAAGGTTTTAGGACTACAGTACACCTTCTATGTCCCAATAGCAGTACTGTTGGGACTATTACCATGGAGATATTCTATCTAAGTCATAATATTTTTAAATTATTATTTTTTGAATAGAAAATAGGGTAAATCATACTTTGTGCCTCAAAAAATTTTAATATTCTTACTTTATACTTTTAAAAATTAAATTTTTTATATTATATTCTTAATGTATCAAAAGTGTTGAAATATAACATTTATAATAGCAATGACTTGACTTAAAAAAAACAAAAAAAACAATACTTTTGATATATTGAGGCTATAATATAAAAATTTTAATCTTTAAAGGTATAAAATAAAAACAAAATTAAATTTTTAGGGTACAAAGTGTAAAAAACCATAAAAAATATTTGGAAGTCAAATAATAATTTTTGAGATATAAATCATCAGACAATTAATTATAAAATATTATGGTCAGACATAAGTAACTTTATTTAGTCTTAACTTTATTTTCAAATAATAAATTGACCATCAATAATAACAGCGCGTGCAGTGTTATAGTGTAATAGTATCAAAAAAATATTTCACTCATCATATTTGTTTATTAATTTGATTCTAATGAATCGAATCATATCGAATTTGTGTCATTTATGAATCATATATAACTAATATGTAAACGAGTCGTATTATATGTTTTTTTTTAATTGACTTCGTTCATACTTGATTCATTTATTAATTATATTATGTCGGATCCACTTGTTTACGAAACGGGTGACTTCAGGAATAGTCAAACCCTCCAATTTCATATCGTTGATAGAATTTCATTAAATTTGATCTCATTTATATGAAATTTGGTCAATTTTCCACCAAGTTAATAAGATAATATTGAGTCTTTTCCTCAAACCCGATTCAAAAGACCAAATTATTTTAATTATTTTACCTCTAGTTTAAATATGAACCCCCTACGGTTTTTAAGAAAGCACTATGAATTATTACTTGAAACCAAAATTCAACTGGTTTGTATGAAATTGAAATTTTAAATCTTTCACCATAGGTATGGTTAAATGATATACCAATATATATATATCTATATAATAAAGTAGCTTACAATTCAAATCTCAAAAGATAAACAAAATGACTTTTGCTATTCGCGGTTGAGATCGCTTTAAATTTTACTTTAAAATTAATCTAACGGCTAATATTAACACTCTAAATTTAATAGGAAAAATAGGCCCCTAAGGGTGTGTTTGGAGTGATTTTTTAAAAGTATTTCTAGAAATTATTTTTCATAAGTACTTTAAAAAATATAGTAGTGTTTGAAACCGCCCCACCACCACCTCTACGACCACCACCACCGCCGCCACCACCACCACCACCGCCGCCGTCGCCACCACCGCCGCTGCAGTCGTCGCCGCCACCACCGCCACGACCACCCCCACAACCACCACGACCACCGTTGCCGCCACCACGACCACCGCCCCCATCGCCACCACCGTCGTCGCCGCCACCACCATCACTGCCACCCTCGCCGCCATCACCGCCACCACGGTCATTGTCACCTACCACAACCATCACCCTCTCCTACCACCACCACTACCGTCCACCACCTCTCACCCCCACTACAAATCGATGCTTAAATTCTTTTATTTCTTCTTTATGTTTGTGATTTGATTTTGGATATGAATAAAAATATGTTTATTATTTACCATTTTTTATTACATTGTGCCTTCAGGCACAGACAATAACTAGTCTATATAATAAAGTAGCTTACAATTCAAATCTCAAAAGATAAACAAAATGACTTTAGCTATTCGCGGTTGAAATCGTTTTAAATTTTACTTTAAAGTTAATCTAATGGTTAATATTAACACCTTAAATTTAATAGGAAAAATAGGCCCCTAAGGGTGTGTTTGGATTGATTTTTTAAAAATACTTCTATAAATTATTTATCATAAGTACTTTAAAAAAATAATAGTATTTGAAACCGCCCTACCACTACCTCTACCACCCCTACCACTACCTTTACCACCCCTACCCCCACCACCACCACCGTCGCCGCCCGCCGCCGCCACCGTCGTTGTTGCCGCCACCACCACCGTCGTCGTCGCCGCCACCACCACCACTATCCCCACTACAAACCGATACTTAAATTATTTTATCTCTTCTCTATGTTTGTGATTTGATTTTGGATATGAATACAAATATATTTATTGTTTACCATTTTTTATTACATTGTGCCTTCAGGCACAGATAATAACTAGTATATATAATAAAGTAGCTTACAATTCAAATCTCAAAAGATAAACAAAATGATTTTTGCTATTCGCGGTTGAGATCGCTTTAAATTTTACTTTAAAGTTAATCTAACGGTTAATATTAACACCCTAAATTTAATAAGAAAAATAGGCTCTTAAGGGTGTGTTTGGAGATATTTTTTAAAAGTACTTATAGAAATTATTTCTCATAAGTACATTAAAAAAAATAATAGTGTTTGAACCACTCCACCACTACCTTTACCACCACCGCCGCCGTCGCCGCCACACCACCGCCGCCGCCACACCACCACCGTCGCTACCACGGCCACCACCACCGCCGCCGCCACCCCCCACCACCACCTCCGTCACCGCCGCCGCCGCCGCCACCACCATCGTCGCCGCCCTCATCGCCGCCATCACCGCCACCACAGTCATTGCCACCCACCACAACCATCACTGTCTCTTACCACCACCATTGCCGCCCACCACCTCTCACCCCCACTACAAACTGATACTTAAATTCTTTTATCTCTTCTCTATGTTTGTGATTTGATTTTGAATATAAATACAAATATGTTTATTGTTTACCATTTTTTATTACACTGTGCCTTCAGGCACAAGCAATAACTAGTCTATATAATAAAGTAGCTTACAATTCAAATCTCAAAAGATAAACAAAATGACTTTTGCTATTCGCGGTTGAGATCGCTTTAAATTTTACTCTAAAATTAATCTAACGGCTAATATTAACACTCTAAATTTAATAGGAAAAATAGACCCATAAGGGTGTGTTTGGAGTGATTTTTTAAAAGTACTTCTAGAAATTATTTCTCATAAGTACTTTAAAAAAAATTAATAGTGTTTGAAACCGCCCCACTACTACCTCCACCATCACCACTGTCGTCGCCGCCGCCACAGCCACCACCATCGCCGTCGTCGCCACCACTGTCGCCGTCGTCGCCACCACCGCCGCCACCACCCCCCCACCGCCACCGCTACCAGCCTACCACCGTCACCATCACCACCGTCGCCACCACCACCACCGCCACCCACCACAACCATCACCGTCTCCTACCACCACCACTGTCGCCCACCACCTCTCACCCCCACTACAAGCCGATGCTTAAAATATTTTATCTCTTCTCTATGTTTGTGATTTAATTTTGGATATGAATACAAATATGTTTATTGTTTACCATTTTTTATTACATTGTGCCTTCAGGCACATACAATAATTAGTAATTTAATATATCTAATAGAACAGTATCACAGTCATTAAAAATACCCCTTAATTTGTTATAACTCTTTAATACATTCTTTAATATATAATAAAGTAGCTTACAATTCAAATTTCAAAAGATAAACAAAATGACTTTTGCTTTTCGTGGTTCAGATCGTTTTAAATTTTACTTTAAAGTTAATCCAACGGCTAATATTAACACCCTAAATTTAATAGGAAAAATAAGTCTCTAAGGGTGTGTTTGGCGTGACTTTTTAAAAATATTACTAGAAATTATTTCTCCTAAGTACTATAAAAAAAAAAAATTGTGTTTGAAATCACCCCACCACTACCTCTAGCATCGCCACCACCACCACCGCCGCCACCACCACCACCACTGCTGTAGTGGCCGCCGCCACCACCGTCACCGCCACCGTCGCCACCACCACCATCGCCGTTGCCCCCACTGCCGCCGACGCCACCGCCACTACCACCTCTCACTCCCAGTACAACAGATGCTTAAATTCATTTATCTCTCCTCTATATTTGTGATTTAATTTTAGATATGAATACAAATATGTTTATTATTTACCATTTTTTATTACTCTGTGCCTTCAGGCACAGACAATAACTAGTAATAAAATATAATATAATTCAAATCTCAAAAGATAAACAAAATGACTTTTGTTTTTCGTGATTGAGATCTCTTTAAATTTTACTTTAAAGTTAATTCGACGACTAATATTAACACTCCAAATTTAATAGGGAAAATAGGTCATTAAGGGGGTGTTTTGGGTATTTTTTAAAAGTATTTTTAAAACTTCTAACTAATGTTATCAGAACCGAACCGGTTATTAAACCAGCAAGAGGACTGGGTCAATGGTTCACTGGTTCGATCGCTGAGTCAACTGGTCAGACCGGTTATATAATAAAAAAAATAAAAAATATATATAAAAATTAGACTAGCAAAGAGATGTTAACAATTTACCATAAAATTAATGAAGCCAAATATCAAATCAATATTCATAAAATTCACAATGTCAATCTTAATATCAATATTCATAAAATTCACAATCCCAATCTCAATAAAATTTAATTTCAATCACATCAAAATTCACAATTTTAAATGAAAATTATCACAAATCATTATCATCTAAAAACTCGGAAAATGACATATATAGAGAATATGTATACTGTATATGACTTAAATATTCTACCTCCCAATCCTAAAAGTAGATAAATGCTATTTTAGAAAGGTAGAGTATTTATGAAGGAGACAACTGATATTTTGCTTGAATACTTTTTTTGCATTGATTTTTATATAGTCTGGTGGCCCTGAAAAAGCCACGTACGAAGTTAACAAAACTGTTGCTTGCTGATATGACGCGTGTGGCTTATAATGGATCAGTCTAGTCTAGGGATGACAATCAAGTCGTGTTGTGTCGGGTTCGTGTCGTATCGAATATTAGTCGTGTCGAACATTGGTCAACTCTAACCCAACTCATTTAACTAATCGTGTCGTGTCGAGTTGACTTGTTTATTTTCGTGTCGTGTTCGTGTTCGTGTTCATATGTGTGTTGACCCACATAAACTTTGAATAAAAAATTTGACGCTAAGATTTTATTTTCACTTAATTGAATCTCTCCTCATACTTTTTCTATAAATTAAAAATTAACTTAATAATAATAATAATAATAATATCTTTTTTATACAATAATTATGTCAGTGTTTGATAAACAATTACCAATAATTAATATTTTATTTTTATAATACTAATTAAATATGCTAATCGTACATCACGCAACAAAATTAAACATCAGAAATAATGGAAAAAACAAGTCATCAGAACATGAAAACTCATACATGCAACGAAAAAGCCAAGTCAATCTCCTTCGAGTTAAAAACTTCGTGTTGACGGGTCAATTGGGGTTAAGCGGGTTGAACCCGAACACGACCCATTAACACTCGTGTTGACGAGTCA
Source organism: Ilex aquifolium (assembly GCA_951799425.1). Classification (NCBI taxonomy): domain Eukaryota; kingdom Viridiplantae; phylum Streptophyta; class Magnoliopsida; order Aquifoliales; family Aquifoliaceae; genus Ilex; species Ilex aquifolium. The sequence continues at coordinate 19,606,076 of OX637403.1, forward strand.
TGTCATACACGAGTTTGTACCAAAAAATAGTCAACCCAAACCCATTTATTCGTGTCGTGTCAAAAATTGTCACCCCTATGAACCACTCCACTAATTTTTTTGTCAGTCCATTGTATCAGACAAATTTACACAATCTTATATTGCAAAACAAAGTATATTTTACATTATGCCACATACATGAGAACAATCAACACTTTGGCTAAAAGTTGAAGAGAGAGAGAGCGCGCGCGAAAGAGAGAGAGAAAGAGTGGCAGAGAGAGAGGGCTTCCTGTTCGTTGCTGGAATGGAGAAGGAGATCGAAGTCCTTCGCTGCCTATTCGTTGCCTTCGTCGCCTGGAGAAGGAAGAAGAAAACTGGAACTGGACTTTGGGTCTTGAAAGTTGAAGAAGAGAGGCTGAGTGAGAGAGTTCGAGTTGAAGCAGGCTAGCAAATAGATGTTCGTCGTTGAAGTAAAGATCGAGTTGAAGACGAAGACGAACTAGATGGTCTTGTACTCTTGTTCGTTGAAGCAGATGAGCCCTCCTGTTCCTTGAAGTAGATGAGGAAGATGAAGACCTTTAGTCTATAACAGTGAGAGTGGAGACTCAAACGAAGGAAGAATGGAAAATTGCAAAAGAAGAAATGGGATTTAGGGCAAAAATGCCCAAAACAGTTTTTTTTTTTTTTTAAACAATTGCATTCCAACCGTTCGGTTTGAACAAACCGTCCGGTTCACCGGTTTTAGCAAAAATCGGCCGGTTTAACGGTTAACAGCCGATTTACTTGCCTAGGCGGTCCAACTCAAGAACCGGAGCGGTCTATGTCCCGATTTACGGTTCAACCGGTCGAACCGGCCGGTCCGGTCTGGTTCTGATAACACTGTTTATAACTTTTTATAAGTACTTTGAAAAAAAAATAGTATTTGAAACTGCTCCACCACCACCTCCATCGCCGCTCCACCACCACTTCTGGCCCACCAACAACCACCATTACTACCACCACCCACAACACCACCATCACCACTACAACCACTGTCGCCCTCCCCACTACATCTGCCACAACAACCACCACCACCTCTACCACCACCCCACCGCCATCGTCGCTACCACCACCCCACCACCATCGTCGCTACCACCATCCACACCCCACCATCCCCACTACCACCACCCCCCACCACTATCGTCGTCGCTACCCCACCATCACCACTGCCGCTGTTTCCCTACCACCACCATCACCACCACTTCCCCACCACCACCCTTACTGCCCCACCACCACCACCCCCTACCGCCACGCTCACCAACACCATGACCATCACCACTTACTATCAATTGTTATCACCGTCGTCCACTGCCACCACCCACCATAATGTCATTTCATTCTTATATTTATTATCACTACCACCATCATCCCATTACCACCGCCGCCCATCGTTTGCACCCACCACCAACATTGTTGTCCACCACCACCCACCGCCATCCACTACCACAACCCACCACCACCCCCGTCGTTGCCCATCATCGCCACCACGCATTGTCACCCACTTCCATCACACCTACCACCACTGCCATTCACCACCACCCATCACACTATCGCCCAGAAGCACCCGTCGTTGCGCACCACCATTATCGTCACTACCCATCATTGCCACCATCACCGTTATCGCCCCACCACCACCCACACCCATCACAACCACTGCCGTCACCCATGGCTGCCACTACCACCATCGTCACCTAAACCCCCCCCCCCCCCCACCATCACTGTTGTCACCCACGACTGCCACCATCACCACGATTGTCGCCACCCACTATAATCATCACCATTTCCCACCAACACCACTGTCGCCCACCACCACTACCATCACTCACCCACATTATAACCAGTGCTTAAATTTCTTTCTTTCTCCTCTATGTTTGTGATTTGATTTTAGGTGTAAATACAAATATGATTATTATTGACCAATTTTTTATTATTATTTTGTGCCTTCATGAATGGGCAATAATTAGTATATATAATAAAATACAATACAATTCAAATATCAAAAGATAAACAAAATGACTTTTACTTTTCGCAGTTGAGATTTCTTTAAATTTTATTTTAATGTTAATCTGACGGTTAATATTAACACCCAAAATTTAATAGAAAAAATAGGCTTTTAAAGGTGTATTTGAGGTGACTTTTTAAAAGTACTTATAAGACTTATAACTTCTCATAAGTATTTTTTTTTTTTTAAAAAAAAAAAAAAGTAGTGTTTAGAACCGTCCCATCACCACCCCCACCACCGCCACCCCACCACCACCCTCCACTGCACTATCACCGCTATCACCACCCTTATCGTCCCACGACCACCATCATCGCCACCACCACTGCTGCCATCAACTCATCACCACCTCTGCCATAACAATCACACTATCATAAGTATATTTGAATAATGCTTTTGGAACCTTAAAAATCTAATTTAATGATATGTCAAGTGATATATAATCTTAATTACGAAGGCTATGAAGCAATTAAAATAACGATAAATCTACAATATCAATTTTTTTGTACTATACTAAAAATTACATATTTTTATTAGGTGTAAGCTGACTTTTAAAAATAATATTTTTTGCACTCGATCATAATTTAGAGTTACAACTTGTTTCTCAAAAAATGTAACTCAATCCTTAAATATTGTATTTTTCAGGGAGGTACTTCCTTCAATGCCATATACTTATCTTTAAAATAATGCTATTAGACCAATTTATCTATCACATCATTATGTCACCAAATAGTATTATCTTTTATATTTTAGAAAATAGAAGAGATTCTTAAAATAAAAAAAAATAATAGGAATTAGATTGATTTCGATATCTTTAATTAAAATAAATTAAAGAAAAATTATTTCAAACTAAAAGATTCTTTTAAGTTTCAAAGTACCTTTAGACACGGGTTATTACTAATTCTTTTATATACTTCTTTCACACGGCTGGATATCATGTAAACATCACCAAATTAGAATCTATCAACGAATCAAAAATTCATTAGAGAAGGAAACACATGCACACACTGGACAAAAGATTTGAATTTTCTCAGCTTATTATGGTTGTCATGTATTTCACATTAAATTAATTGAACATTGAAATTAATTTGTAACTTATTAAATCATTTTTGACCGATTTCTTCAAGTTCAAGTTTGCGTAGTATATAATTACACTATTTATTAGAATTTAATTTTAAACTATCAAATTACCCCAATTAAAGCTAGAATATATTGTGTCTATTACAGTTTGACTTTTTATTTTATTTTTTAGTTTTATTCCAATAAATAGTATAATTTTATACTAATTATGATTTTTTAAGAAAAAATTAGATTTTTATTTTTGATTTTATTTCAATAAATGATATAATAGAATATAAATTTTGGTTGAATGACTTAGACCCCTTGTTTGATTTTTTAATTTTATTCCAATAGATAGTATAATTATATACTAATTACCATTTTTTAAGAAAAAAATAGCTCTTTATTTTTGATTTTATTTTAATAAATGATACAATAGAACATGAATTTTGGTTGTAAAATTAAAAATATTTGATAATCTATCTTTAATTGAAGTATTTTTGGTCTAAGTATAACATTTTAAACTTGAATGGTCTAAGTATTATACGCCTACAAATTTCAGAGGGTGTAGATGTTATTTACTAATTGATATACTAACGGCAGGGGTCTAAGTGTTACGCGCGTACAGACCTTAGGGAGTCTGTGTGTAATATTTTAAATATCAAGGGGTCTGAGTGATTAAATGACAAACCTCAGGAATCTGAGTCTAATTTTTCCAAAATAAAAAGTCTAGAAACTATGTTGGTAATAGGTGTTTCTTTTACTCTCACCCAATAAAATGATGTCATGTAAAGTTTGGTTTTCTTTCTCGTTCACCTTGTTTAAGCTCAATTTGACAAATCACATGTTCCAAGTTCGAGAATTGAGCTTGAGCCTGGGAATTGTATCGAGCTTAAACATGCCAAATTCAAAAGATTCGACTCAATTAGCACCACACTTTAAAGTCACAAACAATATCTTACTGGCTGATTTGACCAAGAAATTAGCCACTTGGGCTTTGCCCTTGGAGCTCCTTATGTCTTTGTAACAATGGTATTCACGTGGGATGGACCCAGGATTTTGCCTTAACTGTAACATTGTTTTCATCAAAATATGTATTCTTTATAAACTGTTTATAAGCATAGTTACATCAAAATAATGTCATTTAGAGACGCAACTCATGTATATGAGTGATGTACAAAAAAAGGCAACAAATTTAGTGTTTGAGATCCTATACAAAAGGAGCTCCCAACTCTCGAACATCTAATAAATCCTTATAATTGTTCTCAACGAATTTTCATATTTTTGAATTGTTGCATAATCATTTCATTTTCAATGATACTTGAAACAAATTTCTCAATATATGCAACCAAGCAATCATTCATCCATTGATCTTTCATTCGATTACGCAATCAATTCTTTACTATGTTTATAGTTGACAATGATCTTTCTACGGTTGCAATGACAACTAGCAAGATAAGTGCTAGTTTAATGAACAAATATACCAACTGATATACTATGTTCTTTTTGGTCTCGACTAACTTTTCTGCAAGCCCATCAATTCATTTAACTTCTAAAAATTTATTGGAGCGCATATCAAATATATAAGTCTCAAGTTGATTATCAAGTATCAAGAGCCCCATTGGGAAAAATTCTGAAGGATAAAATTGAGCAAGACAAGATAAATTCTCCTTATTGAATGCAGAGAATGAATCCATTGGATTTAGACATACCACATAAAGAAGTAGATCGGTGTTCACCTAAGTAAAACGATTGCTAAGCTCTTGAAGTTGCATATCTAACACCGTCGAAAATAACTCAACACGATAACAGTATATATTACTGACTTGGGATGATAGCTACTGAGAGAGATGGTTGATTTGGGAAGCTGAGGGGATGGGAACGATCAGGGGGGTGTAGAAGGAGAAGGGGGAAGGAGAGAAGTGAGCCATCATAAGGAAAAGTGTTGACTAAGGCATCACCCTATTATTTGGTAATAGAAATAGTGTGTCCTGATGTTCTTGGAAAATTTATTGAGGAATTATTTACTACTAATAATGATTATTAGAGCTTGATCATAGCTTACGTTAACTGGAGGGCTAGATCAATTAGAGTAATCGTCAGCATTTGGCATGTACATTTTGTGCAACCCTCGTAAGTAAGCTTGTCACTAGATCAATTTGTGAACAGAACTGTTCCAATTTTTAATTGAGACCTAAATTCTAATCCAAACACAAATCTTTTAATATTTTATTTCACGAATTCGAAGTTGGATATATAATATGTATATATGTATATGTATATTAGTATGTGAAGAAATTAAATGATTATATCACGGGACTAAATTGAAAGTCATATGTAATTTGCTAAAATTCAACTTTAGTAAGTTATTTGAATCGAATTAAGATTTTGGATTGAATACCTAATTTCAAATGGTTTGGATTTGAACAGTGAAAATAAATACGTTGAATAAATGTAGTAAAATGTCAAGTTTCTCAATTAAATTTGGATTGATATCAATTTATTTCTAATACATTTACAGACCTACTTAGAAGTGTTATAGAGGAAGTGTCAACCTCAAACAGTGTTGTGCATCAATGAGTGACATTTTTTCATATGAATGACATATATTTTGAGTGTATGAAAGACACTTATTCTTTGCGGCACCAAATTCAGCACCAAACCAAAAATAATGATTCAATGGGAGGGTGTAAGGACTCAATGGGGTTCGAATATTGGGATCAAAACGGGTGGACTGTAAGCACTCAATGGGGTTCAAAATATTGGGATCAATCCCATGTTTATTGGAACAATCTTTCGATCTTGTTGAATCATAATCTTTGTCCATTTAATCACAACTTAACCAGATTGAAAAGTAGCTATGTTTGAGTACCATAGAATTCTCTTAAAGATACACCATCTTTATTTCTTTCTCCGGAGGCTTGATCAGGAATGCAAATGAAAGAACCGACTTTATTTATTTTGGAAAGGAAAAGTACAAATACTTGTCTTAGAATGTTGTTTAAGAATAAAAAACTCCTCTTTTATGACTATATATTACCATAATTCTCTTTGTTACACTTGCTAGATCATAGAGGATATGTCATAGAGTAAGTTCTTAAAGAAGTTAAGTAAATGTATTTCTTCGTTTTCAATGCTTTCTTTTACTTTTCTTGTGAATAATTGGTTCAATTTTTTTGGTTGCAGATGTTTGCCAAGTTATTATAGTAAAGATCTTAAACATATTCAAGGATTGTGAATTTCGTAAGTTTTCACTTTTATTGGCTCCTTTATCTTTACTATCTAGAACGTTTTAGCATTAAACTGTGCGTGGTCTACTTGGTCACATCTATTTCTACCAAGAGGTTTTCATCTTTCTCTTTCGGGTTCAATTATATCCTTTTTATGAACTCTCTCCTATTCTTTTTTAGGGGTGCAATTTGGGCGGGTTGAGAGATCAACCTTAGTCAAACTCTAGGTATAAAATCTTCAATCCTAATCCTAACCCGACCTCAACTCGAGTATTGTCCGAGTTGATTTTTGGTTATCCAATTCGAGTTGGTAATTCGGGCTCAACAAACAAGAATCTTAAGGAAAAATTGTAAGGGGTACACAAAATTAGACTTAATTGTAAAAAAATACACAGCTTTTAATGGTAGGTCATTAAATCCTTATTTTTAGAACTTAGTTGTGTTCAAATACACAATTTGATTTTTTGTGATTTTTTTTGACATATTTACCGTCATATATATATATATATATATATATATATATATATATATATATATATATATATATAGGAGTTCTAATAAGATAGAAACCTAAAATTAAGGAAAATTAAAACAAATAATAAATCTTCTCTATTTTTTTAAGAATATGTTTCAAAGCTTTACAACTAAAATTAAAGAATTTTAATTATCTTATCTTAAAAAGTATTAGATTTAAAAAAATTTGATTTTAAATTAGATTTAATCTGGTGACGCATATATGTGTTAATATATATATAAAATACTACGAAATTACACTATAAAGCCTAGTTTCTATTACTCATACACTATTTTGATACACTGCATTGATACATTTAATATATATATATAATACTACGAAATCACACTATAAAGCCTAGTTTCTATCACTCATACACTGTTTTGATACACTGCATTTTAAAAACAGTGTATCAAAACAATATATGAGTAGAAACCAGGCTTCATAATATGATTTCGTAGTATTATATATATAAGATAATTAAAATTCCTTAATTTTAGTTGTCATAATTCAAAAGTTTTCAAAACTGTAAAACATATTTCTAAAAAAATGGAGAGAATTTATTATGGGTTTTGATTTTATTAGAACTTCTATATATATGTGTGTGTGTGTGTGTGTGTGTGTGTGTGTGCGTGTGTGTGTTGGGGGGTTCTAAAATCTTTTTTAGGAAACTTATTTACAATAAAAGGGTATTCAAGTCTTTCTATGTCTTAAGTGAATTTTTTTACAAAACATTCTTTCCTATGTATTTTTTGACAATTAAGTCCAATTTTATGTACCGACTTCCAAAGGTTCATAATCTTAAATTAAGTGTAAACCTTTGCATAATATTGAATTATTACACGGGCCTACATGACCCACTAAGATGAAATCTATTAAGACAACTTATTAAGAGGGTAAGGGTGAGCCGACCTTCTTTATATAAGAGAGAGGGGAATGGTCATTTGTGTTGTATATCCGATGTGGGATGACAACTCGTTGTCTTTCTTTTGCTTTTTTTACTTATACCACATCGGTTGCGTAAACTTCTTTCACCATGTATATTCCTTATAAATCATATTTCACTCCCTTTTTAAATAATAATAATTACAAAATATGTATTTTTATTTGATTTTTATATATCGTTTATATTTATATAAAAAAAAATACATGAACTCGGGTTGGGTTCGTGTTGAACCCAATTTCATCAATTCGGAGTGGATTCAGGTTAAACCCATGAACATGAGCTTTTAACCTGAGTCTTGTCTAAATTCAATTTGGGTTGAAGTTTTTTAACCTTGACCTTAACCCTAATCCTAAAAACCTCAACCCTAACACTAGTTTTTTCTAGTCGGATTCGAGTTGGCCCACTCGAGTTGCATCCCTCTTCTTTTTGGGTGAATTCTTATATACTTGTGAAATATATACTTTATTATATATTTGCTGTAGAGGAGTCTTGTTGTCATACTATTCATTGTTATATTGATACACCACTGTAGATAGAGGGACAAGAATGTATTAGGATTAATGTGAACACAAAGAGAATGCGTTGGAACAATTTCGAATTACAAGAAAATACATGAGACAATTCGAATGAGGCCAAATTTGGACAAACTTTTAGACAATGTCTCAATCGTCATCATACTGTTTATCATGTTAGTGTATTCAACACTGGTTTTAATTTTTAAACTTGTATAGGTATTGATTTATGTGGGTTACTTATTTATTTAACTCTACGATTTTCCAATCATTTCATTTCAACACATACCTTAGCAATCAAATAGTTGGTTTATGAAATTAGTAACAACCAACTGAGTCTAGCACAGTTGATCATCTTTGATTCTTTTAACCACAAGGTTGGGGGAACACATATCCTACTCTGTAGGGGCTTGGCGTGAGTGGCTAAATATATTTAGCTACTCTGTAGGGGCATTGCCAACCACTCACGCCATGAGTAATATAGTTAAAAGATCATTGCCAAATATATTTTCATGATCATTACATTTATCTTATAAAGGTTTTATGAAAGAGAATAATATTGTTTCTTTCCAGTGACCATTGATTCACCTTCTTCTACCACGAGAATGGAACATGGTGGCATAAAGGAAGAAAGTACAAGTAATGTTGATACCACAATTGAAATAGAAGTCCCATATGGTCCACTGGTAACTTCCATGAGGGAGAGACTAGAGAGCTTGACACCACCTTCCTTTGAGTGTTGCATCTATAGGGTCCCCAATAATATTAGGAGAACAAATGAAGCGGCCTTTACCCCTAGCAGAGTCTCAATTGGTCCATTTCACTATGGCAAAGGGGTATTAGAAGCCATGGAAGAGAATAAATGGAGGTATCTACAGAACTTTCTTGAACGAACCCAAAAGAAGTTGGAGGAATTTGTTGAAGTAATAAAGGAGAAGGAAGAAAGTATACGCCTGTGTTATGCAGAAAAGATCAACCTTGACAGCGACAAATTTGTGGAAATGATACTTGTTGATGCTGCTTTCATCATTGAATTCTTGTTGAATTGTGTGGTCCCTAATCGTAGAGATGAGAATGACATTTTATTTCAGAATAATATTATACTTTCGGATATAAGTCATGATTTATGGTTGTTGGAAAATCAACTTCCATTTTGTATTCTCGGGGATATTTTTAGCATGACAGTCTTACAGGAGGCATCCTCATCAAGCCAATATGAGATCCTATCTTTCCTTGACTTGACTAGCAAATACTACAATGGCATGGACCTGGTACGCAACGCTAAGAAAACACCTTCAGCAGCGAAGCATTTCACTGATTTCCTAAGAAGTTGCATCATACCATCAGAAGAACCGCAACCACGCAAAAAAGCAGGTAAAATCGAATTCACAAGTAGTGCAACATTGCTCGAGAAGGCCGGAGTGAAGTTTAAGAAGTCAGGAGTGACGAAGAACTTGTTTGACATCAAATTTAGTGATGGTGTTCTAGAAATCCCACATTTATTGTTAACTGATGACTCAGCCAGTTTATTACGAAATGTTGTGGCCTTTGAGCAGTGTCATGCTCTACCTCTTTACATGAGCGACTATATCACCTTCTTGGATGGCCTCATTGACACTGCAAAAGATGTTGACTTATTTGTTGATGCCAAAATTGTCGAGAATTGGCTTGGTGATAGCAAAGGAGTCGCAGATTTTTTCAACAAACTCAGCTCAGAAATAATAGTCGACAGTGAGAAATCCTACTTTGCTAGAGTTTATGAAGAGTTGAATGATTACTACAAAAGTCCTTGGCACCATCGGAAAGCAACCTTGAAACAAGAATATTTCAAGAATCCGTGGGCTGGAATATCTGTCATCGCAGCAGTTATTCTTCTTATACTCACCGTTATACAAACCGGGTGTTCTATCATTTCTGTGCTGTGAGAATTGTGAGATGCGCTTTCTCCTTCTTTTCAATTTTTGGAATCCTATTCTTGGCAATGGCACTGAGGTCTTGTTGAGAAATAAACTTGATTGTACTTATTTTTCTTTTTTTTTTTTGCGAGTTGGTTTTTGCATTCATGTATGTAATGTAATGTTTGTTAGTGGTGTTTTGATTTAATTTCAAGGTAGTGGATGAGTGATGAATTAATATTGTTGGTAGCATAGTTATTAGTATCGTACAATACGCGATACGTATCGTATGATACGTCACGAAACACCTGAAAAACGATGTGTATTGTGTCTTTGTATCGTTTTTGTACCGTATCGTACGATACACGATACGATACGATACGTATGATACGTGAAGATTCTATTTTTTTATTTTGGTTTTTTGGTTTTTTTTGGGGTTGAAATGACATCATTTCACCCCAAGACTTATTTTTAAATCACTAGCCAGTGAAATAAGGTCGTTTCAGTAGTTATGTTTTAAAAAAAAAAAATAAAGTATGTTGTTAATGTTATTCAATTACATTCAAAATTCCTGATTAATATTAAGATTGTTCAAGTAGTTGATGTTAAAAATTTGAATTAAAGGTCTTTGCATTTTGATATTATTAAACTATGTTGGGAACTTGAATAGTTGGTGGAATATTAATGAAATGTTATATTATTATGAGTTTATGACTTTCTTATAAAGGTATATATATTTTATTAATAATTATTTAAAATTGCGTGTATCTTATGATACATGATACATGATACGATACGATACACTATTTTTAAAAAACGATACGCCTTCCAATACGCGATTTGACAACTATGGTTGGTGGCTAAAAAAAGTGTAATTAGGAACATGGGGCGTTATAAATTTGATCTTCTCTATTTTTTTTCTGATTATTTAACTAAATATTATAAGTTCGTGTTTCCAAGAAAATGGTATCAGAACTAGGCATATGATGCCAAAGAGATATATGGTTAATGGGATACTTCCCTTTTAAATGTCCCGTTTCACCAAACACAACTATGAAAAATTGTATACCCACTTGAAAGTGGTCATTGGATAACTTGTGGGAGCTTGTAAACAGAGGCTACACAAAACTAAAGAATGGAGCTTACTTAAATCTAACCCTAAAAAAAGATTTGCAAGCTATGAGGAAGAAGGACCAAAAGTTTTTTCACTTATACATCAATACTCGAATGGTGTTATGCAACAAGAGATTTCTAGTGCACTAATTGGACAAGCAAACATGAAAGGTTTTTCACACCGTTCAATATTAGAGTTGACAAAGTAAATAATATTCACCTCCAAATTATAAGGGGAGAATTTGAGGTTGTACGGATGAAGGAATTCCAAATTAATTCTGCTTGTTAAGAGAATAAAACGGTGGATAAAATCTATCCCACAAAAAAAATAAAAAAATAAAAACTCATTAGAAGAAAAAATAGTTGAAGATTATATTAAAGAGTGTACATGTTCTAGTGGAATAACTAGAGACGTAAATTGGTTGGGATTTGTTTTTGGTAGAGTGAATCTATTGAATTATGGAAGGTCAATTGTTTATAGCAGTCAAGGGCGGCCCGAGCTGAACGGAGGCCTTAGGTGAAATTCTTGGATGGGACCTTCTTAATTATGTTTCTAATGATGATATATAATATTTTTTATTTTTATTTGAGTTGTCAAATTACTATTTAAATTTTTGTATTCAAATTCTTTAGCATTTCATTTAAACTTATAAAATTCATTCAAGGAACAATAGATAACAAAATAGTAAGAGAGTATATTTTAAGTTAAATAATAGACATTCAAGTTATGTTTTTGCTGTCATGGCAATAGAAATAAGCTATTAACAAACCCAATTTTAATTTAAACAACGTTAACTTATCAAAAACCTTTAAATCATAAAAATAAAAAATATATACTTTTCAAGTTGATCAAAGTGGTTGAAAACACTATATGAAAGGAACAAGTACTTGGATCAAAAAAAAAAAAAAAAACAAGTACATAGTTTTGTTATACACGGTAGGTTCCAAGATATGAATAGTATTATGATTAATTCAATGGATCTCATTGGTGTAAAAGTCATAAAAGTATATTTGACTTCATTGAGCCTAAGTCTATATAAACTTTTTAGGGGCCATAAAATCAATTTTTGATTTGACTGATATGGGTATGAAAATTATATTTTTTACCTAAAACCAAAATTGTAGTTAATTAAATATGGATATAGAAAATTTATTCGAAGACCAAAAGAAAAAAAATTAAGCTTGTCTAAAAGTTTTATTTGGGCCTTGAAACAAATTTATAGTTTAATACTAAAATCTATTTTTTTGAAAAATAATTAAATCTGGATCTAAATTTTTTTTGAGGCCCCAAAAATATGAGCCCTAGGCAATGATTTCAATTGCCTAGCCTATGGACTGACCCTGATAACAACAAACAAAAAGAAAATTGGGCGAAATCTATATATCCTATCTACGCCAATTATAAAAAAAACCCTGTAATTTTAATTAATTTCAATCACTTGATTTCATCATGGACTTTAAATTTACAAAAACATCAAGGATAAAAATGTGTTGACGAGTCAGAAAATTTTACGATGTTTTCATAAAATTTGAAAAGGAGTTCCAAAACATGCAGACTTTAAATTCCTTTCAGAGCACCAAAAGAACGAAGTAGTAATAAATTTTCACATTGTAAAGGAAAATGTATTTCCATCATCTTTATATTAATGTGAGGCAGTTGTTTTGAATACGAATAAATTTATTTTCTACAAATTAATATGAAAGAGTAGCTCTATATATGATTACCCCTCCTAATATTTTGATTTACGAGAATCCAACTAAGTGTAAAATCTCACAAAAAAAAGGAGATTTAATAAAAAATTATAAAAAAAAATGAACAAAAAAGCTTACACTCATTTGTTTTATTGTGATTGTATTGGGATCCTATATAACATGGTTAGATATCATTTCTTAGCTAATGTCATCCTGGTTGATGTAATAGTATTCAATAAACAATTCATTTTTCAATCTTGTCGGCTATAACTGAAGAGCCTTTTCTGGTAGTTGGTATAGAAATTAGTAAGAGCTCACTTAACTTTACAAGATTAAATTCATTTTTAAGGAAAGTTTATATACTTTATTTGACTGTTTTGCTGATCTTTCCTCTGCTGAAAGAAGTCAAGAAGAAAAACTATGAATGCACAAATGTGAATTTTATATAACTACAACATTTAGAGCTCAAAAAAAGACATAGGAATGATTTGGTTGCAGGATTAAAAGGTGAATTGTAGAATCATATAAGACTAAAAACTGTTGAATCCAATCTTAAATGTTAATGTTATTAGGTACAAGAACATACATATAAAATATAGAATGGAAACGGGTTAGAAGCCTCCAGTTCCACTTAGATTTGACGAGTATTAAATCCTTTCTGCATCAAGGAGGATTGAAGATGGATCGAAACCTATAAGTATTAAATGGGACTCACATTAGCATATGAGAATTGGAGAAGTCCAACGTCTCTTTTTGGCATTCTCTTCTCCTCCAACGGCTATATCAAATGTTGTTTGGGCAAAATAAATTTTGGCATGCTATCAAATTTGACATATCTCATCTCCCATGACAAATCCAATATTTTATTGAATTAATATTGTTAGAAATTATTTTGACATATTGGTTGAAGTGCATGGTGAATATATCAAATGATATATGTCAAATTGCCACATAAACCTTCAAATTTAAATTTAACATATATCATTTGAAATCTGAATTGAAGATGCTCTAATAATCTTATCCACAATTATTCTAACTTAACCCTAAACTATAGTACATTTTTCCATTTAATGTTGTAATGTTACCACAATTGTGGTAAATTCATCCACCGTGCTTTTAACTTAACTCAATTTTGTGAATGGATTCTAACCAATAAGATCGCGTATCTAGTCATAGAGCTAAGGATAGATAATAAATTCACCATTTATCGCCATAATGTTGTCCAAAGTTGTCGTAATCTTAACTAAAAAATTCATAAATTCTTTTCTAAACTTGTAATTTTATCCACAATTATGGTAAACTGACCCTCAAATGTGGTAAATTTGTCCTTAGTTGTGTTAAATTATCCATAGTTCTCGTAAATTTTACCACAGTAGCGGTTATATCATCCTTAATGATATTAAATCTAACTAATATGAACGTAAAAATATGATTGGTACTTTTAACCACATTTGATGTAAATACCGCACTAGTGCATCCCACTAATGTCATAAATTTACCTTAAGGGCCAAGTATAAAAAGGGGTTAAAAAAATCGGAAGAAAGCATTCCACTCCACCTATTCTCTTGCATAGTTTTGGCAGAAAGAGAGAAAGGAGCTCATTTTTTTTTCTTCTTCTTCATTTCTTCCTTGATCTACGAAGATCTGTCCGTTGGATCAGGATAACGCAAGAGTAAAAGACGCTCCACTCAACGAGGGCTATGCGTTAATACCAACTACGACCCATTTCCCCAAACTTTCAAAAAAAGAGGGGTTTTGATTTAGGCTTAGGAGCACTTCGTTTGGGCATTCTAAAGAGCTTTCCTACATTGCTCACGCTAAAAGAGGTAGGGTTCCCTCCTACCTAGGTTTACTTTCAACCTATGGTTGCTATATGAAATGGGTAAGAATATGTTTGGTTTGATGAGATGGATTATTTGGGTGTGCCATATGTGTACATTTTATGCACCCTAGGTGTTTGATAAAATGCCTAAATGAAATCAAGCATGTTAATTGAGTTAATCAATGTATATAACATGTGTTTAGTGATATGGTAGAATGCTCTTATATGCTTTAACGCTATCATTGACCAAGTGTTTTGATAAATGCTTAGGTAAATGCAATTATGTTATTTGGATAATGATCATATATAGAATGTTTGGTGATGTTTATAAAATGTTCTTTTTTCATGACATAGTTAACATTATGATGAGATGAAACTGCAATTGTATATTACATTTGCATATGCACGGGTTGCACTACATTAGTGGGCATTGACATGAGTGTGAGTGTGTGTGCATGAGTTTGAGTCAATCACCACCTAGGTGAGTTGACGGGTGGACTCGGGAAGATTGGACTTAGGTCTAGCTGAGTCACACAGAAATTGCATAAATAAAGATGGCGAGGTGTAGCAAGAAGAGCTAGATTCTCCATCGGGTGCAAGTCCCAACAATATCGGTTACGTGCTTTTCGTTGGTGTAACGAGCCCATAAAAGTGTGATAGCAAAAACGGATCCGCATGTGGGATGTCCTGAAGATCCGTCGACGGTGTGGTGATCTGTTGACGGTGTGGTGTCCCGTTCGTGAAATATCATAAATCGCGACTCCAAAAAGACAGGAAATTAATTAAATGATCATTGAATGTTTAATATTAATGACGGGCGCTTAGAATATTGGAATTCATACACATGACATTGCATCTGTTGTGAGAGCTCAAGATGGGGCTCAGTGTTAGTACTACATGCTTGAGTTTACAGTTCATGGCATGGCATGGATTAGTAGCATTGTTCATGTTTATATATGTGAATTTAATGCTTGGAAAGGTTTGTGATTGCACAACATTTCATATGCATATATATTGGGAGGTGTTCTCCATATAAGATACCCTATTGAGCGTTGACTCACCCTTTATAGGGTTATATTTCAGGTACAGGATGTATTTCTGCTAACAGCCCTCACTCTGGCCCACTTTGAAGGCAAAACTGAAATGTGGCTTTCATTTTGAGTTATTTTGTTCCGTTTCATTAACTTTTGCCTTGTATATTTTGAATGTATGTTGTATGATGATGGTAATGAGTTGATATTCAAGGTATACAATGCTTGGTTATTGATGTCGGATCTTGGTATGGTATTAGTTGTATTTTATGCACATGTTATGTATTGGATGGAGCTTCTCGTACGAAAGAGACTTTGCCCGAATTTCGTTAAGAAAGGACATCCGGATTTAGGGGTGTCATAGCATGGTATCGGAGCATAGCAACGGTATCAAGTGTAATCCGCGGTTTAATTAGTGATCAAGTGGCGTCCAGGAAATTGGAACATTACAGCTTGGGATTAGAGCCTAGACTTTAGATCTTACATGAGTCTCGTGGGAAGTAAGTCCATTGCTACAACTTTAGAATTGATCACCCAAGTGCAGGTTGTGCGAAGTAATATAATACTCAGAAGTCTGAGGTCGAACCACATGGAATTGTGAAAAACTTAGAACACAAAGAAAAATAAAAGAAAATTTGTTTTGAAATAATTGTTGTTGAGATTTAGAAAACAATAAATTTGGTTTTAAAACAATAATAGAAAATACTAAATCATCGGGTACTCCCTCTCAATTCCATACAATAATGATTGAAGACTCAAAACTTAACTTGAAACACAAATCAAATGTCGGTTGATTCGAGTAACAAATCAAGTAAGAAAACCAAATGTTACAATCAAAAGATTATTCAGGAACCTAAATAATCATCCAATTATATTATTTTATGAAATAATGATAATTACCTCAAGCGTGGAATAACCAGTTATTTATTCGCAGGGAAATTCAAGGAATCGATGTACATGGCACAACGACTCAAGGATTTTTACAGAATAAAAACTATGCTAAAAAATCAGAAGTTAAATTAACAAAACATCATAAATCATTAAGCACAAAGTCAATAACATTACCGTATTTCATTGAGAGGTTCTCCCCTAGCTCTAGCTTAGCCTTCTAGCCAGACATGACGAACCCAAAATAAAAAGATGGAAAAAAAAATAAATAATCTAAATCCTCATTCTCCCTCTCTCAATAGATGAGAGCCCTTATTTATAGTAAAATAAATCCTAAGTATAGGTTGGAAAGAATTCCTTTCCCAAAAAGGAGTATTGTAAGGTCAAATCCCGTCCACAAAATCTTGGAGTCCGCGGGTACATAATCTGTCCAGACTTCGAGTTTAGATTTCTCATATTTAGAGGTTGATTCACGAAATTTACGTGAAATACACTTTTGTAGCCCTTGAAGTCTTCTTTACAACACCGCAAATATCAAGTCAATCCGATATTGGAGTCAAAATTTATGACCAAAATACTGAAGACGTGTCAAATCCTTATCTTCTAGGAAACTTTCTAAATCCAACTTTAAATGAGTTTTCTTCAAACTTAGACTCTTATAAGGATTAAATTGCTGATTTATCTTCAAGTCTTCCTATCTCCCTCATGATTCTTCAGTCCTTATCAATTATGATTTTTTCTCTAGTGATTGTTTCACTTGCATTATCCATTATTACTTTAAATCAACCAATTTACCTGCAAAATAAACCAAACAACTAGAAAAAATATCAAACTAGAAAATCAAGGAATTTAACACATTTAATCACAAATAATATGCAATTAACCAATCATTAAATATAATAAAATAGCAATTTTGATAGTTAATCACACCCCCCAACCTAAATATTACTAGTCCCTAGTAATACATGGATCCCAAAATCTAAAAACTAAAAATAAAATAACCTAATAAAATAAAATACAAATCCACTTTCGTAGGACTCACGATTGCATTTAGCATATGCAACAAGCCTTTAAACCCCTAGGTTTCCCCTAGTGAACGAGTATAGTCTCGTGAGGGTTTCCAGAGATGATACCCACAAACATCAACCTCTGATCAAATATCTGAATAATAATTTTATAACACAAATTGCTTCCACAATATAAAAATTCTAAGATGCAAACTTTTTATAAGCACATGCAAAACAAAATATAGAACTATGCGCTATATAAATGTATGCACTTATCATATTTTCATATAAACTCGTGTGTAGTGTGAATTAACTATACCAAGTCAGTAATTTATCTGGTAATCACCTCTACAACTATCAACTATTCGTCTCAATGCCAAATCTCACTAGATAATTCACTCATAAAAGATTCTCTCAGATTATAGTGACTATTCTCTCAAATATCAAATGTGAGAAGAAGATATTTAAGTCCAAAACCAAATAATGCTCACATGTCTATTAAAATAATTGTAATCCAAAAGAAAAGATTTGACATAATCTCATGAAAGGAAATCAACACACAATAAATAAATAATCACCATTTTCTTCCTTATTCACACAAGTCATGCATCCATCAATACACTGTTGAGATCAATTAGGTCTTTATTTAAGGTTGTAATGGGGTCTTGGGATTAGGGTTTTGAAACGAAAGATATTCAAGAATTCAAAAGACTATCCCGAGAGAATATTTACATTACACAACCAAACTTTTTTCCATAACCTTTCACTCTCTCTCATTTAGAACACAATTTACAACACTTGCTCATATTTTTTCAAAACTCATGCTTGCTATTTTTTCCTTTTTTTTTTCAATATGTTTTTTTCACAGTTAGACATATTGTCTTTCTTTTCAAATTTTTTTTTTTTTTCCAGCAAGACTCTTTTTTTTTTTTCATCTTTTCTCAACCAACATCTCCCAAATTACATAAACAATAAAAGCTCAATCTCGGGATAACCAAGGGTAAAAGATATTATTTTTTTTTCATTGGCTTGGTTATTATATGTTGGGCATAAGAAATAAAATTTTACTTCAAAGGCTCAATCATGGCTTCTAGGGATAATAATATTCAAAGAATAAGGCTGAGGCTCAAATAATAGCAAAGATGGTCTAAAATCATATTTCAAGAGCTATTGATAACACACTTCCATGCAAATAATTTAAAGTCTAGCAATCATTCACAATATTGGTGTTGAGCAAAACAAAATTAATGAGACTATTGAAGGAGATTAGCTGAATAAAAACATTCTTTATTGAGTAAATGTAAATAACCCTCGAAAAAAAGATTGGATCAAAACTCACTAGGGTTTTTATTCATCTCCACTATATGTGTCAAGTTCTCAAGGTAAAATACCTAATAATTTTTCAACTTGGTAAAGTCTAAAGTGCACAAATTGTGAGTTTTTATAAGAATATGATACGAGATACAAAAATATAGAATAAAGTTCTATGTGATGCTTAAACAGTTGTAAATTTAAAGCTAAGCAAATTATTTCTATATTGTGGTATCAAATTATGCATAAAAATGTTATTTAAATATTTAATAACCAACAATTTTTTTTTTATTATTTTTTTTTAGCAAAGTAAATAAACTAAAAAAAAAAATAAACTATGAATTTTCACAACACAAAGCATACTCATACCCCCCCAACCTAGATCCAACATTGTCCTCAATGTAAAAATAAATATCTTATTGCTCAGTAAAAATAATGAATAAAGATAAAAGGGATAGGAATATCTGGTGCCGCAACAACGCTAAAACCTAAAAATAAAATACCCAACAAACAAAAAAAACTATAAATTGAAACAAATAAAAAGGAAACTGAAATTAAACAAAAAAATAAAATAAATTCTAACTACTATGTACAAATAAAAATAAAAGCTCACGTTCAATCCAGTTTAAAGTCAGATTTGAATATGCGCTCATTCAAATTTTCTGGCTTAAAAATGTGGTGTCGAAGCAGCTCTTTTAATCGAACTATCCACTCATATACCCAATATATTATTAGAGTATGTAAGAAAAGGGAGATATATACATTTTTATGCAAATCTAACAATGAGATAGAAAATAGATTTTTATCAATTACAACACACAACTCAACTTTCATACCCTCACCAAGATTAGATATGTGAATCTCATTACTACTTGTTGACAATGAAAGGTCTTTGGGCTCATTAGCCTCTTGTGGAATAATAATGTCACTTAATTCTTCACTATCAAGAGTATTAATGGATTCATCCTCAGTTTGTAGTTCAGGAAAAGAATCACTCTCACTATATTGACTATTTTTAACCTCTTGTTCTTGTATCAATATATTGAGTATATCTTTTATCTCTTTAATATCTTGACTTGTTTGGGCATTGATATCTTTTATCTCTTTAATATCTTGACTTGTTTGGGCATTGAAAGCTAGTTGGCTTTGCATAAATTCGTTAAGAATATTCTCCAAATTCTCTTCTTGTAGGTCATGGTAGGGTGGATATTGGGGAGGGTCTTGTGGTGATGTGACATATATAAGTAACTGATAATGTTCATTCCCCCAACCAAAATTGGGATAAAAAGTTTCAAAACAATGGTCGGGGTAAGGTTGAGAAGAATTAGGTAAGACAATTGTCCCATTCCTCAAAATTTTTCGAGCAGTTGGAATTAAAGGGCAAACCTCAATGGGATGCCCATACACATCACAAAGCAAACACGGTTCCTCCATCGGGGAAAATCTTCACACCACATTAAAAGAAATATAAAATATAAAAATAAAAATTATGAAATATCTAACCTGAGGAAAAATAAAAAAAATAATTAACAACTAATAAAAAAAGGGACGAGATTACCGGATCTGTGACGAATCTCAAATCAAGCAAACCTCAATAGATGGCGATGTGTTCTTTGCCTTCAAACAATTCCTCGGCAACGGCGCCAAAAACTTGCTACAACTTTAGAATTGATCACCCAAGTGCAGGTTGTGCGAAGTAATATAATACTCGGAAGTCCGAGGTCGAACCACAGGGAATTGTGAAAAACTTAGAACACAAAGAAAAATAAAAGAAAATTTGTTTTGAAATAATTGTTGTTGAGATTTAGAAAACAATAAATTTGGTTTTAAAACAATAATAGAAAATACTAAAGCATCGGGTACTCCCTCTCAATTCCATACAATAATGATTGAAGACTCAAAACTTAACTTGAAACACAAATCAGATGTCGGTTGATTCGAGTAACAAATCAAGTAAGAAAACCAAATGTTACAATCAAAAGATTATTCAGGAACCTGAATAATCATCCAATTATATTATTTTATGAAATAATGATAATTACCTCAAGCGTGGAATAACTAGTTATTTACTCGCAGAGAAATTCAAGCAATCGATGTACATAACACAACGACTCAAGGATTTTTACAGAATAAAAAATTTGCTAAAAAATCAGAAGTTAAATTAATAAAACATCATAAATCATTAAGCACAAAGTCAATAACATTACCGTATTTCATTGAGAGGTTCTCCCCTAGATCTAGCTTAGCCTTCTAGCCAAACATGACGAACCCAAAATAAAAAGATGGAAAAAAGAATAAATAATCTAAATCCTCATTCTCCCTCTCTCAATAGATGAGAGCCCTTATTTATAGTAAAATAAATCCTAAGTATAGGTTGGAAAGAATTCCTTTCCCAAAAAGGAGTATTGTAAGGTCAAATCCCGTCCACAAAATCTTGGAGTCCGCGGGTACATAATCTGTCCAGACTTCGAGCTTAGATTTCGCATATTTAGAGGTTGATTCACGAAATTTTCGTGAAATACACTTTTGTAGCCCTTGAAGTCTTCTTTACAACACCGCAAATATCAAGTCAATCCGATATTGGAGTCAAAATTTATGACCAAAATACTGAAGACGTGTCAAATCCTTATCTTCTAGGAAACTTTCTAAATCCAACTTTAAATGAGTTTTCTTCAAACTTAGACTCTTATAAGGATTAAATTGCTGATTTATCTTCAAGTCTTCCTATCTCCCTCATGATTCTTCAATCCTTATCAATTATGATTCTTTCTCTAGTGATTGTTTCACTTGCATTATCCATTATTACTTTAAATCAACCAATTTACCTGCAAAATAAACCAAACAACTAGAAAAAATATCAAACTAGAAAATCAAGGAATTTAACACATTTAATCACAAATAATATGCAATTAACCAATCATTAAATATAATAAAATAGCAATTTTGATAATTAATCATCCATCATTTTTCGTTACGGGAAGACTTGGGTTAGGACATTGCATTCACGTGCATTGCATATTTATTGTTACGTGTTACATGTATGAATATATGTGTGCTTGAACATGAAAAATGTGAAAAATCTAGGTAGAATTATAGCCTTAAGGTTGGAAACGAAAGAGGCAAAGAAAGTAGTAACATGTCTCCATAAAAATAGTGACATTGCTTAAAAATTGCATATGCAAGAAAATAGTAACATGCCTCTATAAAAGTAGTAACATTGCTTAAAAATTGCATATGCAAGAAAATTGTAACATCCGTCCATAAAATTAGTAACATTGCTTAAAATTGCATATGTGAGAAAATAGTAACATTCCCTCCATAAAAGTAGTGACATGGTACATTTCACATATTGGGGGCCAAAACAATAACACACTAAGCATTTTTAAGCAGCATGGGCAGCTGATAATGTATATGCAATAAAGTAGTGACATGATACATTTCACATATTGCGGGCAAAACAAAACAGATTCCAGCCCTAAATTCTTAGTATCCTAACAATTATGAAAAAAAAGGAGTTAGGGTGTGTCATGACATTAACTTGAAACCAACTCGAATATTCTTTTTACAGCATCATGACATTGTTGTGACATATTCTATATTGCTTTGATGTTATTAATGGTTCATGACACTAAGTTAAGTCTATTGTTATCTTACGTGTGTATAGATGACAACTAGAGGAAGTAGACGCCGGGGTGGCCGAAACAACCAACCACCACCACCGGCTTTTGATCAATCAGCCTTCATGGAGGCTATGGGTAGAATGACAGCTAAACTAGTTCAGGCAAGCACCAATATGAGCCAAGGAGACTCAATTCATCTACAGAAGTTTAATTCTCATAAGCCACCAATGTTCATGGGAGAAGCGGTTCTGATGGTAGTCGACTATTGGTTACAACAAGTTGACAAGATATTGGAGGCAATGGAGATAACCTCTGATGCCACCAAGATTAAGTTGAAGGAGAGGCCCATCAATGGTGGACATGGGCAAGGACCCCAAGAGACATCAAGACGATGATATGGGAAGAGTTTCAACAACTCTTCATGAACAAGTAGTTCCCGTCGGCTCTTCGGCTAGATAAAGTCCATGAATTCTTAGACCTAAATCAGAGGACTATGACGGTGATACAATATGTGACGAAGTTTACAAAACTAGCCTGTTTTGCCAATGATTACATGGCCACAAACTTGGCGAAAGAGAAGAGATTTGAGGATGACTTAAGGTTGTCCATCAGGGGCAAGATTATGGGTCATCGCCTATAAGACCTAGACTCAATGGTTGAAACATCCATGGCTATCGAGAGAGAGGTGGATGATGCTAAGAGGATTCGGGAGGCCAAAGCGACAAACAAGAGAAGGAGGGTCAATCCTCTACCACCAGTTCGGGGAAGAAACAAAGGACCTCTACACAACAAGGGTCTTAGGGGCAAGGTCGGGGTTATCAAGGCCAAAGCTAGGGTCCATCTTCCCAAGCTAGGAGGAATTTTAGAGGCACGCAACAAGGGGACCCAAGGATATGCTACATATGTTACTAGCCTAACCACTTGAAACGGGATTGTCCTTAGAGGAATGGGTCACAGAGATATAGGTCACCTTAATCCTAGTCATTGGTGGGGCCTTCACAGACATTCTTTGTTCTTCCCTACCCCACCATTGGCCAAGGAAACCAGTACCAATAATAGGCTATGGGGCAAGCTCCCACTACTTTACGTGCGGGGACACTTTAGTAGGGACAGACGGGTCAGGGATTGGGTTGAGGCCAGGGACATGGCTATCAGGCCAGTACATCAAGGACCTAGGGGCGAGTTTATGCCATCACACCTCAGACTGAGCCAACTGATTAGTCGATGATTTAGGGTATTTTCCTTTTATCTCGTTTATAGGCAAGGGTATTATTTGATTCAGGTGCATCACATTCATTCATTAGTGCATCATGTGTACAAGATTTGGGCTTAGAGGTTGAAACCCTAGAATAGCCCTTCTATGTGAGTTCACCCCTAGGAGCCAGAGTCTACATATACCAGATATGTCGGGATTATTAGTTAGAGATCAGTGGGACCCAACTCATGGTGGACCTTTGGGTCATAGATATGACAGAGTTTGATGTCATCCTTAAGATTGACTGGTTGGTAGCACATCGAGTCGTCATCAGTTGTGATTGGAAGAGGGTCACAACTAACACTTCAAAGGGCGTTTGTTTCAAGTCTCATGGAGAGAAGCACAATGCTTTACCCCAGGCCGTGTATGACTCTCGTTGGCACGGATAGTTGATGAGTTAGCTTGTGTGCCTTACCTTGGAGGATAAGATTAGACAGGAGTTAGGTCTACCTCGGGTGGTGTGCGAGTATCCTAATGTCTTCCCAGATGAGCTACTGGAGCTACCTCCACATTTGGATGTTGACTTCTCCATTGAGTTACAACCCGGTGTATCCCCTATCTCTCTGGTACTTCATAGGATGGCACCGACAGATTTGCAAGAGCTAAAGGTTCAGTTGCAGGAATTATTGGACATGGGCTTTATTAGGCTGAGTACCTCACCTTGGGGTGCTTCGGTGCTATTTTCTAAGAAAAAAGATGGGATGCTTAGACTTTGCATCGACTACCAGCAATTGAATCGAGTAATGGTCAAGAACAAGTACCTACTACTGAAGATTGATGATCTTTTTGATCAACTGAGAGGAGCACGAGTCTACTCCAAGATAAACTTGTGCATGGGTTACCATCAGTTGAAGATTAAGGAGGCTGATATCCCTAAGATGGCGTTCAGCACTCGATATGGGTACTTCAAGTTCATAGTTATGTCTTTAAGGTTGATGAATGCCCTAGTGACATTCATGAATCTTATGTATATAGTGTTCCAACCCTATCTCGAACAGTTCATTGTAGTGTTTGTGGACGACATTCTAATATGCTCCAAGTCTGAGAAGGAGCACGAGCATCACTTGAGGATCGTTCTATAGAATTTGAGGGATCACCAATTGTATGCCAAGTTCAACAAGTTTGAATTTTCGCTAACAGAAGTCAAGTATTGAGGTCACATTGTGTTCGCTATGGGTGTGTTAGTTGACCTGGAAAAGATAAAGGCAATGATGAGTTGGGAGAGGCCGAAGTCAGCCTTCGAGATACGCAGTTTCTTGGGATTGGCAGGGTATTACCGGAGATTCATCACGGACTTCTCCCGATTAGCGACTCCTATGATGAGACTTATGAGGAAGAAAGTTCAGTTTTAGTGGAATGACTCATGTGAGAGGGCATTCTACGAGTTGAAGAGGAGGCTAACTTCAACTCCTATTCTGATTGCACTAGAGATAGATAGGCCAAAGGTACACGGTGTACTGTAATGGCTCAAAAGATGGACTGGGATGTATCTTGATGCAGTGTAAGAGGGTAGTTGCTTATGATTCTTAACAGCTTAAGAACCACGAGAAGAACTATCCTACGCACGATATGGAGTTGGCGGCCATTTTCTTTGTATTGAAGGCATGCCGCCACTATCTACACGGTGAGCAATTCGAAGTGTATTCAAACTATAAGAGTCTGAAGTACATATTCACACAGCAGGATCTCAACATGAGGCAGCGTCAATAGATGGAGTACTTGGAGGATTACAACTTCAATTTTCATTACCATCTTAGTAAAACAAATGTGGTGGCTGATGCTCTTAGCTGGAAGCCACAGGGAGTCTTGACTAGTATAGCTTCTCGGGAATGGCAGATGCTAGAGACAGTTGGACAGTTTGGGCTGCACTACCAAGATCAGGCTTAGGGCATCATGGGCAGTTTGATAGCTATAATTTCTCTACTAAGTAGAGTGGTTGAGGCCTAGGGTAAAGATGCAGAGATATTGTCCATCAGGGACAGAGTTTAGGCTAGTGTGAGTAAAAAAGCGCTGGGATATCCATGCTAATGGTAATCTTCGGTACCAAGACAGAGTTGTGATTCCTCAGTCTGCTAACTGAGGGAGGAGATACTCAGAGAGCTTCATTGCTCTCGTTTTGCAATTCATCCCGGTGGCACAAAAATGTATCATGATCTTCACCGCCAGTACTATTGGAGTGGGATAAATAGGCACATTGGGGACTTCGTAAGTCGATGTTTAACGTGTAAGCAAGTCAAGGCTAAGCACTAGAGGACTGCAAGGTCGCTCCAACCTTTAGAGGTGGCTGAGTGGCAATGGGAGCATGTCACAATGGATTTTGTTACCCATTTTCCATGCACTATGCAGGTACATGACACGGTATGAGTGATAGTGGATCGACTTACCAAGTTGGCTCATTTTTTGATTGTGCGGCTGACCTTCACACTGGAGGATATCTGTAGACTGTATATATGAGAGATAGTCCAATTGCATAGGGTATACGTATCCATAGTCTCAGATTAGGATCCTTAGTTCACGACTCAGTTCTGGGAGAGCTTTCAGCGAGCTATAGGGACTCAGTTGATGATAAGCACAACTTTTCATCCCAGATGAACAGTCAATCAGGGAGGACTATCCATATTTTGGAGAACATGCTTTGAGCATAAGTCCTAGACCTCAAGGGTAGTTGGGAGGATCACTTACCTTTGGTGTAGTTTGCTTATGACAATAGTTATCAGGAAAGTATTCAGATGACACCTTATGAGACATTTTATGGGAGGCCGTACCATTCTCTGGTGTGTTGGACGGAGGTTGGAGAGCGACCTTTCACAGGTCCGGAGTTGATTAGGGACACCTAGGAGAAGGTGGATATTATACAAAAGCGTCTTCTCAAGGCTCAAAGCCAGAAGAAGAGCTACGCTAACAGATGACGGAGACCTCTAAAGTTTTGAGGTGGGTGATCATGTCTTCTTGAAGGTTATGCCTAAGAGGGGAGTGGTCAGATTTCCTACATTGATTATGCTACAAGAGGTAAGGTTTCCTCCTATCTAGGTTTATCCTATCTAGGTTTACTTTCAACTTAAGATTGATATATGAAATGAGTAGGAAGATGTTTGGTTTGATGAGATGGATTATTTGGGTGCTATATGTTTACATATTATGCACCCTAGGTGTTTGATAAAATACGTAAATGAAATCAAGTATGTTAATTGAGTTAGTCAATGTATATAACATGTGTTGGGTGATATGGTAGAATGCTCTTAAATGCTTTAATGCTATAATTGACTAAGTGTTTTGATGTTTAGATAAATGCAAGTATGTTATTTAGATAATGATCAAATACAGAATGCTTGATGATGTTTATAAAATGTTATTATATGTTTTCATGATATAATTAATGTTATGATGAAATGGAATTCCAATTGTACATTACATTTGCATATCCACGGGTTGCACTACATTTGTGAGCATTGACATGAGTATGAGTTTGTGTGCATAGGTTTGGGTCAATCAGGACCTAGGTGAGTTGACGGGTGGGTTTGGAAAGGTTGGACTTAGGTCTGGCTAAGTCGCATTGGAATTGCATAAATAAACATGTCGGGTTGTAGTAAGAAGGACTAGATTCTCCATCGGGTGCAAGACCCGGCAATGTCAGTTACGTGTCTTTTGTTGGTGTAACAAACTCATAAAAGCGTGACAGCATAAACAAAGTCGTAGGTGGGATGCATTGATGGTATGGTGTCCCGTTGGTGAAAGACCATAAATTGCCACCCCAAAAAGACATAGAATTAATTAAATAGTCATTGCATATTTAACATCAGTGGTGGGGGCTTGAAATGACTGGATTCATACGCATAGCATTACATGTGTTGTGGGAGCCCGGGATGGGGCTTGGTGTTGGCATTGCATGTATGAGTTTACAATTCATGGCATGACATGGATTAGTCGAATTGTTCATGTTTATATATGTTAATTGAATGCTTGGAAAGGTTTATGGTTGCATGAAATTTCATATGCATATGGGCTTGGAGATTATCTTCATAGGAGATACCCTTGACTCACCCTTTATGGGGATATATTTTAGGTACAAGACATGCTTCCGCTGACGGCCCTCACTTTGAGGACGAAGCCAAAATGTGGCTTTCATTTTGAGTAGTTTAGTCTTGTTTCATTTACTTTTGCCTTGTATATTTTGTAAATATATTATTTCATTTCAAAGGCATGTAATTGGGGCTTTATCGACATATATTCTTTTGGGAATGAATGTATGTTGTATGATGATGGTAATGAGTTGATATTCAAGGTATACAGTGCTTGGATATTGATGTTGGACCCTAGTAAGGTCATAGTAGTATTATATGCACATGTTATATGTTGGGTGGAGTTCCCCGTACAAAGGAGACTCCGCCCGAATTTCGTTGAGAAATGATATTTTGTTCAAAGAAAATAGAAACAATTTCATCCTGGCCAGTTCCTTACGTACATTTTGATCAATCGATGTTCCAACCACCTCCTCAAATTCTTTAATGTCCAGATAAGGATTTTTCCTATTTACACCATGGAATTGAGGCAATAGTCAGAGCATTACTGACTTAATAACAAATGCATGGGCTTGTACAGGCAACATGATGCATGAAGGTGAAACATTTCTTGGGAGCTGAAGATATTCTCTCATTATTATGACAAGATGAACTAATGGGACAATAATTGCACTGTTTCTAGGATTTTGCCCCTTTCTTTGGTTTTGTCCCTCATTCAAATTTATTTCATCCATATCTCTATATGATCCTGGGTCTCGTCTGAAAAGTCTATCTATATTATCACGTGCCCACATATAAACTACTTAAACAAAATGCAAATCTACAACAAACAAAACAAATGCAAATATATTCACAATGGAAAAAATGTACCTGAGGTTGTGATAAAATCACAAGACTTACCTGAAGTTTGTCCAAATCATCTTTCAAATACACCGTCATTCCCCGACAATAGTGCCAAAAATGCTTGACTGGGTTTCCTTACCTTTTTCTTTAAATTGTAACAATGTGCTTCCCAAGCGTAGTAAAGTTATGCAGTGTAGTAACTTGGATAATTCCAAGGTCTTCTCCTCAATGAATAAATTGAATTTGAATGGTATTGTGTGTGCAATTGAAAATAAAAATCTTTTGATTTGTGAAAGAGTTGAAAAATAAAATTTTAAGGTATTCTAATCAATAGAAAAACAATTGGTTAATTCTCAGGAATCAACTCACCATAACCAAATAGTTTGACTCTATTTTTTAGTCATTCGAAGTTGTATTCAAACACGCTCGAACGGATCATATTCAACAAAAACCAAGTTATATATTATTGTAGCTTTGAAGATAGGAAATAAAAACTAGCATACTAAGCATTTAGATTGTGTAAATGAGTTCTAAGCATTACTCATGCCGGTTGAACCGTTGACGAGAAATCAAAATAGTTACTTAACAATTAATATTCAAAATCATTTTTTCCTTTCCACAAAACATTTGATCAGTTAGAACCCATTAGAGAGTCATCATGCTTGATTGTGGATGATAATCATCCATCAGATTGTGCCAAAACTTAGTTGAAAACAAATTTCATAACTCCAAAATCGATAATAAATAACATAGCAATCATATGTAAAAGGACTACTAAACTAAAGGAAATGCTTACTCTATGATTGCTTCTCAATTGATATGTTCAAATACAACACGAACAAAGCTTTGAAATAAACACAAGAGTTGTCTTCTCCAAACCCCGGCGAAGCTTTTAAAATGGAAGCTTACAAACTCAACTTTTAAACTAAGCAAAAGAACTATGGAAAACTCTTCAAAAAGCGTTCTCTCTTTCTCTCATGTAAAGGATCACAAGTATATATATCATAGGTCTTCTCTATCCATTGGCTAGAAAGAGTGGCATGGGTGGTGAGTGTAATTCTGAAGAAGCTTTATTCGCCCGACTTGTCCAGTGGAAAGCCTTCTTGAAGCTTGGCAGGTGTTATCCACCAATAGAAAGTAGCCTCGTCGAAATTGGTAGCCACCCCATCGGTGTAGAAAGAAGTTTAGCCATAGCCGACTTAAGACCAATCGGTTGAAAGTGAGGTTCAACTGGTTGATTGCCCTGTTCAACCAGTTGAAAGGCTTTGATGAACCGATTAAGTGACTCTAAGTATCTCATTTTTGACTTGGCATTTGTCTGATCAACCAGTTAAAGTACTTCCAGTATCTCACATAATCATTTTCTTCTCTGATCAACCGGTTGAAAGTGGTTGTTCAATTGGTTGAAGTACTCTCAACATCTTCAATTTTTCTGATCATCCGGTTGAAGTTGATTGTTGAACCGATTGAATTACTCTTTTCCTTAATTCTTGTTGCAGTCTTTCCTTTTGTTGCATCTACTTGCTTCCTTAAACATTTCCATAGCATTCCCTTAATTCCTTATCACCTCTCTCACACCTACAATCACAAATGTGACTTAAATTAATAATCAAACCAAAATTGGAGAGAAATTGTCAATTAAGCGCATAAAATGAGTTTATTTTATGAAATGTGTAGTATTAAGTGCTAAACAATAATCGAATACAAAAAAATTGTTCATCTACTAACGGAATTAGGGTTTATCTTTGACAAGCAAAATAACACGAACGAAGACACATGCAGATCGAACAGTCGGCTTGATGGACGTTAAGATCTTCTACTGTATGTTATTCCACGCCAAAAATCCAAATGCAATATAGGCTAAAATCCTCCATATTTTCTCTCTTGCTTTCTTTCTCTCTCTCTCTCTCTAAACGTAAATGAATAGTTTGTGGCTTAGAGAACTAGAGAGTGCGTTTATTTATAGGCTACAGTAGAGACCCTAAGGAGAAATAAGAGTCGGACTTCCAAAGGGCCTAAGAATCCTATATTTAACACAACACAAACATCTTGCGGTTCATTAATAATAAGTTAGTCTACTAAAAAAAAATAATTGATCTCTCAAGCCTTATCTCAAAATTATATTTCAAGCTCCAGGTTATTATATGTTTAATAATCTCCCCACGTTTAAGATTACAGATATCCATCAATTAATTAAATTACTGACAATTTTTTATTCTTGAGATCTTACCACTCAACTTATTTGTCATGGCGGATAATTAAATCCACCTGCAGAGTTTGACATGGACAAAACTTATGAGCTTCCTCAAGAGGACTCACCAATCCTTTTAAATATCCGGACATGATTTCCTTTAATAATTAATTTCTACTATATAAATAATGTCATCTTTCAATTGACCGAGTTTGTTGACTCAAATGAATCTCACTCTTTAATGAATTAAAGTAACAATCATTATATGCACGTGTTTATTAAATATCGCAGGATTAAGAAATTAAGTAATCATAATAACAATGAGGTATTTATTTTCTTATTTAGGTAGTAAAAAGATAATAACCTCAATAAGGGTCAATGGGTCATGTTCAATACATAAAGTGTACTAGTGCAACAATCCGAGACATCAGATAGTCTCCTATAGCCAAGACAAACTATGCCAGAAAATTGCACTACAATCCTACTGATAGGGTGCCTAATTCCACATAAGAATGTGAACATTTACTCATATCATACAAGGATACAATAATCTAGTCTTCTGTATAGAAGTCAAACTCTACACACCAGATTATCTACAATGTAAAATAAAAGACACACATGTTATCCATATATTTAATATAATATAAACATTTTACACATACAAATTTTCAATAGAAAATGAAGAACTTTTATTAAACAATAAACTGATTTTTATAGGAAGGTTTCTAGTGGACAGTTCATCAAGTATGCTCATTTTTCTTCTATAGTTGATTTGCTATTTAGATTGTTAAATGGGAGATATGCATATGATAATTTCATATGTAAACTCACTTTTGTGGATGTGAACTAATGAGATCTGTGTAATTTGAAATACACAACTTGTTTTTGTGATACATTAGATGGATGAAACAACTCACTAAGCTTAACAAAGAGGAGTGAGAACACGTGTGAAATAGAAACATACCAATCTAGATAATGAAATGAGATGCTAGGTATAGAAAAACCTCTTTAGCTTAAGCCTACTGAGGATGTATTTTCATATATATAATGTGCAAGAATAATACAATTGGTAGACTAAGAAATACAACAAAACCAAAAGCTAAAAACTAGAGATGAGATGATTATGCTTATCCTATTCTAATTCTATCCTTCAGCCTAGCTTTATCTTTTAGCCGATTATATGGAGGAGATTCATCATTATCATTCGATGAAGCCTTCTCAAGAGCAGTTGGTGGAGCAGTCCTTACTTGAGCAGATTTCTGTGCAGTCGGTGGAGTAGTCCTTACTTGAGCAGATTTCTTGAGATCAAAATTTATAGAATTTGGATCACTATTATCACTATCTCTAATACTCCCCCTAAAGTTGAGGTGGGAGGGAGATAACACACCCAACTTGCCACGAAGAGAGAAGAATATTTCACGGGAAAAGGGCTTGATGAAAATATCACTAAGTTGATCAAAAGATGAAACAAATTGAGTAACAATAGTTCCTTGAGCCTCTTTTTCCCGAACAAAATGATAATCCAATTCAATATGTTTAGTTCGAGCATGGAAAACTGGATTAACAGATAAATGAAGTGCACTTAAATTATCACCAAATAATGTAGCTAGACACGGGAGATAGATATTTAGAGCATGAAGAATATACGTAACCCAGGTGATTTCAGCAGTAGTGACAGCGAGTGCACGATATTCAGCTTCAGTGCTAGATCTGGCAACAGTAGGTTGCTTCTTAGCACCCCCAGGATACGAGATTAGAACCAAGGAAGACAGCATAACCACTTGTGGAACGTCTGGTTAACGGGGCAACCAGCCCAGTCAGCATCCGAGAAGGCATATAAATCAAGAGCATTTTGCTTGAGCAAATGAAGACCAAAATGTGAAGTTCCTTGAATATAGCACAGTATCTACTTAACTAAAGTAAGATGAGCGACAGTGGGTATGTGCATGTACTGACTCACAAGGTTAACTGAATAGGTGAGATCCGGCCGAGTCAAGGCGAGGTACTGTGTCTCTCTAAAAAGAAAAAAAAAAAGGCGAGGTACTGTAGTGCTCCAACAAGACCACGAAACTGCTGAGGGTCCGTTAAAGTATCATTAGGATGATCAATTTTGGTAGGTAAGGGAGTGGATATGGGTTTACAATTTTCCATCTTTGCTCGACTCAAGATTTCATGAACATATTTATGTTGAGAAAGTAAGAGACCATAAGGAGTTGGTATGGCTTCAATACCAAGGAAATAGTGAAGAAAACCTAAGTCCTTGATGGCAAAGGTTGCTTGAATGCGAGCAAGAAATGTATGAAGTAAGAATGGAGTAACAATAATATCATCGACATAGAGCAAGAGGATGAGAATTCCTTGAGCAGTACATAGAGAAAATAGAGAAGGATCAGGTTGTGAGTAGACAAAACCCAAGGAGATAAGAAATTGACTAAAGTGATCGAACCAAGCACGTGGTGCTTGCTTAAGACCATAAAGTGCTCGTGATAGTTGACATACATGATTTGGGGAAGATTGATCAACGAACCCTGGTGGTTGATCCATTTAAACATAGTCTTTCAAATACCTATGCAAAAAGGCGTTCTTCACATCTAATTGTCAAATTTCCCAATTATGGGAAAGAGCGATGGTGAGAACAATACGAATAGATTGAGGGCGAACAACTAGGCTATATGTGTCAACAAAATCAATGTGGGAATTTTAGTGAAACTCTTTTGCAACCAAGCAAACTATTAAGCAGTCAAGAGTCCCGTCAGCATGTCGCTTAGTTTTGAATATCCATTTGCAACCTACAATGTTCATGTGAGGACGACGAGGAACAAGATGTGTGATTATTTGCGAGTGCCTATAGTTTATCACACATAGCAACAAACCATCTAGGATCTGCTAAGGTTGTTTTGACAGTCTTGGGTTTTTTTGGCAGATCACTAGATGATGAAGGAGTTTGGACACGAAGAAGGCCTACTTTTGCTTTTCCCCTAGTGCGCATGGGGTGAATATTATGTTGGAAACTAGGAAAAGTGGAAGTAGGGAGATGGCCAAGATCAACATATAATTCTCTTGGGTGCAGAGGTAGAGAGGTTGGTGAATTTATATGGGAAGAGAGTAAATTAGAATTTTTCTCAATAATTGGAGCTTCAGGTGAAGTTTCGAGTTCAGAGGAACAAGGAGTGGTGGATGTGTCTGTCAGTGATAAGACTGGTGAGGTGGGAGAGGAAATAAGTTGTTGAGACGAGGAACACATAGGATCTACTGCTTGAGAACAGATGGAAGGAATAACCTGTGATGGAGAACCATTACGCCCCTGTGATGGAGAACCAGTTGAATTAGTGCACTAGTTGGCAAGAAAAAGCCTTGGAGTGGACTGATATGGAGAACTGTCATGCCCCTGTGATGGAAAAACAGTTGAATCAGTGTACTGGTTGGCAAAAGAAGGCCTTGGAGTGCAACGATATCCTTTGTGAATAGCACTGTAACCAATGAAAACACAAGGTAATGTTTTCTTAGAAAACTTATTTTTTACCGTAGTCCTTGAGATAGGGGTAACATCTGCAACCGAATGCTCGAAAGGAAGTATAATCAAGATCCCTTTTGAAAAGTAGATGAAATGAATTATCCATTTTAATAGAAGTAGACGACAAACAATTTATTACAAAGGTAGCAGTGGAAAAAGCTTCAACCCATAAACGTTTGCTCAAGTCAGAATGAAAAAGCATAGTCATACCCAACTCACAGATATGTCAGTGCTTGCGCTCTGCAACATCATTTTGTTTAAGCATTGATGGACAAGATAGCTACTGAAGCATTCCATGGGCCAATAAAGCAAGTAAAAATTCATTATCCCTAAATTCACCACCACCATCACACTGAAACACTTTTATTTGCTTGCTAAATTGTGTTTGTACCATGGCATTGAACTCCTTGAAGCAATTAAAGAAATTTGACTTGTATTTCAATGGATAAAGCCACACAAATCTTGTATAACCATCCACAAACAAGGCATAATACCTAAAATTTTGCATTTAATTTACAGGGGCTAGACCCCATAAATCACAATGAACCTTGTCAAAAGGTAAAGAAGATCTCACACTAGCATTGATGAAAGGAAGTTTGCAACTCTTACCAAGTTGACAACTGTCACAAATATCAAATTTATTGTTCCTATCAAATACATGAATCTTATTTTGGCTAGAAAGATAAGACAAAACAGTTTTATTTTGATTCCCAAGTCGTTGATGCCAAATCTCTTCAGATGTTTTCCTCTATCGAAATGAATAAAAGGCTTTCTGGCAGCGCCCCAATGTATATAAACCTCCATCCTTAGTTCTGATTGCCAGTGGCTTCCCCGTTAGTTTGTCCTTTATGACAAAACCATTTGAAGAGAATTCAAAAATACAAGAAAATTCATTAGTAAGTGATTAGCACTTAAAATTAGCATATTACTATGTTGTTTTAAGACTAATTGTACTTTGATGGAGTTTAAGTGATGACATTTCAGGCCCTAAACTGAACAAGGACCCAAGAACAACAAGTACCACACTTGGATGCAACACCAGCACATTAGAGCCCAAAATTGGAGAAGCTTGGAGCACAGCCAGAACGTTCGAACGCCAACTCACGTTCGAACGTCCACATTACACTGTAGCAAACTCAACTGCTAAGAGAAGGCGTGTTGCAGTTAGGAAAGAAGACTGAAGCTCTGAAGCACTTGAGTGTCACGTTCGAATGCCAACTCACGTTCGAATGTGCACTTGAGTTGATTGAAGACCAGACTACTGCAAAGAGTTGGAACTGAACTTCAAAGAAGACCAACAGACCACTCGAATGAAAGGGTCAGAGCAAATCTGGCGTTCGAACGCCCTTAGTGCAAAAACAGAAGAAACGTTCGAACGGCAGTCAACGTTCGAACGCCCGTAGTGCAAAAACAGAAACAACGTTCGAACGCCAACTCAATTTCGAACGTTCTCCACAGACTAGCAGCAGAGTGGTTGGCTTTTCACTTGGACTTGGGCGGCAAACACTATTCCTTCACCTCCTCTTGTCTCCTCCTCTTGCCTATAAATACTCCCCTTGTTGGAGAGCTTAGGGAGCCAAGTAGGAAAGTTGATGGAGGCTTAGACTCCCACTCACATTGTAGATTTAGCTTATTTTCCTTGTATGAAGTTTTTATCTTAGAGATTAGTTTGGCTATAGTCCAACATCTCTTGCTTGTTATCAAAGTAGTTTTATGCTTATGCTTATGCTTATGCTTTCATTTTACATGCATAGAAGAGAGATAGTTCATCTTTTGGTTGAGGAAGCAACCCACCAATTCTTGGTTGAGGAAGCCACCCTCCAAATGTGACTAGCTTTCTTCAACTTTTATTGTTCATGCATTTCACTTTCATTGCTTGAGCTTCTTTCTTTCTTAGAAGAGTGAAACTCTTCCATTTTTCTAGAGCTTTACCAAAGCCGTGAAGGGTGGAATGTGATTCACCCATTTTTTGTTAAAGATTGGCTCTGTGTTTGTTGTTACTTTATCTTTTAAGTTCTCTACTTGGAGGGATGAGTATCACTCACTTTTCTAGTTTTACCCAAGCCATGAAGAGTGAGTAGTTTCTCATTCACTCTTTAGTAAGAGGAGAAGGGCATGTATAGGTTATCCGGGAATCATATTTGTGCATTGTTTTTATGCTTAACGCTTATTTCTTCTTGTTATTGGATGATTGATTGCATCTAGCAAAGTTAAGGTACTTTGTATAACTGTGAGCTCTTTCTATGACACGGATGACTCTTGCATAGAAAGACTCATCAGTTCAAGGCAAGTACCCCGGCTAGATCCTCATGACTACCCTTCAATCATCCCCCTTATTGTACTTCATTTAAAGAATGAAATATTAATATCATGATTGGATGTCTTGTAGAAACACTTGCTTGTTTGTAGACGGGTTAAGTCTCTGCACAGGCAATTCTTGTAAACTTCTAGAAAGACATCGGAATCATGTTCTTAATTCTCACAATCCATCTTTATCTTCCGATTAACTTGTTGTTGACACGGGAGTTAATTGAGTTATCAAGCACAATTATAACAAACCGGATAACTAACTACATGTCCAGATCCTAGCACTAAAGAGTGACCTTTTCTTATTAGCACTTATCTCCTGTTTTGTTAAGAAAATCCTCTTGGAAAGAATCTTATATTCTGTCCAGGAAAACTCATATCTCACAACAAATCTCAAGGGTTACAATCAATAGGTCTCTACCACTGCTCACCTCAGAAATATCAACAAAAGTTCCATGTGGATTCGACTCCGGACTCAAACCGGATTATTACTACAGCTTGACCGCCTGCACTTGAGTGTACACATTTCGGATCAAGATCAAGTTTTTGGCGCCGTTGCCGGGGAACCTTTAAAAGGTGTTTTAAGGTGAAAGGTAAAAAGACCTTCAACGTTGTGTATATTCTTTGGTTTACTGTAAATAACTTTGTTTTATTTTCTTTATGACTGAGGGCACTCCTCGCTTCCAAAATTTACCGGCAGAATCGTGTGAGTCCGTGAATCAGCCTAAACCAAATTCACCTAGATCAGTAGCAGACTCTTTTGAGGGTAGTATGAAAAATAATGAAATAAATGGAGAAGTCCCTATGAGAGAGGAGGAGGTCCCTAACATCCGAACTTTGCGGGATTACTTAAATCCCACAAGAAACAGTGTCCCCTCTTGTTTTATTTTTCCTGAAAATGCTCCCCTCTTTACTGTAAAGCCGGGGACAGTGCAGTTATTACCCGTGTTTCATGGATTGGATGCAGAAAATTCATATCTGCATATAAAAGATTTTGAGGAAGTGTGTGGAACATTTCAAGACAATTCTGAATTGGCCAAGATGAAACTGTTTTCTTTCTCCTTGAGGGATAGAGCCAAACAATGGTTAAATTCTTTAAAAGCTTTTTTAATACCCAACTGGCAAGCATTACAAAATGAATTTTTTAGAAAGTTTTTTCCTCTACACCACACAAATGCACTAAAAAGGCAAATCATGAATTTTGCGGTTAAAGAAGGAGAAACTTTTTATCAAAGTTGGGAAATATTCAAAGATCTGCTCCAATCTTGCCCACATCATGCTTTTTAAAATTGGACTTTGGTAGGATTTTTCTATAACTCCTTACCCTCTAGACTACGTCAGTTTTTCGAAATGATGGCCCAAGGAGAATTCATGGGAAAAAGTCCGGAGGAGGCATTCAATTTTTTCGACACCATATTTGACAGTTCTCAGATGTGGGACTCAGCCTCCCCTACCACTGTAGAAGCCAGACCATCTACTTCCCAAGGAGGAAAATATGTCTTGAGAGAGGATGATGACTTGAGAGCAAAAATGTCCACATTGTCTCGAAAGCTTGAAGCTTTAGAGATGAAGAAAGTCCATCAAGTTGATGTTAGCCCTTCCACCGAGCAAGTGTGTGGAATCTGTGCGCTAACAGGACACCCTACTGGGGAGTGTCCCACCATCCCAGCATTCAAAGAAGTCTTGTTGGAACAAACACATGCAGTTTCCAACTTCAACAAGCCCTACTCCAACCCATATTCTGAAACATACAATCCAGGGTGGCGAAACCACCCTAACTTCAGTTGGAAGAACACACAACCAATATCCATGAACCAACAACAAGGGCCATACCCACCACCTCAAGGACCTCCTGCATATCAACCATACCAACCACCACAAAAGAAGAACCTTGAGGACACACTGAATCAGTTCATGCAAAGCCAAATGAATTATAACAATAATTCCACACAGGCTTTCACTGATTTCAAAACCCAGACCACTCAATCTTTTGAGGATCTTAAAAGCCACATCCAAAAGTTGACTCAATCCATGGTCATACACGAAAAGGGCAAGTTTCCTGCCCAACCAAAGCAACCACAAGGCCAATTCCATGTAGGGAACCCTTCAACAACAGGAAACACCCAAGACCAAGCCCAAGTTATCACGACACTAAGAAGTGGCAAGGTGATTGACAAGACAATCAGAGACATACTCATTCCTAAGCCAAGACCTGAGTCAAGCCCAGCCAATCCATCATCTGAACCTGAACCAATTGAGACTGAACTTGAGAAAGACCCTGAGCCTGTGATTGAACAAGAGCCAAAACCTTCTGAGAAAAGGCCCAGGGTATCCGACTGTCTCATGTATCATTGGGAACTTCAGGATTGAACAAGCTATGTTAGACCTTGGAGCCAGCGTTAATTTGCTACCCTACTCTGTCTATCAGCAGTTGGGTTTGGGTGAACTTAAACCCACTTGTGTCACACTCCAGCTGGCCGACAGATCTGTCAAAACCCCTAGAGGGATTGTTGAAGATGTGCTTGTCCAAGTAGATAGTTTTGTCTTCCCTGTTGACTTCATTGTTCTGGATACTCAACCAGCAATAAATTCAGAGAACCAAATTCCCGTCATTCTTGGTCGACCATTCCTAGCAACTTCCAATGCTTTAATCAATTGCAGGAATGGAGTCATGAATTTAACTTTTGGGAATATGACTCTTGAACTGAACATTTTCAATATTGCTAAACATCCAGAAGAAGAAAAGGAAGAAATGGAAGTAAACTCCATAGAATCTTTGATACATGAACATCTGGATGATACATTCTGTGAGGATCCTACTGAATCATCTCTGTTAGAACTCATCTCATCAGAAACAACAGATGATGACCCAAATCCACCAAGTGGCCCTACTCATACTGTTGAGACATGGGCACCCAAATTCGAAGAAATTTCACCAAGTGGCACAAAGCCATTCTCATCAAGTGTTAGCCCACCAAAGCCTGAATTGAAACCTCTCCCATCTGACCTCAAATATGCATTTTTAGGAGAGAATGAGTCATACTCAGTGGTAATTTCATCTAAACTCACAGACTTACAAGAGTCTAAACTGATTGAAGTTCTTCGAAGTCATAAAAGCACCATTGGATGGACCATCGCTGACTTGAAAGGTATAAGCCTGTTAATTTGCAATCATGTCATATACCTTGAAGAGGATTCAAAACCCTCTCGTCAAATGCAGCGACGACTAAACCCTCACATGAAGAAAGTTGTGAGAATTGAGGTACTCAAACTCTTAGATGCAGAGATAATCTTCTCTATCTCAGATAGTAAATGGGTTAGTCCAACCCAAGTTGTGCCAAAAAAATCTGAGGTCACAGTGGTCAAAAATGATGCAAATGAACTAGTACCAACTCGAGTCGTCACAGGATGGCGAATGTGCATTGATTATCGAAAACTCAATTTGGTCACTAGAAAAGATCATTTTCCTCTCTCATTTCTTGACCAAGTCCTAGAGAGAATTGCAGGCCATGCATTTTACTGTTTTTTAGATGGGTATTCAGGGTATAACCAAATTGAGATAGCCCTAGATGATCAGGAGAAAACAACCTTCACATGCCCCTTTGGCACCTTTGCATTCAAAAGGATGCCATTTGGACTTTGTAACGCTCCTGCAACATTCCAAAGATGTATGCTAAGCTTGTTCAGTGATATGGTTGAAAAAATTTTGGAAGTATTTATGGATGACTTCTCTGTCTATGGTGATTCCTTCGATTTGTGTTTAACCAATCTGGAGAAAGTACTGATCAGATGTAAGGAAGCCAACCTAGTGCTCAATTGGGAAAAATGCCATTTTATGGTAACACAGGGCATTGTCCTTGGTCACATTGTGTCGTCTGAAGGCATGAAAGTTGACAAGGCAAAACTAGATCTGATTGGAAATTTGCCTGCCCCTAAGACTGTAAAGGATGTTCGATCATTCCTAGGACATGCAGGTTTCTACAGGAGATTCATAAAAGATTTCAGTACCATAGCAAAACCCATGTGTCACCTCCTAAGTCAGGATGTAATCTTTGATTGGAATGAAGCATGCCAAAAAGCCTTTGACAAGCTAAAAGACATGTTAATTTCTGCACCAATAATGCAACCCCCTGACTGGAATCTTCCCT
Source organism: Ilex aquifolium (assembly GCA_951799425.1). NCBI lineage: Eukaryota > Viridiplantae > Streptophyta > Magnoliopsida > Aquifoliales > Aquifoliaceae > Ilex > Ilex aquifolium. The sequence continues at coordinate 19,647,010 of OX637403.1, forward strand.
TTGAACTAATGTGTGATGCAAGTGATTTTGCTGTAGGTACTGTATTGGGACAAAGAAAAGATAAGAAACCCCATGTGATTTACTATGCAAACAAAACTTTGAATGATGCTCAAATGAATTATTCGACAACTGAGAAAGAATTGTTTGCTGTAGTTTTTGCACTGGAAAATTTTCGTTCTTATCTTGTTACTGTATTCACTGACCATGCAGCCCTAAAATTTTTGCTCACAGAGAAGGACGTCAAACCAAGACTCTTGAGATGGATAATTTTGTTCCAAGAGTTTGATCTTGTCATCAAGGACAAGAAAGGTGTCGAGAATGTGGTGACAGATCATCTGTCCAGACTAACCTATGAATTTCATGAGGATGGACTGCCAATCAATGAGAAATTCCCCGATGAACAACTGTTCATGATTGATAGGACACCATGGTATGCAGACATTGCTAACTTTCTTGCTACTGGTACACTCCCTCCATCTTTTACCATGTTGGACAAAAAGAAATTTATGAGGGAGGTTCGTAACTTCTTTTGGGAGGATCCTTACGTATTCAAGTACTGTAAAGATCAAATCATAAGACGTTGCATCCCTGCTCATGAAAGTAGCCAGGTAATAACATTTTGTCATTCTGAAGCATGCGGTGGCCATTTTTCATCAAGAAAAACAGCTGCAAAAATATTGCAGTGTGGATTTTACTGGCCCACACTTTTCAAAGATGTCCATGCCTTTTGTTTAACTTGTGATAGGTGTCAAAGGTTGGGAAACATTTCTAAAAGAAATATGATGCCCTTAAACCCCATTCTGGTAATTGAAATTTTTGACTGTTGGGGCATCGATTTTATGGGACTATTTCCCCCTTCTTTTGGCTATCTGTACATTTTAGTGTCTGTAGACTATGTATCCAAATGGGTTGAAGCAATTCTATGCCGAAACAATGATCACAAAACAGTGATCAAATTTTTGAAAAAAAATATTTTGTCCCGGTTTGGAATTCCGAAATCAATCATAAGCGATGGGGGTGCTCATTTTTGCAATCGTCCCTTCTGGAATTTAATGAAAAAATACTTGATTTTTCACAAAATTGCAACCCCTTATCACCCACAGACTAGTGGACAAGCTGAGTTAGCTAATCGGGAGATCAAATTAATTTTGGAAAAAACGGTGAATCCAGATCGCAAAGATTGGTCGTTAAGACTAACTGATGCGCTCTGGGCATACTGTACTGCTTTTAAAACAATTTTAGGCATGTCTCCTTATCGATTAGTCTATGGAAAGCCATGTCACTTGCCTGTGGAATTGGAACATAGGACATATTAGGCCATTAAAGCAATGAATTTTGACTTGGATAAGATTGGGCTAGCAAGGAAACTTCAGATAAATGAATTGGAGGAATTGAGAAATAAAACATATGAAAATGCTAAGATTGCTAAAACCAGGATGAAAATTTTTCATGACAAACATATTGTGCGGAAATCTTTTGAGCCGTCTCAAAAAGTCTTGCTATTTAATTCAAGACTCCGCCTCTTTCCTAGTAAGTTGAAATTAAGATGGACTGGGCCTTACATTGTCAAAAAGGTGTTTGAACATGGAGCAGTTGAAGTGGAAAACCCAGCAAACGGTAATAGTTTTACTGTTAATGGTCAGCGGTTAAAACCATTTTTGGAGGATTTTGTTAAAAATGTGGAAACCATTCTTTTAATGGAACCAAAGTACTCCTCCGAAATTCGCGCCTACCGACACTCCAGTAGATCGGGTCAGGAAAAATCTACTCCAACCCGACCCACTGGGACGCCTTTATAAGGCACCCACTTTTTTCTCCCAGCCGCCGCAGTTGGCCCCCCCCCCCCCCTTTCTTCTTCTTCTTCTTTTTCTTCTTTTTCTTTTCTTCTTCTTCCTTCTATTTGTCTTCGAGTTTTCTGTATCCGAGAAACCACCCATGACCACACACTCCACAAACACGATATTTTGCTTCATGTTTTCCATTTTAATCTTATATTTGCTCATGGGTGTTCTTCTTTTGTTCGCACTCACACATAAGGATTTTCAGCCTACCCGAAATCCAGATATGTGCACAGATGAGTAATTTTTGTGTTTTTATTTGTAGGTCTCAGCGGGTGAACAGATCTCTACCATTCAAATTCGTCTCCACAATCCATGAACTGGTAAATTCGAAACATTAGAGACAATGTTCAGTTTAGGTTGGGGGGTATGATCAGTTCATCAGTTCATTAGTTCATATTTTCGTAAATTTTTTATATTGTCGTTGTTGATCATGTTTGAACATTGATTATATAAATTGATGATTATGCTTATGAATCAGCTTCAATCGTCTTTGTGACTGGCATACGTTAAAGAACCAGATAGTGAGTCTTAAAACTTAGCAATCATGGATGTAAAACTTTTTTGGTTTAGCCTAGGAGTTCTACGTACTTTTCCATCTGATGTACATACTATGATCATGAGAAAAACAAGATTAGTAAGGAAGGCTGAAATCCAAGAAAAACAAGCGAAACCCCTCTGTGGCAGAAGCAGCTTTGCCAAACGCCGTCGTGCCAAAAGGCTTGGTGCCTATAAACAGTGTGGCAGAGTCTTTCACGAAAAAAGGTACAACCAGTGTTCTGAACCAATTTTTGGTCGCGCACTCGATCGATTAGACTGGATAGTGAATGGGCTGAGTAATGATTACCCTGATACGTCATGCTATTCCGGTACTTTGCTTAACCGGTTTGTGAGAGAGGAAGTTGGGAGAGTTACTGGTTGTCCATTCTACACAGACACAGAGGGAGACTCATATTAGATAATTTTCTGTAGAAAATGTGTACTTTTGTTGAGGGAGTGAAAGCCAAAGGTCCGAATTTGTTGTAAAAAGTGTAAAAATCTTTTTGTATAAATTCTTTTGACTGAAATGAAAATATGGGCCGAGTAAGGAATGTCCCAAAATACCAACCTGAAGCGTGGGTAGGGGCTTATCCTGAGACGCCATAGGTTTTTGATTCAAATTTGTGTGTTTTGCCTTCTTTGATTGTGTATAATGTAGTGGAGAAAAATTTTAAATTTTGGTTCAACGTTCGAACGCCAGGTTACGTTCGAACGTCAGCTGCTTACAGTACTCAGCCTCTGATGAGCTTCTGATGAAACTTAAAAGTACTGGGAGCTCAGTCCGTTCGAACGCCAATAGACCGTTCGAACTAGATTAACGTTCGAACGCCAATAGAATGTTCGAACGAAGAGAACTTACAGTACTTTGGCCTCTGATAGAAACTCAAAAGTACTGAGAGCTCACCACGTTCGAACGCCAAACCACGTTCGAACGATCTGTTTAAAATCCTTCTACACACGTTCGAACGTTATCAACGTTCGAACGTCACGACTCAGGCTATAAAAGCCTGGTTCATCTTCTTCATTTCAAAACCCTCCAAAACCTCTGAAAACCCGAAAAACCCTTGGAGACTCTTCACTACCCAGACCCCAAAACCCACACCATTCTCCATTTTCACCAAAAATCGACTCTCCCAAGACATTTGCCACTTCAAGAATCCTCATTCTCACTAAGAAACCAAAGATTTCAAAGCCTTCACAAACTCAAAACCCAAAAATCACAATGCCTAGAGTTAAACTACCTGCCAGGCGAAACCTGATCAATCAGGAGCCTAATTTTGTAGAAGAGGTGATTGAAGAGAGGGAAGGGAGACCAGTGGTGAAAAGATTCGATCGAACACGATTCCCCAGTGCTCTCAAGGCAGAAAGGTATGAAAACTTCTTCCAAAATCATGCAGTAGTATGTGAAAGAGATATTGTGATTACTGATTTTGCGAAATTGGGAATATTGGAGGAGATGGAGAGGAGGAATTGGGTGTGGTTTTTGCGAAACGGGGGAGATGCCGTTGTTGACTTAGTGCGGGAGTTTTACTCCAACGCCGAGATCATCAACGGCACAATCCGAACATACGTGAGGGGAGCCCACATTGATCTGAGTAAAGAGTATATTAAAGAAATAAGGCAAGAAGTGCCTCAGGTACAAAACCCGACATACCCTCCAAGGAAGAATGAACCGTTGAATAGGGTTGGGAGAGAGTTAACAGGGATGGCTGATTTTTCATGGGATAGGCGGAGGTTTTTAAAACAAGGAGAGCTCACAGATAAATACAAGATGCTAAACTTAATTGCGGTGTCTAATCTTGCTCCCATAGGACGAAGGAGTGAGATTTTACCCGACATGGCCCAACTTTTTTATGCCATTGGCAAAGGACATAGCATCGACCTCCCCTCCCTCATCCTGAATGAAATGAAGAAGGGGTGTGATGTAAAGAGGAGTGCACTCCCTTTTGCTACTTTGGTGACTGAAATGTGCACGGAAAATGGGGTGAGGGTGAAGCCCGAGATGGAAATCCAAAAACCGATGGGGCCACTGAGCAAGGCTTCCTTCCGGAGAAGCCAAAGTCATAGTGGCGGCCCAGCGGCAAGATAAGAAGAGGCTCCTGCCCAGGGAGTAGATGAGGTACAAGAGGAGTTTGATGCAGAGGAGGAGAGAGAGATGGAGGTAGAGAGAGACCAGCCAACAGAGGCAGGCCCTAGCACCAGCACCCGACGCTCCTTATGTGACGTCATGTTTAGCATTGAAGCTAAGCAGGATGAGATCCTTAGGCTTTTGAGGGGTGGACCTGGCGGAGATGGTGCACAAGGAGGAGAGTGAGAGAGAGAGATCCCTGTTCTTGTTCTTGTTTTTATGTTTGTTTAAAGTGCTTCTTTTTATGAATTTCTTCTTTGATAGTTGTAAGTTTTTGTGTGATTGTGAATGAATCGAACCGTTGATATTAAAAGATGATATTTTGAGAAATGAATGGTTCCATTCATCACTTTTATTTGTTTTAATGCATTTGTAGATTTAGCATAAAATTAAAATGTTATGGAACAAATGTGGATGTTAAGAATGCATGCTAGAGTAAATATGCACATGATCGGTTTGACACCTCAATTTATCAACCGAGACTTAAAACCACATTTCTTGAAAAATTGGTATTCTCTCTATACTTAAATTGTCATATGTGCATCGATATTTGTTATTTTAAAAAGGTACAGAAAGATCTGACTCTAAAATGGAATTGGTATATAACCAATACCCCCTGGAAAACCCGACATACACAGTGGAGATAACAAAGAACACCAGGGTGAGTTTCGAACCTAACGATGCTTTCGAGAGACAATCAATGTTTACTCAAGTAAATTCGTTTCACTCTCAATTTTTGAATAATCTCATTAACCTTGCTTTGATTGACGCACTTAAAAGTGATCTATTGGCATATCCCACAAGGAACCATCGCATACGACACATACATGTGCACATGCTTGAGAAATGATCTTAGGCCATCTTTGGTATAATATTGAGCCTTAGACCTTTCTTTGACAAAATTTATCCTTTGTTAGCCATGTTTGAGCCATCAATGTATGAATTTTTCTTTGATAAACCTATATGATTACCAATCCACAGGAAAACATACTTGACATACCTTGGCTATCTAATTTTCTTACATCCTCTTTGTAATATGATACAGAAAAAGAAAAAGAAAAAGAAGCATTCGAGATTATCATCCAAGAAGAGTTGATTGGAACAATTGAAACAAAACAGAGGCAGAAAGGCAAGACAATGCCAAGAAAGAAGAAAAATGAGAAAAAAATATGAAAGAAAGACATAATCTCGGGGCAAAAATATTTAAAAGCTAGAAAGAGGTGTGCTACACTACATAAATAGAGGATAGCTCTTGAATACTTTTGACGTCATTTCATTAGCCACTGACCTCTGGCCTCATTACAACCTATGAAAAGCCCTAATTGATCTCAAGCCTGTTGCATGCATATGTCGTCAATCAAAACTGGGTATGGTAAATGGTATTACTGTCTATTGCGTCAATATCCTTTCATGAGATTATGCCAAACATGATTTATTGCTTCCTTCAACTAACGCTCCCTTTCTAATTGTACATGTGATCTTTCGATTGGCCATCTTCTGATCACATGATCTGTGAGAAACAAGTCACTATAATCAGAGTGAACTTTTGCTGAGGGTATACGACGTGAGGTTAGTGAAATCGAAACTATCCATGGAAGGTGATAAAAGGGAGTATTTGTTATATAACAATTCTTGTTGCTTGAATGATCATTCCTACTGCATTGAGAATTTCAAATACCAATGTAACAAATGATATTTTTTGCATAGAATGAATACCTGTGAAATAAGGACGTGTGAGATATAAGTCAAAATTGAGAATCTGGTGTCCCAACGACCATGATGCTAATTTACTTTAATCAGCACTCTCCTATGCACATCTGTTCGACTGAAGTTTGTGGATAGCTTCCCTAGAAACCCTCACGAGACAACACTCGTCCGCTAGGGTAAACCTAGTGGTTCAATGGCTTGTTGCATAAACTAAATGCAACCGGATGACCTACGAAAATGGCATTAGGAGTAGATTTTTGTCTTTTTTTTATATTACTAGAGACTAGCAATATTTAGGTTGGGGAGTGTGATTAGCACTTAAAATTAGCATATTACTATACCGTTTTAAGACTAATTGTACTTTGATGGAGTTTAAGTGATGATATTTCAGGCCCTAAACTAAACAAGGACCCAAGAACAACAAGTACCACACTTGGATGCAACACCAGCACATTAGAGCCCAAAATTGGAGAAGCTTGGAGCACAGCCAAAACGTTCGAACGCCAACTCACGTTCAAACGTCCACATTACACTGTAGCAGACTCAACTGCTAAGAGAAGGCGTGTTGCAGTTAGGAAAGAAGACTGAAGCTCTGAAGCATTTGAGTGTCACGTTCGAACGCCAACTCACGTTCGAACGTGCACTTGAGTTGATTGAAGACCAGACTACTGCAAAGAGTTGGAACTGAACTTCAAAGAAGACCAACAGACCACTCGAGTGAAAGGGTCAGAGAAAATCTGGCATTCGAACGCCCTTAGTGCAAAAACAGAAGAAACGTTCGAACGGCAGTCAACGTCGAACGCCCGTAGTGCAAAAACAGAAACAACGTTCAAACGCCAACTCAAGTTCGAACGTTCTCCACAGACTAGCAGCAGAGTGGTTGGCTTTTCACTTGGACTTGGGCGGCAAACACTATTCCTTCACCTCCTCTTGTCTCCTCCTCTTGCCTATAAATACTCCCCTTGTTGGAGAGCTTAGAGAGCCAAGTAGGAAAGTTGATGGAGGCTTAGACTCCCACTCACATTGTAGATTTAACTTATTTTCCTTGTATGAAGTTTTTATCTTAGAGATTAGTTTGGCTATAGTCCAACATCTCTTGCTTGTTATCAAAGTAGTTTTATGCTTATGCTTATGCTTATGCTTTCATTTTACATGCATAGAAGAGAGATAGTTCATCTTTTGGTTGAGGAAGCAACCCACCAATTCTTGGTTGAGGAAGCCACCCTCCAAATGCGACTAGCTTTCTTCTACTTTTATTGTTCATGCATTTCAATTCCATTGCTTGAGCTTCTTTCTTTCTTAGAAGAGTGAAACTCTTCCACTTTTCTAGAGCTTTACCAAAGCCGTGAAAGGTGGAATGTGATTCACCCATTTTTTGTTAAAGATTGGCTCTGTGTTTGTTGTTACTTTATCTTTTAAGTTCTCTACTTGGAGGGATGAGCATCACTCACTTTTCTAGCTTTATCCAAGCCATGAAGAGTGAGTAGTTTCTCATTCACTCTTTAGTAAGAGGAGAAGGGCATGTATAGGTTATCCGGGAATCATATTTGTGCATTGTTTTTATGCTTAACGCTTATTTCTTCTTGTTATTGGATGATTGATTGCATCTAGCAAAGCTAAGGTACTTTGTACAACTGTGGGCTCTTTCTATGACACGGATGACTCTTGCATAGAAAGACTCATCAATTCAAGGCAAGTACCCTGGCTAGATCCTCATGACTACCCTTCAATCCTCCCCCTTATTGTACTTCATTTAAAGAATGGAATATTAATATCATGATTGAATGTCTTGTAGAAACACTTGCTTGTTTGTAGACGGGTTAAGTCTCGGCACAGACAATTCTTGTAAACTTCTAGAAAGACATCGGAATCATGTTCTTAATTCTCACAATCCATCTTTATCTTCCGATTAACTTGCTGTTGACACGGGAGTTAATTGAGTTATCAAACACAATTATGAAAAACCGGATAACTAACTACATGTCCAGATCCTTGCACTAAAGAGTGACCTTTTCTTATTAGCACTTATCTCCTGTTTTGTTAAGAAAATCCTCTTGGAAAGAATCTTATATTTTGTCCAGGAAAACTCATATCTCACAACAAATCTCAAGGGTTACAATCAATAGGTCTCTACCACTGCTCACCTCAGAAATATCAACAAAAGTTCCCTGTGGATTCGACTCCGGACTCAAACCGGATTATTACTACAGCTTGACCGCCTGCACTTGGGTGTACACATTTCGGATCAAGATCAGTAAGTTGTCCAACAGATAATAGATTTTTGGTGAGTTGGAACCAAAAGAACATCATCAACTCTCAACTTTCCAAAATTTGTAGATATATTAGAAGAACCAACATGAGTAATGGGAAGATTTACTCCATTACCTACTGTTACTAAATCATGCCCGAGATAAGGTTGAAGATTTTTTAATATACCTGGACCACCAGTCATGTGAGAAGTTGCTCTAGTGTCTGGTATCCACTCTAGATCATGAGGATTAGATACTTGCATCGCAGCTAGAGCTTGTGGAATATCTTCAGTTTAAAATGCATGATTATATCGATTGTAACAATTTAAGGCATTATGACTTTGTTTGTTACAAATTTGGCATGGAATCCTGTAACAGTTTGATGTTGGATGATTTGTCTTGCCACAAATTTGGCATTCATTTGTCTGAGATTGACCTTGGTTGGAATTCATTCTGGAATCATTAGACTGTTGAGTTAAGAATTTATCTCCTTGATTTCTGTTTTGTGGTGACTGGATGAAACCACGACCCCTTGAATTGAAGGAGACATTTTTTCCTTTATATCGCTGTCTTTGAGAATTTGGTTCTTGTCCAGTTTTGCTTTTATGTGCAACAAAGGCCTGAAAATCATTTACCTCTTCCTTCCCAGGAAAAAGTTTGTTCCTTGTTTCATATCCTATCAACGACTAAACGAACTGTGAATAATAGGGAAAATGAGGTTTTGCCATAATGGCATTGATAAGAGGCTCAAACTTTGATCCAAGTCCATTCATAGCCCACATAATTTTATCAGAATTCGTTAATTTTTTCTTGATGGCAGCTAACTCATCACAAATCTGTTTGAATCTAGCCAAAAATTCAGTTACAGATTCATGATTTTCTTTGTGAATCCTTTGGAGATCACGATACAGATTAAACTCCCTTTCTTCAGAACTAGATGCAAAACTTTGTTCAAGAAAATTCCATACCTCAAGGGCTGAGTCCATACCGATAATATGACTAAGAATGTTTTCTGAGACAGTTTCAGTGATTAAACTCTTCAATAGGCGGTCTGTTTTTCTCCAAGTCTTAAACTCTGGATTAGATTCTCTTTGCCTTCATCATTGGTAATGAGAGGAGCTGGGTGTGTGACATAGTTGCTTAAGTGATCTAAGAGATCTCCGCTGATAACAAGATTTTGAATGGCATATTTAAAAAATTTTGAATGTTGTGAAAACCTTCATTTAGATATGAATAATGATGGTGTACTGATGATATGGATACGTTGTGCGATGTGATCTAAGTGGTTGTCTAATTTGCATGGAGAAATGAAATAAAGGATTAAGGGTGATGGGTTTAGATCGAAAACATCATATTAGTGTTTTTTTTATTTGATGAATTTTTCTAAAAGAGCTAAAATGCAAGGCAATAGAGTTTGGAACCCACAAAAATGGTATAAAGATAGGAGGACTATTAAAGGTGATGACGTGAATTACTCATATGATTCACTAGCGATCATTCAAATCTTAAGATGAGTTCACAATACCACTAAGAGTACGCATGTGATTCCATTTTCTATTTATGAATAAAAAAGAGGAGAATGCAATTAAATAGAAGTATGTGTGTACTTGTATTTAATACGTGCCATTTTTAGTTGTGATTATATTTGAGGGTACAACTGCTGATTTATGATATTGTTGTTCAATATAAAAATTTATGTTAGAATATATATTCATGATTACCTGGTGTGCATAAATTCTTTGTGGAGAGTTGATTATGACTGATTTTAAAATATCTTAAGTTGATTACGATTGGTGATTTAGTGGTTGCTTTAGCATTGTAAAAATTTTCAAATTGTACTGCGTGGACGATGAGATAGAACGGGGAAACTAAAAGTCCAGTAAACCAACAATCCAACAAACCTTGAGATGGAACTGGGTGAGGTTATTTGTGAGATACTCGATTAGTGTATGAAATTCATGAGGGGTGACATGAGACCTCATGTTTGAATTGACTAATATTTTGATATTTTATTATTTAGATATTATTCATCAAAATATGTGGATTTGAATAATGACAATGGAAATTAGGCTAAAGAAGGTTGATTTGATCTATTTCCCATGCAATCGTAAGGGGAACTTTTCAAGTGGTGGTTGAATGATGTGTGAGATATGACCCAATATGGGACTCACTGGATATTCTATTGGAGTTATTAAGCTATGAGTTTGGAATACCATGTTTTTTTTATTAAAAAAAAAATCCATGTTGTTCAGTACTAAACTTTGTGTTTTTTATGTATATGTATATTTTAGGGTAAATGTTTTTGTTTTTGTTTTTGTTTTTTTTCCTAGATCTGAAATTATTTTCAAAAACATTTATTGGTGAGAAAGATATGTCAAGATTGTGAATCTGAGAAATACCTCCAACAACGAATAATTATCGAAACTATAGTGGCATTTCAAACATGTTAGGAAAACCGTTCTTAGGAGTCATTTTGAAATATTTAAGAGATATAGCACTATATAATTGAATCACTATATAATTCTGTTGGTTATAATTGATAAAGCACACAATTGGTGGCATTGAGAGGTCTTTAATTAAAGAAAAGAATTGAATGAACAATCGGTAGGGAAAGTGCAAATGCTTTTATTAGAATGATGTTAAGAATGAACAACTCCTCTTTTGTGGCTATTGATGTTACTACGATTATATATAGTTTCCACTACTATATATCACTCTATTGTTAGTTAATAGAAATGTTATTTCTTGATTTTTTGGAAAGTTTATTAAGGAATTATTTACTACTAATATTGATTATTAGGGCTTGACTGTAGCTTATGTTAACTAGAGGGCTAGATCAATTAGAGCAATCGTTAGCATTTGGCATGTACATTTTTGTGCTACTCTTGGAAGTAAGCTTGTCAATGGATCGAATTTTGAATTGAACTGTTCATAATTTTAATTGGGACCTGAATTCTAATCCAGATGCAAATCTTTTATTATTTTTTCAAAGATTTGGAGTTGGATATATAATATCAAATTTAATTATAATTCGATCTAAGTATATATGTATATTAATATGTGATGAAATTAAATGATTATTTCATGGGATTGAATTGAAAGTCGTATGTGATTTGCTAAAATTCAACTTCAGTAAGTTATTCGAATCGGATTAAATTTTTGAATTATACTTGATTTTTAATGGGTTTGGATACGATAAGAAATACCGTCAAATAAATGTAGTAGATGTCAAAGTTTCTCAATTAAATTTGGATTGAAATCAATTGATTTCCGATATGTTTACAAACCAACTTAGAAGTGTTATAAAGGAAGTCATCAACCTAAAACTATATGGTGCATCAATGAGTGACATATTTTCATATGAATGACATATATTATGGCTGCATGAAAGACATATTTTTTACGGCATCAAATTCAATACCAAACCAAAAATAATGATTCAATTCGATCAAATTATTACTAAAATGGGTGGGCGTAATGACTCGGTGGGCTTCAAAATATTGGGATCAAGCGGGTGGATGTAAGCACTCATTGGGGTTCAAAATATTGGGATCGATCTCAAGGTTTTTGGATCAATCTTTCGATCTTGTTGAATCGTAATCTTTTTCCTTTAATTACAACTTTATCGGATTGAATCGTAACTACGTTTGAGTACCATAAAATTCTCTTAAAGATGCACCACCTTTATCTCTTTTGTTTCTTTCTTCAGAGGCTTGACGAAGAATGCAAATGAAAGAATCAACTTTATTTATTTTGGAAAGGAGAAGTACAAATACTTGTCTTAGAATGTTGTTTAAGAATCAAGAACTCCTCTTTTGTGACTATATATTACCATAATTCTCTTTCTTACACTCGCTAGAGCATAGAAGATTGCCAAGTTATTATCGTGCAGATCTTAAACATATTCAAAGATTGTGAACGTGCCTGGTCTACTTGGTCACCTCTATTTCTACCAACTGAGAGGTTCTCATGTTCCTTCTTTCGAGTTCTATTCTATCCATTTTTCTGAATTCCCTCCTATTCTTTTTAGGTGAAATCTTATATACTCGTGAAATATATACTTTGTTATATATTTTAGTAGAAGATTTTTGTTGTAATAGTATTCATTGTTATATTGATACAACACTATAGATAAAAGGACAAAAATTGTATTAGGATTAACGTGAATACAAAAAGCATGAGATTGGAACAATTCCAAATTACCAAAAAAAACAAATTATCTTATACAATCAGAGCGAGGCCAAATAAATTTGGGCAAACTTTGAGATGATGCGTCAATCATTATGATACTGTTTATTCTGTTAGTGTATTGTCATTATGGTTCAACACTTATCTTAGCCATCAAATATTTGGTTTTTGAGAATTAGTAACAACTAACTGAGTCTAGAATAGTTGATCATGTTTGATTCTTTTAACCACAAGGTTGGAGGAACACATATCCTACTCTATGGTGGCTTGGCATGAGAGGTTGGCAATGCTAATCATAACCTAGAATAGTTAAATATATTTTTCATGATTACACTTATCTTGTAAGTGAGCAAAGCTAGTTAGATATAATATATTGACTTAATTCACTACAATCGTTAGGTTTGAATAACATTATTTCTTATAAAATTGTTTTTTCCGGTGAACATTGATTCCCCTTATTCTACCACGAGAATGGAACATGACTACATAAAGGAAGAAAGTGGAAGTGATGTTAGTACCACAATTGAAATAGAAATACCATATGGTCCACTGGTATCTTCCAAGAGGGAGAGATTGGAGAGCTTGCCTCCACCTTCCTCTGAGTGTTGCATCAACAGGTTCCCAATAATATTAGGGAAACAAATGAAGCAGCCTTCACCCCTATCAGAGTCCCAATTGGCCCGTTTCACTGTGGCAGGGGGGGGATTAGAAGCCATGGAAGAGAATAAATGGCGGTACCTACGGAACTTTCTTGAACAAACCCAAAAGAAGTTGGAGGAATTTGTTGAAGTACTAAAGGAGAAGGAAGAAAGAATACGCCAGTGTTATGCAGAAAACATCAACCGTAACATTGATGAATTTGTGAAAATGATACTTGTTGATACTGCTTTCATCATTGAATTCTTTTTGAATTTTGTGGTCCCTGATAGTAGAAAGAAGAATGATATTTTATTTCAGGCAAAGATTATATATTGGGGTATATACCGTGATTTATGGTTGTTGGAAAATCAATTTCCATTTTTTATTCTCGAGGATATGTTCAGCATGGGAATCTTACACAAGATTATTTCAAGAATCCATGGGCTGGAATATCTGTCATCGCAGCGGTTATTCTTCTTATACTCACCCTTATACAAACAGAGTGTTCTGTAATTTCCGTGCAGTGACAATTGTGAAAATATCTGTCATCGAAGCAGTTATTCTTCTTATACTCACCCTTATACAAATAAAGTGTTCTATAATTTTCATGATGTGAGATGTGTTTTATCCTTCTTTTCAATTATTGGCAATGGCCCTGAGGTCTTGTTGAGAAATAAACTTGATTGTACTTATTTCTTTTCTTGCGAGTTGGTTTTCACATTCACGTAATGTTTGCTAGTGGTGTTTTAATTTAATTTCAAAGTAATGGATGAGTGATAACTTAATATTTGTTGTTGGTGGCTACAACAAGTATAATTGGGAACATGGAGTGTTATACATTTGGAGTATATATCCAAATTAGGGTAACCCGTGTCTAAAGACACGATACAATGTGAAGGTTTTGAGAGGGATGTTAGTGGATGTTGGATGAGTCTATTTGAGACCGTCAAATTGACTTATTGAAGTCTACTATATTTTATATTATAGATATACATACACCTACATATGTAGTCTAGATAATTTGGTAAATGAATAAAAGAGCTCTAGTTTTTCCCCTTTTATCTTCTCGAATTTTCTTTCAATTATTTAACTAATTATTATAAGCTATTGTTTCTTACAAAATAGTAGCAGAGCTAGGCATGGTACCAAAGAGATATATGGCTAATGAGATATCAGAGTTAGGGCGTAAGTTCTCCATCTCATTACCCCTCCTAATATTTTAATTTACGAGAATCCAACTAAATATAAAATCTCACAAAAAAAGAAACTTTCATAAAAAATTTACAAAAAATGAACAAGAAAGCATACACTCATCCTTTTTTTTTAAAAAAAAATTTGGTTTTAGAAAAAAAAGATGTTGATGAGACTCTATATTGATCTAATCATTGGGATCCTATATAACATGGTTAGGTATTATTTCTTAGCTGTTGTCATCCTGGCTGATGTCATATTAGGAGTATTCAATAAACAATTCCGTATTCAATATTGCCGGCTATAATGTGAAGAAGAGCCTTTATTCCACTTTGTGGAAGTTGGTATAGAAATTCGTACGAGAATCTTTGTTTTATAAAATTAAATTTATTTTTAAGAGGATAAATTATACTTTGATCCTCTCAAGTATGATCATTTTTTTATATTATCCTCCCAATTATCATAGTTTTCACCTTGTACCCTCAACTATGTAATTAGTTTCACATTACCCTAATTATTAACGTTCGTTACATATTTAATAAATTTTTCTTTTTGTCCCCTCAACTATGTACTGACAAGCTGGTAATTTCTGTTCAAAAATAGTAACAAACATTTACGATTTGAGCAATGTTAAATAACACAAATAATTGAGGGGACAATGTGAAATGATTGTTAAACATCACCGAAAAAAAGACTACCTTTTTGCAATATAGGTAAAATTCCATATATATATTATCTTTTTCGGACCTCGCAGTTGTTGATGCTCCATGTACTTGACTGGCCGTTGGTAAGATGAACTGCAAACCTTTCCTATCCTCTCCTCTTCTGTTTCTTCTAATCTTCTTCTCCATAGTTCTGTTGAACGGCCATGATTCTACCAACAAACAACCAGTCAATTTTATGCTTGTCAAGAAACTGTTATTATATTTAAGTTTGGCTCTTTGTACATCTGTAACTATCCAAATGGGTAGAGTCGAAGTGTATCGTTATCAGGATCATACTGAAAATTATTAATTTTTGAAGTACAAGTTATAATTTATGAATAGTATAATTAATTTTAAAATATTAAAATCAATCATAAAAATTATAATTTTCAGAAAAAAAGTTACAGAAATTACAATTGCTTAAAAAAATCTCATGATGAGTTGTAATTATTGAGTTGACCACCTTCAAGTCTTCAGACTTGATGAGTTGCTTTATAACTAGTGTCTGTGTGCGTGAGAGAGAGAGAGAGAGAGGATTAGTCCATCCAATCTACCTTACAGTGGCTGGTTCTTCTCTGCAAGGAAGGAAAAACTAGGAGTGCTGCTTCCCATCATCCCTTCCCTTTCCTTCTCTCAAGAAAATTAACTCAGGTCTCTCTCTCTCTCTCTCTTGTTCACAAATCTTTCTTTATTTATCTGAATTACATCTTGCCTGATTGTCCCCTTCTCATTTTTAAGGAAAGTTTATATACTTTATTTGACTGTTTTGCTGATATTTCCTCTGCTGAAAGAAGTCAAAAAGAAAATCTATGAATGCAGTAATGTGAATCTTACATAACTAAGACATATAGAGCTCAGAAAAAGACATAAGGTAATAAAATAAAGGAATTTCAATTACTATTACCAGACAACCAATGTTTACTTGAACCGCACTTGATTTCAATGTAAACTCGGGATCCATGCTATTACCCGCAAACGGATACGTCTACTAATCAAAGTTTGACACTTACAATCTTTATTTTTTGCACAAAACACACTAGAAACTGATATAAATTATAGGAATTATTAAGTGAAAAACTCATTAGGATGTTCTGTTCAGTTGGTAATTACCCCTTTAATGTTCTGTTCTGGCGTCTTTAGTAAAAGCAAACATGTTTGGATCATAAATTTGATCTTTTCTTTTCTTCTGTTTTCATTGTTCTCATTTGCTAGAGTTTTACAGATGTTATTAGGTACAAGAACATCCATATAAAATATAGATTGGAAATAAGTTAGAGCCTTAAGTTCCACTTAGATTCGATGAGCATTAGATCCTTTCTGCATCACGGCCAATTGAAGATGGGTCGAAAACCTTTTTAAGTATTAAACTGGAATCATATGACCATATGAGAAGTGGAGAAGTCACAGCACCCAAGTTAAAATCTGCAAGAAGGCATTACCAGAAAGAATTGCAGTTTTTAGGCACCTACATTTTTCATGTTCTGCTTTTTTCATTTTCTGTTTAAGCCCAAAAAGATTTTAAGATTGTACCACAAGAAGAAAACAAAAAGCAAATTTGGTCTTACATTACGAATCGAAACTCTCCTCAGTCTGCTATCATTTAGCAGGAAAATGTACTTAAAAATTATGACATTGACTGTGGTGTGCCTGGTATGCAATCTTTTTTTTAACTAGGCAGAAGAGCTGAGAAAGGATGGCAGGTTTCCCAAGAGGAAATGAATCAGCTCATATTTCAATTGAGATGGAAAATGTTGGTGCAGAACATACGGATATGGTGGCAATTTCAATAAAAGGAATGCTAGACGACTTACCTCCCCTGTCATCTGAGTGTTGTATCTACAGAGTTCCTGATAAACTCCGCAAATTTAATGGCGGAGAAGCCTACACACCTCGAGCAGTATCAATCGGCCCTCTTCACCGAAGGCATAAGAACTTGCAAGCTATGACAGAGCATAAACTACGGTACCTACAAAGTTTTCTATCCCAGATAAGATTGAGTTTAGGGGAGTATGTTAAACACGTGAGGACTTGGGAAGGAAAAGCCCGTGGTTGTTATGCAGAAACCATTGATCTAAGCAGTGACGAGTTTGTGAAAATGTTAGTAATGGATGGAAGTTTCATTGTTGAGCTACTCTTGAGGTCCTACTTTCGTGATATTAAAGATGAAATGGATCGCATATTTTGTAACCCATGGATGATTGATGATGTGGGGCGCGACATGATATTGCTTGAAAATCAACTTCCATTCTTTGTTCTCGAGGGTATGCTTGACCTGGTCATGGACAATAACGATGAGGAAATACCTTCCATCCTTAAGCTCACTTATGAACACTTCAAGAGTTTTTTGACTCTAAACAAATATCCTGATAACATCTCCACAACCGAGGTAAAGCATTTTCTGGATTTTTTGAGACACTGTCATTTGCCTTCATCACCGAAAGGGTGGCAGAAGGGCGATCCAGCGATTGAATTCTCTCCGAGTGCAACAAGACTTAATGAAGCTGGCATCAAATTTGAAGTGAAGAAAAACAGCAGCTGTTTACTTGATGTCGAGTTCACTAATGGAGTTCTTCAAATCCCATATTTGGAAATAGATGACTTGACAGAAACTTTGTTCCGAAACCTAATCGCCTACGAGCAATGTCACTGCAAAGAAAAGTACATAATCCACTACATGGCCCTCGTCGATAGCATGATCAACACTCCCAAGGATGTGGACTTACTAATCCACCGTAGAATTATCACAAGCCGGCTGGGAAGCAATGAAGATGTAATGATGCTGTTCAACAATATCTGTAAAGAGGTGGTTTTTGGTCACAAAGTCTATTTCTTCACTCTTTGTGAGAACCTGAATGCATATTGCAGGACTCCTTGGCACAGGTGGAAGGCAAATTTGAAAAGAGACTATTTCCATACTCCCTGGGCAGTTGTTTCTGTTGTTGCTGCTGTTATACTTCTCATGCTCACTTTCATTCAGTCTGTGTGCTCTATTATATCTGTATGATTTCCCACCTCAAAGCTTTACGTAGATTCATTCTTGGTCTTTGAAATTAATAGATTGTGATAATGTGTGTTTTGTCAGTGTATTTATCTTCTGATTTATTGTGTGATATATTGTTCTTCCACCAGTTATACATAAAAGGTGGGGTGCAAGTTGGGCGGATCAACCTGAATTTAACCCCAGCCTAGCCCAAAAACTTTTAATATTTGGACCGATATTTTTCATACTCAAGGTTGGACTTGGACAAAAAAATTTCAACTTAATTGAAATTCAAACAATATTCGGGTTTGAAACTTACGTTCAGTAGAGTCAAATCAAATTAGAAAATTCGTGTTCAATCTAAGATGATGTGCAATGAACCCGAGTTCTAACCCAAGACATAGATTTAGATTCAAACTAGGGTGAACACAAATATATTCTAGCTCGATTTACATATGTAACTCGAGAACCAAATTGGGATTGAACCCAATTTCAACCCGAATTTCAACCTGATTTGTATAACCCATGGTCAGCTGAGTTCGAAAAACATGGACAATACTCAAGTTAAAAGTTTTGAATTAAATTTAAGTTCGGGTTGAACTTGAGTTGAAGGTTTTGTACTTTAGGTTGAACCCAGTTTCACTTCTCCACCTACCCGAGTTGTCCCCTTAATATATGATTTTTTTTCTCCATATATATATGCATGTATATGGGCATATGTATAGACGTAGACCAGGACTACTGCTCAATCAATATGACCGATCAATTATTTGTTGGATAGGTGTGAACTGTCTAAGGTTTATGGTCCCCAGCCTGGGGTGGACCAAGACTTTTTGTCATGAATCTTAGTCTTTTTTCTTGAATTTAATATTTTTAATTGATTTTGTTGAGTACCAACTCCCGCAGAATTTACCCTAAGCAACATAATTGGAGTTGGTTGAATATATTTCCCAAAATAACGTGTTCTATTCATGATAATAAACATACCTACCATGTGTCTCCGTCGCATAGTATTAGATGAGAGTTATACATGAATAATTTTGAAATGTCACTATCGACGTAGTTATCAGAGTGTAAGAATTTCATGTTGATTATATATGTTTGAGTTTAACAGTCGGATTTGACCTTGTTGGAAATATTTTCCCGAGGGCTTGAATGTAGAATGTTGAAAATTGATTACCACATTAATATTTATCTAATTGTAGTAGGTACGGAGTTAAAAGAGGTTGATACACGTGTCTATACCAAGGATAATCGAAAATGATGAGAAGGATAAGCAGATGGGATGAAAAGAACTCGAAACCTAATAACGAATAGACTAATCAATTGAACAAAGGATAGGTGGATAGAGTAAATACTCTCACTATCCGGGTGGAAATCTCTCTCCTGTAATGGGCAAGTAATGTGAGTATTTATAGCACAGTGCCCTAGCTTGGGCAGCACGTCACGACCCTCTAACACTCGTATTAACCCACAACTGCCTTAACTGAGATTATACCAGCAGCTGCTAACTGCAAGTCATGTATCGCAACATTAACTAGACAGATGTGACTTTCCCCAAACGCAGCCTGGATGCAGCCCCCGAGAAGGAGTATGATAGTCAAGGCAAAGGGGGGCTCCCAAAGTTAATGATCACGACTAATCATCGCAGAACCATGACCGTGAGAAAGCCATGTAGGCAATGCCCCCAGCGCGCACCTACCTAGGATCCTCATTTCCCTCTCTGAACCCCTTCATCAAAACCTTTGTCAAGGTGCCTGATAGAGAAAACTCACATAGTTTCAGTCCTTCAGCCACCAATTTACTTGTCTCATTATCCTATATGTTGATCCGGACTTATAACCCCAATTACCTTAGAAGTCCCTCCAAATCCCGGTCAAGAACATCCCAGTGGGCAATGAGCCATACACTAGGAGGCCTATTCGAGCAGACTAAACCTTCAAGACTTTGCCCTAGGCTGTGGTTTACAATCATGCTCATCCACATCCGTTGCTCAGTTCTCCCTTGAGGAGGGTCATACTGCCCATTCCTAGGTTGGGACCCCTCCTCTTAGTCTAGTGGGTCAATCGAGCAACAGTGTCTAGTAGGTTGAGGTCCATCCTTAGTGAATGGTCCATTTTTTCACTTTCAATGTGATGAGGATGTGTCGTGCCTTTTTGCGACACTGGGTGTCTGTCGTGGCTGATGTAGCACGTATAGCAGAGTACTATATGACATATCAAGACTGTCGAAAACAGCGTTGATCGAGTGCCAATCAGGGCTAATTCTGGACGACAATATTATAAAATTTTAGAAGGCCTCATTTAAAAAAACTCTTAGCGATCTAAGTAAGATTGAAGCATGTATCATTCAATCCACCGTTTTTAAACCAAAAAATGATGTTTATGACACTTTTTATGCACTTTTTTATTTTATCCAATGTTTGGAGTATTTTCGTAATATTATTTATTTACTTGATTTTTCTAGTAATTTAGGACTATTAGAGTTTCGTATTTATATGGTCTTAAAAACTTATTCAACAACTTTGATTTTGATTTGAATAAAAATTAGAGACGATTTCTCTTTTTTTCCCAATTGTCTTAGTACTCTGTGGAATCAATAAGACTCTAAAAGACTTTAATCTTGTATTATTGCGATAATAAACAAGTTAAAGCTTCTATCGTTTAATCTCGTTTCTTTATTCACGCTACCCTGTATCAGCGGCCCTATGTGCCTACCGCTACACTAGGTGATGTCGCGGCACTAGATGCTTATCACGATGTTGATTCTTGCCGCGGCGCTAGAATGTTGTAGTAGCACTGTTGTTCGTACCAATCTTACTAGACCCTATTGGACCTCATTGCCATGTAAGTTGTCAACTATTGTCATTTTTCCCTTTATTGTATGGACAAGTGTCTTGAATTTATGGGCTACTACACTAACAAATTGAGTCCGAGTTTAAATTTAAAGATTGACTAATAACAAGGCCCAAGTCTAAACATGTCGCGCCCCCATCCCAGATCACGTAGGGTGGGCAACAAACTGGCAACCATTGCCTTAACCAACTAATCATTTGCATAATAAATACATAATAAAGACAAATAACAAAGTGATCCAATTCACTGACCTAATAAATACCAAAAAAATAAACTAAATATCGCCAAATTTCTCACGCTAAAGTTAGAAATGCATTCATCACTTGTGGACTTTATTTCATTGCCAAATTATGATTTGTTGTACGATTGCTCGAAGGACACTTGCACGTAAGTGTCCGACACATTTCATTATTGCAGAAAAAAAAATTAAGATATTCAAATCATTGTCTCAACTCAGCCCCGAATCCATGACTCAGCCAACTCGGTCAGAGCAAGGCGAGAGGAACCACTGTCCGCCGTTATTGCTGTCTCTGCAGCTTCTTTTATAACCTGTATCTTCTTCCTCACTGAATCTCCTTCCTTCGACTCCATCAATTCTCTGACTCGCTTCTCTACCTCGGCTGAACTCACAAACCCATCTTCCGATTCTTCCATTGGCAACGCCAACTTCATTTCCTCCACCAAAATTACTCTATTAAACCTCTGCTCTGCATAGAGCGGCCACGCAATCATAGGCACGCCGGCACACATTGCTTCCAACACCGAGTTCCAGCCACAGTGAGGAAATAATTATTAATTTATTATATAAGTTTTTGACTATTTAATCTATGATTTATTTAGGTGTCTCTTTGATCATTTTAGTTAGATCACTTATAATATTACTAGTAATTGTTCGTGCATGAAGACACGAAGTAGCAAAAAAAAATTGTGGTTAATTAAAAGGCACACCAAATAAAAGAGAGATCACTGAAAAAAAGGAAAAATATAAATTTCTTTACACCAAATCAAAATAATTAGGGTAGCACATAAAACCACATGTTCAACAATACTACTACCAACAACATATTACATATAGTTATGACTATACACGTGAATATCAAATCAAAATAATTTGTGTAACACAAAATCTCAGTAGTTAATATAAACCAACTTTTATCTTTAAAAAAATTTCGATAGAGTTCTCCTTGAAAACATGATCTAATTGACAAACCAACCTATGTGTACAACTCATAATCAAACATTTATGTAAATAAACACTAACTTAAATCAATAATCTTATCACATCACGTTAATATCGCTATTACCACTATTTATCAACTACTGCAATATAATAACCCAAACATCTAATACAAAATGAATAAGATACAAATTATAAACTAAACTAACACCAAACTGAGGTTAATATCAATAACTAAGTACATTCACTCATCCCGTAAAAGCCAAATAACCTATAAAATCAATATATTGTGCTCCTAGTTAGTTGTCATGCCTAAAGGCACTTTATAGTACAAAAAAAAATCGTTAATTAAAATCCATTAAACAAAGTTGAAACTCGACAGAGTTAAAATTAATTGGGATCCACCAACCACAATCCTGCCTTAATAAAAAGATTTACCAACTACTACAACATAGACCCAGTAATGTTCATGCATTCAATGACCAAACAACAAACCGTTTTCCTTGGACAACACACAAACCCACATGAAATCTCACACATTTTTCATTATATTCTTCCTTGGTTATAAAAAAAGAATTATAGTTTAACCATCTATTTATTTTGCGTCAATGTGGACCTCAATTAATTGATAAAGACATCATAACAATTTTGAGTACACTCCTTGCTCTTTATTTGCTTTTTATGGGTATTACGAACCTATTATAAAATTAAACAAAGCAAGAAACATCTCTCATTTAAGTTGCATCAAATTCACACACTACAACAAGAAAAAATAACCAAAAAAAGATAACTTGAAGAGTAACAATGAAAATTTTTTTAGAAAGCCATAATTGGTTGCTACAGCAATCCATAAAACCCAATATGTCACCACCACAATTGCACAAAACAATCACCCCAATCCACTTCACCAATGCATCACCACTAAAACATTTATCCATATGTATCCCAGGTCACACACTCGGTCATAATTGGTATGATCACAATACCAGTTGGCACTAAACGCTCCCCAAACCATTATTTTCAACATACAAAACAGGGATATATAGACTCGTCAATCCATAAACATTTCGAATTCCAAAAAAAATGAAAAAGATGTGACAAAAAATCACCATGAAGAACTAAACTTGAATTTCTAGACCTATGGTTCCTCAAAAACTGACTAAACATTATAAGAAAAAAAATCAATTAAACAATCAGAACAATTTCCATAAAATCGTGAAATCGTCTGAATTGCACCAAGTAAAATTAAACTGAAATCAATGAAGCCAAGACCAAATTACTACTAGAAATCAATAAAAGCAATCAACAAAACCAAGGCCAAATGGTCTTTCTTTACACCTTCAATCTGAAAAGCCAACAAATAAAGAAATTCATTGCATTTCAAAAAGAAGAAATATACCAGAGAGAGAGAGAGAATGACTAAGCACCAAAGTAAAGTGGCAATTGACTAACAACAATATCATTGTGAAATAGGGGAACCAAGTTTTTTTGAAACAAAGGAGCAACTCAAATCATTGCATGTCATTAAAGTACCTGTGCAAAAGAACAATTGTTGCATGCAGTGCATCAGCGGACTTCGAGCAATATGAAGGCATTGTCTAACACAGAAAAAAAAAATCGAACATTGATCTTGGAAGTTAAATAGCTCAAGCATTATTTTATTTTTTCTGCCTTCTAATTAATCACACAATTTCAGAGTGTTTGTGTTTCATAGGTATTAACATCCAATTCAAGCATGAAAATATCTTAACCCCATCAAAACTCTCAACAACAAACAACTAAATTGTAATGAGTCGAATCCAAACAAATCAATATAACAATAATTACATTGATGCTTTAACATTAAGAAGTGCTGCCACTTATTCAGAAAGGTGTCACAATGGAATAATGTTAGACTTGGTAATAATTAATTAACAACAAAAATTAATGTTATTTAGGTAGTTACACAATAAAGTGAATCCATACCCCATTGGACATGCAAAAGAAAACAATAGAGATGATCTTCAATCATGTGCAATAATAAAATAGTAATGAATGATAACAATCTCAAAATAGAAATAATAACAGTAAGAACCTAAAAAGTAAACAGAGCTTGGAAATGAAAAAAGTACCTCATATGTGTAGCTTCTCCTTTATGCGGACAAAGTCTCGAATTTTTCAACTTCAGCTCCTCTTCATGTTTTCTTGGGGAAGATTTCATATCACAATGTGATGAATAATATACACCCATAACACTTAAGACCGAATTTAACCCAAAACATTCAGGTATTCTCTAAATCTCATCTCCATCTTAAATTTTGTATATCAATCATATCCCATCATTAATTTGGAAAAAGAAAAAGATAGTTGATATAAATAATCAATTAAATTTTAATCACCATTCCTAGTAACAAACTTTTCAAGATACTATAGAAACATTAAAACACCTCATGCCTGTGCCTAAAATTTTGCCTAATCCCTAGCAATTTCTTGGCTTTATCAATTCTTCAATTTTTTTCTCACAGATATGGTGTTTCACTCAAATCAAACAAAGATTTCTTCAGAAAATCCTAACCCAAATAACCCTTTTCTAAGAAAATATACAAACACACAGAAAACAACTTTTTTTTTTTTTTTTGCGGTGTGTGTGATGCTATGTGTGTGGGTTCGCTGCTCTATGTGTGCATATGGTGTGCGATGTGTGTGTGTATGGGTTCGAATGTGTGTGTGTCGTGAGAGAGAGAGAGAGAGAGAGAGGCTTACCTGGGTGAGTGGTCGTCGCCAGTGGTGAGGTGAGCCAGACTGTCGTAGGAGAGAGAGTCTATCGTTGTGTGTGTGTGTGGTTTTTTGGCGAGAACATCTGTCGTAGGAGAGATAGAGAGAGAGGGGGGGGGGGGGGGAGGGGGAGGGGGAGGAGACAGACCGACTTCATTGGAGTTTTGTGTAGTGGGTTTTAATTTTTGGGTGGGATTTGGGTGGAATGTATTGTGAGCCATTAGATTAGATTAGATGAGATTTGAACCTTATATTTAAATTTTAATTAAATCTAAACTGTTCTTCAGCTTTTTTAAATTGAGTGTTAATTTCAATTTAGGAAATTTGAAATTGTCTCTATCTTATTAATGTATATATATATATATAACTATCCAAGTCAAACTCTCCAATAGTTTGAATGGGGATGAAGAGAGATAAAAGGAATGTAGTAGAGTTCTAGTCAATCTCTCCAATGGTTTGAATGGGAATGAGAAGAGATAAAAGGAATGTAGTAGAGTCTTGTTAGAATGTAGATTAATTAGGATCGTCGAATCAATAATACTGAATCGATCTGAGCCGCGAAAAATTCAAGACAAACTAAGCTAGCTACTTTATTATATAGATTATATACAAAAAATAAAATATAGTATATATTTGATCGTAGAATTCAATCTTGTAATTACATGTGTGTAATAATTTAGCATCTATTAGACTTTACTTCATATAAATATAGAAAATTATAAATAACTCTACTACTATGAGTTTTAAAAAATTTAGAAGTCATGATAAGAGAGTTCGAATCAAACTGAAAGTCAAATAGGAGTAAAAAAATACAAATTAGATGAAAATATATAAGTGTGTATAATTGATTTTATTATAATAATTAAGGATAAAATAAGAAATTAAAAAAATTTCGTTGATACTGATATTTATAAATAATATAGATATTAATATATTATTTAATTGTATTACTTATATTATTTAATAGAAAGATAAATACTCAATTTAATGAGTACTTATTTATAATTCACTTTTGGATACAAGTAATATCCCAAAGAAATCCTCTAGAAAAAATGAGTCCTACCTACTTACCATTGAATTTTCTCTTTGAAAGTTAGGTAAGGGAATAGGAAGTTTAGGGTAGAGTTTTATATTAGAGCAACGCTACACAAATTTAAAATTTATTGGGGTCTAATTTATTGACCTAATTTATTATGATCTTTGAATTGACCGTAGAATTTATCAAACATTAAAACTTAGTATTGATCCAATACTTCCACTAAAGTCACACTATTAAGTCAATAAATTATGTCAAATTTTTTGATTGAAATAACATTACTCTTGAGAGAGAGAGAGAGAGAGGAGGGGAAAAATATTAAAAGAAAGTAAGACTTATCTATGGTACTGGAAAAATAAATTCAAATATCATACCTCAATTTATTACATTTGTGGTTACTTTTACTACTGTTGTTGTGGATGTTTTCTACCACTATTATGATACCGAAAAAAGTGGTAAAAAATAATTACTATAAAAGTGATAAAAACACCCATAAATATGGTAAATCACTTATAAAAATGATAATTTATTTTATACCAAAAAAAAAGTTTTTAAAATAGTACCCACAAAAATGATAAAAAAAGTTTTGTATGGTAAAGTTTTTAAAAGTGATAAAAACACCAATAAAAGTGATAAAAATATCCAAAAAAATGATATATTTTTTAGTTATAAAATAAACCATAAAAATTATAAAAACACTCATTAAAATAATAAATTTTAGAGATACAATACAAATTTTTATTTGTCGGTACCGTAATCAAGTCGAAGAAAGTTTGCTAAGGCATCACTTACTAAGGTTTTAAATAACCTTAGTAATTGATAAAAAATAATAATTGAAATCGGATTTGTTGAGGGTTTTTTATTCTGATGATTAATTATTCCACCATGGGATGGGATGGGATGGGCCCAACCTAAAAGACCCCAAAAGACTCGGAGTCAGTCAGCCATAGAAAAGTTAAAACTAGCAAACAAAAACTAATAAACTGGTCTTGACGTTAACTTTTCATTGCGCCTGCGCAAGTGGTAGTGGTAGAGGTAGAGCGAGATCATCCATTACCTATTCAACAAATTAAATCGATATTTTAAGTCTAAGTAACATTTTTCAAAAGGACAGAAAATATACAAACCTTTTCTGGTTGTCGTCTCGTGTTGTGTTCAAATCAAACTATAAACTTTGAAAAGTCATAGAATAAAATAAAAAGCTTAGGAGACCACAAATATTTTGTTGATAAGAGCTGTTGACTGGGGCGGAGCCAGTAATACCTTACTATTAAGAGAAACAAGTTCATAAGAGCTGTTGACTGGGACGGAGCCAGTAATACCTTACTATTAAGAGAAACAAAATAGAACTGATAATAATTCACTAATTAATATAAAAAAATTAAGATTCAAGACAATTATTATGAACTAATAAAATCAATTTTTATTTAGCCGAAATAAAATTTAAACAAAAAGACATAAAATAAATTTTTAGTATATTTTAACCAAATTATATATTTCAATAAAATGCATCGCTTAGTAAAATCTTTAAAATTTTATATATTAATTAAATATAAATTATTTGTCATGATATACCTAATGCTAGGCATGAATGTCAATATGTTTGTCATGTTGAAGAAAATAGTGATGATGGATTCTCAGATTATGAATCTGGTGATGAGGGTGCTGCCATAAGCACAGATACAAACATTGATGTTGATGAAGAATCAGGGGTTAATAGGAAAAAAAAAAAAAAGTCTACTATGCATGATACATCTGAATATGGGACTGAGTTTCATGTTGGAGATGGTGAAAACACATGTTGGGATTTTTGTGTGGGAATGTTGTTTGGGAATGTTGATTTGTTTAGGGATGCCTTGAGAGACTATATAGTCATGAACGGGATAAAGGTAATAAGACAGAAGAATGAGAGGACTAGAGTGACAATCCATTGTGCTGCGGAGGGGTGCAAGTGGAGGATTCATGCATCCCCTCTTCCTGATCAACCCACTTTCAAAGTCAAAAGCTACACCAAAGACCACAACTGCATCAGACATAGGAAAGTTGTAGAGGCCAATGCTCCTTGGATTGCAAAGAAGTTTTTAAGGGAGATCAAGAACAAACCAAAAATGACACTTGAGACATTGCAGTCTAAATTGCATGACAAGTGGGAGATTGAAACCAATCCAAGTCAACTGTACAGAGCAAAAAAGGGTGCAGTGGAATATATTGATGGTAATCAAGGCAAATCATATGAGTTGTTGCCTACATATGATAGAGAAGTGAGAAAAAGTAATCGTGGCTCAGTGTTCGTAATTGATTATTTCAAGGCTTCAATAAACTCTAATCCAATTTTTCGGAGATGTTTTATTTCATTTGCTGCTATGAAACTGGGGTTCGGAGCAGAATGTAGAACTTTTGTTGGGGTTGATGGATGTCACCTTAAGGGGCCATATGGTGGAGTTTTAGTGGCTGCAGTGGCTCTTGATGGGAATGAAGGATTGTTCCCCGTGGCCTATGGAGTGGTTGAGAGTGAAGGAAGTGATAGCTGGAGATGGTTTCTGCAAAATCTTCATGCAGTACTTGGGGCAGATGATACATCAAAGGCATGGACTTTTATGTCAGATAACCAAAAAGAAATTGATAAGGTATTTAAGAAAATTTTTCCTGGGGCTAAACACAGGAGGTGCTGTAAGCATCTGGTGAACAATTTTAAAGCTAAGTACCCAGGTTTACTCCTTAGGAAATACTTCTGGCAGGCAGCAAGAGCATATACTCGAGTGAATTTTGTGAATGCTATGGAGTTGATTAAAGAACAAAATGTGGATGCATATGAGTGGCTGATAAGTATCCCCAAAAACACATGGGCTAGGCATACTTTTGGCTCATGAGGGTACACGGTATCCTTTGAATTTGGCAACATCAGAATGTGCATGCAAAGAGTGGCAGGTATCAGACATCACTTGTATGCATGCTGCAACTGCTATAGGGTCACAAAGGGACAATATAGAGAAATATTGCCACAAAAGTTTCTCTAAAGAAGTGTATCTTGCTATCCATGGAGGTATGATTCATCCCATAATTGACCAAAAAATGTGGGCTCCAGTAAGAGAACCACTGCAACCTCCTCCTTTACGTAGACTCCCGGGAAGGCCTAAGGTAAATAGAAGAAGAGTTGCAGATGAACCACAAGTCAAATGCGGAGGTCAATGACAATTAGGTGTAAAATTTACTTGCAATTGAGGCAAAACAATAGGACATGCCAGAAAGCACCTATCAAAAAGAAGGGACAAAGCAAGAAAGATAGCACTTCTATAAATAAAACTCAGGTATATGTATTTTCATTTGTTCCATTATATATATATTTTTCTCTTTTGAACTGATGTTGAATGTGAACTTGATTGTCTAGGATAATACAAGATCTGTGTTAGAATCACAAGGTGGTTCGCAGTCACAAGCTACAAGAGACTAAGAAGTGGAAGAAAAGGAAAGACAAAGGTCATGGGAGAGGTGACGAAGAATGAGCAACAGTTACTTTTGTGTAGGCCATATGCTGTTGTGCAGGTCATATGCTTTTGTGTAGGTCATATGTTTTATGGAAACTGCTACTATATTAGTTATCGAGAATTTACATTATGTTTCTTTTGGATATATGATCCCGTCATTGGATGGTGATGGAGGGAGTTAGTGAAATATTATTTGTCTTTATTAAAAACATGGGTTTCCCTGTCCGTAAAAAAACTTGGAATTACAAGGAAAGCATTTTGCTTTGAAAGACTTTCGTTTCAAAACATTAAAATTCTCCTAGACCCCCTGTGATTACATGATTACTATCACTAACACCCCTAACATTTTACTAAAATTCACCTGGACCCCTTCTAATTACATGCTTGCTATCACTCACATCCCAAATTTTACTAAAAGAATAACATGCAAACACACACACACACACACACATACACATATATATATGCATCAAAATGAAGGAGAAGAAATATAGAAGAAAATCTTAATGAAATTGCAAAAAAGGTAAACCACTAGTTGGTTGAGTAGAGTAGAGGGCATAATTGTCAAGCATTTGATGTTGTTGGACGCCAAAATCATAGGAGGGCATAATGGGCTTTTTTTATGACATCATCACTTTTAGTTAACAGCACTGACAGATGCTAGACGGAGGGGGTCTCTATGCTACAAGTTATAAAACTGAGGTGTCCGTGTTATTATTGAAATGTCAGGGGGTTGCCGTGTCATTTACCCTAATCTCAGGGGATGTTAGTGATTTTTACCCTAAATAATTTTGTGGGTGCTCATCAAAGATAGTCCAAAAGTGTGGTAGTTGGGGAGAGGGGGGCAAGTGCCCACCTGTTCTCCATGTGGCTCCGCCACTACCAGTTGAAATAAAGGAAAACCACAATCTTGCAGTCTAAAGAGATCACGAGTTTGCAGGGAATCTCCAAGTTTGTAGTTTGTGAAAAGAAAAAAAAAACAGCAGAACTGAAGATAATGACGATAAATCAACAGCATACTAGAGACTATACAAAAGAATATTCTGCATTACCAGCACAAGAAGCAAATATGAAGTCCTTCAACCTGAATCAACCAGCTAATTCAGTTGATTAGGTTTACCCCACCACCAATCACGGCCACAATTACCCAAAAAAGAGAAAGTAATTGCAAGAGTAATAGTTAGTGAAAAGAAAAGGACAGGGAAACATATTGAAGGGTACTAGTAAGAGCAAAAGTGCTTTTCTTGAAGACAGGACATCCATCATTTGTGAGTCTAATCTGCCTAATCTTTGGTGGTGGGTCAAAGCTCTCTCTCTCGTGTGATGGTGGGGGGTATTGGTTGTGGTGGTTCAGAGGCGTCATTCTGGTGGTGGAAGGGGGTTTGATGCAGTGACTAGAAGGGGCCTCTGGTGTGGGGAGAAAAATGAATGGATGATCAGGCTCGTGGGGAGAGTTGGGGGTTGTTCTGGTGAAAATGGGTTTTGGGTGGTGGTGGGCAAAGGGGCTGCAAGAAGCAGGTAGATACAGGTGATATGGTTGGAGAGGCAGGGCTGCAAGGTGACCGGGGGAGGTGGCTAATGATGAAAGGGGTTTTATGGGGGTGTCATAGATTTTTATTCGACATAATGTCAAAATTCAAAATTTTCAGTGTCCACAACTTCGCACACAAGATATACATTTTGACTAAATATTTTTTTTCCCAAACAAAAGGCGTATAATTCAGGTAAGATTCATTCAAAAAAAGGCCCAGAAAAGAACAAATACATCCATAAATTTGCATTGTCCATGTTTGCCTCCTTAAAATCAGAACCGCCACAGGATACAAACTAAACGATAGCCCTCAAGGCCTGCATGTCAAGCAAATGTACCGCCATGCTGAAGGGCAGGGGAGAGACTGAAATATGACGAGAGAAATTTTTATAAATCCTAGTATATTCTAAGGAACCGGCAACACATTCATAAGCAACTCCTGCAATCACAAAGCATTGATGGGGAATAACCAGAAAATGGTGGTCGAGCAATACCTTGACATGCTATCCAAGTCCTCTCACGTACTGATCAAGAGTTGTATTGAATAGCTCACATCTACACAACCAAGAAAGGGCATATTAACATCCAAAACTTCCGCACTTTCAAGCAATTTGTAACTTGAACCTAGTCATTATAAACACAATCAGCCTAACAATGCGAGCTCAAGATTGAGATGCCACAAAACCAAGAACAGGTTGTAAAGTTCTGATATTGCACTGAAAATTTAAGTTAACTAAATTTATATTTAATGTCTTCCAACTAATAAATAAGAAACTCATCAGAAAAGTTACTATCTGAACAATTAAGGCTCAGTTTTGCTATATAGCAGAATTTGCTCTCCATTCTTGAAACTTCCTTAACTCTGAAACCCAATTCTTAGCATGTATTCCTTCATTGTCAAGCTTGTTTCTACCACAGAGCTCACTTTAATCTGACTCAGATTTCAAAGTTTGTTTTTAAATTTTTTATATGAAGTTCCCAATAAATCTTACTCACCTATAAATGCTTAGTTCTGACATGGTGTAATCATCTTTCCCCCTTTCATGTAGCAAAATTGGTGATGCATCAAACCATTAACTTACCCTAGCATGCAGTAACTTGGACTCCATATTGAATATGCCACACGTGCCAGAAGTCATTCAACTATATGTCATACACACTCTCTCTCTCATGATAACCCTCTATAATGCCTTTTTTTCAGTAATATCTGTAATATTGTTATAAGCTTTAAAACCATGAATCATGAACCTTGTCATGGTTCCAAATCTTTCCTAAAGCTAATTAGTATTGAGTTTTTATAACTTGATTGACTGTTCTTTGATATTCCAGTACAGGAACCTCATGTACATTGTCAATAATACTGGATATACTTAGTCACTAGTCATTCACTTCTTGAATTGAACTAAATGTTTCTTCCTAGAATTGG
The DNA here is from genome assembly GCA_951799425.1 of Ilex aquifolium. Lineage (NCBI taxonomy): Eukaryota > Viridiplantae > Streptophyta > Magnoliopsida > Aquifoliales > Aquifoliaceae > Ilex > Ilex aquifolium. Next base: position 19,679,438 of record OX637403.1, read on the forward strand.
ACATAATCTTTTCTATCCAAGAAAATGGTTGACTGGTCCATCAAAGATTGCAAATAAGTAGCATATACAGATAGGTAACAATACAAATCTCATGTCTGATGCTCATAAAGAAACCAAGCAATGACTCCGAGCTAAAAAGATTGACCAGCAGCCAGCTTAAAGTTGTCTGATCAATAAAGCAGCATAAATATACAAACATGAAGCTTTGGATTGATGAGTGTACTATTTTGGTCTACAACCATAGAAAATTTGCCACAACTTCATATGTACAAAATTGTAGGATGCACTTGTATGGAATGAGAGAGCAAACAAATTTAATTTGACCAAGAAATCTCCATGTTGGCATGAACCAACAAAATCTTCAACCATGCGTCCCCAGTCTTGAAAGCTAATCACTTACCTGATGGGAGTCCTGGAGTATACAGCGGATTCTTCATAACATATTCAACATACAAGTTGTAAATGAACTTCAGAGCTTCTCTAAGATCAGCGGTCCTAGGATGAGTAACCAGAATGATCTGCACAAAAGCAATTAGATATGTTAAAGAGTGCATTAAAAAGTGCAGTCTGAGTCTGGTACAGATAATGGATGCTAGATCAGATAGGATCTTTCAAAATGGAAAACATATAATATAACTATACCCTTCAAAAAAGGTCCTTTTCCAATTGGCTTTGTTATTCATAATTAATGAGCTGCTGATTTTTTTCCTTTAATAAGTATATGCAACACAAAGACTTTACTAACCTTTATGCCAGATGGACTCTCCATGAAACAAAGTTTGTAAGTATTTGTATGAAAACTGTGAAATGAACACCCTTGTCCAGGTAACTGTGGCACCCCAAGATTTCCTTTATCAACGCTACCCAGGAAAAGTTTCAAAAAATGAGAAGAGAGCCCTTCAAAAACACAATTAACTCAAAAACCAACCACAATGAAAAACATCACAATCACTAGGTACAGTGTCAAGCACTGCATTCATGCCTTAATAGAAACTAGCTCCAAATTAAAACAATGATCAACTCTATCAAGTGTAGGAACACCAATACTACATATCTAGCTACCATACGGGAATACCAAATTCAACTAATATCTGGCAACCATACAGAAAAAGTTAAAAATTTTAGAAGATGCTGACGCCACTAATGGACGAAGTTTTTTTCCGAATTTCCTGAAGATAAAACACTTTGATTTTCCTATTTACAAGAAGAACCCCTCTATAAACTGGTATGATCAACTCGTAATACATCTCAAAATCAAGTGTCACATAATATAGTAATGTCCATGCATACTCGAACACCTTGTCTTTAGTTATGGGTCCCAAACCAATTGGATTCCACTGTACGTAAAAGTGGAAAAACCATGATGAAACCTGGTATTCCATGGCAGGCAGTCTCAGGGGTATCCCCCAATTTCTTAAAACTGATAGGGATCTTTCGTGTGCATCTGGTGGCCAATCCTCTCTCTCTCTCTCTCTCTCTCTCTCTCTCTCTCTCTCTCTCTCATATAGATTCATTCAATCATTCCTCATGATCCTCCCCTTCTCTCTACTTGATTAAATCGGCATTGTTCAACAGTCAACACGTTCCTCTGCTCTTTTGGCTTTTTGAATTGCAATACATCTCAGACAGGTTTATAATGAAATTTTTATTGTATTGAATTCAGGTATACTTAATAAATTATTACGTCTCATGTAATGATTCAGACCAGATGATGGATTTATACCATCAAAATCCAAGCCAATAAAACCAAACAATTTCATTCAGATGGAACATCCTCCCAATTCGGGGAAAATAATTACTAATAAATGCAAGACTATTAAAAATGAAAAACAAACCTAGTGGGATCCATTTTGGCAGTCAAGGATTTGAGAGAAAAAAGCAGACCAAACATAAGCTTGTGGTCCTGTTGGGCATTTAGGGTCCGGAGAGGCCGATTCCACTCCCTGTAAAGCAAACACACTCCATTTCTATTGAACACATAAATCATATTGCCATTGTTTCCCGCTGCTGTTGGTGCTGGAGGTGATGGACTGATCTCTGAACCACCGAAAAATTGCATTGTAAAAAATAGTTCAATCCAACCAAAGTAATTGGGTCGAAATGTACAATTCTGGATGCGAAAGAACAGTGATTCGATGTCTCTGCAAACATACAAAATTTTGCAATATATTTCAGCTAATTAGAAAAACATATATTCAAAGGATAGGAATATGATCTTAATGGTTTGCTTTGTTTTGTAGCAGAGATAATGTAGGGAGAGATCAAAAGCTAAACTCTGGGATCTGCGAATTTTTCATTATTTCGGATATAGAATTCAACCATTTGAAATTAGTTGGCTTTCATTTACCAATATTTTCAACAACCTATAATTGACACAGTTCCATTTTCCTCCCAAGCTCCTTTGGAATCAAATAAGAGTACAAAGATTACAACTCATAAACCCTAATTTCTGAATATAGACAAGATCGGAACCAAATAGCTCGATTTAATCAGCCATAACCCTAATATTAAACGAATACAATTCAGCAAACAAAATAGCAAAATCAAATGTACGGTGTAAAAAGTTTTGCAAAGAAAAATGAGAGAGAGACCTGGAGAGCTGATCAAAGTGAAGCAGTGTAGTTTTCCAAACAGGGCGAACAAAGCTTAGCAGAGAGTGAGGGAGTACCAAATTGACTTGTTAGTTTACGTACTCTCCTCTTCCCCTCGCTGGACTACCCGAGCGTCTAGCGGTAATACTGGACCTCTTGAATTATGATGTGTGTTAATTAAGTTTCTAATTTTTTTTATTTTTTTTGTATGTAAATTGAACTCTTTGATTATGTCACTTGAGCCCTTCTGTCTACCTCTGTTAGATTCTTTAACAAAAAGCTGCGAAGTATGTCACTCAAGTAATACAAATGATTGAATAAACTATACATATCACTCTCAAATTATGACTCTTCTGTCAATTAAACCCCTGAACTTTTTTTTCCTAATATTATTTAAGTTTAATTTGTTGACATGATATTTTAACCTAATTCAGTCTTAATAAATTATATCTAAGTAACATTGTTTTTTTTATTAATAACAGAGGCCAATGAAATCTATTTATTGATTCTCTCACAATTTGATAGATCGTACGTACGATGATTTATTTTACCACGCGAGGTATCTGGTTCAAGTTCAAAATAGCTCAGTTGCGTCAAAGAAAATAATAAAAGAAACATCTCACTCCTTCATGCATAGCTCAATTGGTGGAGCTCTGCTCTTGTAATTGAGTCGTCGTAATTAAGGGTTGAATGTTTAATTGTTCATACGATAATGATAATATCTTTTACCTCAACCAATAACTCACTTTTTTGCACAAATTAACTATGACATTGGATTGGCGGAGTTGATAAATTTTACTTGTTTGTTTATTTTTGGCTTTGACAATAGTGATCCAGTTTTGGGAATGCCACTGAAATGTAGAAGGCAACAGCCAAAAATACAGTCATTTTGACATTGTTAAGGAGAGATCTAAATAACATGCAATATCCTAATTACGGCAGCAATGCTCACGAGCATAGTTTTAAAACCCAGCTCGGACATCAACCCAGTGAAGGGACCGGGTCAATGGGTCACTGGTTCAACCGTTGGGTCACTGATCAGACTGGTAATATAATAAAAAATTAAAAAATAATTATAAATAATAATAAATAGGCTAAAAAATCACAATAATTATAAAAATAACATCAAACATGTAAAGTTAAACAGAGAAAAATCATCAAACATGTATCCAATTTCAATGTATATCTATGGCACCTATCAAAAAAATAAAATAAAAAAAAAAATTCAGCAAAATTTGATCTTAGATCAAGCAAACACATGGACAACAATAATAACATAGATATCACAAGAAATTTAAGAACAAATTGACAGTGTATATCTATAGCACCTATAAAACAAATGAATAGATACATTCAGAGAAATTTGATCATATAACAATCCACAAGTAAATACACATCTCAAACGGGTTTTCAACATAACAAAACCCAAATCAAACTTGAGTTCCAATTGCACCAAAACCCATTTCATTTTCACTATATTTCCAAGAAACAAGTGTTAAAACAAACAAAGATAAAAACAAATTCTGCACATAAAAGCCCCAAACCATATATATAGAAGTGGGTCAAAACTAAAGGAACTCAAAGGGAAATTTTTTATGTTGAAAACCCAGAAAGTCCACTGCCTTAAATTTTTTTCTGCACCCAACAACAACAAAGCTTCCAATTTTTCGATCAAGCAAACACATGAACAACCCTAATTCCATTGATCAAAGAATCTACCTCATCTAATTGCAAAATAAAAAACTCAAATTGAGAGAGAGAGGAATTGGATAATGTAACCAAACAGATGAATTGGACTGAGACAGAGAAAAAGGGGGAGAGAGAGAGAGAGGGAAACTCACTGGAGTCACTGCTGGTGAACTGCACTGGACTGGAGTCGACTACGTGCTGCTCGCTGGATCGCTGCTGCACTGGACTGGAGTCGCTGCAGCTCGCTGAACTGCACTCTGGATCGCTGGTCGCTAGACTTGCTACTGATCGCTGTCTGGGTATTCTTCGTCGCTGATCGCAATAAATATTAATGATCTTACAATCGCTGATCGCAAGCTTGCAAGGCAGAGAGAGAGAGGGGCTGGCTGGGTATTCTTCGTCGAGGAGCCGACGGTTCAAGAGAGTTCGGCTGTCTTCGTTTCAGAACAGGCAAAGCAATTAGGGCAAAAATGCCCAAAGTCTGATTTTTATATCATTTTAAAGTACCCACCTGGTTTGACATAACCTGTCCGGTTTGAACGGTTTCGTTAAAAATCGGCCAGTTCAGTGGGTCATTAACGGTTTCCATGCTTAACCGATCTAATTAAGTAACCGGCCCGGTTTGGAGTCCGATTCGCCGGTTCACCGGGTCAATCCGTCGGGCCGGACCGGATTTTAAAACACTGCTCACGAGTCACGAGTGTTTCAAGAGAACCAGATTATAGTAAAAATAAAAATATCCCAGAAAAAGTACCACAATAGGAAACCATAACTCTGTGGAATCCTTGAATTGGACCAGGGAAGAGGTATCATATATAGTTCAGACGATCTTGAAGCATATAAAAGTTTATAGACCAGATGAATAGACTGATTCAAACACCACCAGGCAAAAGCTCAAAAAGAGAAAATTATGTCACACTGTATCTAAACTGGAGTTAAGACACTAATATTCCCATTTCCTCATCTCCATGCCATCAGGAGGGCTTCCTTTCACCACCTTTGAACCCACTTCTTTCCAATTTGTGGATAGTACTGTCCCATTCGACTCAACCTCTTAAGCAGCACCGGGAAAGGTAAAAGGCAATATTTATTAAGATATGTTTTTGGTGATGCTTGGCAGAAAGGAACTACAAACTTGTAAAAAAAAAAAAAACAAGATCTTGAGAAATTGTTTGATTTGTGTCTCAAAAAATAGTATCTACAAAATTGTTTGTGTTTTTTGTGTCTCGGAACTTGTTTGGTTATATAATTTCAAAAACAGTTATCCAGTAACCTAGAAAACAATGACAATATAAATGTTGTGGTGGTTTTTAAATTTTAGAAAGATTGTTTTCAAAAACACACAAAAAACCCTAACTTGTTCTCTAAATTTACCCACTATATGTTCACAATTTTCAAAAAACAAAAACAAAAAACAGCTGACCAAACAGTTTTTCTCCCAAAAACTGTTTCCGAAAACAGAAAAACAATTTTTGAGATGCAAACCAAGCAGGGCGTAAACAAGAAGGAAGATTGCAGGGGCAAGATGGGGGAAAAAAGAAGAAATCAAAAGCAATGCACCCATGAACTCCATTTCTATTGAACACATAAATCATATTGCCATTGTTTCCCGCTGCTGTTGGTGCTGGAGGTGATGGACTGATCTCTGAACCACCGAATTTCGGATATCAGAACGAATTCAACCATTTGAAATTAGTTGGCTTTCATTTACCAATATTTTCAACAACCTATAATTGACACAGTTCCATTTTCCTCCCAGGCTCCTTTGGAATCCAATAAGAGTACAAAGCTTACACCTCATAAACCCTAATTTCATAATATAGACAAGATCGGAACCAAATAACTCGATTTAATCGGCCATAACCCTAATATTAAACGAATACTATTCAGCAAACAAAATAGCAGAATCAAATGTACGGTGTAAACAGTTTTGCAAAGAAAAATGAGAGAGAGACCTGGAGAGCTGATCAAAGTGAAGCAGTGAAGTTTTCCAAACAGGGCGAACAAAGCTTAGCAGAGAGTGAGGGAGTACCAAATTGACTTGTTAGTTTACGTACTCTCCTCTTCCCCTCGCTGGACTACCCGAGCGTCTAGCGGTAATACTGGACCTCTTGAATTATGATGTGTGTTAATTAAGTTTCTAATTTATTTATTTTTTTGTATGTAAATTGAGCCATTGAATTCTTTGATTGTGTCACTTCAACCCTTCTGTCTACCTCTATTAGATTCTTTAACAAAAAGCTGCGAAGTGTGTCACTCAAGTAATACAAATGATTGAATAAACTATACATATCACTCTCAAATTATAACTCTTCTGTCAATTAAACCCCTGAACTTTTTTTTCCTAATATTATTTAAGTTTAATTTGTTGACATGATATTTTAACCTAATTCAGTCTTAATAAATTATATCTAAGTAACATTGTTTTTTTTATTAATAACAGAGGCCAATGAAATCTATTTATTGATTCTCTCCCAATTTGATAAATCGTACGTACAATGATTTATTTTACCACGCGAGGTATCTGGTTCAAGTTCAAAATAGCTCAGTTGTGTCAAAGAAAAGAATAAAAGAAACATCTCACTCCTTCATGCATAGCTCAATTGGTGAAGCTATGCTCTTGTAATTGAGTCATCGTAATTAAGGGTTGAATGTTTAATTGTTCATACGATAATGATAATATCTTGTACCTCAACCGATAACTCACTTTTTTGCACAAATTAACTATGGCATTGGACTGGCGGAGTTGACAAATTTTACTTGTTTGTTTATTTTTGGCTTTGCCAATAGTGATCCAGTTTTGGGAATGCCACTGAAATGTAGAAGGCAACAACCAAAAATGCAGTCATTTTGACATTGTTAAGGAGAGATCTAAATAACATGCAATATCCTAATTACAGCAGCAATGCTCACGAGCATAGTTTTAAAACCCGGCCCGGACATCAACCCGGTGAAGGGACCGGATCAATGGGTCACTGGTTCAACCGTTTGGTCACTGATCAAACCGGTAATATAATAAAAAATTAAAAAATAATTATAAATAATAATAAATAGGCTAAAAAATCACAATAATTATAAAAATAACATCAAACATGTAAAGTTAAGTAGAGAAAAATCATCAAACATGTATCCAATTTCAATGTATATCTATGGCACCTATCAAAAAAAGAAAAGAAAACATTCAGCAAAATTTGGGGTCTGTTTGGTTTGCGTTTCAAAAACAGGTATTCGAAAACAGTTTTTGATAAGAGTTTTAAGAAAATGGTTTTGATATTTTTTGAGATAAAAAACTTGTTTGGTTAGATGATTTTAAAAACAATTTTACAGAATAGAAAATAGTAAAACCTGTTTGGACAGCCTAAATATATGTTTGAACAGTAATTCAAACATTAATAAAAAAAATATAAGAAAGTTATTTTTGTATTATATTATATTATAATATATATTATATAATATTTATATATTATATAATACTTATATATTATAATATAATATATATTATATAATATTTATATATTATATTATTCTATTATATTATATAACTAGTTATTGTCTGTGCCTGAAGGCACATAATAATAAAAAATGGTAAATAATAAACATATTTGTATTCATATCCAAAATCAAATTACAAATATAGAGGAGAGATAAATGAATTTAAGCATCGGTTGTAGTGGAGGTGAGAAGTGGTGGTGGTGGGGGCGGCGATGGCGACGGTGGTGGCGGCGTTGGTGGTGGTGGTGGTGGTGGCGGCGGTGGCGGCGACGGTGGCGGTGGCGGCGACGGTGGCAGTGGCGGTGGTGGGGGTAGAGGTATTGGTGGGACAGTTTCAATCACTATTTTTTTTTTAAAGTACTTATGAGAAATAATTTTTAGAAGTACTTTTAAAAAGTCACTCCAAACACACCTTAAGGGGTCTATTTTTCCTATTAAATTTAGGGTGTTAATATTAGCCGTTAGATTAACTTTAAAGTAAAATTTAAAGCGATCTGAACCGCGAAAAGCAAAAGTCATTTTGTTTATCTTTTGAAATTTGAATTGTAAGCTATTTTATTATATAAATGAACTAGTTATTGTCTGTACCTGAAGGCACAGTATAATAAAAAATAGTAAACAATAAATATATTTATATTCATATCCAAAATCAAATCACAAACATAGAGAAGAGATAAAAGAATTTAAGCATTGATTTGAAGTAGGGGTGAGAGGTGGTGGGCGGCAGTGGTGGTGGTAGGAGACGGTGATGGTTGAGGTGGGTGGCAATGACCGTGGTAGCGGTGATGGCGGCAAGGGCGGTGGCGATGGTGGTGGCAGCGGTGGTGGGGTGGTGGCGGTGGCGACGACGGTGGTGGTGGCGGCGACGACTATAGTGGTGGTGGCGGCGGCGGCGACGACTGCAGTGGCGGTGATGGTGGTGGCGCACGACGGTGGTGGTAGTGGTGGTGGTGGGGTTGGGGGTGGTGGTGGTGCTAGAGATAGTGGTGGGGCGGTTTTAAACACTATTATTTTTTTTAAAATACTTATGAGAAATAATTTCTAGAATTACTTTTAAAAAATCACTCCAAACACACATTTAGGGGCCTATTTTTCCTATTAAATTTAGGGTGTTAATATTAGTCGTTAGATTAATTTTAAAGTAAAATTTAAAGCGATCTCAACCGCGAATAGCAAAAGTCATTTGTTTATCTTTTGAGATTTGAATTGTAAGCTATTTTATTATATAGATATTTATATATTATATTATATTATATATTATGAGATAGAGGAAAAAGTAAAAAAAAAAAAAGGAATGAAGAAATTTGCTGCTAAGGAGACTCGAATGGCAGACCTCATTAAAGTCCAAAATTGTTCTCCTTATTTTCTGTTTCTTTGACTCAAATCTCATTTTTTCTCAAAATTTTGAAAACAAAAATGCTAAACAAACAGGTTTTGGATGTTTTTAAAATTTTGAGAACAAAAAACAGTTTCCGGAAAGCTAACCAAACATGGCCTTGATCTTAGATCAAGCAAACACATGGACAACAATAATAATATAGATTTCACAAGAAATTTAAGAACAAATTGCTAGTGTATATCTATAGCACCTATAAAACAAATGAATAGATACATTCAGAGAAATTTGATCATATCACAATCCACAACACAAGTAAATACACATCTCAAACGGGTTTTCAACGTAACAAAACCCAAATCAAACTTGAGTTCCAATTGCACCAAAACCCATTTCATTTTCACTATATTTCCAAGAAACAAGTGTTAAAACAAACAAAGATAAAAACAAATTCTGCACATAAAAGCCCCAAACCATATATATATAGAAGTGGGTCAAAACTAAAGGAACTCAAAGGGAAATTTTTTATGTTGAAAACCCAGAAAGTCCACTGCCTTAAATTTTTTTCTGTACCCAACAACAACAAAGCTTCCAATTTTTCGATCAAGCAAACACATGAACAACCCTCATTCCATTGATCAAAGAATCTACCTCATCTAATTGCAAAATAAAAAAGCCAAATTGAGAGAGAGAGGAATTGGATAATGTAACCAAACAGATGAATTGGACTGAGACAGAGAAAAAGGGGGGGAGAGAGAGATAGAGAGAGAGAGAGAGAGAGAGGGAAACTCATTGGAGTCGCTGGTGGTGGACTGCACTGGACTGGAGTCGACTACCTGCTGCTCGCTGGATCGCTGCTGCACTGGACTGGAGTCGCTGCAGCTCGCTGGACTGCACTCTGGATCGCTGGTCGCTAGACTCGCTACTGATCGCTGTCTGGGTATTCTTCGTCGCTGATCGCAATAAATATTAATGATCTTACAATCGCTGATCGCAAGCTTGCAAGGCAGAGCGATAGAGAGAGAGAGAGAGAGAGGGGCTGGCTGGGTATTCTTCGTCGAGGAGCCGACGGTTCAAGAGAGTTCGGCTGTCTTTGTTTCAGAAGAGGCAAAGCAATTAGGGCAAAAATGCCCAAAGTTTGGTTTTTATATCATGTTAAAGTACCCACCCGGTTTGACATAAGGTTTGAACGGTTTCGTTAAAAATCGGCCGGTTCGGTGGGTCATTAACAATTTCCATGCTTAACCGATCTAATTAAGTAACCGGCCCGGTTTGGAGTCCGGTTCGCCGGTTTACCAGGTCAACCCACCGGGCCGGGCCGGGTTTTAAACAGTGCTCACGAGTCACTAGTGTTTCAAGAGAACCAGATTATACTAAAAATAAAAAGATCCCAGAAAAAGTACCACAACAGGAAACCATAACTCTGTGGAATCCTTGAATTTTACCAGGGAAGAGGTATCATATACAGTTCAGACGATCTTAAAGCATATAAAAGTTTATAGACCAAATGAATAGACTGATTCAAACAGCACTAGGCAAAAGCTCAAAAAGAGAAAATTATGTCACATTGTATCTAAACTGGTGTTAAGACACTAATATTCCCATTTCCTCATCTCCATGCCATTAGGAGGGCTTCCTTCCACCACCTTTGAACCCACTTCTTTCCAATTTGTGGATAGCACTGTCCCATTCGACTCAACCAGTTAAGCAGCACCGGGAAAGGTAAAAGGCAATATTTATTAAGATATGTTTTTGGTTATGCTTGGCAGAAAGGAACTACAAACTTGTAAAAAAAAAAACATGATCTTGAGAAATTGTTTGATTTGTATCTCAAAAAATAGTATCTAAAAAATTGTTTGTGTTTTTTTTGGTTATATAATTCCAAAAACAGTTATACAGTAACCCAGAAAACAATGACAACATAAATGTTGTGGTGGTTTTTAAATTTTAGAAAGATTGTTTTCAAAAACACACAAAAAACCCTAACTTGTTCTCTGATGCTCCGTTTGGTACAATGGAAAAATAGAAGGATGGAAAGTTGGAAGGTTGGAAAGTGAGAGGGATAGATAAAACATCATGTTTGGTAAGGAAGGAAAGTAGAAATGATGGATAAGTGGATGGATTAACTTTCCTTCCAACTCACTAAAATCAATCCCTCCAAAATCGGAAGGAAAGTCGATGGAAAGTTAATTATTTGTGTTGAGATGTATCTTATTTGTTTATATATCTTTTAATATATACATATATTATATATACATTAATTTCATATAAAAATACAATGATAAAATATGTATATATATATATTTTAAAAATTAAAAACATTAAAAAAAATTTAAAAATTAAAAATTAAAAATTAAAAAAAATAAAAAATAAAAATAAACAGGACAACTCGCAACTCGATACGATACAATTAGTTAAATGAGTTGAGTTAAGTTTGACTAATGTTCGACACAAACCTGTAATAACTCAATACGAATCTAACACGACACCACTCGATTGTCACCCCTAATCATAGCCAACACAAAAAAAAAAAAAAAAAAAAATTTAGTCATTTTTATTTTTCATCCATCCAACCAAACACAAAGGGAGGAAAGTGTATCATTCCTACTTTCCTTCATTGAAGGATAAAAAGTGTATCACTCCCACTTTCCATCCTTCCTGCTTTCCATCATTCGTACCAAACGGAGCATAAATGTGCGTTTGGTAACGTTTTTGTTTTTATGTTTTTTTTTATAAAAAAAACAGAACTAAATTTTGTTTTTTTTGTGATAAAAATTAAAAATATAAAATATGTTTGGTAGTCATTTATATTCAAAAAATTGTGAAAACAAAAATAAAAAATATGTTTGGTATTATACCAAAAATTCACCACCCAAACCCCACCACTCAACCCCGCTCACCACGCAAAACCACCGCCGAAACCCACCACCACCGAAACCCACCAGCGTGTCTCCGTATACTTGTATATAGGGATGTCAATGGACCGAAGTGGGGGCGGGGGGTATAGTCTTCATCCCCGTACCCGCTTAAAAAACTTTCGTCCATCCCCGGTCCACCCCCGTTAACGGGTATAATTTTCATTCCCATCCCCGTCCGCGGGTAAATTTCTAATCCCCGTCCCCGTCCCCGTCCCCGCTTCCCCCGTACCCGCCCAATCCCAATCCCAACAACAGATGGGAAAAATAAAACCAAATATATCAGAAAAATACAATAAGAGAGCGCACTTTTGATCTCACACAACAGGTGATATGGTCCACTAGATATCACCGCAGACCCAACGAGTTGGAAGGCGGATGGATTGACTAAATACTATTAAGAGTAAAAATTTGACATAGCAAGGCTTTACTAATGATATTGAAGTTGACATGGTCCTCTAGAAGACACCCACTGGAATGTATATGTCTGAAACTCTTATGGGTAATTGGGCAAGAAGTGACACACACATTTCTGTGACTGATAAAGAAAAGAGAGAAGTAAACTTGAGCTTCTCAATCAAAGCTTATTTCATTATGTCAATTAACTACTCCAAATGTAAAAAAGATTGGGTTCGATTGGTTGGTTGGTTGATGGAGGAAGAGGAGAGGAACCTAAGACTCTTAGGACTTTAACTTTAATGGGAGTATTTATATTTATATATATATTTAACAGGTATAGCGGGGGCGGGGGTAAGGGTAAGTCCATCCCCGCCTTCATCCCCGCACGGGTTTATACGGGTATCCCCGTATACGTCCACCGTCCAATACGTATAGTCCATCCCCGGTCCAAATGAGGCGGGTTTGGACGAATATCCGTTTTTCTCCGGTCCACTGCCATCCCTACCTGTATACCTTCAAAACCCATCAAACTCGCTTCTGCAGGGTGTTGGGAAGACTTCCAGAAAGCAAATTCTCACTCAAATCTTATCTTCATAACGCATTCATTGGCTGAGGGCAAAACTTTGCAATGTATCTTCGTTGGTTACATTTGAAACATATCACATTTGTCTGTCCACTAGCTTGTTTGTTTCCTTGAGCACTTCGACAATTCTTTATTGAATCTCCTAACTTGCCACAATTGAAGCAAAGAAGTTGTTCCCAATTGGTCCCATAACACAGCTTGTCTCCATGGAATCTCCCACACTTCTGACACTTTTCAAGCTGTCCAGTGTCCTGCTATCCAGTAAACCTTGGTGTAAATGACCCAGATGATGAAGCACCCTGTTTACTCTTCTTGAAATTTTGGGAACAACCTCTAAAGTCACTTTCTGAGCCTGTTCTCTTTTTTTCTTCCCTACCCTTGTCTTTTTACTTTTCACTGCCTTCCAAAATTCGAGCCTTGCAAACAACCTCTTGATATGTTAGTAGTTCCAAGGCGATCAACTTCTCCTTAATGCTCTATTTCAGATCTTTTTCAAACTTCCTAGTTTTATGTCTCTCATCTACTGCCATGTGCATGGCATGCCTTGCTAATTTTGTGAATTTCTCCTCGTACTCACTAACTGTCATGCTCCCCTGAGCCAAATTCATGAACTCTAGTGCCAACCGATCCTTCTCTACTTGTGGAAAATATCTTTTCAAGAATCCCATCTTGAACTGCTTCCAATTCATTGGAGTAGTCGGGTATATCTCTTCACTTTCTTCTCCATCCTCCACCTATGTTTAGCCTCCCCTTTAAACATAAAAGCAGCATAAGCCACTTTCTTGCCATCATCACAATTTGAGACCTCCAGAATTTTCTTAACATCCATAATCCAACTCTCTGCATCCGTAGGGATAGTGGTCCCTGCGAAGGCAGGCGCCGTCTTCCTAAACTCCTCAATAGTGAGTTCCTTCTGACCCCTTGTCCCTTCGAGGATCTTTGTGATTCCTTGCAATGCCTTCCCAGTATCTTTATAGACATTTAGTGGTGGCTCCTCATTTGCAAACAATGGAGCTTCGTTAACATCAACCCTATTCTTTGCAACACCCTTGGCTTTCCTTCTTGCAGCCATTTATACTTTCTTCAAAATAAAAAGCAAACTAACTTATTTTAGTCACCAAAGCAATAATACTATGCACTATTATCATCATTTAACATCCCTTAAACCAAATCAATTAAAGCCTACAAACTATTCAGATTCAGCCTAATCATCTGGTAATTCATAAATCTAGGCTCTGATACTAAATTTGTCATGCCCTCGCCTCGAATCACGTAGGGTGAGCAATGGACCAGTCACCAAGGCCTTAACCAACCAACTTTGCGCATAATAAATGCATAGTACAGCGGAAGACAAATAACAAAGAGATCCAATCCACCAACCTAATTAATATTAGATGAATAAACTAAATATCACCCAATATATTATTAAATTAAGCAAAACCATAATCAAATCATAAGGTTCACAACTCCAAATATAAATAACATTGTTCCCAAAACAATTAAATACTTGTCTCAAAATCATAAATGACACTTAATCTTGAAGACCTACAATAAAATAAATTTTCAAGTCCTCTAAGCCCTTGTCTATCTGTAGACTTATTCCCCACCCTGATCCTCACCAGAAAAATGTTAATGTTTGTATAAGCATGAAGGTCCGTGAATAGCAACTACCTCTAATTAGGTGTGAAAATAAGTCCCACAATTTATATACAAAAATAAACTTTAATACATACATAAATACAACAAATTGTATCCTAACTCTTCTCACATAATCATTTAGATAAAAATGATTTCATGTTCATAACTTTATAAATGAAAAGACATTTTAACGCAAAACATCTAAACACACATTCAATTCCAAATACATTTGTCATATCATGTTTTCTACCACTAGCCTGGTAACTGGTCCCATTTCTTGTCACCACTAGCCTAGTAACTAGCTCTATCTCTTGTTATCACTAGCCTAATGACTGGCCCCTATGTGCACCTCCCTATACTAATCACACTGGTATACCTTCAATCTCATTACCATTTAGACTTGATAACTTAGTCTCTATCTCATAAAACATGATTTTAACACACACTAAAACTGTCGTTTTAGCCCCAACGCACCCAAAATTTCTCTTTCATCACCAAAGCACATTTAAGTAATGATATCAAATCATCCCACAAGTTTTCAAAATTCACATGTATGACAATTCACAATTGCAAAATATTTAATTGTAACCCCAAATATCAACATATATATATGAAATATCCACACACATGCACCCACACGTTTAATATAGAAAATCCTCCCCAAAAAAATAGGAAACTACTCACATTAATTCCTGAAATTCAATTCAAAACCCTCTTTCCCAATCTCAATGCAATCATCACCTAATCCAAAACTATATGTAACGATAAATCCATATTCCTTACTTCCTAATTTCGTGATTCTATATTTAATTTTCGTACTTCTTATCTATTGATATATATTTTATATATTATTTACATAAATAACATTTTTAATATGAGATAATAAGGTATGAAAGTAACCTGTACAGTTTAGAAAAAAATTCTAAAATTCTAGAGTTAAATCATAATTTTTGAAACTTTTGGAGGCAAAGTGTAATTTCCTTAAAAAATGATATAGCGGTCAATTGAAAAAGTGGTTAAAATTAAATTTATAAAAATATAGAGGTCAATTTAAAATTCTTTAAAGCTAAAAGGAATGTTCCTATAATTTCACATATTACACCTTTTTCTCCCCTTCGAAAGTTACATGTTCTTCCTTCTCTATTTTTCTTTGTTTTTCATTTTCTTTTTAACACTTTGATTAAATCCTTTGAAAGTCTCAAAACCAAAAAATCTAAATTAGGTCCCATAACACCTAGATTTAACAATTTACAATAGAACTCGTTTACATATTAATTATTATTTTTTACTATGAACATATGTGTGTGTATATATATATATATATATATATATATTATTATGATAAATTTAGCACCATAAATATAAAACCCATAAGAAAAGAAATTCCTACCTTTAGTGGTCTAAACTCCTTTTTCTTTTCTTTGTTCTTCCTTTGTTGGGGCTGCTACTTGACGTTGGAATCCTCTCTCTCTCTCTCTCTCTCTCTCTCTCTCTCTCCATAGCTAGAATATTAGAGTCTTGTCCTATTAGGTCACAAACTCCTATATATGTATTCACACTATTTGACTTGTAAAACTCACGTGTGAACACACCCACATATAGAAGCAACCTAATTTGCATATAAATTGTGACCTAAAATTTATCCTTTCTCATCACATATATACCAGTTAGGAAAGGATAAATTAAGAGAATATAAAATATTTACTTCTATTTTTTAATTTTAATTTTTAAAATTTAAATATTAGAACACATACCTTGTTTGGGTATTACAAAACAACCACTTATTAGGCTTGTTGGTTTGCAAACTTATAAAATATTAAAATAACATTTATATTTGTATAAACGGTTTGAATTTGATCTTAAACTGTGTCCATCAGATTGCTGTAACTGGAGGTCTTCTGGTGCCTTTGCTGGTTTCTGATCTTCAAAGATTCTGCAGGTACAACTCTCTCCTCTCTGTGTAAAATCTCTGCTATGGGAAAAGGGCAATGCATGAAGCTAGAAAAGCAGTGCTGCATATATTTCAAATTTCATGAGGAGAAAGCAAAAACAACAATAGGATCCAAATATTTGCTTTGAATGCTATGATTTGTCATTCATTTGCTTAATGATTGTCAAAATAGTTTAAATAATAGACATTAACAATTGAGAAACACCACCGTCTCAAAAGTTACTAAAAATATAAGGGTGAGATTATGACTCAGTCTAGTTTAATTACATCAAGATAAGGTCATCTATGATCGACTCTAACAAGTTAAGATCAATCACAATCATTTGGGGATCAATCCCAACTTTTTTTAGTAGTAACATAACTTTTTGGTGTTGTAACTTGATTCAAACTAAGTTGCAACCATTCCCGATTGAATTTTTTTTGAATTTTCTAAAATTTGCCCCACTAAAAAATTGTCAAAACTTTGAGTACTTCAATATTTTATAAAATAGGTAGATAAAAAATTATACTTAGAATCCAATATTTAGAATTTTCATGCATGAAATATATTTTGAATTATATTATTTTGATTTAATTGGATTTGAACAATTTATTTGTGTTGAATTAACTGGGTCCTATATCTAAGTTCAATCTTAATAAATTTGTAATACATTGATTTTTTTAAATCTCTGATATTAATTTTGTTCTATTATAATTCTTTATTGTCCTTATAAGTGGTTTCTTAAAGATAATGATAAAGTATTGAATGTTTTATCTTTTTAGTTTGATATCACTATCGTTTGTTATGTCTCGTGTATAGATTTACGATTTTTTTATAAGTAAAATAATTTTATTCTTAAAGAATATTGAGTTATATTCCAATAAGGTCGCACGGAGTCTCTGGGTATTCCAATAAGGTTGCTAAGAGCCTATGAGTAGCTCGACACACCTTTGTCTATTAAGGATATTATAAATTCTCGCAAAACCCAAAGGAGACCAGTTACAAATAATTACAAATATTAGAATTATTGGAGATTTTTTATGTGTGACCCTTTTCTTGTTGCCTCATGTTATATATCGTGAGTTACATTTTCAAGTGATGTTCTTTTGATAAAATAATATGTACTACTAATAAAAGTACCTTAACATGAAAAAATTTTGATTCTCTATTTTACCTTTATAAAAAGTTATAAATACTACTCTATCATTTCACAATTAAATATCTAAATTATCTATGATCTCCTTATGTATTTAAATCTCTAAATTACCTCTAACTTCTCTTTTAATTATCTATTATCTCTATATAAATATCAATTTCTATGAAATTTTTTGATTGACTATATTATCTTTAAAAAATATGCATCATTATACTTTCAATAAAGTGTTCAAAAAACTTTCAAAAACTTCATCAATCTAATATTATTCATCTCATATGCAAAGATAACATTATTCGCATATATGTTTATTTTATTTTTTATTTAAAAAGTTTAACCCTTTTTATTTCTAAGATAAAAAATAATTATATATATAATTTATAAAATTAATTTATGCTACATCAATGTAATTTTTTAGTTTACAATAAACTTTTAAGCTGTATTAAAATTTTATGTGAAAATAGTTTGTAATGTATTTTTAGTAAAACTTGAATTTTTTAAAATTTTGATATGTTTTAAAATATATATTATAGAGTATCATATTAAATCTTATCCTAATTAATTCTTAATTACAGTAAAATTCCAATATAATTAAGTAGTATATTGACAATTACTTTTATTTTATTCAAGGAATTATAAGTAAAATCCTAATCGAATTTCAAAAAATTTAATTTATAAAACATTATTAAAAAAATCACTCTCAATCACAAAATTCTACAAAAAAAATAGAACTTTAACTATTTTTTTTATATCTTTTTTCTTATAGTTAGAATAACGAATTTTAAAAATATACTAAGTTTTCAATGAAAAATTAAGTCTGACAAATTTGAGATAATATTTAATTCAATATACTGATATATTATATCTATTTTTATGTACGAAAACTATTCACTTGCAACACACGTGTTGCATTGCTAGTACTTATAAAAGAGTGTTAAGAGTTAATATTTTTTAAAAGAAATATTAATGAATTTTAAATTACCCCCACTGTGAAAAACTTCTGGCTCTCGGTGCAACCTCACCAATAATAAGCTCCTAGTGGTAGAGTAATGCTATTTAAATTTAAAAATCTAACCTAATTGTTAACTTAATGATGTGACTTCATTTGAACCATTAGATCAACACCAAGTCTCATAGTCAATTCAAAGGTAATAGTGACTTAGATCAACAAATTGGGTCTCAATAGCATACTCGTAGTGGTAACTCTCTTAGTACTATAGTCATTCATTTAACAATACTAGCAATGCAACGTGTGTGTTATACATGAAAGCTTTCGTTAAAATATCTATACTACTTTAAAATGTCAACAAAAGTGAAAAACTTTGTTTGACTATTTTGTCATTTGATTGTTGTTATAAAGTCAGTTATATCATCTTATTTCTTTTCATTTTATTCAATTAATTACAAAATCTTCCTATATCCTTTCATCTTCTTAAATTAATTATGTGCATAAATTTAACATTTAATTATATTCATTTGAGCTTTAATAATTAATTTTAACATTTAATTTCCATTTTAATTTTAATTTTAATTTTCTCCTCTTGTCTGAAAGACAATTATTCCTTAATTTGACTTAATATAAAAAAAAATTGAGTTTCTAATTTCTTCTTAAATATATTTATCTATACTACTAATAAAAGTACCTAGATGAAAAACTTTTGAATTCTTCTTCTACCCTTAAACAAAATTATATAGACAATTATACCTCACACTAATAATTTCATTTAAAACTTTTGAGTTTCTATTTTGTCCTTAAATAAATATATGAACACTTATGGCTTAAATCATAAAAATTTGACCTTGTGTTCACCCTTAAATAAATCTACAAATTCAATGATTACCAATATACAATTCATAAAAGTCAATAATAAAAAAATTATTATTTTCTAATTTTATCCCAGCACAATTCAATAAAGTCCATATTATAATTTTGTAACTATGATTTAACAATAATATAAAATCTATATTATCCTTGATCCAAAGATTTCTCTAATTGATTTCTCTTTCATAATATAAAACTAAATTTTTTCGTTGGTCTAATATGTATTGTAACTTATCTAACTTGTAGACCTTATAGATTCTAGAAATAGTGCAAACAAGTTTTAAGAATTCTTGAAAGTAAATATCAAGCTATAACAATGACTTACGAAATTTATATAGAGTTAAACCCTTTAAAAATCCGACTTTTGAATTTTGCATCAGTTACTAATATCTTATATATTTAGATAAATCTAAAAATGAATCTAAAATTAAATTTCTTTAACTAGAGATAAGTTAGTCCTGGAGAATTTTCAAAATTCTAATCCCTCAAGATAAATGCTGCAAAAGAAATAAGTCTTTGGAGCTGAAACATGTACGAATTCTATCTATTGGTTTGTGTGGAACTTAAAGTTGCAGCTTGCTCTTGATTTATATTTGAAGGCGCGTTAGGATGATTTACTTGATTATCCTATTATCTTATGTTCTATTATAAAAATACAATATCTTTTTTGGTGATTTTATCAAACTTCTCTCTCACAAAGTTTGTATCACCGTGATTCATATAACCAATGATTATTGTGATTCATATAACCCGAAAGTCATCAATGCGTCTATAAATACCCAGGATCATTACCATTCATTCAGTCCGTTTTTAGGCATTAAGGCAGACATTAGACCATACCATTTTCGGCATTAAGACAGTGTGCATTTTAGAGAGTACACAACACAAGTTTGGTTCGCTGGACGAGTAGATTGGAGTGCTACTTCTGCTCGTGTTAAGATCATTGTATCCTGGGAGACAGGCGCTCGATATTCCATAAGCACCGTGCGTGGGGGCGAAATCTGTCTTAATGACATAGTGTTAAACACTAGCCTTGATCTACCTAAAGTTCAATAACAGTTCCTGTTCTGCAATCGGTTAGTTTTTATGTTGGTTATACAAACAGTTACGTGTAACTCTTTTGTGTAACTCTTTTGTTTAACACTGCTTTTTGTGTAATTGTTTCGCATTTGATTGTTATTGTTTTGTTATATATTACATGTTTCAAATCAGAAAGTTAAATAAGTGATTTTACTATATTTGGAATACCACACGACAACATGCACACTCCATGTCATTTGATGGGTCCCACCATGTGCTTACTTTGTCATCACATGAAGCCTGATGATATCCATCTCCTATTTCCCTTTTCTTGTCTTATTTTCTAATGTTATTCGATCTCCCCAAAACGTGAAGCCCTTTTCCCATAGGTATTTCGTTAATTTTTTTAATTAAATTTTTAATTGTTTTGTTACTGATTTCTCTGACTAAATTTTTGGGTTAATTTTTTTAATTAATCTTTTCATTAATTTTTAACTAACTTTTTACTGATTTCTCTAACTAATTTTTGTGTTAATTTTTTTAATTAATATTTTCTTTAATTTTTTTTATTAATTTTTTAACTTAGTAACTAATCAACATTGTTCAGTTTGACGAGTATGAGTGAGCGCTACATGAAATAATGTATAACTATATGCAATTTGTAACTATTCCCACGAAAGCATTGAGTGCATTTAACAAGACATATGATTATATATATCCAACATTCAAAGACTATTAAACTGAACACACAACAATTCTCATTAGAACAAAATTATGGCCCAAAGCATACAAGTTCCATAACTAGTAGGTTACAATAATTCCTATAAACACAAAATTAATGGTCACATATCAAGTACCATATCCAGCAACACTTAAAACAATACAAATCTATGACACTTAACAATACATTCATTCATTTGAAAAAATGATTCTTTAATTTTTGAACTTCCGGGTCTTCATCCAATTCAAAATTTGAGGCGAAACTAGCGGGTTGCATAGTTGTTATATGCGTACTCCTCCAATTTGGGTAATATTGAGTCTGAAATCAAAGTAAAATAAATAATACAAATAAAGATGAAATCAAAGTAAAAAAAACACATTCACTTGTACCTTAAAACTATTATCACGATTAAACGCCGGATGGATATTTGTTTGGAATGGATGGAAACTTCGTCCTTGTTCCATTTAATGTTGCTCAAATAAACTTATTTCAATGTTTATTGGCCGACCACTTATATTTGGCCACATGACAGGTTGCTTAAATTCAGGACTCCATCCACCCATATTTGAAGCATGTTCATCCACCTATATGTAATTTAAAATTTATTTGTAATTTACTTAACACACAATGCCAAATGAATAAATGATGTTTAAAACAAAACAGTACAAAAATTCTTACACTTAATGTGATATTCTCATGTGTTTTGACCACACCTTGTTCATCTACAATCTCCTCGTACTCCTACAACATGCAGAAAAAAGTTAGCCTTCTCCAAAGTTAGAAAAAAAGTGTTGAATGCAAGCTATTAAAATTAGTGTGGCAGCCAAAAAAAATACCTTCACTTTAGCTCCCTCACTAGTTGTAGCTCCTCTTTGTGTGGCTAAGTTTTCGGCACAACATTGATTCTCTGCCTTTCTTTTTCTTTCTTTCTTTTTATTCACTACCTTTTCAACCATAAATTGCTTCCTTTTAATTGGAGGTCAGCCCTTGCTACGAACAGCTATCGGAGTAAGAATGCTATTATTCTTTTTTGAAATACCAATATCATTTTCACATGATTTTGAATTATTGTGAGTGTCAATGAAATTGGGTTGTTGTCTTCCACAAGCATCAACATCTTTGTGTAGCTCCTCTTTTAATTCAGAAATTTGTGTCATCACCTTTGAACACCGATCCTCAGTATCTGTAGCCAAGTCAGCAACCTCAAAGAAAGCATTACACATTTTATCAAATCGTTGTGATTCAACAAACCAAGTAACCATTCATTAGTTTCAAGACCATACTTTGCAATGAAGACACCAACCTTCTTCAAATTCTTCTCCTGCCAACGAATCATAAACCACATTTTGCAATGCAAATTTGATAGACTCATATTGCTTATACCCTCTTAGCTTTTTAGGCAATTTCTTCATGATATGCCACAAGCACCACCGATGTCGTGCATTTGGAAAAACAATCTCAATTGCATCTTGCATTGCTCTGTCTTGATCTGTAATAATTGCATTAGGATGACATCCACTCATACAGGTAAGCCAAGACCGGAATAACCATGTAAATGTCTCAATGTCTTCACTTGAGATCAGTCCACACTTGAGTAATGTCGATTGTCCATGGTGATTAACTCCCACAAACGGTGCAAATGGCATATCATACTTGTTTGTCAAGTAAGTTGTATCAAAAGTAATCACATCGCCAAACTCCTTAAATGCTGCTTTACTCCTTACATTTGCCCAAAAAATATTTCTTAGTCGTCCCTCATCATCTAAGTCCATCATGTGGAAGAAATCAGAATTGTCAACTTGCATTTTCAGAAAATAATTGTGTATTGCAGTAGCATCTCCTTCACCAAGCCGTAATCGTCAGACTTTATCAATGTAATTTCTACAATCCTTCTCTAGAAATGACAACTGGTCATATCCCCTTGCCTCTACTACAAATGAATTAAAATTCTTGTTCATTTTGATACCAGCTCTATCATTCAGCTCAAGTCTCCTTTTCACAAATAGTTTAAGCAAGCGATTGAACCGATAAAATCGTGATTTCCCTGGACTCAATGCATGGTTATGATCAAGTACAATAGAGGTCACTCGCCATTGGTTTCAAGGGTGGCCCGAAACTTAGCATTGCATCCTGTTTTTGAAACTGGTTGCCCTTTATGCGGGTTACTTGGTTTACTTAGTGACTTTTGGTTACGAGAACAAGCCAATGTCAAATACCTCAATGCTCCATCTTCTCCTCTTGAACATGTTCTCTTACTCACTGCAAAACCCTTTTCTTTGCCATATCTTGTATAAAACTTGGTAAGCTCATCGATGGAATTAAATGACATTCCCAACCTAAACTCCTCTATTTTATCTTCTACATTTTTTGTTTTCTCCATTTCATTTTCCATAGTTTCTTCATTCAATTCAATACTTCTTCAACAACTTGATAATTCCTCTTCCATGCTCTACAAAAGTAACACATTATTTTAGTAACCTTCCAAAAATTCAAGTAAACTATTATGTTTCACAAGATTCACAACCACCTAACACCATATAGCTATATGCATTAATCAACAAAAAGTAAAAATTATTTTATTTATCTTTTGAAATTTGAATTGTATTATACTTTATTATACGCTTACCATATCATGTTGCATTATGACTCTACCCTAGGGCAAGGTCACTATCACTCGATGAAGACTATGATCTCGTAACATCATGCTGTCACTTGTTAATTAAAATACCATGTGTACGCTAGTGATAGGTCCAAGTGTCGAAGTTTTATGGCCTATACAGAACTAATACAATGACTATTATTAATTTAGTCCTTGATTGGGTCTTCAAATTTAGTGCTTATAGCATTGCTCTTCCCTTCACACGATGAAAATCAGCCACACCCCATTATGGAAATTCTAGTTATAGGAAGACTTCTAATATTTTCAAATTCCTCTGATATAAATATGAAATTTATCCTTGTTCATTTGTTATTTATTTTTGTAGGTCAGAGTCAAAGTGGTGATGGGGATGAAATTAGCCAATGTATGTTAGGTGTGGACAAGAAGATAGCTCTTGCACGTTGTCCCATTCGGCATTGAGCTGATTAGGAAGGATGACATATCAATTGTTTTTCACTATTCATGACTTCCCACCAAAATACCTTGAAATGGAATTAACTTTGAATCACCTAATTTTGAAAGCCTAGAAATCAAAAAATCTATGTGTGGCATATCAAATCCTAATTTATTTTCCAGGTCAAAAAAATTGTCGAATGTACAAATAATACAAAGAAATAACGGAATATAAACAAATGAAAGAGTGAAGCAAATGATACATGAAAGGTAAAAAGAGTACCGAATCAAGCAAGAAGAGCAATAGATAGAGAAATCAGTCAAAATATTAAATTAAAAAAATTAACGAAATACCTTGGATAAATGGCGTAGGATGGTAACCCAAAAAATCTCGTGTTCACCAGACTTGTTTAATCTCGCTAGATTTGTCAAATTTGTTTTCCCGTTCAAGCCTTAGCTATGGTAAAAGAGCTTTATGTTTTGAGGAGACAGAATGACATAAGGAAAAAAAGAAAAAAAAAGAAAAGGGAAATAGGATAGGGAACTCATCGGTCATCAGGCTTCATGTGATGACAAAGCAAGCACATGGTGGGACCTATCAAATGACATGGAGTGTGTTATGTCATTTAGGTTGCTGATTTTGGGATTTGTTTGGGCTATATAGCATTGCTCAAAATCAATTTTATTGTACAAGCCCATTAATAAAATCATCCGCAAGAAAAAAAGTGGGTAACACATATGCCCATTATTTTTGAATATATGCAAACAAAATGACGAATAAAACAAACTAATCAAACACAATCTAATTATCAATTAACAATCCATGACTTAGATAGTCCAATGGCTATCCATTGAAATAACAGTCCAATGCTTATTCATGACAAAGACAAGTTCATGACTGTTAGAATGAGAAAATCAGTGTAATAACAGTCCATAGCAACAACCAACCATGACAACGACCAACCAGTTAATTAATTCAATGACCGTGTAATACCCAATGCATATACCATAAATATTAGCTGCATAACCACAATGAGATGAAAAATAGAGAGGAGTGTGAGGAGCAATAGAAATAATGAAACAAATTGGAAATTGTTATACAAAAAACTTCATCACATTTGATGAATTCATCATAGCATAGACTGGTTTGTACGACTAAGAAGAACACAAAATTTGATGAATTTATCACAACGAAGACTGGTTTGTGCAACCAAGAAGAACAAAAAAGTCATCACATAGATTGTACAAAACTATGTTCAAATCACTTCACTTTCGTTTGCGCATAAGGATAAAGCGACAACAAGATAAACAAAAGGAAATCAAAAATTTGGGTCAGAGATCGGCTCAATCAACCAATAAACCAGAAAAGGGCGACAAATAATGAATCATGAAATGCAAACAATAACTCACATGGCCCACGGACCTGAGAAGGCCATTACCAAATCTTACAAAAAGGGTTCAACATTTGACGAATAGAAACAGTGGGTTCGTAAATTGAATGAGATGATCATACATGTGAAATAGTAGCGAAGCATATAAAGAAAATCAATCACAGCAAGCAAAACAAATTGATGAGAAGATCGAAAATATATAAAATATGGATCATCTTATTGCATCGAAAACTTTCACTAATCCAGACCTTCGGAACGGCAACTGATGGAATCAAGATGCAAGATCTTCGGTTTCTTCTTGAACAAATATAAGGTGAGAGGGTAACTGCTATATTCATTGCTCAGAAATAGAAAGGGCACCAATAGTTATGATGAATAAAATTAATTTTATAAGATTAATTAAGGTACGAAAACAGAAAGGCCACCATCTCCTAATAGTTATGATGGACAAAACTGGTTTTATAAGATTAGTTAAGGTTAAAAGTGAAAAATAAAAGTTTTTTTTTTTTGATATACGTACTTTTATAGGTAGTAAGATAAGATATAGATTATTAGCATATAAATGGAAAACAGTAGTTTTTTAAAATAGTTAATGCATGTTAATTGCTCAAATTTCAAGCAAAGTCTATTTGTAAATATGTTTTTTAGGTTTCAACCAGAAGAATCAATAAAATTACATAAATCAGAGGGCACAATACCTTAGAAAGGACACTACCTTCACCATTTTCGTTTCTTGGTTGTCGGTGAACAAATACCCCCTCCTTTTTATTTGTATCTTTTTGATGAGTAAGAGTGCCTTCAAAAGCCTTAAGGTTGCTTGGTATACACTTTATCTAAAACACCTGCATTATTTCATGAGTCACTATTATATTTGGAGAATTCATAAAAGTCAACAGATGGATATGGGCTATGTACTCAACCATAAAAAATGTAACACAACACACACACACACACCCTCACCCTCCCTCCCAAGAGAGAAGTGAAAACATAACTTTGAATTTATCATTTCCATTTGGTTTGTCATCAAGAAATTAAAGAAGTTCAGATGAAAAAGGCTGGTGCAACTCTGGAGACTGAAATAAATGGTGGAACATTGGAGATTGAAATAGGTGAAGATGACCATATTTCAATCGATGAGA
The DNA here is from genome assembly GCA_951799425.1 of Ilex aquifolium. Lineage (NCBI taxonomy): Eukaryota > Viridiplantae > Streptophyta > Magnoliopsida > Aquifoliales > Aquifoliaceae > Ilex > Ilex aquifolium. Next base: position 19,706,310 of record OX637403.1, read on the forward strand.
ACGAATTATGGCACAGAGTCTCATCAACCATTATCCAAAAAATTAGCAGATTACAATCCAACTTTGATGCATGTGGTATCTACAAAGTTCCCCAGAAACTTCGGAAAGCAAGTGATGAAGCATACTGATTAACCCTAATTAATGCAAAATGTAATTAAGTTAATAGGTCAATTGTGTAATTAAATAAAGTTAAATTAGTCAAAATAAGTCAAATTAGGGTTAATATGTAAATTAATGATAATGCATTAATTGTTGTTATTTTCAGGATTTCTTTATGTCAAAGTTACAAATTACCGGGGAGCCAATTATCAAAGCATAGAGTGTCAATTATTAAAGCTCAAAACAAAGGGAGATCAAAGTGTAAATCAAGATCTTCTTGATATTTGTAAATAAAGATCTTTTAGGATATTTGTAAAAAACGATCTTTTAGGATATTTGTAATTTGGATGCCTATAAATACCCCCCTTGGGGGCTTGTAATCATAATCTTTCTCTTGTATCATTTTTCTTGTAAAGAGCATTTCTTCCTAGTGGAAAACACTCCAAAAGTCTTGATTTCTTTCTTGTATCATCTACCAAGTAGTTATTGATGTCTTTTAATTATTGCTTTCTTTTATGTTATTATTATCTCTTGGTTGTGGATTAAACACCAAGTAGTTATTGTTTTCTTTTATGTATTATCATCTCTTGGTTGTGGATTAAACACCAAGTAGTTATTGCTTTCTTTTATATTATTGTTTTCTTTTATTGTATTATCATCTCTTGGTTGTGGATTAAACACCAAGTAATTATTGCTTTCTTTTAATTTAAGTATTGTTTTCTTTTACTTCCATTGTTGGAGCTTCCTTCTTCCCTTAGAGGAGTGAAACTCTTCCACTTTTCTAGAGCTTTACCAAAGCCGTGAAGGGTGGAACGTGATTCACTCATTCTTTGTCGAAGATCGGCTTTCTTGTTGTAATATGTCGAATTTATATTGATGCATTTCTTTATGCTTAGCTTAATCTTTATTTCTTCATAATGTCTTCCCATTTCATTGTTGTTTCCCTTTTAAGCATGAGTAGCTAAGCTTTTTAGTTGGCTAGTCCAAAAGGAGACCTCCATTTGGAAATGCTATTTCAACTCTTTTTATCTCCTTCCCTCAGAGTACGGTGGTTCGGTTTGACTGGGTAGAGAGTGGATGAGATAGTGAGTTTTTGATATTCCGTAGACTTATCACGGTTTATGCTTAGATCCTCAATCAATCTCGTCCCTAGCTTCCCACGAATCAATCGTTCACCTATGCTCTATTAGAGGAATGATTTGAGTTGAATTGGTATTTCCATTGGAGTGACCCCTAGGACTAGCCAACACTTATTTCCCATTCAGATTTCACCATAAGACAAACCACAAACCCAACTTCAAACAACAAAAGATTTTTCACTTTCTTTTGCACTAGAATCACCTTCATGATGATACAACTCCTTTCCTGAGGAGACGACCTTGGAATACTTTTCCAAGTAAAACACGACCTGCAAAAGTCTTCTTGCGCTTGGGAAGCACTCTTGGTTGTGGATTAAACACCAAGTAGTTATTGCTTTCTTTTATATTATTGTTTTCTTTTATTGTATTATCATCTCTTGGTTGTGGATTAAACACCAAGTAATTATTGATTTCTTTTAATTTAAGTATTGTTTTCTTTTACTTCCATTGTTGGAGCTTCCTTCTTCCCTTAGAGGAGTGAAACTCTTCCACTTTTCTAGAGCTTTACCAAAGCCGTGAAGGGTGGAACGTGATTCACTCATTCTTTGTCGAAGATCGGCTTTCTTGTTGTAATATGTCGAATTTATATTGATGCATTTCTTTATGCTTAGCTTAATCTTTATTTCTTCATAATGTCTTCCCATTTCATTGTTGTTTCCCTTTTAAGCATGAGTAGCTAAGCTTTTTAGTTGGCTAGTCCAAAAGGAGACCTCCATTTGGAAATGCTATTTCAACTCTTTTTATCTCCTTCCCTCAGAGTACGGTGGTTCGGTTTGACTGGGTAGAGAGTGGATGAGATAGTGAGTTTTTGATATTCCGTAGACTTGTCACGGTTTATGCTTAGATCCTCAATCAATCTCGTCCCTAGCTTCCCACGAATCAATCGTTCACCTATGCTCTATTAGAGGAATGATTTGAGTTGAATTGATATTTCCATTGGAGTGACCCCTAGGACTAGCCAACACTTATTTCCCATTCAGATTTCACCATAAGACAAACCACAAACCCAACTTCAAACAACAAAAGATTTTTCACTTTCTTTTGCACCAGAATCACCTTCATGATGATACAACTCCTTCCCTGAGGAGACGACATTGGAATACTTTTCCAAGTAAAACACGACCTGCAAAAGTCTTCTTGCGCTTGGGAAGCACTTTTGTTCATTCACATCCCACATTTTTAACATTCCATTTCCCCATTTTCTTGCCCTTTCTTTTGACATCATCCCTAAGAGAGAGTGACACTTCCCTTCATCCATACATCATATATACATCATTGAGGGAGATGTTAAGAGGTTAGGAACAACAAATGTTTCTACCAAGCACTTACACACCTCAATCAGTATCAATTGGTCCTCTACATCGTAACAGTGCTTGGGAAGCACTTTTGTTCATTCACATCCCACATTTTTAACATTCCATTTCCCCATTTTCTTGCCCTTTCTTTTGACATCATCCCTAAGAGAGAGTGACACTTCCCTTCATCCATACATCATATATACATCATTGAGGGAGATGTTAAGAGGTTAGGAACAACAAATGTTTCTACCAAGCACTTACACACCTCAATCAGTATCAATTGGTCCTCTACATCGTAACAGTGCACGATTGCAAAGCATGAAAGAGATTAAAGTGAGGTATGTAGATAGTTTCCTGAGCCGGACCATGGCAGATTTGGCATTATGTGCTGCATACATAAATGCGTTTGAGCAAAATGCTTGCCAGCACTATCAAGAAAACGTGATACTTAGCAGTGAGGAATTCATAGAAATGATGTTGGTGGACGGTATCTTTATCATAGAGCTCTTCATAAGGAATTCCTTCCCTAGCTAGATACCTCGATCACAATGATGCGATATTTAATAAGCAATGGATGAATAGCGACATGTTACATGATATGATCCTATTAGAAAATTAGTTCCCTTTCTTTGTTATTCATGGGATATATGAATTCATCCAAGGCCATCCATGGTCAAAGTCGATCTCCTTGCTTGAGCTCAGCTTTGTGTACGCTAAAAATATAGCAAAACTAGACAACCTACCAGAAACAATACCCCAAGTGAGGCATCTGGTTGATTTCATCAGAGCTCTTTACATTCCCTCTAATATAAGGCCACTGCTAAGAGACAAAGAAAATTCTTCTACACTCCTAGTGCAACTGAGCTACAAGAGGCTGGTGTCAACTTTAAGAAGGGGAAATGAAACTGATTACTTGATATAACATTCGTTAAGGGAGTACTAGAATTCCTCATATAGCAGTAAATGAGTGGACATAATCTTTTTTCCAGAATATTATTGCCTTTGAACAGTGTCATCATGAACATAAATTCATTAGCATCTATGCAATCTTCATGAGCAGCCTTATAAAAGCACCAGTAGACGTAGATCTACTCGTTTGTTGTGGAATTATTGAGAATTCACTTGGTCATACCATACACGTTGCAAATCTCCTCAGAAATCTTTACAAGGAAACTATTATGGACCAAAACATGTTCTTCTTTTGTGGATTGTGTCGGGATTTGAATGCTTACAATCGAACCTACTGGCACCGGTGGAAGGCAACCTGGTTCAGGTGGACAGTAATCCTTCAACGCAATTATTTTAGCACCCCATGGTCAATCATCTCCATCATGGCAGCAATAATACTGCTCTGTCTCATTATCATACAAGTTGTATGTTCTATCATATCTGTGTCAGTATGATTCTGACAGACAAGCAAGTATCTTTTTTTTTCTTTTTATACATGGAAGTTTATCTCATTAATAAATTTTAAGGGAAATTTCTTAATTTTTTGTCTATATATGGATCCATTTGGCAAGCAAAGGAATTAATATACCCTGTTCAGCTTTGAACATATAGTTGTATGTTATGTACAAGTAATACTCATTTTTATGTAACCTTTAACAGTCAACATAAATGGGCTCCTGATTGTTGGGAAAATGCTTGCCCTTTTTCAAAAATGCTTTTCTTTGTAAAAAATGATTGTCTCCCATAATGATTTGATTATTTCTCGTAAATTATGCTTGCATTTATGAAATATATGTAATGTGTTTCTCAAGCATAGGAAGTGTGTGCAGTATAGTAACTCGGATTTTGTATCCTCAAGGAACAATGGCAATCCAAATGGTGATGTGTTTGTAAAGAAAAATAAAAATCCTTTGATTTGTGGAAAATTGTGAAAGTATTAACTAATGTAGTAAAACCAAATGGAAAACAAACGACCAATCATCGGAAATCATCTCACCATAATCAAATTTATGGATTCTGATTTATAATTTATCCAAACTCATAATCAAATTCACTCGGACGAAAAATATTCAACTAAAATTGGATTTAAACAATATTTAGCTTTGAAGATAGGTAATGATAGCTAGAATGATAAATACTTAGATGTATATATGAACTCCAATCATTACTCGTACTAGAAAAATCGTCGACGAGAAATCAAGATGAACACATAACAACTAGTTTTCAAAATAAAATTTTCCCATATACAAATCATACTACATGGTTAAAACATATTAGAGAATCAACAATGCTTGCTCACAAATGAGAATCCTCCCTTGGATTGCACCGAAACTTAGCCAGAAACAAAACCCATCAAACCGAAATCGACAACAAACAATATGTAAATAAAAGGTAAACGAATAACAAGATTGAAATGAATAACTTCAATAGATTTTCTTCGAAATTCTAAGTTCAAATACAAGAACAAACCATACAACACAAGTTTTGAAAATGAAATGGAAATTGCACTCGTTGTCTTCTCCGAATCTCGGCAAAACTCTCACAATGTAAAACTAAAACTCAAAACTAAGACAAAAACTAAACAAAAGCTCTCCCCCAATGTGTATATAAGTGTATATATAGTAGCATCTTTCCTTCTTTCTCCTTGTTGGCCATGGTGCGTGGTGTGGGCTTTGCCAAAAAAGTTTCCTCCACCGGTGTCGTCCAATCAAAATGCTCACATGATACTTTGGAGGTGCCATTAACCAATCAAAACCAAGGCCATAGGGATTGGCAGCCTCCCCCTTGAGTGTGGAGGTGGATAAAATGAACCCATGGCATCTGGATGTAAGCTCGAGACATGTGCGCCATATATGTATGTGTGAAGAACCGATACATAGGTTTTTGTTAATGGTTGTTCCAGTACAAACATAGCATGAATCGGTACAAGACCCTCTAGAGCCCGATGAACCGATACAAGTTGTACCTGTACATCAGACTTTTCTCCTGATTTTTGTTTTGCTCCTCCTAAATCGTTTCCTTCTCTTTGCTATGCCTTCTCATGACATTTATATTGAATCTTCATCATTCCATTTCCTCTCATTTGCACCTACAAACACTAATTCACACAATTAATCAAAACTTCCACATAATTCAAAGAAATAAACAACAAACACATGCTCAAAGCAAAAGGGATAAATCATAAAATATGCAATATTGAGTGCCCAACAGAGACCAACCTTAACGGGTATCAGGTATGGTCCCAAGAAGGACTTTCGACAGTGCTTCTAGTTGGGAGAGACCCAAAATTTTGAGGCTCTGAGCTAAATCTTCTAGGACTCCTTGTGGCATATGAGGAGTTCCCTCGACTTGACTATTATGATCCTGAGGAATATGGGAAACATGTATTTTCTTGAACTCTATCATCATTACGCACACCTTCTAGTGGTAAGCCTTTATCCTAGGGTCGCAGACCTCAAATTTCCCGTTGACTTGGTTCACAACCAGTTGGGAATCGCAGAACATGTATAATTGATCGCCCCCAACTGTCCTGGCCATGCCTAGCCTTGAAATAAGGGCTTTGTTCTTTGTCTCATTGTTCGACAATCCAAAATCAAGCCTAATTTCTTGCTCAATAGTGGATCCCTCTGGGCTAGTTAAAACCACCTCCACTCCTTCCACCAGAGCGTTGGATGATCCACCAACATGCAATCTCCAAGCTCCACAGGGAATTTCTGGGTCGATATGTGGTTCCTCTAAGGAGATGTTTTCGAGAATGGTGAACTCAGCAATAAAGTTGGCCAACTTGCCCCTTGATGCACACCCGAGGTCGATACTAGATGTCTAATTCACCAAGTTTGATGCCCCACGTAGCTACCCTCCCCAACAAGTTTGTCTTCCAGAGTACAGCGTTCAATGATACGTTGGTCAAGACAACAATGGGGTGTGCTTGGAAGTAATGCGTGAGTTTTCTAACTATTCTTACCAAGGCCAAGATTACCTTCTCCAATGAGAGGTACCTGGTCTCGAGGTCCATGAGGGTTTCGCTGACATAGTACACCAGCCTTTTGCTCCAATTCATACCCCCTAATCAACGCTCACCTGACAGCATACCTGAGACAAATAAATACAAGTAGAGAGTCTCCCCAGGCTCAAGCATTGAGAGTGTTGGCAAAAATTTCATGTACTCGTTTATCCCTTGTAGCGCCCGATCACATTTGTCATCCCATATGTCCCTTTTGGCTTTCCTCGGGGCCTAAGATAAGGGCTTACACTTGTCTAATGATTTGGTGATGAAACAATTAAGGGCGACCAACATCTTGGTAAGCTTACATATATCTTTCATTGTTTGAGGTCTCTATACTTTCAGGATGGCTTGTATCTTGTCAAGGTTAGCTTCAATGCTTTAGCGGGTCACCAGATACCCAAGAAACTTGTCCGAGCTAATTTTGAAAGAGCACTTAGATGCGTTCAACTTCAACCCATAGCTCTGGAGAGTTTGGAAGGTCTCGTCTAAGTCCTTTAGGTGGTTCCCTCGGGACCGGCTCTTCAGAACCATGTCATTAATGTAGACCTCCATAGTGACCCCGGTTTGTTGCTTGATCATCTTATTCATCAAGCACTAATAACTCCTGCATTTTTCAGACCGAATGACGTGACTTTTATAGCAATAAACCCCCGAGAGTTATGGACGAAGTTTCCTCCTGGTTAGGAGCATACAAATATATTTGATGATATCCCACCCCGAGTGTCCATGACAGTCATCTGTTCATGTCTTGCAGTTGTATTTACCTACTGATCCACCTTGGGTAGGGGTAATCATCATTTGGGTAATCTTTGTTGAGATTGGTGAAATCCATGCAAACATGACATTTCCCATTCTTCTTATTGGCGCATGTGGTGTTGGAAAACCACTCAGGGAATTGGACTTCTCTGATGGAGTCAACTTCTAAAGCCAATCCACTTCTTCATTTATCGTGGGTGTGTGATGTGGAGCCGATCGTTGATGCTTTTGTTTGATAGGTTTGTAGGTCTAATCCACATGAATCTGGTGGAAATAACTTTGGGTTCTAAGCTCTGCATCTCATTAGGAGTCCAAGCAAAGATGTCGGCGTTACACCGAAGGAAGTCCAGCATTCCTCTTGCTCGACTGCCGTCAGTGATGATCTAATGGGTAAGAACCTCTCTTTATCATCTGGATGGACGCAGACCATGGCCAACTCCTCCACAGATCGTTCAATTGGCTTTACCCGGGGTTCATCAAACCAATCTTGACAGTAGCGTAGAAATAACTCTTTGAAGCGCTTGGTCTCCAAATATTTCCATGATCCCCCGAGGGTTGGAAAACTTCAGCTTCTAGTGATAGACGAGTTCGCTACTTTAAGGATATGCAACCAGGTACCTCCCACGATGGCATTGTAAGGAGAATCTGAATTGATCACCGAAATCACTAAAGCGCGCCTCTAGCATCCTACAACCCATCGCCCATGCCACCTGCATGCATGGATGGTTCTTTGCACCATCCTAGCGTGCACCCAAATGCATACTGGCATTTTCTTAGCACTAAAGTACAAGTATATGATAAGTGTCTAATAAGAAATGCATTCGTTTTCTTCTTCTCAATTTTTCAACAATGAATTGTCTTTAAGGCTTTTCATAAAAATTATCATTTAAAACCCACTAAAATACATACTAAATAACTATTATTTTAAAATGCATGTCATTATTATAATTTTTTTGTGGGGTCCTATACAACATGGTTAGATAGTACTGCTTAGCTGATGTCATCGTGACTGACGTCATAGTATTAAAAGGTGTGGTGGGTAAAACAATTCGTTATTCAATCTTGCCGACTATAGACTAGGAGCCCTGACTCCACTATTATAGTAGTTGGTATAATAGCAGGACTTACCAACTCGTTAGCTTTTTTAATTTTAATTGATCAAATTCGTTTTAAAAATAGTCGTTGCATAATTTATTTTCTAAAATATATCATGTGCTTTTTATTTTTTTATGTTTTTTTTGGTTCAAGGATGAAGGTGTTTAGGCCAATTTACACCTACCTTAAATTAAAGACAAGTCATTTATACCAAAATTATGAAATTCATGTGAACTAAATTCCTTATGCCCAACACGAAACATAGATTCAAACTCATATCATTAGCTTTGATGAGATAGGTGGTGGGTCTTACCACAATCATAAAATTATTTTATTTTAACCTTATTCTCAAGGGTTTAAGTGGCAAAAAAAAAAAAAAGAACAAAGAAAAAAGATTGTCTCTCTTCATGCACGGTAAGATTGTAGATAATGTAGTGATGCAGTTGATACAATGAGCTTCATGTATATCTTTCATCTGCTTACCACTTCTCTTTCTTTTTTCTCCATAGTTCTACTGTTGGGCCATGATTCTACCAACAACCAGTCAATATATATTTAAGTTTCACTCTTCGAAGATGTGGAGCAGTACTGAATGAGTAGGGTGGTGGACCTACCAAATAAAGAAAAAATCGGCCAAATTATTATGGAGTTGACCACCTTCAAGTCTTCAGACCTGATATCCGGCTTTATAACTAGTGTGTGTGTGTGTGTGTGTCTGTGAGAGAAAGAGGATTAGTCCATCCAATCTACCTTATAGTGGCTGCTTCTCCTCTGCAAGGAACCATCATCCCTTCCCTTTTCATCTCTCCAGAAAATTAACTCAGGTTTGTTCACAAATCTTTCTTTATTTATCTGAATTCCATCTTGCCTCATTTTCCTCTTCTTGTTTTTAAGGAAAGTTTATATGCTAAATTAACTGTTTTGCTGATCTTTCCTCTGCTGAAAGAAGTCAAGAAAGAAAAACTATGAATGCCCCAATATGAAATAACTAGATTAAGCTATTTACAGCTCATAAAAGGACATAAGGTATTAAAAAGACAAGAAAAATATTTTTTATCTTTACATTCAATACTTACTTGAAAACATATTTGATTTCAATGTAAACTTGGGATACATACTATTACTCGTGCGTGTACTAATCGAACTTGGACTTACAATCTTGAATTATTACACAAATCACACTAGCATCTGTTATAAATTATGGTTAAATTACACTAATAGCTCTTGAGGTCTATCACTTGTTATACTTTAGTCCTTAAAGTTATAATTCTGTCAATTTAATCTTCTAAATTCACAGATTGAGACAACTCATCCTTCGCACTAACTTCCATCCAACAAAAAACAAACGAAAAAAGGCGCGTGAACGATACATAAAGATAATTGAAGGACATTTATGTCATTTAAAAATATAATAAATTGAATACACGTGCAGTATATATTTTTATACATAATTGTACGAGGTCAAAAGACATCTGACAAATTTACCCCCCCCCCCAAAAAAAAATGAAGACCTCTCAAAGACTCTCTCAATCTCACTCTACAATTCTCTCTCTCTCTCTCTCTAACTAGGGCCGCCCAATAGGTAGGCCAACTAAGCAGCCGCCTAAGGCCTCAAAAAAAGATGGCCCCCAATTATATATGTAGTCGTCACCTATTTATCATATATTATTGTTCTATTCTCATTAAAACTTCTCTTAGTATAACCATTTATTGTTTTAACAATTTGTTTTACATACAAAAATTTTAGGTTTTGAATATGTCAACTGTAAAAATATGAATCTAAATATTAAAAGCTTAAAACTTGAATAAGATATACTAACAACATGTGAATATAAAAAATTAATTACTAGTTTTACATCACAAAAAGTGAAAATAACAAATTTTAAATGAAATTTAGTCGTACGTTAAAATTATATTTATAATAAATTTTTAAAAGCTCTTATTTAGAATTTTTGCTTAGAACCTCATCTTTCGTTGGGCCGGCCCTGACTCTAAGCCCTTGCATTATTCCACCACCACTTGCAACATCCGCCTCCCCATCACCACTGAAATCAACCAGACCCCCTCCCCACCGAACAATTTTTTTTTTTTGGTACGTTGGAAAATTTAAAAATTGGGTTAGAAGATCCACCGACGAGCAATGGTGTTTGGGTGTAAGGTTTATGACAAAATACCAGATATGATGCCCTTTCATAGTTGCATGTATTGTGCCCGTCTTTTTTCCGTTTATTTTTTGGACGGAAGTTAGTATAAAGGACAAGTTGTCTCAATTTGTGAACTTGGTGGGTCAAATTAATAGAATTATAATTTTGAGGACTAAAGTACAACAAGTGATAAGCTGGAGGGATTATTAGTGCAATTTATCCAAATTATAGGAATTATGAAGTCAATCATTCATCAAACATTGCAACTTAGTATTAATCGAATGGTTAGAATGAAACCACATTATTAGGTCAGACATATTTAATTTGGTTAGATTTTAGGTTCAAATAGAATTGCTAGTAAAATATAGATTGCAAATGGGTTAGAAGCCTTTGAGTTCCACTTAGATTAGAGGAGGAGGAGCACGATTAGATCCTTTCTGCATCAAGGAGGATTGAAGTTAGGTCGAATCCTTAAGTTGTAAACTGAACTCGTATGAGCATATGAGAATTGGAGAAGTCACAGTCACAGCACCAAGTTAAAATCTACAAGAAAGAATTACAGTTTTTACTTTAGGCACCCACATTTATTATTGAGGAAGGGTTGAGTTTAACTGTTTGGAAAAGATGAATGGTATTGGTAGGTATGTCCTGGTTTTGCATTTTCTGTTTGAGGAAGGGCTGAGTTTAACTGTCATCTCTTTTTTAACTAGGAAGAGGAGCTGTGAGCCTGTGAGGGATGGCAAGTTTCCCAAGAGCAAATGAATCAGCTCATATTTCGATTGAGATGGAAATAAAAGGAATGCTAGATAGCTTACCTCCCCTGTCATCTGACTGTTGTATCTACAGAGCTCCTGAGAAACTCCGCAAAGTAAATGGAAATGGAGAAGCCTACACACCTCGTGCAGTATCAATCGGCCCTTTTCACCGAGGGCAAAAGAACTTGCAAGCCATGGAAGAGCATAAATTAAGGTACCTAGAGAGTTTACTACACCGGACAAGATTGAACTTGGGGCAGTATGTTGAACACGTGAGGACATGGGAGACAGATATCCGTAATTGTTATGCAGAAACCATTGATCTAAGCCGTGATGAGTTTGTGAAAATGTTACTTATGGATGGAAGTTTCATTGTAGAGCTACTCTTGAGATCCGCCCACATTCGTGAGGGAAAAAATCTTAGTGATCGCATATTTTCTAGCCCGTGGCTGATTGATGATCTGGGGCGCGACATGATATTGCTTGAAAATCAGCTTCCATTCATTGTTCTCGAGCGTATGCTTAGCCTAGTCGTTGATCATAACCTCACGGGAAACCCTTCCATGCTTAAGCTCACTTATGAACACTTCAAGAGTTTTTTGACTCTACATAAATATCCTGACAAAATAAGCCCAGCTGAAGTAAAGCATTTTCTCGATTTCTTGAGACACTGTCATTTGCCTTCACCACCGAAGAAGTGGCAAAAGGGAGGTCCAGCGATTGAATTTTCTCCGAGTGCAACAAGACTTAATGAAGCTGGCATCAAGTTTAAGGTAGGGGAAAGCAGTTGTTTACTTGATGTCAACTTCAAAAGTGGAGTTCTTAAAATCCCAAATCTGGAAATAGATGACTTGACAGAAACGTTGTTCCGAAACCTCATCGCCTACGAGCAATGTCACTGCAATGAAAAGTACATAATCCACTACATGGCCCTCCTCGATAGCATGATCAACACTCCCAAGGATGTGGAGTTACTAATCGACCATAAGATCATCACGAGCCGGCTGGGAAGCAATGAAGATGTGATGATACTGTTCAACAATATCTGTAAAGAGGTGGTTTTTGGTCACGACGTCTATTTTCGCCGTCTTTGCCAGAACCTGAACGCATATTGCAGGACTCCTTGGCACAGGTGGAAGGCAAATTTGAAAAGAGACTATTTCCATACTCCCTGGGCAGCTGTTTCTGTTGTTGCTGCTGTTATACTTCTCATGCTTACTTTCATACAGACTGTGTGCTCTATTAAATCAGCATGATTTCCTACCTCAAAGCTTTATGTAGATTCATTTATGGTCTTTGAAATGAATAGTTTGTGATAATGAGTATTTCAATCAGTGTAATTTTTATTTTTTTTGGGTCATTAGTCAGTGTATTTAACTTCTGATTTGTTCTGTTATATACTGTTTTTCCATCAGTTCTACATAATAGGGGTGCAAGTTGGGCAGATCAACCTAAATTTAACCCCAGCCTAGCTTGAAAACCTTTAGTATTTGGACCGACATTTTCCATACTCAAGATTGGACTTGGGCAAAAAAATCTTAAGTTGATTTAATTCAGACAGTAGTCGGGTTAGGAACTTACGTTCTATAGACTCTGATGGTGTAAATTACTCTGCTGAGCAGTTTTAGGGAATCAAGGTGATGGTGTTGGGATTAGTTATGAGTTTCGTGGCCAAAGAGCTCTTAATTTAGCGAATTAGAGAGTTATGGCAGGGCCTGACACAAGAGAAGTATAGTGGTTCACTGAGCTCGGGAGCTCGGCTAATCCACTCTCTAATGGAGTCTCTTCCTCTTGTAGTCTATATTCTTGGTGATTATTGTTTGCAGAGAGCTTTTATTATAGCTAGGGTCGCCCCACTAGTGGAGGCGTCATACAATATTTATAGTCTAGCCCCTGATTCGATGGGATCTGCACCGAGATCTTTGCCTTTCATACGCTGGATTTCACTTGATTCTGGGAGAGGATCTCGGTTGGTTGAGAGTTTTATGCCTTGGTTATAGCCTTCTATTGCTTCGAGGGTGATGGTGTAAATCTACAGAAAATGAATTATAAGTCAGATATGCGTGGAATTACGAGTAATGTCTGAGCTACAAGGCTCGTGTCAAGCAATGCCGGTTGATGCTTAGGGGAGTTGAGGGAGGGGAGATAACACAACAGAATTACAATGGTTCACCGGCCTGAGCTCGGCTAGTCCACTCTAGAATGGAGTCTCTAGCTCCTACTTTCTTATTGATTGTCTCGAATGTGTTACAGCGTAGGAAGGAGAGAGTTAGGGTTTTCTGTGGCTCTATTGCCTATCTCCCCTTCAATGGAGGCTTACTCCCCTTTTATAGCCTCTTGCTTACCTCTAATCCGATTTTACTTCCTATAATGGGGGGATTTTCTTCCCCCTACTCTTCCCCATCCCGGGGTTACCTAAACTCCTTGTGGCTGGATCAATGGACTCTATCCCGAAATCTTTGCCTTCCATCGTAGGATCCTTCTCAATCTTCTGAGAGGATCTCGATCGGCTACGAATCTCATGCCTTGAATTCAGCTTGGCTATCGCTCTGGAGGTATTTGCTATTGTCTTGTTGTCCCCTTGCCATTCCCTATTTCGTTTCTCCTGTGGGGAGCTCTGATTGCAGCTGGATGAGCTCTGCTGGTCTTTCCTGACCTCCCAGGCTGAGCTCATTTCCAGAGCTGAGGCTTGGGCTCTTTTTTATGTATCATCAATTGCCCCCCAGCTCTTGCCTTAAGTTAGCTTAGGCAGGGGCTGAACTGCTTCCCAAACCGAGCTAGATCTGCACGTGGCTACCCTTGGCTTCACACGTGACTGAAGCCTTTTGATGGTTTGCAGCAATCATGACTCTCCTCGATTCCCATGCACGTTTCAGCCCACGTCCCTTGAGCTTTAAATACCCAAACGGTTACCTGAACCGCTTCTCTCCACTGTTCATATTCTTCCCCTTCGATTTCCGATTGAATCCTTTTGAATCTCACCCAAAATCGAGTCTTTGTGTTCGAATTAAGGACCTGCGGTGCCTTCTTCCTTCAAATCTGCTCTGGATTGTCGCTCGTTTCTCATTCCTAGCTAGGTACGCTTTCCCTATTCTCTTTTCAGCTTTTCTAGTTATGGATCCTTTGAGTTCAAGGTGGTTGTTGCATTTTTGGTCTTTTCGGTTCTTTTATTGCTGGAATCGCGACTGTTGCCTATCCCCTCTCCCTCATTTTGTGGATTGGAACTCCATTGTGCACATACTTGTTGTAGGGAGCTACTGTGCTGACCCTAGGGTTATTAGGGAGAGTTTGATTAGTGTTCCCCCTCTTTATCGTTCTTTTAATCTTCCATTTTCTTGCCCAATCATGTCTGCCTCTTCTGGTGCTACTCGTTCCTCTGTTTCCCTACTAGGCGATCGGTCTGAGGACACCGATTTAGGGGACGTAGGTGATGAAATTGATAACTTTCCTGGTGTGGAGGCTGTAGAAGTCGAGGTCGGCATCGAGGAACCTCCTTCTACATCATCTCCTGTGCCCCCCAAACCTGACAAAGGTAAGGGTAAGGTGAGTGGAGTTGGGGTTGAAGAAAAAAATTCATACCTGGGGGCCGCCTTTAGGTATGCCGAGTCCGTGGGCTATAGTAGAGAGGCCTCTGCGTTAATGAGAGCTTATAAAGCTCGTTATGGTTTTCCTCCTGGGGTTGAACCCTGGTGCCCAGATAAATCCATTTACTATGTAGAACAAGTGCGCAAGAGGGTCTGCTTCTTCCTCGCTGCCTTTGAGAATGGTCTTCGCTTTCCCCTGCATCCCTTTATCAAGGCTGTTCTGCAACATTTCAATGTATGCCCTTCCCAGCTCTCCCCCAATTTCTATGGCATTATGGTAGGCCTCTTAGTCATCTTTAAGAAGCATAAACTCGGGGTTTCTAGCATTTCTCTTCTTATGGAACTTTTCAATGTCAAGCTGACCTCTTCTAAAGGTTTCATGTATATCTCTAAGCGAAATAATGCTAGGAAGATCATTACCGACCTCCCAACTTCTCACAAAGCGTGGAAAAAACACTTCTTTTTTATTGGGGGTTCCAACTGGGAGTATAATCCTGGGGATAAAACAGATACTCTTGGTATCCCTACGGCCTGGACTAGACCAGAAAACTTGGGTGAGTCTTTACTCGAGCTGGCTGAGCTCTGATCTGGAACTTATGGGCCTCTTGCCTTTCTCTTACTTGCATTTTTTTTTCTTTTTAGGTGATCGGCCTGAGCTCAGCCCCGAAGATAAGAAGGTGCTAGTGAAGTTGGGGAAAATCAAGCCAGAGAGGTACGCTGATCTTATTGAGCCTCGAAATCTGGTGGAGCTAGGTCTGAGTCCCCCTTCGGCAACCTTAGCTATTCCAATATCTGTTATAGGCGCTGAAGAAGGTAATATCACTATCACTTTCTTTCTTCTCCTCTTTCGTTTTCTTTCCTTCTCTTCTTTTTCTTTCTATATCTTCTGATTCCACTTAGACCTTCCAGGTCCCTCCACCATGAAGTCTATTATTGAAGAGCTCAAAGCTAAGGTTGAGGAGCTAATGAAAGGTGGTAAATCCAGCAAGCGCAAGGCACAGGCCAGCTCTGGGAGTGGTCCAATCACCCGGGCTAAAATTCCAAGATTGGAGATGCTTTCACCCTCCTCATCTGCTAAAGAACTGGCTCTCATCAAGGCACCGCCTTCCTCATCCGGCACTCCTCAAATTGTAGTCACCTCTTCCCCTCCAAAGGCCCAGCCTGCGTTGGTGCCAACTCAAGTGGGAGATCAGGCTTCCCCTTCCTCCTCTGAGGTCGAGAGAGCTTTGGGACTAATCCCCGATCTCCAGCCCAGAAATTTCACATACAGTGCTTCTGGGAAGATGGTTGAGAAAGAGAGAAAATCTGAAGAAGAAGATGAAAATTCTTTCTTTGATAACATGGACCTTGCTGCGGGAGCTGTTTCTTCTATTTTTTCTGAGTCTGATGTCCTGAAGGCTGCTTCTATGCCCCTTGAGGAATCCATCTCTTCAGCTCTTCAGGGAGCAGCTGCTGTAAGTGCTAGCACTTTTCCCTTTTTTCTTACTTTTATTTCGTGGTCTCACGCAATTTGCTGAACTTCCTTTATATCCCCAGGATGCCCTCCATGCGAAAGGTTTATTGCACCGGATTCAGTCTCACGAGTGCTCTGTTAAGGCTCTGAAGGCGTATGAGGTCAAAGTTATTGAGTTGTCCCTTGAAAACGAGGACCTCAGGACTCAGGTGCAAAGCCTTAAGGAGCAAACAGTGAAGCAAGCCTCCGACCTCAAACATACCTTAACCGTCAAGGTCAGAGCTGAGGAAGGGGAAAAGAAAGCTCGAGATGAGCTACGGCTAGCTAAGGAGGATCTGTAGCTCAAGACTGAGGCGTGGACCAAGGTTAGTCAAGAGACTTTTGACGCCAAAAACTCCCTTATGCAGGCAAGGCAAGATTACCTTACTCTTAGCGAGGCCAATGGCAAGCTCTGCGAGGAGCTTGAGGGGCAGAACGACCTGGTCAAATAGAGGGATAGCGAGGTAGCCGAGCTAAAAGATGAGGCCACCACCTTGTGGGCTACTGGGTGGCTCGCCTTTAGGCGTAAGGCTATCAAAGCTTTTCCAGACCTTGACTTCAACTTCCCTATCCCTACTGAGGAAGAAATGGAAGGATCAGACTCTGATAATGAAGAAGAAGCCTTGGTCCCACTAGCTGAAGCCTTGGGTCAAAATGTACTTGCCACTGGGATTTCTGGAGCTCTTGCCACTGGGTCAGGCTCTCTTGCTGCATTTCCTGAGCTCCCAACTGCGACTCCTAAGCTCCCCACTGCAACTCCTGCTGTCCCTGTTACTACACCGTTCTCAGCTGACCTGGTGACTGAGGTCCTTGTTCAAAATTCGGCATCCATAGGAGCAGAGTCCCGTGCGGCTGGCACCCCTGGAAGTTCTACTCTTTTGCCTGCTGCTGAGGCCTCATCCACAGGGTTGCAAACTCCTTCAATTATGCCTTCCTTAGATACTTAGAGCTCTCTTTGAGTTCATGTAATTCTATCCCTTTTTTTTTTTTTTTTTGGTACTTCGAACTTGTGTTTTGGAATACAACCTTCATAAAGTGATTTCTGAATTCCGTTTTGGATTATGATGTGTTGTGATTTTGATTTGAGACATAACTCACATGGTTCTATTTTTCTGAATTTTCTTCTCTTCTCCTTGTACTTCCCTTGCCCTCCTTGCTTTGAGAAACGCTTCAGCCCTTCTTGAAGCAAGATTATGGTCTTTATGAGCTGCCAAGTTCTTTTGATGAACTAAGGAACTCATCAGGAACTTCATAATTCTGATGTGAGCAAGGTTCTTGGAACTGAAGGTCTCAAAGACTTGCTATAGAGATGTTATGTTGCCAACCAAGCTGAGCTCAAATATGAGGAATATTCTATTTAGGTGGGGACAAACTCATTTTCGGTTGTTCTGAGTGCATTAGGGGGTGGGTTAATCCTGTGCTGACTCTTTTCCCGCCTTTTCCCAACTGCTCTCCATAACCGTAACCACCTTTATTAATTAGGAAACCACAAAGACCGCCGACTCTGCCCTTCGCGTGGCTCTTGGTTTCCTAAAAATTTACAAACTTCTTTAAGTCTCCCAACATCTGCTGAGTTTCTTCTCTCTCGCCAAAAATATTTCTGAGTTTCTTCTTGATAATTCGTGGTTTCCCTCTGTTTTCATCATAATCTTTAATGGCTGCCTCCGTCTCCTCTTTGTTCAAGGAACGTACTTCCTTCGGAATCGAATAGAAGTGGCATTGTCGCTACTTGTCTCCTTCGACCTTAGAGCCTTCTGATTTGATATCAATCAAGAAACGATTTTTTCCTGATCTTGATTTGCCTCTGCGAGTCCCTACCCCTGACGAGCCCTGCAACTACTTTTTTCGAGGGGAAGTCTGCCTTTTGAGGGTGCCATGGACATGGGACTTCGCCTTCCCATTCATTCGGCTATTGGACGAGTTCTTGCCTATTATGGTCTATGTCCCTCTAGTCTTTCTCCACGAGGATGGGCTGCTATGGTGAGCTTTTTCCTGTTCTGGCGCCTGTATGGCAGCGGTAGATTCCCTTTTGTTTTCGAATTCCTTTACTTCTTCGAGATCGAGGAAGATGATGCCCCCTGCTTCAGCTTCTTTCGTTGGAGGAACTTTAATTCACCTCCTTTGGTTCTAGGCCTTCCTTCCAATCCTGAAGTGTGGTCTAAACGTTTCTTTTTTGCTTCTGAGGAGTCTTGGCGGTCCCCTGAGGTGCGCTGTCGTGATGCTAGGATTCCACGGTCCTGGAAGAGCTTCTCTCGCATTGGTAAGTTCGAGCCGAGCTCTCTTGAATATTATTTTGGAGGTATACTCTTATCTTATTCTTGTTGCATAGGTCCACTTGATCTAGATGTGCCAGAGATGATGATTATTGATGAGCTGCGGCTAGTGGAGCCTAGGACTTATTCTGAGTTGATGACAAGTGCAAATCTTTACTTGCTTGGGGCTGAGGCTACTGAATATGAGTTTTCCTCCGTTCCCTATTCTTCCTGGACTTCTTTCTCTGATTCTGACGAGGAAGGTGATTCCGACGAGGAGGGGGATACTGGTGCGAGCTCGAAGAGGCGCAAGAGGGACGACTCTTTCTCACCTGACTCTCTTTCCACTATTTTTCTTACCCCAGCAGGTTAGAAGCTTCTTGACTCACTCCACAAGGCTAAACAAGAAAGGGAAGAGCTGAAGGAGGAGAATGCTCGCCTGAAGGAGGAAGTTGCTGAGCTGAAGTCACAGCTTAAGAAGGACTAGGAGTTCTACCCCCTTGTATTTCCTTTCTTTTCTGATTAATGCCAAACTCTGTTTCTCTTTGCATTTTGTTGAACGTCTGTATTCTTGGGTTCTTTGAATGTCAGATCTTTCTTTTTGAATGTGCATGTTTACGTATGAGTTGAGGGGCTCATCTCTTATGAGCTAAGGAGCCCATTCTGAATTCTATAAGCTTGTTCAACACATTCCTCGTGTTCAGAACACGAACGTGGATGGAAAACAGAAGATCATGTTCGCACTGACATCCACTGCACTTGGTATGAAGCTGAGAGATGATCCTGAACGTTTGAAGAAGATCAAGAACCTCCGTGGTCTTCGTCAGTATTGGGGTCTTTGAGTGCATGGGCAGCACGCGAAGACTACTGGTCATGGGGGAAAGATTCGTTGGTGTCTCCAAGAAGAGGCCAGCTTGAATTATATGAGCTTAAAAGCTTATCGTTTATATATGAGCTGAAGAGCTCATCTTGAATTTTATAAGCTGAGAAGCTTATCGTTTGTATATGAGTTGAAGAGCTCATCTTGAATTTTATAAGCTGAGAAGCTTATCGTTTGTATAGGAGCTGAATGACTCATCTTGAATTTTATAAGCTGAGAAGCTTATCGTTTGTATATGAGCTGAAGAGCTCATCTTGAATTTTATAAGCTGAGAAGCTTATCGTTTGTATATGAGCTGAAGAGCTCATCTTGAATTTTATAAGCTTAGGAGCTTATCGTTTGTATATGAGCTGAAGAGTTCATCTTGAATTTTATAAGCTGAGAAGTTTATCGTTTGTATATGAGCTGAAGAACTCATCTTGAATTTTATAAGCTGAGAAGTTTATCGTTTGTATATGAGCTGAAGAGCTCATCTTGAATTTTATAAGCTGAGAAGCTTATCGTTAGCTGCAGAGCTTGTTCCATATGTACTTGTTGCACATTCCTTTACTTTGGAAATCATATGAGGATAAATAAAAGACTCGTTTATTTTTATTGAAAATAGCTCTATTACATGGAAAACTTACTGAAAGAACTTCTTAAGGTGTTCGACATTCCAAGAGTGAGGTAGGATCTTTCCCTCCTCTGTTTGTAGCTCGTAGTTTCCTGGTCTGACTACCCTTGATATGATATAGGGTGCTTCCCAGTTGGGTCCCAGCTTCCCATGTGTGGGATCCTTCTTCGCAAGCAGAAGCCTCCTAAGTACCAAGTCTCCAACCTTGAAACTTCTGTGCCTTACCTTCCTGTCGTAGTATCTTGCAGTTTTCCTTTGATAAATTTGGACGCAATGCAGAGCTCTGTCTCTTTTTTCATCCAGGAGATCGATGTTCAATAGGAGAGACTCATCATTGTGCTCGGCATCTGCAAATTCCATCCTTGGTGACTGGAGCCCCACCTCAATAGAGGTCACTGCCTCGGTTCCAAAAGCTAAAGCAAACGGGGTTTCCTGGGTTGCAAACCTGGCGGTGGTTCTGTAGGCCCACAATACTTCAGGGATGTACTCCACCCACTTGCCTTTTAGGTTTTCTAGTTTGGCCTTCAGAGCTGTCTTTATGGTTCTGATTGTGACATCTGCTTGGCCATTGGATTGAGGATGTGCAGGAGCTGAGAAATAGTTCTTTATCCCGAGCTCAGCACAAAACCTTTTAAATTTTGAGTTGTCAAACTGCTTCCCATTGTCAGACACGACTACTGTGGGGACCCCAAACCTGCAAACTATCGATTTCCAAACGAAGTTTTGGACTTTTTGCTCGGTGATTGTTGCCAAAGGTTCGACCTTTGCCCACTTGGTGAAGTAATCCACCCCTATGATAGCAAACTTGCATTGTCCCATACCGGTGGGAAGGGGTCCAAGTATGTCCAAACCCCACTGCTGAAAGGGCCATGGGCTTACCACCGAGGTTAGCAGCTCGGGTGGACAATGGGAAATATTGGCATGCTCTTGGCAAGTCTTGCATCTTTTGACCAATTCGGTGGCATCTTTGAGCATGGTCGGCCAATAATATCCCTGCCTTAGTGTTTTTCCTGCCAAGGCCCAATCTCCGATGTGATTGCCACATATTCCCTCATGTACTTCTCTGAGTATATAATTGGCGTCTTCACCTCCTACGCATCTAAGGAGAGGTGCTGAAAATCCTCGTTTGTATAGATTTCCTTGCAGCACAGAGAATCTGGCTGACCTGGTTTTGAGCTTAGAGGCCTCCTTAGCATCGCTTGGCAAGGTTTTTTTCTGCAGGTATTCTATGATGGGGTCCATCCAGTTCGGCTGAGCTACGATCGGTAGCATTTCCTCCCTTTCAATGCTTACTGAAGGCTCTGGAAGGTGCTCCACTGTTATTAGCCTATCCAAGTCTTCTTGTGAGGCAGTTGCTAACCTTGCCAACGCATCTGCTCGTGAATTCTCTGCTCTGGGCACGTGTCTGACCTTAATCTGCACAAACTTTTTCATTAGTTCTCGTACCTTTCTGAGGTAAAGGATCATTTTTTCGCCTCTCGCTTCGTAGGATTCCTCTATCTGTTTTACCACTAGTTGAGAGTCACTGCAGATCTCCAGCTGTTCTGCTTCATAGAATGAGCAAGATTGAGCCCAGCGATGACAGCTTCATATTCTGTCTCGTTATTTGAAGCCTTAAACCCAAATCTAAGGGCATACTCGACATCTATTCCTTCTGGAGAGGTCAAGATCATACCTGCACCGCTTCCCTGAGCATTGGCAGCTCCATCCACTGAAAGCCTCCATATAGGGAGGTCTGGTACTAAATCTGTGGTCTCCATAGGTGCTGCTGCTGTGAACTCTGCGATGAAATCCGCCAAAATTTTCCCTTTGATGGCAGTTCTTGGCTTATATCTGATATCAAACTCACTGAGCTCTATGGCCCATTTAACTAACCTCCCCGAAGACTCTGGCTTATGTAGCACTTGCTTCAACGGCTGGTCTGTTGGAACCTCGATAGTATCAGCCTGAAAATATGGTCTAAGTCTCCTAGCTGTTGTAACCAAAGCTAAAACGAGTTTCTCCATCTTTGGATATCTCTCCTCTGCCCCCCTCAGAGCTCTGCTGCAGTAGTAGACTGGTTGCTGAGCTCTGTCTCGCTCCCTAACTAGCGCTGCGCTTGTTGAAAAATCTGAAATTGCCAGGTAGAGAGTAAGGACTTCCCCTTCTAAAGGGCTTACCAAAACAGGAGGGGAGCTCATATAATTTTTCAGGGCTTCGAATGCTTCTTCGCATTTGGTATCCCACTGGAATGCTTTCTTCAAGACTTGAAAGAATGATTGGCATTTATCGCTTGACCTAGACACAAAACGGCTCAGGGCAGCTATTCTACCTGTCAGACGTTGTACCTCCCTCGTGTTGGATGGTGACTGCATATCTAACACTGCCCTAACCTTCTCTGGGTTAGCTTCAATTCCTCGGCTGCTAACTATAAAACCCAGAAACTTTCCTGCTGAGACACCGAATGCACACTTCGCAGGGTTGAGCTTCATCTTGTATTCCTTTAGGATCTGGAATGATTCAGCTAGGTGTTCGATGTGAAGCTCTGCCTTCAGTGATTTTACTAACATGTCGTCGATGTAAACTTCCATGGATGCATCTATCTGCTTTTGGAACATCCTATTCACCAACGTTAGTAAGTTGCTCCAGCGTTTTTCAATCCAAAAGGCATGACCTGATAACAGTATGTTCCCTGTTCAGTCACAAATGAGGTCTTCTCTTGGTCGTTGGGATCCATCCTGTTCTGGTTATAACCTGAGAAGGTGTCCATGAAGCTAAGGAGCTCGTGTCCGGCTGTGGCGTCAACTATTAAGTCGATCCGAGGTAAGGAAAAGTTGTCCTTGGGGCATGCTCGGTTGAGGTCAGTGAAGTCGATGCACAGTCGCCACTTACCATTGGTTTTTTTTACAAGTACCACATTTGCTAGCCAGGTGGGGTAGTCAACCTCCCTGATGGCCTTTGCGTGGAGGAGTTTGCCGAACTCTTCGTTGATTGCTTTTTGGCGTTCTGGGGCGAAGCTTCTTTGCTTCTGTTTGATAGGTCTGCAGGTAGGATTTACGCTGAGCTTGTGTGTGATGATCGAGGGGTCAATACCTTCCATATCTTCTTGTTTCCAAACAAACACTCCTATATTTTTCTTCAAGAACTGGATGAGAAGGTTTTTGACCTCTCTGTTCAGCTTGGACCCTATATAAACGAGGTGTTCTGGTTCCTTGTCAAGATGAATTGGCTTCAGCTCTTCTGAGGGCATTGGTCTTGTTTCCAACTCATCCCTCATGTCGAGTTCATCCAATTAGATATTCTCAACATCTTTCATCTTTACAGACGCCATATAGCATTCTCTTGCTATACGCTGGTCTCCCCGGACCACTCCGATTCCATTTTCTGTAGAAAATTTAACGACCAAGTGATAAGCAGACGGGATTGCCCTCATAAAATTAAGGGAAGACCTTCCAAGCAGAATGTTGTATGCTGAGGGTGCATCAACCACTAAGAATTTTACGGTCGTGGTGGCTTGGCAAGGTGGTTCCCCTAGGGTAAGCACGAGTTGGATTGAGCTTAAGGGGAGCACCCTTTCCCTAGAGAATCCCAGCAAGTGAGTACTTACAGGTTCGAGTCTTTCCCTTCCTATGTCCATTTTGTCGAAGGCAGGTGCAAAAATGATGTCTGCCGAGCTCCCATTATCGATCAGAACTCGATGAACAGTCCTGTTAGCCACCACGGCCCTTACCACCAACGGATCATCATGGGGGTATTGGCATCCTTCCAAATCAGAATCTGAAAAAGTGATAGCTGTGTCTAAGCATGGTGCTTTAGATACAGTATGCACTTCGAGAGCTTCTTCGGCTCTGATTCGTCGGAGGTGTGCCTTCCTGGCTGAGCTGGACTCTCCACCTCCCGCGAATCCTCCAGTTATTACTCTAATCTCACCTAGAGGCTGCTGATGTGGCGTAGGTGCCTGCTGTTGAGGTGGCAGCGGCGGAAGAGCTCGATTCTGGTTGTCATGGGCCACAAAGTGACGCAACTGTCCTCGTTGGATTAGGAACTCGATCTCCTTCTTTAACTGAATGCAGTCATCAGTATGGTGACCATGGTCCCTGTGGTAGTCACAATACTTGGTGGGGTCCCTTTTTGTTGGATCAGCCTTCATTCGAGGTGGCCACCTTAGGAACTTCTCGTTTTGGACCTCATACAAAACTTGGGATACAGCGGCGGTGAGTGGGGTGAATCGCTGAGGTCCGTACCTAGGCTGCAGCTCAGGCTGCATGGGGCCCAAGCGGTCTCTAACGTTTCCTCTTATCTTCGGGGAGCGATCTCTATCCCTCTTTGGGGACCTTTCTCGCCCTTTTTCTTTCCTGGGACTTCGGTCCCTTTTCTTTTCTTCTTTCTCCTTCTCCTTTCGTGAGGATGTATTCCCCACCTTGGAAAGGAGAGCTTCTTCTCTGTTTATATACTTCTCTGCCTTGGCTAACACCTCGGCCATGCTTGCTTGAGGGTTTTAGATACAGAGAGCATCAAATCCTTTGACTGCACTCCTAATCCTGCAATGAAAGCAGTAATGGCAAACTTTTCGTCAGGGATATCCAGATTTAGCGATTCTGAATTGAACCTTTGTACATAAGATCACAGGTTCTCCTCGGGCCTCTGCTTGACATTTAATAAATAATAGCTCGGCTTCCTGTAGATTCGAGCTCCAATGAAGTGAGATACAAAGGAAATGGAAAGTTCCTTGAAAGAAGAGATCGAGGCTGGGGGGAGCCTATTGAACCATGCCAAGGCTGACCCCTTCAAGGTGATGGCGAAGGCCCTGCACCGCACAGGGTCCTGGTATCCGTGCAACTCCATTTGGTTTTTGTAGGTGTTGAGGTGATCCACAGGGTCTCTTGTCCCATCAAAGACCTCTATCTGAGGTACTCTGAACTTCGGAGGAAGGGGGAAATGCAACACCCCGGGGGTGAATGGGGATTCAGTTTGCTGTACCAAGGCATCCATCGTTACCGGGACTTTGACTTTCACTGCCTCTCTCATGTGGCTGAACTCTTGCTGGATATCCTTGAAGCGGTGTTCCCAATATTGCTCCATTCTTTCTTGTTGGAAAGGAAGGAAATCATTCATTTCCAGTCCTTCATTCTGGCTTTGTGCTTCTTCATTGATTCCCCTCCTAGGCGGCTGATGGGGTGCTTGGCTGCTTTCTCCTCCCTGAGGGGGTCAAGGCACTACCGATCCCTAGGAGGAAGATTATTCGGGCCCTGCCGGGGTGGTTGCGTCTGCTAAAGGCCTTGTAAGAGCTTCAAGAGCTCCTCATTTTGTTGAAGTAAGCGCTGATTGACCAAGCGAAGGGCGTCTAGTTCATTGTTAGCATGAGGATCCACTGTAGGTGGGTCGTCTTCTGTGATGGGGATGAAATCATGAAGGTTCTCCGGTTGTCTTCCGCTGGTGACCTCCTAGGGATTTTGCATCCTTGGGGGATTCAACTGGCTTTTACTCATGTTTCGTGTAGAGACCATCAATCACTGAAAAATTTGTATATTTGTAACAAGAACTGTCGTTCCCACAGACGATGCCAAACTGATGGTGTAAATCTACCGAAAATGAATTATAAGTCAGATATGCGTGGAATTACGAGTGATGTCTGAGCTACAAGGCTCATGTCAAGCAATGTTGGTTGATGCTTAGGGGAGTTGAGGGAGGGGAGATAACACAACAGAATTACAGTGGTTCACCGGTCTGAGCTCGACTAGTCCACTCTAGAATGGAGTCTCTAGCTCATACTTTCTTATTGATTGTCTCGAATGTGTTACAGCGTAGGAAGGAGAGAGTTAGGATTTTCTGTGGCTCTATTGCCTATCTCCCCTTCAATGGAGGCTTACCCCCCTTTTATAGCCTCTTGCTTACCTCTAATCCGATTTTACTTCCTATAATGGGGGGATTTTCTTCCCCCCTACTCTTCCCCATCCCGGGGTTACCTAAAATCCTTGTGGCTGGATCAATGGACTCTATCCCGAAATCTTTGCCTTCCATCGTGGGATCCTTCTCAATCTTCTGAGAGGATCTCGATCGGCTACGAATCTCATGCCTTGAATTCAGCTTGGCTATCGCTCTAGAGGTATTTGCTATTGTCTTGATGTCCCCTTGCCATTCCCTATTTCGTTTCTCCTGTGGGGAGCTCTGATTGCAGCTGGATGAGCTCTACTGGTCTTTCCTGACCTCCCAGGCTGAGCTCATTTCCTGAGCTGAGGCTTGGGCTATTTTTTAGGTATCATCAGAGGGTATCTTCTATTAACCAGCTGTCACCTTTGTACTTCCTCTATTGCTTCATCTGAGGGGAACTTGAAGTCTGGCCCGCTGAGCCTAGGAGGATCTGACCTCACTTCCCGAGCTCTTACTTATTTAAAATTCACCCCAGACATCATCAGACTCAAACCGAATTAGAGAATTCGAGTTCAATCTCAGGTGATGTGAAATGAACCCAAGTTCTAGACTTAGATTTAGATTCAACCTAAGGTGAACACGAATGTATTCTAGCTCGATTACTAAAACTCGAGAACCAAACTGGAATTGAACACGAATTACAATCTTTAGTTTGTATAATCCATGGTCTGAGTTCAAAAAGTTAAACATGGGCAAAACTCAAGTTAAAAGGTTCAGATTAAATTTAAGTTCGGGTTGAACTTGAGTCGAAGTTTTTATACTTTAGGTTGATAGTAGCTGATAGGACCTTGAATATGCCTAAGGTTGAGTTCGGAAATTCAAATCATGCTATCTTAGGTTGGGAGCTCAG
Organism: Ilex aquifolium; assembly: GCA_951799425.1. Classification (NCBI taxonomy): domain Eukaryota; kingdom Viridiplantae; phylum Streptophyta; class Magnoliopsida; order Aquifoliales; family Aquifoliaceae; genus Ilex; species Ilex aquifolium. The sequence goes on from OX637403.1 coordinate 19,733,132, forward strand.
TTGCCTATAGACCTCGACTTCAGACCTCGAACTCTCTGCATCTGCATCTCAAGGAAGGCATCATAAAAGACAACTGGCTTCCACCAAGCATCCCCTCGATAACAACAGTCACTTATCCAGACATAAGAATCGTAACTGACTCGACGCTCTCCACAGCTGTTGCGGAATAATAGCAACCGTTACAAAGAGGAGCAATGATCATGTCAAGGATCAAGCGAAGCTCAGGGCCATCTATAAATAAGGGGCATAACCCCCAGTAATACGGACAAGCAATTGTAGCCTAATTGAACACTCTGTGTAAATCTCCCTTTTATATATATTCCCCATGAGCAAGAGACTTCCTTGAGAGTGGATTAGTTGAGCTCCTGAGCTGGTGAACCACTATAAACCCTCTGTGTATTAATCTCATTCCCCTGGTCCAATTCTCAAAGAGCCTAGAAGCTCAGACTGAATTACACAGTGTCCATTAAATCCATAATTCTACTCCGTCGTGCTATAAGCATCATCAGTTGGCGCCATCTGTGGGAACGACTATTCCTATAAAAATTCTACTGATCTTCTTTAGTAATTGATGGTTTCTACGTGCAACATGAGTAGAAGTTAGATGAATCCCCTTTGATTACAAAACCAACAAGAAGCTGCCGCCGGAAGACAGTAGGAAAATGTTCGTGATTTCTTGTCTACCCCTGAGGTCAATCCTCCCATGGTGGATCCCCCTCCAAACAACGAGCTTGAGGCCCTTCGCCTACCCAACCAGCACCTCCTCCAGCAGAATGAAGAGTTGTTCAGCCTCCTCCAACATCCCCAAAGGCCACAGCCAGCCCAGGATGATCCCCCACAGGGGAAACAACAACACATCAACCCCCTAAAAGACATCACTAAGGGGGATAAGCGTAGCCAGACAGTGGGCAATGCCCATCGTCGAGCTCATAGGAATGAGGACAACGAGGAAGTACAAAGTCAGAACAGGGGAACCTACAAGAATGAATTCTCCCAATATCAGTAGGAGATAAAGGAACAATATTGGGAGCAACGCTTCAAGGAAATTCAACAAGAGCTCAACCACATGAAGGAGGCTGTAAGAGGCAAAACCCTAGTGACTATGGACGCCTTAGTTTAGCAGATTGAGTCTCCATTTACCGCATAGGTGCTGCACTCCCCCCTTCTACCAAAGTTCAGAATGTCTCAGATGGAGACCTTTGATGGGACAAAAGATCCCATGGACCATCTTAATACTTATAAAAATCAGATGGAGCTCCATGGGTATTAAGACCTAGTACGTTGTCGAGCTTTTGCCATCACGTTAAAAGGCTTAGCCTTAGCATGGTTCAATAGGCTAACTGATTAGCACTTAAAATTAGCATATTACTATGCCGTTTTAAGACTAATTGTACTTTTATGGAGTTTAAGTGATGTCATTTCAGGCCCTAAATTGAACAAGGACTCAAGAACAACAAGTATCACACTTGAATGCAACACCAGCACATTAGAGCACAAAATTGGAAAAGCTTGGAGCACAGCCAGAACGTTCGAATGCCAACTCACGTTCGAACGACCACATTGAACTGGAGCAGACTCAACTGCTAAGAGAAGGCGAGTTGCAGTTAGGAAAGAAGACTGTGAAGCTCTGAGACACTTAAGTGTCACGTTCGAATGCCAACTCACGTTCGAACGTGCACTTGAGTTGATTGAAGACCAGACTACTGCATAGAGTGTAGAACTGAACTTCACAGAAGACCAACAGATCACTCGAGTGAGAGGGTCAGAGCATATCTGGCGTTCGAACGCCCCTAGTGCAAAGACAGAAGAAACGTTCGAACGACAGACAATGTTCGAACGACCATAAAGCAAAAACAGAAAGAACATTCGAACGCCAACTCACGTTCGAATGTTCTCCACAGACTGGCAGCAGAGTAGTTGGTTTTTCACTTGGACTTGGGCGGCATACACTATTCCTTCACCCCCTCTTGTCTCCTCCTCTTGCCTATAAATACTCCCATTGTTGGAGAGCTTTGGAGCCAAGTAGAAGGGTTGATGGAGGCTTAGACTCCCACTCACATTGTAGATTTAAGTTATATTTTTCTTGTATGAAGTCTTTATTTTAGAGATTAGTTTGGCTTTAGTCCAACATCTCCTTGCTTGTTATAAGAGTAGTTTTATGTTTATACTTTCATTTATATGCATATAAGGAAGTTAGTTCATCTTTTGGTTGAGGAAGTAACCCTCCATTTCTTGGTTGAGGAAGCCACCCTCCAAATGTGACTAGCTTTCTTCTACTTTTATTGTTTATGTACTTCACTTCCATTGTTTGAGCTTCTTTCTTTCTTAGAGGAGTGAAACTCTTCCACTTTTCTAGAGCTTTACCAAAGCCGTGAAGGGTGGAACGTGATTCACTTAATCTTTGTTAAAGATTGGCTCCTTGTTCATTGTTATTTTATCTTTTAAATCTTCTACTTGGAGGGATGAGCATCACCCACTTTTCTAGCTTTACCAAAGCCATGAAGAGTGAGTAGTTTCTCATTCACTCTTTAGTAAGAGGAGAAGGGCATGTATAAGTTATCCGGGAATTATATTTGTGCATTATTCTTATGTTTAACGTTTATTTCTTCTTGCTTATTGGATGATTGATTGCATCTAGCAAAGCTAAAGTACTTTGTATAACCGTGGGCTCTTTCTATGACACGGATGACTCTTGCATAGAAAGACTCATCGGTTCAAGGCAAGTACCCCGGCTAGATCTTCAAGATTACCCTTCAATCCTCCCCCTTATTGTGCTTCATTTAAAGAATGGAATATTAATGTCATGATTGGATGTCTTGTAGAAACACTTGCTTGTTTGTAGATGGGTTAAGTCTCGGCACAGACAATTCTTGTAAACTTCTAGAAAGACATCAGAATCATGTTCTTAATTCTCACAGTCCATCTTTATCTTCCGATTAACTTGCTGTTGACACGGGAGTTAATTGAGTTATCAAACATAAGTATAATAAACTGGATGATTAACTACATGTCTAGATCCTTGAACTAAAGAGTGACCCTTTTTCATTAGTATTTTTCTCCTGTTTTGTTAAGAAAATTCTCTTGGAAAGAATCTTATATTCTGTCCAGGAAATCTCACATCTCTCAACAAATCTCAAAGGTTACAAACAATAGGTCTCCACCACTGCTTATCTCAAAAATACCAACAAAAATTCCCTGTGGATTCGACTCCGGACTCAAACCGGATTATTACTACAGCTTGACCGCCTGCACTTTGGTGTACACATTTCGGATCAAGTCACTAACCTCAGTATCCATTTCCTCCATCAAGGAGCTCTCCATCTCATTTGTTTCACACTTTATAGGAGCTCGACTTATGGAAAGCTGAGCTACCACTTGTTGAATGTAAAGTAGGGACCCAATGAGACTCTACGAAGCTACGTTTATAGGTTCAATTTAGAATCTCTGCAAGTAGACGTCTCTGACAAAAAATTTGCCCTCACTGCATTTATTATCAGGCTGGGTGTCCAATCGAAGGACTTGATATTTCCAAGAACCCACAAGCCAATATGGCAGAGGTCCTTGCTAAGGCAGATAAATATATCAATGGCGAGGAAGCTCTATTTTCCAAGGTTGGGAGCTCAACTACCCACAAGGAGAAAGAGAAGAGGAAGGACCAAAGTCCCAGGAAGGAGAGAATGAGAGATAGGTCTCCACGAAGAGATAGAGATCACTCTCCAAAAAGAAGAAGAGACATCAGAGATTGCCTAGGTCCTCCACCTCAGGAGTTATAGCCGAGATTCGCACCACGGTAGTTCACTCCCCTCAACACCACGGTGTCCCATGTCCTCTATGAAGTACAGAATGAAAAGTTTCTGAGGTGGCCACCTCGGATGAAGGCAAACCCCGCAAAATGGGATGCGATAAAATACTGTGAGTATCACAGAGACCATGGTCACCTCACCGACGATTTTATCTAGTTGAAAAAAGAGATCGAGTTTTTGATTCAAATGAGACAATTGCGCCGCTTCATAGCGTAAGAAATCAAAACTGAACTCACCAACCCCCAACACCGCAACAACAAATTCCTGCGCAACACCAACATCCCTTGGGAGAAATCAGGGTAATATCAAGAGGATTTGCTGGAGATGGGGAAACCAGCTCAGCCATGAAGGCCCACATGCGCAAAGTCTGAGCCGAATAAGTATTAGAGGTATAGGTTGTGTTCAAAGCACCTCGGCTGAGCATGGATATAACCTTCTTAGATGCAGATCTGGAAGGTTTTTAGCATCCTCACGATGATCCCTTGGTGGTGAGGGCTATCATCGCCAACAAAGAACCGTTCACCGGGTTCTAATCGACAATGGGAGCTCTGTCGTCGTCTACATTCACCCTCCTCTAAGGAAACCTGTACAAACGAGGCTTCTCAACACCACTTCAGATGTGTGTAGAGGATGACGAGGCTGACTACATTCTAAGAGAAGTCCATGAAGGTATCTGCGGCAATCACATCGGAGCTCGAGCTCTAGCGGGTAAAACTCTAAGGTAGGGATATTTCTAGCCCACCCTACTCAAAGACGCAGTAGAGCTGGTCCGAAGGTGCAAGAACTACCAATTACATGCCAATATCCCACACTACCCACCAGAACTCCTCACCTCAGTGGTTAGTCTGTGGTCATTCCAACAGTGGGGATTAGACATACTCGGACCTCTTCTTACCAGCACTAGACAATGCAAATTTGTTATAATTGGGGTAGATTATTTCACCAAATGGGTTGAGATAGAACCTCTTGCAAAAATTATAGAGCAGAAGATTCGGAGCTTCAACAGGAAATCCATAATCTGCAGGTTTAGGATACCCAGGGCAATCATCCCAGATAACGGGAAGCAGTTTGACAATCTCAGGTTCAAAGGGTTTTGTACCGAGCTAGGTATAAAAAATTACTTCTCAGCACCAGCTCATCCTTAGTCAAATGGACAAGCAGAGGTAACTATCTGCACTGTAAAAGCAACCTTAAAAACCAAACTCAAGGCCTTAAAAGGACGATGGATGGAACATCTTCCAGATGAGCTATGGGCTTACAGAACCACAACCAGGTCAGCAACTCAAGAAACACATTTCGCCTTGGCTTACAGAACTGAAGCAGTGGCTCCTGTGAAAATAGGCATCTCATCCCCAAAAACAGAACTCTCCAACCCCGAGCATAATGATGAATCACTTGTGCTTAACCTTAGCGTCTTAGATGAAAAGAGGGACAGAGCCTTGCAGCACATCCTGGATTATTAGAGAAAGGCAGCAAGATATTACAACAGAAGAGTGAGACACAAGAGTTTCAAAATAACAGATCTAGTCCTCAAGAAACTCCTCCCTGTAGGAAAGGACCCCACTCATGGAAAGCTAGGACCCAATTGGAAAGGTACGTACATCATATTCAGAGTAATCAGACCTTGGAATTACGAGCTACAAACTAAGGAAGGAAAAATCTTGCCTCATTCCCAGAATACTGACCATTTGAAAAGATTCTTTCAGTAACCAAGACACTTGTAAGATTTTATCAGCAATAAAACAATGAAGTTTCAGCTCGATCGTCGTTCTATTACTTGCAAAAATAAGCGATGAGCTCTTTAGCTCATACACAAGCGATGAGCTCTTCAACTCATAAACAAACGATGAGCTCCTCAGCTCATACACAAGCGATGAGCTCTTCAGCTCATACACAAGCGATGAGCTCTTCAGCTCATAAACAAAAGATGAGCTCCTCAGCTCATAGACTAGCGATGAGCTCTTCAGCTCATAGACTAGCAATAAGCTCTTCAGCTCATAGACTAGCGATGAGCTCCTCAACTCATAAATGCTAAGATGAGCTCTTCACCTCACAAAAAAACTGAAATGAGCCCTTCAGCTTATAAAACGATGAGCTATTCAGCACACCTAACTACAAAGAGTTCTTGACAAATAGCTAAGTTTCTCAGATTGAAAACAGGCCTCATACTTCACAAAAAATAAAATTTATCCCAAAAAGAACAAAATTTTCCTTAAAGCAAGGGGCAAGGGGCAAATAATCTTTTAATTTTCAGAAACTAGAAGAAGCAATCTAGAAAAAAAAATTCATTCACAAGGAAAAACTATTAGAGGAAATCTTAAAACAGCAGAAGTCCTAAGTTTATACAGATGGTTTAGTAGTAGCCTCAGGCAGCTCAGAGGTAGAAGGAACAGCAGGAAGGTCAGGAGGGGCCTCAGAAGAAACAAGAGCTGGAGTATCAACCTCTGCAGGGTCAGCTAGGGGCAAAGTAACCTCAGAAAATCCCACTTCTGCCTCAGAAGGAACTAGCCCAGGAGCTTGAGCCTCAGATGCAGCAGAAACTTCAACCCCATCGCTAGCAGAGGGTTCCTCCCCACCAGGAACAACAGAAGTAGAAACCTCGACCTCCTTATTAGTAGCGGGCTTTTCTTTCTCCTTGTCCAGAGGAGGGTCGAAGTCAAAGTCTTGATTTGGGTATTTATCCATGGCTTGCTCCTGGAAGGCAAAATACCCTGCAACCTAGTTCGTAGCAGACTCATCTTTGAGCTCCGCAATCTGGGCATCATTCTTTCGAGTCGTGGCCCTTTCAGCTTTGATCTTCTTCAGCAGGGTGGCATTAACTTCAGCCAGCATGTTATACTCATTCTTCATGGACTGAAGGGAGTCGTAAGCCTCAAAGGTGTCCTTCTGTGCCTGAAGTAAGCTATCAGCCTTAAGCTTGGGCTCATCCTTCACCTTTGTAGCCTCAACCTCTAGACTCTTGTTTCCTAAGGTCAGCCCCTTAACTTGAGCCTTCAGATTCTTGTTTGTAAAAGCCAAATCTGCAACCTTGAGCTTGAAGGCCTTTGAGGATCTTCGAGACACCTCGGCTGCGCTCTCCAAAGACCAAACTCGACTCACCAAGGCACTTACATGAATGGTCAACTAAGAGAAGCAAAAGAAAAGGTCGAGGTCAAAAAAAGTTGTCTACTCAAAGCAAAGATAGAACTTAGGGAACTCAAGGCTCACCGAAGCTGCTCCATACAAAGCGGTGGTGGTAGAGGTGGACAAAGGCACCATCGAGACCACTTGGATGTCTCACTCGTGGATGATAGATGCAATGGCCTCAACAACAAGGTTCACGTTCCTAATAAGCGAATCCTTACCTTTCGTTGTCTTTCCTAACGAGCTCTCCACAAGCAAACAAGGAACCTTCTCAACAGGCCTGGAAGGAAAAGGCTCTCGCATGAGAGGAGCTATGGCCTTAAGAGCCCCAGCAACCTCTGTCGATGAAGGAGAAGAGGAGGCCCCAGCTGGTCTAGAGGACCCCACGAAAGGAAGAGAAAACATCGTTGGAGTCATCAGGGGAAGAGAGATCCCTTGGGAAGTGGAGACCATTGCAGTTTGTACCAATGAAGAAGTCTTCTGAGGAGCCGATGAAGGTGAAGAAACTGCCTGGGAAGGTGGAGAAGAGGATGAGCTCACTCTTGGTACCTTATGAGTAGAGCCTGGGTCTTCCCCAGAACCGACCTCAGCCTTACGCTTTCCCCTAGTTCTGCCTTTCCTAAATTGGGCCACCCTGGCCCTCACAGCTCAGCATCTGGAGCCATCGAGCTTGAACCTGAGGAATCAAAGTAAGCTGAATATAACAAAACAAAAAAAAAAAAAAAAAAAGAAGAAAGAAGAAGGAGTCTTACTAGTAGTGCTATTTATGACTTGTATTTCAAGTCTCAATTGGATTTGGAGACTCAAGAGTATTTGTTTCCTAATAGAAGATTGTTTCATTATTTAATTGGGAATGTATTGAAGAGTTTTAGTCCTACATGGATTTAAACTCCTTACCTTAAAAGGAGTTTTCTAGCCTATAAATATAGGGATTTTGGTTTGCTCTATGTGTGTCTTTCCAATAATTATTGTAATATTGGAATAGAGCGGGTGGATGTTCTCTTGCCTTTTGATTTGAGAACTTTGTAATCTCCAACATTCAATAGTGAAATCTTGCCACTGTGTTTCGTTCGTGGACGTAGGCTTGCTTTTTGAGCCGAACCACGTAAATCTTTGTGTTCTATTTTTCTATTTCGTTGTATTATTATTTTGCTTGTGGTTTTGGTTCACAACAAATTGGTTAAAGAGATGTTCTCTTGCCTTTTGATTTGAGAACTTTGTAATCTCCAACATTCAATAGTGAAATCTTGCCACTGTGTTCCGTTCGTGGACGTAGGCTTGCTTGTTGAGCCGAACCACGTAAATCTTTGTGTTCTATTTTTCTATTTCGTTGTGTTATTATTTTGCTTGTGGTTTTGGTTCACAACAAATTGGTATCAGAGCTATTGGTTTCGGGATGACTACAGTAAAATTCGAGATAGAAAAATTTGATGGTCAGAAAAATTTCAGTTTATGGTAGATCAAGATGAAGGCATTGCTTCGTCAGCAGGGTTTGGCAAAGGCCATTGATGGAACTTTATCCAAGGAGACAGATCAGACTAAAGTTGTTGATATTGAAGAAAAAACACACAATGCAATTCAGTTGTCTCTTGCTGATGAAGTTCTTCGTGAGGTTATCGATGAAGACACAGCCGAAGGGCTATGAAAAAAGTTAGAGAGTTTATATATGAAGAAGTCTCTCGCCAACCGCTTGTATCTGAAGCAACGGTTGTATACACTCAAGATGAAGGAAGGTACGCCAATTAATGAACATCTTGATGAATTTAACAAAATTATTATTGACTTGAAAAATATTGATATTAAAATTGGGGATGAAGATCAAGCCCTGATTGTGTTATGCTCTCTGCTTGATTCGTTTGATAATTTTGTTAATTCGATGTTGTATGGGAGAGACTCAATCTCTTTAGTTGATGTGAAATCCTCTTTGAATTCTAAGGAGTTGCGTACTAAATTGAACGGTAAGGGCAGTGATGCTTAGGCCGAGGGTTTATTTGTGAAGGGTCGTCATGATAATTCCTCTAATAATAATAGAGGTCGATCTGTTGAAAGAAATTCAGATAAAGGAAAAGGAAAATATGGATATCGATCACAGTCTAGAAAGAAACAGAATAATGTTGAATGTTTTTATTGTCATAAAATTGGTCATTATAAGCGTGATTGTTTTAAGTTGAAAAATAAAGGGGGATAGAAAAAATCAAATCCTTCCGATTCCTCAAGTGTTGCTAGTGTTGCAGAAGATACATCTGATGGTTCAGATAATGTCCTTATAGTCTCTGATGGATGTTTTAATGATGAATGGATTCTTGATTTGGGTTGTTCCTATCATATGTGCCCTAATAGGGATTGGTTTACCACCTATGAGTCAATCAATGGTGGTTCAGTCTTGATGGGAAATAATAGTGCTTGCAAGACTGTTGGAATAGGTACTATCCGAATTAAGACACATGATGGGATTGTGAGAACTTTGACAGATGTACGACATATTCCAGAATTAAAGAAGAATTTGGTTTCCTTGGGTACTTTAGACTCCATTGGTTGCAGGTTTTCTGTTGAAGGTGGAGTTATGAAAGTCTGTAGAGGTTCCCTGGTTGTGATGAAAGGTAAAAAGATTAATGGCCTCTATGTTCTTCATGGTGATACTATGATTGGTGCAGCTGGTGTGTCATCTTAAAAAATTTCAGATTCAGATACTACCCAACTATGACATATGCGTTTGGGTCACATGAGCGAGAGGGGCATGAAAGTCTTGTGTAAACAGGGTTTGCTTAGCAAACAGGAAATTGAGAAACTTGATTTTTGTGAGCATTGTGTCTTTGGGAAACAGTGCAGAGTCAAGTTCAGTACAAATATTCACATGACTAAATGTACAGTTGATTATATTCATTCAGACCTTTGGGGTCCTTCTCAGGTTCCATCTAAGGGTGGTGCTTGGTTTTTTTTGACCTTTATTGATGATTATTCAAGAAAGGTTTGGGTATATTTTCTAAAGCGTAAGAGTGATGTTTTTGGGACTTTCAAGCAATGGAAGACTTTGATTGAGAAACAGACAGGCAAGAAAGTCAAGCATCTCAGAACAGATAATGGTTTGGAATTTTGTGGAGGTGAATTTAATGAGTTTTGCAAAGATGAAGGCATTGTCAGGCATCGTACTGTCCAATCTACTCCACAGCAAAATGGGGTTGGTGAGAGGATGAACATAACTCTTTTGGAGAGAGCACATTGTATGCTCTCTAATGCAGGATTGTATAAAGATTTTTGGGCTGAGGCTGTCAGCACTACTTGCTATTTAGTTAATCGTTCTCCATCCACTGCTATTGAGTTGTAGACTCCACATGAGGTATGGTTTGGTATTCCTGCTAATTATTCTGATTTAAAAATATTTGGTTGCACTGCTTATTGTCATGTGAATGATGGTAAACTTGAGCCTAGGGCTAAGAAGTGCATATTTATTGGTTATGCTAATGGTGTGAAAGGATATAGATTATGGTGTTTCTGATCCTAAATCACCTAAGTTTATAGTCAGTAGGGATGTTGTATTTAATGAATCTTTCATGTTTCATCTGAGAAAGGAGTTTGTAGTTTCTTCAGGAAAAGAACATTGTTATAGCAAGGAGGTGGAGCTACAGGTAGAAGCTTCACATAAAGTACTTGAAAGTACTCCAGTTCAATCTATTTCATAGTTGCCTGGTTCTAGTTCAGGTGATGATCCATAGGAGCAACAAGAGTATAGTATTGCAACAGACAGGGAGAGGAGGCAAATTAGACCCCCTCAGAAATATGGGTATGCAGATTTGGTGGCTTATGCACTGACTATAGCAGAGGAGTTTGGTGTTCAGGAGCCTTCCACAAATTCAGAAGCTGTCACAGGTAATGAGTCTGCACATTGGGTTGTTGCTATGGCTGAGAAAATTGAATCTTTTCATAAGAACCAGACTTGGGAATTAATAAAGTTGCCTAAGGGCATGAAGATTGTTGGCTGCAAATGGGTCTTCAAGAAAAAGGAAGGAATCCCAGGGGTTGAATCTACAAGGTACAAGGCACGGTTAGTTGCAAAGGGCTACAGTCAGAGAGAGGGTGTGGACTTCAATGAAGTTTTCTCACCAGTGGTGAAACATAGCTCTATTCGTGTATTGCTTGCCATGGTTGCTTCACTCAATCTTGAGCTTGAGCAACTTGATGTAAAGACAGCTTTCCTACATGGTGAGCTAGAAGAAACTATCTACATGCATCAACCAGATGGATTTATTGTTCAAGGTAAAGAAGATCATGTTTGCTTGTTGAAGAAATCATTATATGGTTTGAAACAGTCTCCAAGGCAGTGGTACAAACGTTTTGACACCTTTATGGTAGATCATGGTTACTCTAGAAGTAATTATGATAGTTGTGTGTATCACAGGTAGTTGTCAGATGGTTCGTTTATATATTTATTATTTTATGTGGATGACATGCTTATTGCTGCTAAGAGCATGTTAGAGATTGACAGGTTGAAGAAACAGTTGAGTTCAGAATTTGAGATGAAAGATTTAGATGCTGCAAAGAAAATTTTGGGTATAGAGATTCACAGGGATAGAAGAGCAGGTATGTTATATTTATCTCAAAAGAAATATATTGAGAAAGTTATTGAGCGGTTTGGGATGCAAAATTCGAAGCCCGTGAGTACTCCACTTGCCACTCACTTTAGGCTTTCAGCAGCTTTATCACCACAAAGTGAGAATGAGGAGCAGTTTATGTCTCTTGTTCCTTATTCTAGTGCAGTTGGGAGCATCATGTATGCTATGGTTTGCACTCGTCTAGATATTTCACAGGCAGTTAGTGTGGTTAGCCGTTACATGGCTAATCCTGGGAAGATTCATTGCCAGGCTGTGAAATGAATACTTCGTTATTTGAGAGGCACTACAGATGTTGGCTTAGTATTTGGTAGAAGAGATGGCATCGATTCTACAGTTGTTGATTTTGTTGATTCAGATTATGCGGGTGATCTAGATAAGAGGAGATCTCTAACAGGTTATGTTTTTACTTTATTTGGGTGCACTGTAAGTTGGAGAGCGATCCTACAGTCTACAGTTGCTTTGTCTATCACAGAGGCAGAATACATGGCAGTATCAGAGGCAGTTAAAGAAGTAATTTGGTTAAGTGGTTTGGTATGTGATTTGGGCTTGGAAGAGGAGGTAACTATTGTGTTTTGTGATAGTCAAAGTGCAATACATTTGACCAAAAATCAGATGTATCACGAAAGGACCAAGCACAGTGATGTTAGGTATCACTTCCTTCGTGAGGTTATGGCTTAAGGTATTGTCACAGTGAAAAAGGTTGCTACAATGAAGAACCCATCAGATATGTTTACTAAGTCGGTACTAGTGCTCAAGTTCAAGCATTGCTTGGACTTGATTGGTGTTTGCACTATTTGAGTTGTACCCTTCGGGGTATTTTGCGAAGACAGCGGTCAAGTTCACTTTGGTTGGATGGCTTGATGGAATACAAGTCAAGGTGGAGATTTTTTATTTATGACTTGTATTCCAAGTCTCAATTGGATTTGGAGACTCAAGAGTATTTGTTTCCTAATAGAAGATTGTTTCATTATTTAATTGGGAATGTATTGAAGAGTTCTAGTCCTACATGGATTTAAACTCCTTACCTTAAAAGGAGTTTTCTAGCCTATAAATATAGGGATTTTGGTTTGCTCTATGTGTGTATTTCCAATAATTATTGTAATATTGGAATAGAGCGGGTGGATGTTCTCTTGCCTTTTGATTTGAAAACTTTGTAATTTCCAACATTCAATAGTTAAATCTTGCCGCTGTGTTTCGTTCGTGGACGTAGGCTTGCTTGTTGAACCGAATCACGTAAATCTTTGTGTTTTATTTTTCTATTTCGTTGTGTTATTATTTTGATTGTGGTTTTGGTTCACAACAAGCAGGATTTTCAGCACCAGCACATATATTGGAATAGGAGTCTTAACTCTCACTTCGGGAGGACTAAACCCGAACTGGATGAGCACCGCAGGCCTGAGAAGCTTAGAATACTTCTCTGGTTCATAACTCTCCAAGCCCAACAAGACTATCCTGTCCTCAGCGCTGAGATCGGGTCGAATATCTGAAAGTGATCAAAGAAACAAGTTTAGCAAAAGAAAATACCAGGCTGTGACGCTAGACCAGGCCTTCTTAGGCAAAACTTACCCAAATTATCAAGGGCAGACCAAGCCCGAGGTACAGGGAGTGTGCCAGCCGTATCCCTAGGATTATACTCCCATTCTTTCCCAGACACGAAGAAGAATAGCTTATCCCATCCCTTGTGGGAGCTCAAGAGGTCAGTGAGTAGAACTCAGGTCTTCACCCGTTTGACAATATATAGAAAGTCATCAGAAGGGGTAACATTGACATTTAAAAACTTCATAAACAAGGGTACCGTGGGAACACCAAGCTCGTTCTTCTTGAAGAAAACTAGAAGACCCATTAGAACACCCCAGAAATTGGGAGAAAGCTGAGTAGGGCAAACGTTGAAATGTTGAAGAACACTCTTGAGGAAGGGGTGTATAGGAAATCGAAGGCCATTCTCGAAAGAAGCGACGAAGAAACAAACTTTCTTTGGGACCATGGTGTCATACCGAATGTCCACGTTTGGAGACCAATACTGCATACCCTTTGGGAAACCAAATCCAGCTGAAAAGACATCTAGAAAAAGAGGGGTAACCTCGCTAAAACCCACGAGGTCTAAGGCTATGGGGGCAACCTCTGTGTCCCCAGCACTGCCGAAAATCCCAACATTGCTCACCTTGGATTTCCCTTTTTAAGACTTCTTAGATCTCAGAACAGGATGTGACAACGATATAGGGACCTCTGCCTCCTTCCCAGCATCAATGGAATCGACACCAGAAAAATTGTGTATTTCATCACCCATATCCCCCAGGTCGTCCTCTTCTAGTTCAGGAGACCTATCGCTCATGGCCAAGGAGACAGATGAAATAGTGGCTTCAGAAGAGACGTACATGGTAGGATAGGAGAAAGGAAGATCGAAAGAGGTATAGAGGGAGGGAACACTAGTAAAGCAGTCCCTAAGGGCCAAAGGGTCAAAACACCGGCAGCCAAAGAGAAAAATCCTAGCAGTAGAATAAGGATCCAAAAAAAGAGGAAGGAAGGACAAGGAACGACCTCGATTCTTAAAGTAACAGAAGCGAAAAGTCCAGAAGTTAAACAACCACCTCGAATTCGAGGGATCCAGAACGAATGGAAACTTAAAAAGAAGAAAATGAGCAGAACAAAGGACGTACCTAGCTGAGAACGATCGACAATCAGGAACCCAAGATAAATCCAAGGAATGAATTAAGCTAGCCTCACAGAACCTTCGGAATGAATTTGGGAAATTTCCAGCAAAACTCTAAATCTCCAGCGAATTGGGGAAGATGAATTCGTGAAAGAAAGGAAAGAGAGAAGAATCTGGAGAGAGAGAAGATGAAGAGAGTTCAAAATAATGAAGGAGGCAGTTTCATCTGATGATGTATTTAAGGCTAGCGTACGGACGGACATGTGGAGCCTTAAAATAAGGGACATGCATGAGAAACGAGGAGGAAATGAGTGCACGTTCGCCATAACAGTCGAAAAACGTCTCATCTTGCACATCTCGAGGTCGATCCCAAGCAACCTAGCTCTCCCTAGCCAAAGCTCAGTCCCAGCGCATATAACTCTGTCTGACCAGGGACTGGGGGGCAACTGATAACACCTTGAATATGCCTAAGGTTGAGCTCAGTAACTCAAGGCATGCTCTCTTAGGTCGGGAGCTCAGTTGCCTATAGACCTCGACTTCAGACCTCGAGCTCCCTACATCTGTATCTCAAGGAAGGCAGCATAAAAGACAACTGACTTCCACCAAGCATCCTCTCGATAACAACAGTCGCTTATCCAAACATAAGAATCGTAACTAACCCAACGATCTCCACAACCGTTGCGAAATAATAGCAACCATTACAAGGAGGACCAAGGATCACACCAAGGATCAAGTGAAGCTCGGGGCCATCTATAAAATAAGGGGCATAACCCCTAGTAATACGGACAAGCAATTGTAGCCTAATTGAACACTCTGAGTAAATCTCCTTTTTATTAATATATTCCCCAAGAGCAAGACACTCCCTTGAGAGTGGATTAGCCAAGCTCCCGAACTGGTGAACCACTATAAACCTTCTGTGTATTAATCTCATTCCCCTGGTCCAATTCTCAAAGAGCCTAGAAGCTCAAACTGAATTACTCAGTATCCATTAAATTCATAATTTTACTTTGTCGTGATATAAACATCATCAGTAGCAATGAGAGAATTCTCCAATCACAATTTATCATATATTCTTTTTAAGTACCCATCTATTCTCCATTAACTAACCACCTTTAACTACCATTAATTTTCAAAAGATGCATGAAAAGTCTATTAATGATCAATTCATGTAGTAAAACATCATAAAGTTATATTGGGATGAGAGTTGCAAATGAATCGAACTGTTCGGTAACACTAGAGATGGACAAAGATAAAAACTTAATCGAGATCCTTTATTTATCTAACCAACCAAGTCCGAGTTTAATTTTAAAGATTGACTAATAAGAAGGCGAAGTCTAAACAACAACTTATTTAGGCTTGGTGGGTGTGTAAACTAATAAATAATATTAAAATAATGTTTATATTTGTATAAACAGTCTAAACTTGATCTTGAACATAAGTGTGAAGTCGAGTTTAAGTTCGAATGCAAACTTGATCTTGATTTGACGAGGATTGAACTCGAAATGTGAAGGGGATACTTAAGCTGAAGAGCTTAAGGCTTGTGAATAGTAGTGTGCAATCGTTACAGTGGAGAAGAAGATGATTCGAGATGGAACCTAGTAGCTCTAACCAATGCTACATTAAAATCAGTGATTATAGTACGAGGTAAGAAGAGTAAGAATGCGTAGATTATAATGGTTCAGTAGTTGAAAACCTTGATTAATCCACTCTAATTGAGTTTCTTGCTCCTTTGAAAATTTGTATATTACTTGGAGAAAAAGATGGGGTTACAAATTATTTGATTTGTTAGATATCTTTACATAGAGAAGGCCCTTGTATTTATATTGTTGTATTTAATATATATTTCAAAATATAATATATATTTATTTATTTGTAACATATATATGTGTATAGAGATATAAGTTGAAAAAAAAAAACATTTTATTTAAAATTATTTTTAGACCTATTGGATGATCTGAACAGTACACGTTATGATCATTTGTTTTATTACTTATATTGCATTAATTAATTATATTACATGGGAAAAGAATTTTCAAAGGTTTTGACCGTTGGTTATTAACCGTTGAATTTTGCAATTAACCGTTGGATGCCAACCAATGCATCCCATTGTTCTGCAACTTTTCAAAGAATATATAAAGCCTACTGTTCAGACTTTAGAAATACCAGTGTACGAAAAAACAAAAACAGAAAGAAAGAAAGCCTACTGTCCATTGGATTTTCTTGTGTAGTTGGTTTTCACATACAGTGGGTTTCTTGAGTTGTTTATTAAATTGCTAGAACCAAATTTTGATATACTTTTCAATATACTACTACTTGAGATTTTGGTATTCATTTGAGAACGATCAAGAGTTGTTTGTGACACCTCTACACTTGCGAGTACACGCTTGTGGAGAAGCGATAGTTGAATTCTGGAGGATAGGACGTCATAACCTGTTGCACCGGGTTTCATACTTAGAGGGGTAGAAATCTATTCTTAAGGACAGTGACTACACGCCTTTATCGATAAGTATTCTTGTCTTGTTTATCATCTAATTTTTAGCATTCTTGAATTGATATTTTCACAACAATCTTAAGAATAGATTTAATATGGATGCTACAATTATAAACAAGACCATTTCTGATGTGATAAAAATTGAGCATTTTAATGGATCTAATCTTCCTGAAGATTCTGGCTTATGCAACACTTGTTTCATCGGCTGATATGTTGGAATCTCAATGGTATGAGCTTGGAAGTATAGTCTAAGTCTTCTAGCAGTTGTGACTAAAGCCAAGACAAGCTTTTCCATTTTCGGATATCTCTCCTCCGCCCCTCTCAGAGCTCGGCTACAGTAATAGACAGGTTGTTGAGCTCTGTCTCGCTCTCTTACTAGCGCTGCACTGGTCGAGAAATCTGAAACAGTTAAATAGAGAGTAAGTACTTCCCCCTCTAACGGGCTTACCAAAATGGGAGGGGAGCTTAAGTAGTCCTTCAAGGCTTTGAACGCCTCTTCACATTGAGTATCCCATTGGAATGCCCTTTTCAAAATTCGAAAGAAGGGTTGACACTTGTCACTTGATCTGGACACGAAACGACTCAGGGTTGCTATTCTCCTTGTTAGACGCTGAATCTCCCTTGTGTTGGATGGCGGTTGCATGTCCATTACTGCCTTTACTTTCTCGAGATTGGCTTCAATTCCTCTGCTGTTGACTATGAAGCTCAAGAATTTTTCCGCGGACCCCCCAAAAGCACACTTGGCAGGGTTGAGCTTCATTCTATACTCTTTAAGGACCTAGAATGATTCCGCTAGATGCCCTATGTGGAGCTCTGTCTTTAATGACATGACCAACATATCATCAATGTAGACTTCCATGGTAGTCCCAATCTGTTTTTGAAACATTCGGTTCACTAGTCGCTGGTAAGTAGCTCCAGCATTTTTCAATCCAAAAGGCATAACCTGATAGCAGTATGTTCCTTGCTCTATCACAAATGAGGTCTTCTCTTGGTCATTGGGATCCATTCTAATCTGGTTGTATCCAGAGAAGGCGTCCATGAAGCTGAGGAGCTCGTGTCCAGCTGTGGCATCCACAATCAGATCTATCCGGGGTAAAGGGAACCTGTCTTTAGGACAACCACGGTTGAGGTCAGTAAAATCGATGCAGAGACGCCATTTGCCATTGGTCTTCTTAACAAGAACCACGTTGGCTAGCCAAGCTGGGTAGTCCACCTCTCTAATGGTCTTGGCATGCAGAAGCTTGCATACCTCCTCATTAATGGCTTTTTGGCGCTCTGGGGTGAAACTTCTCCTCTTTTGTTAAATAGGTTTGCATGTAGGACTTACACTGAGCCTATGAGTGATGACCGAGGGGTCGATTCCTTTCATGTCCTCTTGTTTTCATGCAAAGACTTCCACATTTTTTCTCAAGAACTGAATCAAGAGGTCTTTGATTTCTCTGCTCAACTTTGCTCCTACGTATACTAGGTGTTCTGGCTCCTCGTCGAGCTGGACGGGCTCTAGCTCTTCTGACGGCATAGGCCTGGTATCCAGCTCGTCCCTCATGTTGAGCTCGTCTAGTTGAATATTTTTGACTTATTTTCTCTTGATAGATGCCATGTAACACTCCCGCGCTACTCGCTGGCCTCCTCTGACCACTCCAACTCCATTTTCCGTAGGAAACTTCATAACCAAGTGATAGGCAGATAGTATAGCCCTCATTGCGTTGAGGGAAGGTCTTTCAAGCAGCATATTGTACGCCGAGGGCGCATCCACTATCAAGAATTTCACAGCAGTGGTGGCCTGATAGAGAGGATCACCCATTGTGACCACGAGTTGTATTGATCCCAAGGGTAGCACCTTCTCTCCTGAGAACCCTAACAAATGGGTGCTTACTGGTTCGAGCTTCTCTCTGCCTATTTCCATTTTGTCAAATGCTGGCGCGAAAATAATGTCTGCTGAGCTCCAATTGTCGATCAGAACTCGGTGGACAGTTCTATTGGCAACGACAACTCTTACCACCAAGGGATCATCGTGGGGATGTTGGCAGCCTTCTAGGTCTGAATCTGAGAAAATGATAATCGTGCTTAGTCGTGGTACCTTAGACACGGCTTGCACCTCTAGTGCCTCTTCAGTTCTGATCCTTCGTAAATGGGCCTTCCTGGCTGTGTTGGATTCTCCGCCTCCAGCAAATCCTCCAGATATTACTCTAATCTCCCCCAGAGGTTGCTGATTCTGCGCGGGGGCTTGCTGCTGAGGTGCGAGGGGTGGTTGAGCTCGATTTTGATTGTCATTGGCTACAAAACGCCTCAGCTGCCCTTGTTAGATTAGGAACTCGATCTCCTTCTTCAACTGGATGCAATCGTCAGTGTGATGGCCATGATCCCTGTGGTATTCACAATACTTGGTGGGATCTTTTTTTGCAGGATCCGCCTTCATTCGTGGTGGCCATCTAAGGAACTTCTCATTCTGTACCTCATACAGGATCTGTGATACCAAGGCAGTAAGAGGAGTGAGCTGCCGAGGTGCATTCCTTGGTTGCAACTCCGGTTGAGGGGGACCTAAACGATCTCTAACATCCCTCCTCCTTTTAGGGGAACGATCCCTGTCTCTCCTCGGGTACCTTTCTCGTCCTCTTTCCTTCCTGGGACTTCGGTCTCCTCTCCTCTCTTCCTTTACCTTCTCCTTCTGCGAGGAGGAGCCCCCTACCTTTGAGAGGAGGGCTTCCTCACCATTAATATACTTAACTGCTTTGGCCAACACCTCTGTCATGCTTGTTTGCGGGTTTTTTGAAATAGAGAACATCAAGTCCTTCGATTGCACCCCTAGTCCAGCAATGAAAGCAGTGATGACGAATTTCTCATCTGGGACGTCCACCTTAAGGGATTTTGAATTGAACCTTTGGACATAAGACCGCAGGTTTTCGTTAGGTCCCTGTTTCACATTTAGCAGGTGGTAACTCGGTTTTCGGTAGGTTCGAGCTCCTATGAAGTGAGACACGAATGAAATGGAGAGCTCCTTAAAGGAGGAGATTGATGCAGGGGGAAGCCTGTATTAGTCGTGGTACCTTAGACACGGTTTGCACCTATAGAGCCTCGTCAGCTCTGATCCTTCGTAAATGGGCCTTCCTGGCTGTGCTGGATTCTCCGCCTCCACCAAATCCTCCAGATATTACCATGATCTCCCCTAGAGGTTGCTGATTCTGTGCGGGGGCTTGCTGCTGAGGTGCGGGGGGGGGGGGGTAGTTGAGCTCAATTTTGATTGTCATTGGCTACGAAACGCCTCAGCTGCCCTCGTTGGATCAGGAACTCGATCTCCTTCTTCAACTGGATGTAATCGTCGGTGTGATGACCATGATCCCTGTGGTATTCACAATACTTGGTGGGATCTCTTTTGCAGGATCCGCCTTCATTCGTGGTGGCCATCTGAGGAACTTCTCATTCTGTACCTCATACAAGATCTGTGATACCGAGGCAGTAAGAGGAGTAAGCTGTCGAGGTACATTCCTTGGTTGCAGCTCTGGTTGGGGGGGATCTAACAATCTCTGACATCCCCCCTCCTTTTAGGGGAGCGATCCCTGTCTCTCCTCGGGTACCTCTCTCGTCCTCTTTCCTTCCTAGACTTCGATCTCCTCTCCTCTCTTCCTTTACCTTCTCCTTCTGCGAGGAGGAGCCCCCTACCTTTGAGAGAAGGGCTTCCTCACCATTAATATACTTTTCTGCTTTAGCCAACACCTCTGTCATGCTTGCTTGCGTGTTTTTTGAAATAGAGAACATCAAGTCCTTCGATTGCACCCCTATTCCAGCAATGAAAGCAGTGATGGCAAATTTCTCATTTGGGACGTCCACCTTAAGGGATTTTGAATTGAACCTTTGGACATAAGACCGCAGGTTTTCGTTAGGTCCCTGTTTCACATTTAGCAGGTGGTAACTCGGTTTTCGGTAGGTTCGAGCTCCTATGAAGTGAGACACGAATGATATGTAGAGCTCTTTAAAGGAGGAGATTGATGCAGGAGGAAGCATGTATTAGTCGTGGTACCTTAGACATGGTTTGCACCTTTAGTGCCTTGTCAGTTCTAATCCTTCGTAAATGGGCCTTCCGAGCTGTGCTGGATTCTCCGCCTCCAACAAATCCTCCAGATATTACTCTGATCTCCCCCAGAGGTTGTTGATGCTGCGCGGGGGCTTGCTGCTAAGGTGCAGGGGGTGGTTGAGCTCGATTTTGATTGTCATTCGCTACGAAATGCCTCAGCTGCCCTCGTTGGATCAGGAACTCGATCTCCTTCTTCAACTGGATGCAATCGTCGGTGGGATGGCCATGATCCATGTGGTATTCACAATACTTGGTGGGATCTCTTTTTGCAGGATCCGTCTTCAATCGTGGTGGCCATCTGAGGAACTTCTCATTCTCTACCTCATACATGATCTGTAATACCGAGGCAGTAAGAGGAGTGAGCTGCTGAGGTGCATTCCTTGGTTGCAACTCTGGTTGGGAGGACTTAAGCGATCTCTAACATCCCCCCTCCTTTTAGGGGAGCGATCCCTGCCTCTCCTCGAGGACCTTTCTTGTCCTCTTTCCTTCCTAGGACTTCGTTCTCCTCTCCTCTCTTCCTTTACCTTCTCCTTCTGCGAGGAGGAGCCCCCTACCTTTGAGAGAAGGGCTTCCTCACCATTAATATACTTTTCTACTTTGGCTAACACCTCTGTCATGCTTGCTTGCGGGTTTTTTGAAATAGAGAACATTAAGTCCTTCGATTGCACCCCTAGTCCAGCAATGAAAGCAGTGATGGCTAATTTCTCATCTGGGACGTCCACCTTAAGGGATTTTGAATTGAACCTTTGGACATAAGACCGCAGGTTTTCGTTAGGTCCCTCTTTCACATTTATCAGGTGGTCACTCAGTTTTTGGTAGGTTCGAGCTCCTATGAAGTGAGACACGAATGATATGGAAAGCTTCTTAAAGGAGGAGATTGATGCAGGGGGAAGCCTGTTGAACCATGCCAAAGCTGAACCCTTCAGCGTGATGGCAAAGGCTCGACATCGCATAGGGTCCTGATATCCGTGTAATTCCATCTGGTTCTTATAGGTATGAGGTGATCCATAGGATCCCTTGTTCCATCAAAGACCTCTACTTGGGGCATTCTGAACTTTGGGGAGAGGGAAAAGTGCAGCACCCCGGCGGTGAATGGGGATTCAGTCTACTGTACTAAAGCGTCCATTGGCACTGGAGTTCTGCCCCTCACAGCCTCTTTCATATGACTGAGTTCCTACTGGATGCCTCTGAAGCGTTGTTCCCAGTATTGCTTCCTTCTTTCCTGTCGAAAAATAAAGAAATTATTTTTCTCTCCTCTATTGTTTTGACTCTGCTCCTCTTCATTATCAGCATTTTGGTGGGGAACCTGGGCTGGCAATTCTCCCCTCCTTCGTTGTCTTCAGCGAGGGGATCGAGATATTGACGCTCCTCTTGTGGGGGATCTCCTTCAGCGGGTCTCGCCCGTTGAGGGCCTTACAAAAGTTTTAGGAGCTCTTCGTTCTGCTGGAGCAGAAGTTGGTTGACTAGGCGAAGTGCGTCCATTTCGTTATTCGTTTGGGGAATCGTCCAAAGAGGATTGGTTTCAGCAGCGGGGGAGAGATCTTGAAGATTTTCGTGTTGCTTGTTGCTAGTGGCTTCCTGCTGGTTTTGTACCCGTGGGGGATTCATCTGGCTTATGCTCATGTTACGTGTGGAAACCATCAATTGCTGGAAAAACCAGCATATTTATAATAAAAACAGTCGTTTCCCACAGACGGCGCCAAACTGATAGTGTGAATACAAGCGTGACTGAGCAGATGACCCGATTATTTGGTTAGACTTAGGGTCTGAGCTGCTAGGCTCATGAATGTTCGAATGAAAGCTTTCTGAGGAAAGTGACTGGTTGCACAACGAAAGTATAGTGGTTCACCAGATCGGGAGCTCGGCTAATCCATTCTTTAATGGAGTCTCTTGCTCCTTTTTTTTTATTGATGATGAATGAAACTTACAGAGAGAAAATGTTACCACTAGGGCTCTGCCTTTTATGGAGGCACTGTACAATATTTTTAGTTCAATTCCTATCTCTTAGGGATCTGTCCCGAGATCCCAGCCTTCAATTCGTGAGATCTTGCTTAATTTCCGGGAGAGGATTCTTGGTCAGTTGAGAGTTTAGAACCTTGGTTATAGCATTCCCTTGATTCGGGGGATCCTACTGATCGCCAGCTGTCTCCTTCATGTTTCCTACTCTGCTTCATTTGTGGCGAGCTCGGGGTCAGGCCAACCGAGCTCTGGATGCCTCGCCTGACCTCTGTAACAGACCTCATTTCCCGAGCTCATACTAAATTAAAATTTCTTCTAGGTATCATCACATCCTATTCCCAACGGGACATAAAAAAAAAAAAAAGGCAAAAGGTATAATAAGGGAAAGAGTCTGGGCCGGCCTCAAAACTTTGAAGTCATCGGAAATAAGGTGCTTGAATAATTCAAAGTCAATGGCTCAAGCAAGGGCTGAACCAGAAAAAACCACCATAAATGGCTTCCGAGCTTTCGTTAATACCACCATAACTCTGGCTGCAGTTATCCATCTTCCATCAGATTACTGTAACTGAAGGTCTTTTGGTGGCTTTGCTGGTTTCTCATCTTCAAAGATTTTGTAGGTACAACTCTCTCTCTCTCTCTCTTGAAAATCTCTGCAATGGGAAAACAGGAAATGCATGTAGCTAGAAAAGTAGTGCTGCATGTATTTCAAATTTCTTTGAACTCTAAAGTAGATGAGGAGAAAGCAAAAACAACAATAGGACCCTAAATATTTGCTTTGATGCTATGATTTATCATTCGTTTGCTAGTGATTGTCAAAATAGTTTGATTAATAAACAATAGGGAAACACCACGGTCTCAAATGATTACTTTTTCTAGATAGTATCAAAAGTTACTATAAAATAAGAGTTAGGTTATGACTCAATCTAATTTAATTACAACAAAATAAGATCATTTATGATCGACCTTACAATGTTAAGATCAATCACAATCATTTGGGGATAGTTCCCAACTTTTTGCAACATACCTTTTTGGGATTGTAACTTGACCCAAACTGAGTGACAACCTTGCCCGATTGTGTTGCCTCCTCACCCACCCATAATTAGTGGGTAACTCTCGGTACTATAGACATTCATTTAACAATATTTTTGGCATATAAATGGAAAACAATAACAACAATGATAATTTATAACTCCAAACAACACAAAATTGACAGTTTCTCAAAATAGTTAATGCTTGTTAATTACTCAAATTTCAAGTAGAGTCTATTTGTAAATATGTTTAGGTTCCAACCAGAAACATCAAGAAACTTCCATCAATTAGAGGGCATTAATACCTTAGAAGATGCATACAAGAAAAGATATGAAATGGGATAAGAAATCTGCAACAATTTATTAAAGCTTGAACTAGTAAGAAAATGTGGCAAAGAATACTACCTTTTGCCATTTTCATTTCTTGGTTTTGTCAATGAACAAAAACCCCTCCTTTTCTTTGTATCTTTTTGATGAGCAAGACTGCCTCAATCTCCACGATTTCGTTTCCCCACTCTTCCATTCTGTCAGCCTTGTTTCTAACATTTGTTCAGATTGAAGCCTTAAGGTTGCTTGGTATACACTTGATCTAACTACCTGGCATTATTTCATGAGTCACTATTACATTTGGAGAATTCATAAAAGTCAATAGAGGGATATGGGCTATATACTCAACCATAAAAAATGCAATACAACACACAAAGAACTAAAAAAAACAACTTTGAATTTATCATTTTCATCTGGTTTGTCTTCAGGAAAAGTAGTTAAGATGGACAAGGATGGTGCAACTCTGGAGACTGAAATAAATGGTGGAATATTGGAGATTGAAATAGATGAAGATGACCATGTTTCAATTGATGAGAACGAATTATGGCACAGAGTCTCATCAACCATTACCCAAAAAATTTACAGATTACAACCCACCTCTGTTGCATGTTGTATCTATAGAGTTCCCCATAAACTTCGGAAGGCAAATGAAGAAGCATACACACCTCAGTCGGTATCAATTGGTCCTCTGCATCGTGACAGTGCACGATTGCAAAGCACGGAAGAGATTAAACTGAGGTATGTAGGTAGCTTCCTGAGCAGGACCATGGCTGATTTGGCAACCTGTGCTGCATACATAAAGGCGTTTGAGGAAAATGCTTGCCAGCACTATCAAGAAAACATGAGACTTAGCAGTGAGGAATTCATAGAAATGATGCTAGTGGACAGTATCTTTATCATAGAGCTCTTCATAAGGAATTCCTTCCCTGAATACCGTGACTACAATGATGCGATATTTGATAAGCAATGGATGAATAGCGACATTTTGCATGATATGATTCTACTAGAAAATCAGTTCCCTTTCTTTGTTCTTCATGGGATATATGAATTCATCCAAGGCCATCCATGGTCAAAGTTCTCCTTGCTTGAACTCAGCTTTGAGTACATTAAAAATATAGCAAACGTAGACAGCCTACCAGAAACAATACCCCAAGTGAGGCATCTGGTTGATTTCATCAGAGCTCTTTACCTTCCCTCAAATTTAAGGTCACTGCCAAGAGACAAAGGAAAATTCTCCTACACTCGTAGTGCGACTGAGCTACAAGCGGCTGGTGTCAACTTTAAGAAGGGGAAGAAAGGCAACCGATTACGTGATATAACATTCGTTAAGGGAGTATTAAAAATTCCTCATATAGAAGTACATGAGTGGACAGAATCGTTATTCCGGAATATTATTGCCTTTGAACAGTGTCATCATGAATATAAATTCATCAGTAGCTATGTAATCTTCATGAACAGCCTTATAAAAACGCCAGCAGATGTAGATATACTCGTTCGTTGTGGAATTATTGAGAATTTACTTGGTGATAGTGTACACGTTACAAATCTCTTCAGCAATCTTTACAAGGAAACTATTACAGACCAAAATATGTTTTTCTTTTGTAGACTGTGTCAGGATTTGAATGCTTACAGCCGAACCTACTGGCACTAGTGGAAGGCAACCTGGTTCAAGTGGAAAGTAATCTTTCGACGCAATTATTTTGGCACCCCATGGTCAATCATCTCCATTATGGCAGCAGTACTACTGATTTGTCTCACAATCATACAAGTTGTATGTTCTATCATATCTGTGTAGCATTGCACATCTTCAGTATGATTCTGAATTTCTGACAGACAATAAAGTATCTCTTTTTTTATATATACAAGGAAGTATCTCATTAATAAGTTTTCCATAAGAATTTTTACTAACTAAAGTGTTCTTTGAATAGTTCTACTAGATCTCCATCTCCCAGGAAATTTCATAATTTTCCATCTACATATGGATGCATTTGGCAAGCAAAGGCATTATTAATATACCTTGTTCAGCTTTGAACATAAGTTGTATGTTCTGTACAAGCAATACTCATTTTTATCATTTTTATGTAACCTTCAACAATCAACATAAATGGAAAGCATAACTTTGATGCATTCTACGTGCTACCTAAAATATCATCAAGTGATAATAGTTAAAAACATGCCTGGATTTTGTCAAGTCAGCATAGAGTGATCAGTGAATGCAACATCATAATACCCCTTTTAAGCACGTTAGATGAGTGTATTCCATGCACAGAGAACACATTTCCTCTATGCGTAACTGATCTATTCTCAGCTCCAACACACCATAGATGACCTCGCAGATAAAAATTTCCTTCCATCCCTGCTATTTTTCCTATTCAAAGTTGAAGAGCCCTGCCCAACTGCTTCATCCTAGACCAAAGCAACTTCTCCTCATTTGCCGTCAAAAGTTTATCCATGCACAAGTAAACTTATCCCCTCCAATTTTCCCATAAACCCCCCCACAACAAATTCCAACTTCGATGTCTTACACTGCCATAGAGATAATACAATAGAAGTATAAACAAACATCTATGAGTGACCCTATGTCTTTGTTAGCTGCTACTGCAATAAACTCTGTTGATGCCCAACATCCTTGATCTCAGAAAGCCATTCTTTCATCACCTCAAGCTATGACACTAGTAAAAATTATTCCTTTACATCTCTCCAACAATTTAAAAGGCTGTTAAACATCTCAGACAATAATTTCTCATTTATGGGTAGTAGGCGAATCCACAACTTCTGTAGGTGCAAGGCGCATTCATAGGAAATAGCATTGTCCAAGAACATTAAACAACTAGTGATAACTTGGTGACTCATAACAGTCTATTTAGTCAGGTACAGACGACTCAGAATCCATGTCAGATTTCAATCCATTATCTCCTCAAGTGCACCATCCATATATGAGCTGTGTAACTAGCAGCCAAATTGTGAGGCATTAGTTGAACATAAACATTCAAAAAGTTACATAATTTGGAGAGTGAATTGAGCCATTGGCTCTCTCCTGCTTGATTTACTTAAGCAAGGAAGTGCAGCAGAGGTGATCTGCAAATAAACCCAACACATTCTTCTTCTGTGTTTCCTGCAGTAATGGATACCCAATGAAGGTCCTGGCGGAAGACTTAGAAGCATGCATTGAAATGCCAAGATGGTAATCAACTATAATGGACTTTCATTTCTATTTTAGAACGAACAACAACCAACTAACACTTTGACTTTACTTTCACTCATTAGTTTCAGTATTAGGTTTCTTAATTGCACAGAATATCTCGAATGAGAATAGAAAAAGTCTCGCACGATTGCTCGAAGAAAGATTTTGAACTCCCTTGGCTTGTAGCATGGCCCGGCCCTACAAGACTCCACCAGGTGTCGATTCTTTATTTCATGCTCCTAAAAGTAGAAATCAAACGTGAGATGTCCTGTGTTCATAGTCCGCTGCAGAATGGGGAAGCAGATGTGATTCTGTCCCTTCCTTTCCTACTATCACTGACATTAAGGTTGACTCTCTTCTTACTCGTTTCACTCCTTTCCGTGAAGAGCACACTAGGCATCAAGTCGCAGTGACAACGCCTTCCAGCCCTCTTCACAAACTTGTACAATCGATGCCACAAAGATAGCCAACTCTATCATCGAAGAAATAAGGAAGTGGGCAACGATTTGGCACCAGATATCCGGAGGTGTGGAAAGAGCAGCAATCAAGTCCATATCTTTCAACAAGTAGACTAATTTTGTTGGCTTTGGAAATGCCTCTTGGTACCATTCAGAAAGTAAAGGCTTTTTACAGGATTCTTCTGATCGGTGGTAGAACACCATACTCACATGAATAACTCCGGTTCACTTGGTCCAGATAGACTTCGGTCCACAGAGAAGGTATAGGCCATTATTAACATGCCAAAACCACCAAAGAATGAGGCTCCCTTGAGAGAATCCAATTTGCTACTTGCTTCAATTCCTGCAAGTGGGCTCGCTGAAACTAATCCTCCAACATCAAAGCCCAAATTCAACGTTAATTAGTCAAAGGTAGTGATTCTTTGACACGTTTTATCAAACACATTGTAGGCATTTTCTTCCACAAATAATAGCAACTTTTGCAGAGCCAAGGGTCGAATTCATAATTCCATTAGGTTTATGTCTGTTATTTTAAAGATGATTATACTTTTTTTTATATGCGAACACCATAACCGAAATTCATCATATATGTGTTTACAGTGTAAAAATTTACTTACAAAAAATACTGTACTGTTTTGTCAAACATATATTTGCATATCACTTCATTGTAACAAGTGCAATTCTGTTTTGACTTTGTTATCGCATTCACAAACCACTGAACACTGTCTTTGTTACACTATGTAGGAAATACAGATGAACTTACATCTACAATGACGGACTTGTAGATGTTCAAAGAATGATTTAGGGCTTCTCGCCGAGGAAGGTGAAGCAGTTTTTGGATAGGAAGAAGAAGCGGTAATCGTTTTCCGAAGATGAAACTTTTCGCGAATTAATGTTCCTAAAATCCAGCGGTTAAGCCTTGTCACTGTGTACCTAATTAATTTTAAGATATATTCCTAAAACCGTTTTTAGGAAAGTAATGTTCATAAAATCCACGGTTAAACCTTATCACTGTGTACCTAATTAATATTAAGATATATTCCTAAAACCGTTTTTAGGAAGGTAAATTTTATAAAATGAATAATTAAGTCTTTGTATCTCAGCAGTGTACTTCTTTATAACACATTTTTTTATGTGTATTTTTTTTATAATTATGTCTAATTTAGTGTACCGGCTTCCAAAGAACCCTTATTTTTATTTTTAATTCTAAGTTTATGAAAAAGAACATAATTCTTTTGGATTATGCTGAAATAGTGGCTTTATGAATAAGCAATCGGGACAAAAATAAAATACATATAATCATTTTTTTCAAGATTTTTTATACATGTGAAGTACGTCAACAATGTCATATCAATCAAATTGTGAACAATTGGTAACTACTGCGGACTATATCGGATGTAGAGAAACAATATAATCTTCAAAGACATTTCGAAAGATCCTAGCTCTTTGATTAAGCTCATCAATCAAATAATGAGGGAGAGATTTATATCCTTGAAGTTTAAAGATGGACATCAAAGTGCACCTCTGCAGCAAAGTTGGAACCTACCATATGATTTGTGCGCGATGATTTTGGCATAATAGATAAAAAAAAAAACAGATCTATCCCTTGGTGAACTCGTGTTTACCTCGAAAGCCAATGATCCCGAGGCAAAGGAATGCCCAAGATGGCCAATGGGGGCCTAAGGAGTGGTGATGAATTGCTGTAGGGGTTGTCCGATTGATTTCGGCCGCCAAAGGAGGTTCCTGGTGCACAGAAAATGGGTTAGAAGGGCGTCGGAGTGTTTTCCGGCATATCCCCTCCGACGATCAAGTCAGTTTTTTGAGAGAGGGGAAGAAAAATACACTATTTAGTATTGTTGAGAGGTCAATTTGTGTACCTTTGTTTTGCATTTTTGGGAGCTATTTATACCTCTAAAGGCTCATCATTACTGATGGTCTAGACAGTAGGTAGTACCCAGACATGGGGCAGTACGCCTCTTATTCTGCATGGGGGAGACCCCATTATTAATTGCTCGGTCTCCCGAGCATTTAATGCTCTTCTTCCAATGTAGAGGCACTAAATGCTCGGGTCCTGAAGCATTTAATGCTCATTCTTCTTAGCTTTCCAAGCCATCATGGATGTCCCATCAACTGAGGGTTTATTAAATGCTTGCTTGAGATAGCCGTATGTCAGCAGGGGTATTATTGTCCTTTTATCCCTCATCCTGTACTTTATGCCACGTGTCTAACTCCCCTTGGTTGAGTGTCTTGTTCTCTCTGCCATTCTGACTTCATTGGGGGAGGTAAACCAATGATTCATAGCATGTCCCTGAGATTGATGGGTCGTAACTGTTAGTGACCCAAAAGAGGAGATGACGTGTCTGCAACTAGTCCTCAGAGCCTCTTAATGTATGGAATGCGTGGACCCACCAGGGAACAGGGGGTGCCTTGGTGGAGAGGGGCACATGGTTGCTTCAGAGAGAAGGATATGCCTCGGTGCCGAGGACATGTGTCAAAATCCTATCTTTTCTCAGAAGTGTCCCATCAACTGCCCCCAACCCTTTGATCTTCGTACAGCGGGGAGACGTGTCGTTAGGAGGTGAAAGGGCTCAACCGTCTCATCATTACTTAGCCGCAATCCCGCCTTCGGAGGTCGTGCGCATTGAATGCACCCCTCATCGTGTCATGTGGGTAATGATAGGGACAGACTCTATATAAATAGAGCCCTGTCCCCTTTTCTTTACTTTCGATCCTTTAGCAATTTCAGACTCTCGTCGGAGAACTCACCGGAGTCCTTTGCTGCTTGCCCGAAGAACCCATCGTCTCTTTCTAGCCACCGTCAAAGCAGAAGCCTCCAAGCCTTCAGTCTCTTTTCCGGTGAGTATTTGTTCTCTTTCCATCTTTTTTCTTCCTTTATTTCATTTTTCGTTTTTCAAGCGACTGGTCACCTCTCAGGCCCCCGTCGTCTTTCCTTGCTATCGTTCTGTCTCTTGTAGTGTCCCTTAGGATTCCCATTTCTCAGAGAACACCCCTTTGAATCTTTTCCTTCCTTCTATAAGAGATACCGAGGAGTCGCCGCCCTGTCGCTGAGGCCCAAGAGACTGGGACCTCTAGGCCGAGGAAGTACACGGTCAAGGGCATTCAGCAAATAACCAACTTCAAAGCCCACTATGATATTCTTCGCAGCGTCGGCGTTGACGAGTTCGATCCAGTACTTCACTGTCACAACGTCGACGCCGAGGAGGCCATGCCTTTTTATACCAAGGCTATCATGGAGGGCGGAGTCAGATTCCCCCTCCCTCCACTACTCCTCCAATTCTTGTCTCGGTTTTGTCTTTTCCCGGGGCAATGTTGCCTTAATATCTTTAGAATAGTCATGGGGTTGATAGAGATCAATAGATGCCTCGGAGTCAACCTCAGCCTCGAGGACATCCTCTTCAGTTACTCGTTGCTGAGAGTAATGGCCCAGCAAAATTTTTATCTCAAAGCCCGGGACCCCTCCATGTACCTTGTCACCCACTTTCTGGACTCCGACAAGGGATACAAGGACGATTTGCTGGTTTTTAGCGGCGCCTGGGAGAGGGGGGTCGGCCCCGAGTATGACGGCTTAAGTTGTCCCAAAGAGTGGCTGACGACAAGTACGTCAGTTTCTCCCTCTCTTCTCGGCTTAATTTTTTTTTTTTAACAATTTATGCAAGTCCTAACGCTCTTCTCCTTTTGTGCAGACGTTTCCAGCTGCGAAACTGCTCCTCCGCCTCGGCACTTAGTCCATTTTGATGACCTCGTCACTGTTTGGGTGTACATCGGTGACGGGTTTGGCAGAGCAGCCCACATACTTCTAGGCTACACTCCGGGGTACAAGAAGTATTCCCAAATTCCTCAACCCTTCGATCCTTCGAGGCGGGCCGAGTTCTTCAAGGAGAACTTGGAGGAGGATCTTGATAGGGCCACTGGGGCCGAGGTAGAAGGTGTTGCTAAGGGAGGTCAAGAAGAGGTGGCAAAAGTCAGAGAGCCCACCACCACAGTCCACGCCAAGGCCAGTACGTTTGGGAGGGAGACTTGGCCATATTTCAACATTCTTCAAAGTTTAGACGAGGAGGACACGCTCGAGGTAGCAATGTCTCGCAGGCCTCGCATCTCCCTCGATTTCTTGAATCAGAGGTCCGCCTTGGCTGCCGAGAGGGGCCGGGGGTCCTCTACTAACGACCCTCCACCTCCTCCAAGAAGGACAACCAATATCAATGCTCCTCCCCCTCCCCTGGTGCCGCCGAGGTCCACTGGTCGGGTCCAAGTTCGTGATCGAGATCCTCAACCCGAGGAAGAGAGGAGGGTCAAACATCAGCACGACGGAACGGGCTGAGGCAGGGGCACTCCACAACCACAACAACAATAGCAACAGCAACAGCAAGACTAACATCCTCCTCCTCCTCTAGCGCCGACGACAGACGTTGCGGAGTAGCCCCCACGGGCCCCGGATTGGGAGAATAGGCCGATCCGGGTTAATGATTCTATTGTCCATTCTCCTCACGTGCCCTATGCCGTGAGCAAGATGCTCCTCTTTGGAGCCGATATGGCAGAACATAGGGGGAGGCAGACCAACCAACTCTTCCCCTCGATCATTCAGAGCTCCCTGGTGGTAAGTTTTAAGTAACAACTATTTATTTTTTCCATCTTCTATATGTCGGCGTTACTTTTCTTCTTTGCCTTCAACAAACTTCCCAGCAAATTTTAGTTGTTGCCGAGAGCTTCCATCACCAGAATGAAAGGTTCAACAATCCGAGAGGCTGAAGGCTGAAGCCAAGGTAGCTCTAGCCGCTGCCAAGGAGGACGTGGCTGCCAGGGACAACACTCTCTCTGCCAAAGCGGCCCAAATTACCTGGCTTTTGCAAGATGGCGAGGCTATGAAGGTTAGCGCTGAAAAGCTAAGCGCAGCCCTCGCAGACGTCGAGAGGAAAATGGTTGAGGCAGTAGAGCGGCTGTCTTCAACGGAGATGAAGGTTGAAGAGTCGAAGCAGACCTGCTTGACTCTAACCTAAGAGCTGGATAGGGTCAGGGCACAAATGGAGGCCGAAAAGAGGACAGAGCAGGAGATCGTTGATGCCTGCGCCGATGACGTAGTCCTTACCCTTGAAGAAAATAAAAGGGAGTTCTTCAAGAAGGGCTGGGATGAGGCGCTTAGGGCAGAAGGTGTTCCTCCCGAGTCTCCTCTATTCCTAATGCACGAGTACGTGCCCTCGGAGGCGATGCTGCAGGCTGCTGCAGAGGTGGCAGCTCAAGATGCTGAAGACGCTGCAAATGCCCAAGTACTAGGCTCGGCGCAACCTTCTAATTTTGCATCCTCGGTCCCAGTTGTTGTTGTTCTCGTTTAGGACCCTCCCGCTCCAGAGTCGGCAGTGGCCCCTACTTCTACTCCCGTCCTGCCGCTACACCCTGATACCCCCAATGCCAACTCCCCCAGCATCGAAGAGCTATTCGGGGATGTTGGGGGGGGGGGGACATCGGCATTGATGTGAGTGGACCTCCACCAGCGCCGCAGACATAGGCTTTTCTATTTCTTCTGTAATCTTTTATTTCCTTTGTAGTTTTTCTAAGTGTTGTAGCCTAGGGGACGCAAAGCCTTCTCTTCTTTTTGGAATGAAAAACGAATTTTATTTATTCATGTGCTCCCCTTTCTTTTTTTATTTTCATGTACTTGTAACTTCTAACCCCAAAACTCCCAAGTGTTGTACCTCAGGGCCACAAGAAAACAACTTTGAAAACCGAACCGTGTACTGATTAATCCTAATTAATGCATGAATTAATTAAGTTAATAGGTCAATTGTGTTAGTAAAATAAAGTTAAACTAATCAAAATTGACCTATTAGGGTTAGTGTGTGAATTAGGGATAATGCATTAATCGTTGTTCTTTTCAGGGTTTTATGCGTCAAAACTACAAACTACCGGGGAGCCAATTGTGACAAAGCTACAAATTCTAGGATGACAATTATTAAAGCTCTAAACAAAGAGAGATTAAAGTAATCCAAATGTCATCTTTTGGAGGTTTGTGAATGACAACTTTTGGAAGCTTGTGAATGTCACCACTTGGGGTTTGTAAAGGCCAAATTTTTGCTAGAACTCTTGGTTGTAGAAAATCCTCCAAGTTGTTATTTTCTTTGTATGCTTACTTGATCTCTCTTGGTTGTGGAATACCCTCCAAGTTGTTATTATTTTCTTTGTATTATTGCTTTCTTTTATGGTATTATCATCTCTTGGTTGTGGATTACCCACCAAGTAATTATTGCTTTCTTTTAATTTAAGTATTGTTTTCTTTTACTTCCATTGTTGGAGCTTCCTTCTTCCCTTAGAGGAGTGAAACTCTTCCACTTTTCTAGAGCTTTACCAAAGCCATGAAGGGTGGAACGTGATTCACTCATTCTTTGTCGAAGATCGGCTCTTTGTGTAATATGTCGAAGTTATATTGATGCATTTCTTTTATGCTTAGCTTTAATCTTTATTTCTTCATAATGTCTTCCTATTTCATTGTTGTTTCCCTTTTAAGCATGAGTAGCTAAGTTTTTAGTTGGCTAGTCCAAAAAGAGACCTCTATTTGAAAATGCTATTTCAACTCTTTTTCTCTCCTTAACTCAGAGTACGGTGGTTCGGTTTGACTGGATAGAGAGTGGATGAGATAGTGAGTCTTTGATATTCCGTAGACTTGTCACGGTTTATGCTTGGATCCTCACTCAATCTCGTCCCTAGCTTCCCACGAATCAATCGTTCACCTATGCTCTATTAGAAGAATGATTTGAGTTGAATTGGTATTTCCATTGGAGTGACCCCTAGGACTAGCCAACACTTATTTCCCATTCAAATTTTAGCACAAAACAAACCACAAACCAACTCCAACAACAAATAATTTTACACTTTTCTTGCACCAAAATCAACTTCATGATGATACAACTCCTTCCCTGAGGAGACGACCTTGGAATACCACCAAGTAAAACACGATCTGCAAAAGACTCCTTGAGCTTGGGGAGCACTTTTGTTCACATACACACATTTTGTACATTTCATATTCCACCATTCCCTTGCCCTTTCTTTTGACATCATCCCAAGGGAGAGTGACACTCCCCCTCACACATACATCATATATACATTGAGGGAGATGTTAAGAGGTTAGGAACAGTAAGGTTTTTCATCAAGCATTTTTGGCGCCGTTGCCGGAGAAGGCAAGCGTTGAACCTAGAAGGTGATTTTCGGACAACGGAGGTAAGTCCCGTGATGTTCATCATGGACTGAGGTACGTTGATCCTTGTATATACTTTTGTTTGTTTACATTTTCAATTACATATAGTTTTGTTGCATGTGGGGTAGAGACGAAAAAAATCGACTAGTTAGACAACCCTTGGGCTCCAATATGAACCTTGACCTAGACCTACCCGAGGATGCAGGTGAAAATTTTGACAATATGGGAGACATTCCTAATGTTCAAAGGGGTGGGGGAGTGCCCGAACATAGGATACCAAATCCACAAATGCAATTTCCCCCTCCCGTGAATGAAGGGAATAACATTCCAATGGATCCCCCGGCAAGGTCTATGAGGGATTTTCTTCAACCAACTCGTAGCACCACACCCTCATGTGTCTTCCTCCCAGTCCATGCTCAGCTTTTCCAAGTTAAGCCGGGGATGTTGCAACTACTTCCCACATTCCATGGGATTGAAAACGAAAACCCGTACCGGCACATAAAAAGGTTTGAGGATATAGTTGCAACATTCAATGCTAACTATGCTATGGAGGACATAGCTCGATTGAAATTGTTTCCTTTCTCCCTTAGTGATAAGGCCAAATCATGGTTTGATGGCATGCGACCTCGATCCATTACCACCTGGGCTCAAATGGATTCGATATTTTTGAATAAATTTTTTCCGATTCATAGAACCACTGCTTTGAAAAAGGAAATTCAAAATTTTTCTGAGAAGCCCAATGAGCAATTTTATCACTGCTGGGATCGTTACAAAGAGTTGTTGCAATCCATACCACATCATGGCTTTGAGTCGTGGCAATTGGTAAGTTTCTTCTACGAAGGAATCACACCAACCCATAGACAATTCATTGACATGATGTGCAATGGCGAGTTCTTGAACAAAAACCCTGATGAAGCCCTAGACTACTTTAGTACATTGGCTCAAAATGCACAATCTTGGGACATTAGGGATCCCACCGATGTACCAAGATCTTCTCCTCAAGGGAGTGGCCAAACTCAAGGGGGAAGGATGTGTGACTTGAGAGACCGGGAAGACTTGCTTTCAAAATTTTCTAAATTGTCAAGGAAAGTTGAAATTCTTGAAGTCAATAGGAGGCACGAGGTGTCTAATGTTTCAAAGATAGAGGAGTTTTGCTCAATTTGTGAAAGTGTAGGGCATTCCATATCGGATTGCCCCAACATTCCGACACTTAAGGAAGTGTACCATGAGCAAGTACATGCCTTTAACCAAACGAGGCAATCATTTTCTCCACATTCAAACACCTACAATCCGGGTAGGAGCAATCACCCGAACTTTAGTTGGAGAAATGAAAATCTCATTCCTCATGGTTCAAATGCATATTCACCTCCTGTACCTCCTAGGCAAAATCAATTTCAATTTCAATCCCAAGGTCAAGGGCAAGCGTTTAGCTCCCAATACCCCCGGTCCAATCCGCAAGGGTATTCGTCAAATCCATTCCCACAAAATTTCTCCCAAGGTCCATCTCCCCAAAGTTCTTCCCAACAAGCACCATCTAATCCTTTCACCTACCAACCTCCCCATAAGAGGAACTTGGAGGATGTGCTTTATAATTTCATCCAAAGTCAAACCACCTTCAACAACAACATTTCGGCTCAACTCACGAAAATTACCAATGCCATAGGGTTATCACAATAAGAGAAAGGGAAATTATCCGCTCAACCCCAAGAGAACCCTAAGGGGCAACATGTCATTGAGTCGTTCGAGCCCACCAAAGAGAGTTATGAGCAACTCAAGGCAGTCACCACCCTTCGAAGTGGCAAGAAAATTGATAAGACCATTGTGTCAAAGGCCTCACCCAAGGTCACATTACCAAATGAAAAAGAGACCAATGGTGACACCGACGAAGGTGAGGTGAGTGAAAAGAAAGAAAGTGAGGTGGTTGAGAAAGAAAAAATGATTGATGAAAATGTGCTTGTTTCTCCTATTCCTGCTCCTTTTCCAAATCGTTTGAAGCCACCTCTCAAGGTGGCTAATTATGCTGATATACTTGAAATGTTTAACCAGGTGAAGATCAACATCCCACTACTTGATGCCATAAGGAAAATTCCATCATGTGCAAAGATCTTGAAGGACTTATGCACGGTAAAGAGGAGGTTGAATGTCCACAAGAAAGCATTTCTCACCGAGCAAGTGAGCTCGATGTTGAGGACAAACACTCCTCCGAAGTTTAAAGACCCCGCTACCCCACCATTGCCATAACCATAAGAAATTCCCAGGTGGAGCAAGCCCTTCTTGACTTGGGGGCTAGTTTGAACCTCCTTCCATACTCGGTGTACCAACAACTTCAGCTCGAAAAATTGAAGCCCCCTTCAATCACACTTCAATTGGCAGACCGTAGTGTCCGAACACCAAGGGGAGTAGTTGAGGATGTCTTAGTACAAGTTGATAAATTTTATTTTCCTGTTGATTTTATTGTGCTTGACACTCACCCAGTTGCAAATCTTAGTTCCCAAATCCCTGTGATACTTGGTAGACCTTTTCTTGCTACATCTAATGCTGTGATTAATTGCAGAAACGGTCTTATGAAGCTAGCATTTGGGAACATGACTATGGAACTCAACGTGTTCAACTTGTGCAAGCAACCGGGAGATGATGAGGAGGTGCATGAAGTCAATATGATTGACACCTTGGTGGAAGAACACTTGGAAATTATGAGAATGATAAAGTTCAAAGAAGAGGAGAATGTTGATCTAGAGGAAATGGATGAGCAAGAGGAAGTAGAGAGTTTAAAAGGGGTAGAAAATTGGACCCCTACATTCGAGAAGCTCCCACCCCAATACAAGAAGATTTTCCCTTCAAATGAGCAAAAGCCCAAATTAGAATTGAAGTCATTGCCATCTCATTTGAAGTATGCATTTCTCGAGGAAGATGAGACATTTCCGGTGGTAATTAGCTCAACTTTGGATGCAAAGCAAGAAGAGGAACTCTTGGAAGTGTTGAGAAGGCATAAGGGAGCGATTGGTTGGGCAATTGCCGACATAAAAGGGATAAGCCCCCTCATTTGTACTCATCGGATCTATCTTGAGGAGGATGCCAAACCGTCTCGACAGCCACAAAGAAGGTTGAATCCGATCATTAAGGAAGTGGTAAGAGATGAGGTGTTGAAACTACTTAACGTAGGCATCATTTTTCCGATTGCCGATAGTAAGTGGGTTAACCCCACGCAAGTAGTACCCAAGAAGTCGGGAGTCACAGTTGTGGAGAATGAGGAGAATGAGCTTATTCCAACAAGGGTGATCACGGGTTGGAGAGTTTGCATTGATTATCGGAAGCTTAACCTGTGCATAAGAAAAGATCACTTTCCAATACGATTCCTTGACCAAGTATTGGAACGAGTAGCGGGGCATCTATTCTATTGCTTCTTGGATGGATACTCCGGCTACAATCAAATTGAAATTGCATTGGAAGACCAAGAGAAGACCACCTTCACTTGTCCCTGTGGTACCTTTGCCTACCGTCGCATGCCTTTTGGGCTATGTAACGCCCCTGGGACCTTTCAACGATGCATGATGGGAATCTTTAGTGATATGGTGGAGAAAATTGTTGAAGTATTTATGGATGACTTCTCGGTCTTTGGTGATTCTTTCAATAGATGCTTGGAGAATTTGGAGAGAGTTCTCGAGAGATGTGAAGAAAAGAGTTTAGTATTGAATTGGGAGAAGTGTCACTTCATGGTGACACAAGGAATTGTTCTTGGGCACATTGTTTCGGCAAAGGGGATTGAAGTTGACAAATCTAAGGTGGAGGCCATCTCCAACCTCCCCACGCCGTCAGCCATCAAGGGAATCCGGTCATTTTTGGGCCATGCAGGTTTTTATCGCCGATTCATTCAGAATTTTAGTGCATTGGCCCGACCCCTGACCAACCTACTGTCTAAGGAGGTTCCCTTTGAGTGGTCGGATGAGTGTGAGGCATCTTTTAAAAAACTAAAAAGCATGCTTGTCACGCCTCCTATCATGCGACCACTCAATTGGGATCTTCATTTCGAGCTCATGTGCGACGCGAGTGATTACGCGGTTGGCGCAGTGCTTGGTCAGAGGGAGGACAATCGACCGTATGTTATACACTACGCTAGCAAAACACTTAATGAGGCTCAAATGAATTACACTACCACTGAAAAAGAATTGCTAGCCGTAGTGTTTGCTTTAGATAAATTCCGGTCATGTATCATTGGTTCGCCTATTATTGTCTTTACTGACCATTCTGTCTTGAAGTACTTTTTATCTAAGCAGGATGCGAAACCAAGACTCATTAGGTGGATCCTCCTCCTACAAGAATTTAACTTGACAATTAAAGACAAGAAAAGAGTTGAGAATGTTGTGGCGGATCACTTATCCCGGCTGGTGGTGCAGGAGACTAATGAACATATTCCTATTCCTGACTCTTTTCCTGATGAACATTTACTTTCTATTCATTCAGTATGTCCTTGGTATGCTGACATTTGTAATTACCTTGCAACAGGACAAATATCTCCACAATGGAGCCCGACAGATAAAAGACGATTCATGGCAGACGTGAAGTATTTTTACTTCGACAATCCGTCCTTGTTCAAATATTGCCCAGACCAGGTCATGAGGAGATGCATACCCGAAAATGAACAGCGGAACGTCCTTGCATTCTGCCATTCCCAAGCTTGTGGCGGACATTTCTCGGCGAAGAAAACTTCGGCTAAAATTCTTCAGTCAGGTTTTTATTGGCCCTCTCTTATTAAAGACTGTGTTTCATATTGTAAGGCATGCGACAAATGCCAACGATTGCGTAGTGTGACCCGTAGAAATATGATGCCCCTTTCCCCCGTGCTTGTCATCGAAATATTTGACTGTTGGGGCATCGATTTCATGGGTCCATTCCCCATGTCTTTTGGTTATCTGTACATTCTTCTGGCAGTGGACTACGTGTCCAAGTGGGTAGAGGTTATCCCAACCAAGACTAATGACCACCGGGTCGTAGTCAAGTTCCTCAAAGAAAATATTTTTTCGAGGTTTGGGATGCCTCGTGCAATGATCAATGATGGTGGATCCCACTTCTGTAATAGGTCATTTGCATCATTAATGTTTAAATATGGCGTTACACACAAAGTATCCACTGCATACCACCCACAAACCAATGGCCAAGCTGAATTAGCCAATAGGGAGATTAATAATATCTTGGAAAAAACGGTTAACACAAACAGGAAGGATTGGTCAGTCAGACTGACCGATGCCTTATGGGCGTACCGTACTGCCTATAAGACTGTTTTGGGCATGTCCCCCTACCGGCTGGTTTATGGAAAGGCTTGCCATTTGTCGGTTGAAATGGAGCACAACGCCTATTGGGGCCATTAAGACCTTGAATTTTGACTTGAGAATGGCCGGTGAGCAGAGAAAGTTGGAACTGAATGAATTGGAAGAAATCCGCCGAGATTCGTATGAGTGTTCAAAAATTTCAAAAGAACGGACCAAAATCTTTCATGACAAATCCATTATGAGGAAATCATTTGAGTCCGGGCAAAAAGTGATTTTATACAATTCTCGTCTATCCATTTTCCAAGGAAAACTTCGATCCCGTTGGGATGGCCCCTATCATGTCAAGGTGGCCTACCCCAACGGAGTTGTGGATGTCACAAACCCCGATAATGGCCAGACATTCAAGGTCAATGACCAAAGGCTTAAGTCATTCTTTGAGGGTTTTGAAGGACAGATGGTGGAGAAGGATTTAATTGATCCGGTGTATCAGAATTTGGTGGAGGAGTAGCTAGTGTTTATGCTTTTTAGTATACAATTGTTTTTATTTATTTATGTTATTTTTATGTCACTTACTTTCTTTGGTTGTATAGTATTGTTTTTCTGAGTTTCAGATATTGGTGATTTTATCGAAGCTAAATTGCAAGGTGTTTTCTAACCCTATTCATTTTTTTTTACTGTTCTTCATTGAATATCACACCTTGTTGTTTCATTGAGAACAATACATGATTCAAGTTGGGGGGTGAGGAGCACTATTTGCATCTTAAACCAATGTTTGTGGGAATATTCTGCGCGAATATTTGCGCCTGCCGACACTCTAAAAAAAAAAAAAAAAAAGCTGACCCACTGGGATGCCTTTATTAGGCCTCCCACCTTTTTCTTTTTTTTCCCCATCCACCGGTGTTGGTCCCCCCCCCCCTTCTTCTTCCCTTCTTCTTCTTTTATTTCCCTTTTCTTCTTATCTTCTTCTTCTTCTTCTTCTTCGTTGTCCTCTGTAAAAACAACCCACCCCCTACAAATTCATGGCTGTAGAACCAGAAGACCCAGTCATTTTTTTAATAATTTGTGCTATATGTCTGTATTTGTTCATGGGTGTTCTTCTTCTATTCGCATTTAAGATTAAGGCTTTCCAGCCGAACCTAGATCTCCCTAGAAGATGATTAATTCGTGTGTGTTGTTTGTAGGTTTCGGCAGATGAACAGATCTGTACCTTACAACCTCATTTTCAAATTTCATACACAGGTAAATTCGAAATATTGGAGACAATGTTCAATTTAGATTGGGGGGTGTGGATCTACTTTCTCTAGTTTCGTATTTGTAATTCTAGTTTTAGATCTGAATAGTTCACAGTTCTTCAAAAAAAAAAAAAAAAGGGTTCTGTTTATTTTTATTCTGGATTGCGTATTTTTACAGTATTTGTGCCTATATTTCATGATCACATCGGATGCAGCTTCAATTGTCTTTGTGACTGGCAGACGTTAAAGAACCAGATAGGGTGTCTCTAATTTTAGCAAGCATGGATAGTAAACTTTTTTTGTTCAGTTTAGGCGTTTTACGCACCTTTCCATCCGATGTGTATGTTGTGATAATGAAAAAGGCAAGAGTTGTGAGAAAAATTGAAATCCGGGAAGCACAAGCAAAACCATTGTGTGGCAGAAGCACTTTTGCTAAACGTCGTCGTGCCAAACGACTGGGTGCTTGTAAACAATGTGGCAGGTGTTTTCACATGAAAAAATACAATCAGTGTTCTGAACCAATTTCGGGTCGTGCAACCGATCGATTAAACTGGATAGTGTATGGGCAGAGTAAGGATTTTCCTGACACGCCATCTTATTCCAGCCCGGGACTTATACGTTATGTGTTACAAGAAGTTGGAAGGGTCACTAATACTGATATAGACACAAGCGATGACTCGGATTAGATTTCGACTAATAAAGACAAAGCTGTGAAAAAACGTGTTTTGGGATGAAGGTTAAGGGTCCGAACTTTTTTGTAAATATTTTTTGTACAAAGTCTTTTTGTTGAAATAAAGATGTGGGCCGAGTAAGGAATGTCCTAAAATGCCAACCTACAGCGTGGGTAGGGACTTATCCTGAGACGCCATAATGTTCCAAGTTCAATTGGTGCATTTAGTCTTCTTTCAATTTTCATAGATAAATGTATATATAAATAACTTTGATCTTTAACTGGAGTTTAAAAAAATAAAAAAATAAAAAATAAAAAAAATTGTGGAAAATATCTAATATTGAACCATATCCCCCTATTGAAAGTGTATGGGCCTAGTGATATTTTGATCTTCATTTTGAACTTTGAATACATGAGCACATTATAGAAGTTTATCCTATTGCTAAGAGTATCACATACTTGTTTACTTTTGAACTCATCCATAAGTGCACCATGAACTTGTAATTTTGACAATTTACGGATTGAGTTCACATTTAGTACTTGACATGAATAGTGGAGATGAGTAAGAACCCATGTGAGCTGTTAGTGCCAATCCTTGTTGGAGGGAGCTTACATTTACTCAAGGAACAATTTTTCAAATTCCAAATTTGTTCAATAATCTCATTATGCTTGTTTTGGTTAGAGTGCATTTGGGTAGTTGATTGACTTGGTCTTGAAACGAAAAATGCTCCCCCATGCTTATTTAGAAATGATCTTAGGCCATCTTTGAAATGTTTTGAGCCTTAGCCTTTTTCTTGTGAAATTTTATCCCTAGTACCGTGATTGAGCCTTAAATTATAAATTCGTTTCCATACCACACATTTGACCAAGCCAGTGCAAAATGATAAAATCTACCTCACCTTGGTTGTTCCTAGTGCTGAGTATGATAGATCGTAAAAGAGAAGGAAGTATGGTGTGGAAATTCAAACAATAGGGATGAATGATGTTGAAACTCAAAAGAGTTGAAAAAAAAAAAAAAAGAATGAAAATCCAAAAAAAAAAAAAAAAAAAAGGAAAATGTTAAGGAAAAGAAAGAAAAGAAACAAAGAGTGTGGTGATGGTGTTAACCTAGAAATCCCATAAAAGGAAAATCTTTTTGAAATAAAGGTCATTCATTCAGAACAAACCTCTTTGTTATCCTATATCCTTCATTTCATTTACCTAGATATCACCCCAAGGCCTCATTACAACCCTTGAAAGTCCTAAATGATCTAGAGAACCATGGGGATGCATACTTTTAAAAAGAACAAGAAATGTTGATTTTGCTATCTAAATGCCCTAGCATTCTTTTCATGAGATTATGCCAAGGTTGTTTCATTTTCATGTATGAACTTCATTTTTGATTATATGTGAGCATACTTTGTTTTGTGCACAAGTTTCTACCTCACATATACACATGGAGAGCATGCCAGGATAACCAATGTGTGATTCATTGTTGAGAGACACCTTTGGTGAGTTTTGCATCAAAGCTTAATTTGGATAGCCAAAGTAAATGTGAACTCTGTTGTGTAAATGTTTAAATTACGTGTCTATTTCACACACATGCGAGTTTTTGAAAGGAAATGTGTAAGTGAATACTCTAGAATAGCATTTAAAGCTATGATGTGTTTCATGTCTGATTAGTTCAGGTGTGTTGGACAAGATTATTGTTGGCATCCCAGTGCTAGTTAAGATAGGGGAATATGCTTTAAATATTGGATATAAGGAAAAGAAGTTTGTAGGTACCTTCACTGGAAACCTTCACGAGACAAAACTCGTCCACTAGGGATCACCTAGGGGTTTAACGGCTTGTTGCATATGCTAAATGCAATCGTGTTATCTACGAAAGTGATGTTTTATATTGTTATTTATTACTAGGGACTAGTAATGTTTAAGTTGGGGGGTGTGATTAATCCTAATTAATGCATGAATTAATTAAGTTAATAGGTCAATTGTGTTAGTAAAACAAAGTTAAACTAATCAAAATTGACCTATTAGGGTTAGTGTGTGAATTAGGGATAATGCATTAATTGTTGTTCTTTTCAAGGTTTTATGCATCAAAACTACAAACTACCGGGGAGCCAATTGTGACAAAGCTACAAATTCTAGGATGACAATTATTAAAGCTCTAAACAAAGAGAGATTAAAGTAATCCAAATGTCATCTTTTGGAGGTTTGTGAATGACAACTTTTGGAAGCTTGTGAATGACAACTTTTGGAAGCTTGTGAATGTCATCCCTTGGGGTTTGTAAAGGCTATCTTTTGGTTGCCTATAAATACCACCCCTTTGTGGCTTGTAAAGAACATCAAATTTTTGCTAGAACTCTTGGTTGTAGAAAACCCTCCAAGTTGTTATTTTCTTTGTATGCTTACTTGATCTCTCTTGGTTGTGGAATACCCTCCAAGTTGTTATTACTTTCTTTGTATTATTGCTTTCTTTTATGGTATTATCATCTCTTTGTTGTGGATTACCCACCAAGTAATTATTGCTTTCTTTTAATTTAAGTATTGTTTTCTTTTACTTCCATTGTTGGAGCTTCCTTCTTCCCTTAGAGGAGTGAAACTCTTCCACTTTTCTAGAGTTTTACCAAAGCCGTGAAGGGTGGAACGTGATTCACTCATTCTTTGTCGAAGATCGGCTCTTTTTGTAATATGTCAAAGTTATATTGATGCA
This sequence comes from Ilex aquifolium, assembly GCA_951799425.1. NCBI lineage: Eukaryota > Viridiplantae > Streptophyta > Magnoliopsida > Aquifoliales > Aquifoliaceae > Ilex > Ilex aquifolium. The sequence continues at coordinate 19,777,902 of OX637403.1, forward strand.
TTTCTTTTATGCTTATCTTTAAGCTTTATTTCTTCATAATGTCTTCCTATTTCATTGTTGTTTCCCTTTTAAGCATGAGTAGCTAAGTTTTTAGTTGGTTAGTCCAAAAGGAGACCTCCATTTGAAAATGCTATTCAACTCTTTTTCTCTCCTTCCCTCAGAGTACGGTGGTTCGGTTTGACTGGGTAGACAGTGGATGAGATAGTGAGTCTTTGATATTCCGTAGACTTGTCACGGTTTATGCTTGGATCCTCACTCAATCTCGTCCCTAGCTTCCCACGAATCAATCGTTCACCTATGCTCTATTAGAGGAATGATTTGAGTTGAATTGATATTTCCATTGGAGTGACCCCTAGGACTAGCCAACACTTATTTCCCATTCAAATTTCACCACAAAACAAACCACAAACCAACTCCAACAACAAATGATTTTACACTTTTCTTGCACCAAAATCACTTTCATGATGATACAACTCCTTCCCTGAGGAGACGACCTTGGAATACCACCAAATAAAACACGACTTGCAAAAGACTCCTTGCACTTGGGGAGCACTTTTGTTCACACACACACATTTTGTACATTTCATATTCCACCATTCCCTTGCCCTTTCTTTTGACATCATCGCAAGGGAGAGTGACACTCCCCCTCACACATACATCATATATACATTGAGGGAGATGTTAAGAGGTTAGGAACAGAAAGATTTTTCATCAAGCATGTACCTTTTGGACAGAGTAAGGTCCAGATGTCCATCAGTTCCGAGGACACGTGGGAGTATCTCGGCTCTTGGGGACTCTCGGCGTCGAGGTACTCTGATTAGTATTTATGCCGAGGACACTTATTGATGATAGATGAACCCGAGGCGCATTGAAGCCGAGGTTCCCCTTCCCACCGTTCAGTCTTATGCTTCTTCTAACAAACTCAGCAGTTGCAACATAAGTCCCCTTTGCCTTCGTGTACTTGTGCAAGTAGAAGCCAATGCCTTGGCATGAAAGCTTTCATTCCCAAACTTATCAATTACTGATATGGGAGGATGATTCAGTGATGCTGCTACTTTTGCGTCCTTTGTTTCAACAAAACTAATAAGTCTTGAAGTGTAAACATCCAAGACAATCACACCCACATTAGATGTTAGCCATTTTCTTAAGATCTCCTTTCTCCTAACTCCTAGAAGTGAAGTTACCATGGCATCCGGACAAAAAAATGTATCATCTGGACAACCCATCTCCAGGTTCCATTTACTTGGCCTGGCATGTAATTGGGAACCCCAGACAAGATGAAATTTCAACGATTCACGTTCAATTTGCAAAGTACTGCGTGACAAAGTATGCCCACTCTAAGCAATGTATTTGATGAGGGGTATTCTGTTAAGACCTTCAAGTGCTTCCCTCGGGGTCACCCCCTATCCAGGAGGCCATGCTACCTCTTGTCTTTCTACGGATGGAGTGCTGAACTCTGTCTCTGGGACCATGCCCCTTCCGGGAGGCAAGCTCCTGTTTCTTTATTTGGGGGCAGGAGCCTCTAGGAATCTGCCTCTAGGGCCATGCCCCTTCCAGGAGGCAAGCTCCTATTTCTTTATTTGGAGGCAGAAGTCTCCAAAACTCTGCCTCCAGGGCCATGCCCCTTCCAGGAGGCGAGCTCCTGTTACTTTATTTGGAGGTAGGAGCCTGATTGAGCAAAAACAATCCTATTCCTAACCCTTTAAATACTATCCCTCAAAGTGTATGTGTGATGTATATTCAACCGGGAAGGGAGGTCACGCTCCCTTGGGATAGTGTGAAAAGAAAGGGCAATAGGAAAGGAAATAGGTCAGTGGGAATGTGATAGGTGAATGCACAAAAATGCTCCCCAATCGCAAGGAGACTTTCGTGGGTCGTCTTTTACTTGGTGGTATTCCAAGGTCATTTCCACGGGGAAGGAAGTAAACCAATTTGAAAGTGATTTTGGGAAAAGAAAGTGTAAAATTCTTGTCATTGGAAATTGTTTGGTGAAGTGTGTGTTGGTGAACTTAGAATGAGAAAACAAGCGTCAGCAATTCCAAGAGGTCACTCCAATGGGTATACTATCTCAACTCAAATCACTCCTCCGATTGAGCAAGAATGAACAGTTGATTCACGAAAAGCCGAGGATGATGTTGGTGAGTGCCTAAGCATAAACCGTGACTAGGCCTACGGATTATAAAAGACTCACCGAATCATCCACCTTCAATCCGGTCAAACCGAACCATGGGACTCTAAAGGGAGGGTGTAGAAAGAGTTGAAATGGTATACCCAAATGGGGATTCCCCTTGGTCTTGCCAACAAAAAGGGTTTAGCTACTCATACTTGAAATGGAAATGACAATGTAGAGATAATGCATTGTAAGTATATGGAGTTTTGAAGTAACTAAGTGCAAGAAAACATAGACTAGAAGTGAATGAAATGAAAATCTATTTTATATCTATGAACCTGAATAACTTGGAAGCATTAATGGTAGAACTCAAATGAGACCATTAAACTAGCAATGATATAAGGGAAAATGACATTCAATGAAGATCTAAAGGTTCCTCCCATTGATTACAAGACAATGCAGTAAAAGAAATACAAAAATCACCACTTTCTCTCTCTAAAACTACTATTCATCATCTTCTCCGCCTAGAGCTTCTCTCTCTATCTTCCTCTATCTGCTATGGAAGAATGCTGATCATTGGTCCTGGTCCTGGTCTCTTAGTGCGAGCCATTGAGATCCCTTGAAATGACTGGAGGAGATGGATGACTTTGAGGAATTTCGGCTCCAAGGCTAGGGTTTATCAGATGAGGTAGTCCGAAGCAAGCAAAATCAAGGGAGGTTTTATGGATTGAGAGGGAAGTAGAGAGAGTTATGGAACCTTGGAGTGTTTTCGAGTGAGGGAGAGAGATATAGGGCAGGAATTGAAGTGGGGAAATGAAGGGTTTAACGAGGGGTTTAAATTAAAAGCCCTAAAAAAAATTTCGTGTCAGACATACAGTACCGGTACTGAGTACCGGTACTTCGACTCCAGAAGGTTTGGCGTACCGGTACTCTGTTCTGCTTTGTCAGACAAACTCCTCCTGCTGAGCATACCACCACTCCAATTCAGCTTAGGACCTTCCTAGACATTTCCTCACATTACTTGTGACTCCAACTCCCTTCAAAAGATGTACTCCACTTAATTTCCACAATTTGATCCATCATGCCCAAGTTAAATTCAAAATTGCAAAGTGATTTAAAAAAACTTTGATGCATTCAACATCCAAGAAATGGATTTCTATTCTTTAATTTTCAAAATGAGTATCCCAAAATGTAAAAATGGATTTAAACAACACACATAGTTCTAATCCTTTCCAAATATCAAAAACTTGAGCAATATTCCCTCATTGTTGCAAGCCCTGAGTTATTTAACAAATTTCTCAAATGATTGAACTAGGCTAACATGAGCAAAACCATAGTCTTAGATACTAGTCTAAAGTATGCACCTAAACATTGATTTTCAACTTGTGTGTGTGTGAATTAAACAAGTAATTTGAACAGTTACACAACAGGATTCACATTCGAAAAGCTGGACAAATTCAGCTTCAATGCAACAACTCACCAAGGGACACTCTTAAGCAATGAAATACACTCAAGTTATTCTGGTATGCACTCCATGTGTACATGTGAGATAGAGTCTTGTGTTCAAAACAAAGTGTGCCCACATGTAATCCAAAAATGAAGTTAACAAATGAAAATGAAGCGAACTTGGCATAGTCTCATGAACAGAATATTAGGGCATTGGGTAGTAAGACTAAACTCATCATTCCCTTTGAAATATGCACCTCCCAACTTCTCTAGATCACTTAGGACTTTAAGGGTTAAAATGGGGCCTTGGGGTGGTATCTAGGAAATTGAAATGAAGGATATAGGATAACAAAGAGGGTTGTTCCGAGTGAGAGACTTTTATTCTAGAAAAACACTTCCCTTTTCATGGGATTTTGATTCTCACCCCGTCACCACGTTCTTCGTTTCTTTTTTTCTTTTTTTCTTTAACAATTTCCTTTTCTTTTTCTCTTTCTTTTCTTCTTTCACCCATTTTTTTCATTTTCTTGGATTTTCATTCTTTTTCCATTGAACTCTTTGAGTTTCAACATCATTTATCCCTTTTGTTTGGGTTTCCACACCATACATCCTTCACTTTTGCAATCACTCATTTCTTCTTTTAGGAACAACCAAGGTAAGGTATATCTTTCTTGTTTTCATAGGCTTGGTCAATTGTGTGGCATAGAAACGAATTCCAAATAAGCTCAATCACGGCACTAGGGATAAAATTTGCACAAGAAAAAGGTTGAAGGCTCAAAATATTCAAAGATGGCCTAAGATCACTTCCAGGTCCACGTGGGAGGGCATTATATGTTCAAGACAAATCAAATGCACTAACCAACGCAAACATAATGAGACTATTGAATAACTTGGCAAAAAAAATGTTCTTTGAGTAATTGTAAATTCCCTCCAAAAAGGATTTGGCACTAAAGCTCTCAAGGGTCTTTACTCGTCTCCACTACTTATGTCAAGCTTAAAAACATGAATCCAATCCGTAAATTGCCAAACTTACACATTCAAGAGTCACATACAGTTGAGTTCAAAAATCAATACCTAAATGATACTCATGCATAGGATCCACTTCCATAGAATACTCATGTGCACAAAGCTCACAACAAAGATCAACATGTCATCAAACCTCACACAAACACATCATGAAGGAATACAGATCAACAATTAGATATTTTTTCATCAAAAATTTTCAAAAATTTCACCTATTTCTCACAAATGCAAGCAAAAATTCCCAACAACCTTGGTGTATCATACAAATGGTGCACCTCACCCCCCAACTAGAACCATGCATTGTCCTCAATGCAACAAAAAGATATAGTATGCAATGGAAGACAATAAAAAAAATAAGTAGGGTAAGAGAACACCTCGCAATTGCGCTTTCGACAAAAGCACCAAGATCTGGATCTAAGAGAACTCAATCTATACAACCACATCAAGTGAGTGACATAAAATAACATTAACATAAATAAGTAAAAGTAACTGTACAGTTAAAGGAATAAACCCTAGCTAACCCTCCATCAATTCCGGGTATACCGGGTCAACTAAATCCTCCTCCACCACTTGTCCCTCGAAACCCTCAAAGAATGGCTTGAGTCTTTGGCCATTGACCTTGAATGTTTGGCCATCTTTAGGGTTTGTGATATCTACCGCTCCGTTGGGGTAGGCCGCCTCGAAAAAATAGGGGTCATCCCAACGGGATCTTAGTTTTCCTTGGAATACGGAGAGACGAGAATTATGCAAGAGTACTTTTTGCCCGGGCTTAAATGATTTCCATGTGATGGAATTATCATGAAAAACTTTAGCCCGTTCTTTTGAAATTTTGGAACTCTCATATGCATCTCTTCGGATCTCTTCCAATTCATTCAGTTCCGATTTTCTCTGCTCCCCGGCCATTCTCAAGTTAAAATACAAGGTCTTTATGGCCCAGTAGGCCTTGTGCTCCATTTCAACCGGCAAATGGCAAGCTTTTCCATAAACCAGCCGGTAGGAAGACATACCCAAAACAGTCTTATAGGCAGTACGATATGCCCATAAGGCATCGGTCAGTCTGGCTGACCAATCCTTCCTGTTCGGATTTACCATTTTTTCCAAGATATTCTTAATCTCCCTATTGGCTAATTCAGCTTGGCCATTGGTCTGTGGGTGGTAAACAGTGGATACCTTGTGTGTAACGCCATATTTAAACATTAATGATGCAAATGACCTATTACAGAAGTGGGATCCACCGTCACTGATCATTGCACGAGGCATCTCAAAGCTCGAGAAAATGTTATCTTTGAGGAATTTGACTACGACCCGGTGGTCATTAGTCTTGGTTGGGATTGCCTCTACGCACTTGGACACATAGTCCACCACCAGAAGAATGTACAGATAGCCAAAAGACATGGGGAATGGACCCATGAAATCGATGCCCCAACAGTCGAATATTTCTATGATAAGGACGGGGGAAAGGGGCATCATATTTCTGCGGGTCACACTACCCAATCGTTGGCATCTGTCGCATGCCTTACAGTATGAAACACAGTCTTTAATGAGAGAGGGACAATAGAAACCTGACTGCAAAATTTTGGCCGAGGTTTTCTTTGCCGAGAAGTGTCCGCCACAAGCTTGGGAATGACAGAATGCAAGGACATTCCGTTGTTCATTTTTGGGCACGCATTTCCTCATGACCTGATCTGGGCAATATTTGAACAAATATGGATTGTCGAAGTAAAAATACTTCACGTCTGCCATGAATCGTCTTTTATCCTCCAGGCTCCATTGTGGCGGTATTTGTCCTGTTGCAAGGTAATTACAAATGTCAGCATACCAAGGACAAACTGAATGGATTGAAAGTAAATGCTCATCAGGAAAAGAGTCGGGAATAGGAATATGCTCATTAGTCTCCTGCACCACCAGCCGGGATAAGTGATCTACCACAACATTCTCAACTCCTTTTTTGTCTTTAATTGTCAAGTCAAATTCTTGTAGGAGGAGGATCCACCTAATGAGTCTTGGTTTCGTATCCTGCTTAGATAACAAGTACTTCAAAGCAGAATGGTCAGTAAAAACAACAATAGGCGAACCAATGATATATGAACGGAATTTATCGAGAGCAAACACTACAGCTAGCAATTCTTTCTCAGTGGTAGTGTAATTCATTTGAGCCTCATTAAGCGTTTTGCTAGAGTAGTGTATGACATGCGGTCTATTGTCCTTCCTCTGACCAAGCACTGCGCCAACCGCGTAGTCACTCGCGTCGCACATGAGCTCGAAAGGTAGATCCCAATTGGGTGGTCGCATGATAGGAGGCGTGATAAGCATGCTTTTTAGTTTTTTGAACGATGCCTCACACTCATCCGACCACTCAAAAGGAATCTCCTTAGACAGTAAATTTGTCAGAGGTCGGGCCAATGCACTAAAATTTTGAATGAAACGGCGATAAAAACCTACATGGCCCAAAAATGACCGGATGCCCTTGATGGTTGTTGGCGTGGGAAGGTTGGAGATGGCCTCCACCTTGGATTTGTCAACTTCGATGCCCCTCGCCGATACTATGTGGCCCAAGACTATTCCTTCTGTCACCATGAAGTGACACTTCTCCCAATTAAGCACAAGATCCTTTTCTTCACATCTCTCCAATACTCTCTCCAAGTTATCTAAGCATCCATCAAAGGAATCACCAAACACGGAAAAATCGTCCATGAAGACCTCCAAAATTTTCTCCACCATATCGCTAAAAATCCCCATCATGCACCGTTGAAAGGTCCCCGGGGCACTGCATAATCCGAACGGCATACGGCGATAGGCAAAGGTGCCATATGGGCAGGTGAAGGTAGTCTTCTCTTGGTCCTCCAATGCTATCTCGATTTGGTTGTAGCCAGAGTACCCGTCTAGGAAACAATAAAATAGGTGCCCTGCTACCCTTTCCAAGACTTAATCGAGAAACGGCATTGGAAAATGATCTTTCTGTGTGCAAGCGTTGAGCTTCCGGTAGTCGATGCAAACTCTCCATCCGGTAATGACTCTTGTAGGTATGAGTTCATTTTCCTCATTTTCAATCACTGTGACTCCGGATTTCTTTGGGACGACTTGTGTGGGGCTTACCCATTTGCTATCCGCGATTGGAAAGATAATGCCCACATCAAGTAGCTTTAACACCTCATCCTTCACTACTTCTTTCATGCTCGGATTCAATCTCCTTTGAGGTTGTCGGGAGGTTTTAGCATCTTCCTCAAGATAGATGCGATGGGTGCAAATTATAGGACAGATTCCCTTGATATCTGCAATAGTCCACCCGATCGCTCCCTTATGCTTTCTCAATACCCCCAAAAGCTTTTCTTCTTGTTCCATGGTTAGGGTAGACCTAAGGACTACCGGGAAAGTCTCATCATTGCCAAGATAAGCATATTTCAAATGTGCGGGCAATGGCTTCAATTCCAGTTTTGGATTTTTCTCATCCGAAGGGAAAATTTTCTTCTCTTGCTCAGGTAGCTCTTCAAATGTGGGGATCCACCTTTCCATTCCTTTCAACTCCTCCACCTTTTCTTGCTCATTCAACTTCTCCAATTCAACCAATTCTTCCTCCTTAAGTTTCAACATTCCTTCTAACTCCAAGTGCTCATCAATCATTGTGTCAATTCTATTGACCTCATTTGCCTCCTCATCATCCCCTGGTTGCCTTGCCAAATTGAAGACGTTAAGTTCCAGTGTCATGTTCCCGAATGCCAATTTCATCAGACCATTCCTGCAATTTATCACTGCATTAGATGTAGCAAGGAAAGGTCGCCCAAGTATCACGAGGATTTGGGAACTAAGATTAGCAACAGGATGAGTGTCCAATACAATAAAATCGACTGAAAAATAAAACTTATCGACTTGAACCAACACATCTTCCACTACTCCCCTTGGTGTGCGGATGCTACGATCCGCAAGTTGAAGAGTGATTGAAGTAGGTTTCAACTCCTCAAGCTTGAGTTGTTGATACACGGAGTAGGGAAGGAGATTGACACTTGCTCCCAGATCAAGCAATGCTTGTTCAATCCGGCAATTTTCGATAGTGATGGCAATTGTTGGACAACCGGGATCTTTGAACTTGGGAGGAGTGTTGGTCCTCAGAATGGAGCTCACTTGTTCTGTCAAGAATGCCTTCTTCCGGACATTTAGCCTCCGCTTGACCGTGCATAGATCTTTCAAAATTTTGGCACATGACGGTATTTGCTTGATGGCATCGAGGAGCGGGATATTGATTTTTACCTATTTAAACATGTCTAAAATATCAGAATAATTAGCCACCTTGACAGGTGACTTCAAACGATGGGGAAAGGGGGCAGGCATAGGAGGAAAACACAAGCTATCATCAATCACATGTTCATTTTTCGATTTGCTCAATTTCTTTGTCTTTACTCACTTCACCTTTTTCGGCCACACGTTCCTTGGCCTCACCCTCAATGGGCTCTTCAATTGGCACTTGTGCCTTGGGTGGAACCTTTGGCAACATGGTCTTATCAATTTGTTTGCCACTACGAAGAGTGGTGACCGCCTTGAGGTGCTCACAATTCTCTTGGGTGGGCTCAACTGATTCAACCACATTTTGGCCCTTAGGATTTTGTTGTGGTTGAGAGGGGAATTTTCCTTTCTCTTGTTGAGACAAGCCTATGTGATTTGTGATCTTTGTGAGTTGAGCCGAAATGTCCTTATTGAAGGTGGTTTAGCTCTGAATGAAGGCATGGACCACATCTTCTAGACTCCTTTTATGAGGTGGTTGGTAGCTGGAAGAACTAGATGGGCCTTGTTGGGAAAAATTCTATGGGGGAGGGTTGGATTGGTACCCTTGTGGATTGGACCGTAGGTATTGGGAGCTAGAAGCTTGACCCTGACCTTGATATTGGGATTGGTACTGACCTTGCTTGGGAGGTGCAGGAGATATGTATGTATTTGAACCATAGGGGATGGGGTTCTCATTCCTCCAACTGAAATTAGGGTGATCGCGATACCCCGAATTGTAAGTGTTGGAATTTGAAGGAAATGGTTGCCTTGGTTGGTTAAAGGCATTGACTTGTTCATGGTATGCTTCTTTAAGTGCCGGAATGCTCGGACACTCCGATGTGGAATGCTCGACACCACCACAAATAGAACAAGCCTCCTCGGTTCTTGACACATGAGACACCTCTCGTCTCCTTTCCACCTCAAGGCTATCTACTTTCCTAGACAATTTGGAAATTTGTGAAAGTAGGTCCTCCCGGTCTTTCAAGTCATATATCCCTCCCCTTTGAGGTTGACCACTCACTGGCAACGTCCTAGGTACATCACTTGGATCTCTAACATCCCACGATTGTGCATTTTCAGCCAAGGTACCAAAGTAGTCAAGGGCCTCGTCAGGGTCTTTGTTCAAAAATTCACCATTGCACATCATGTCAATGAATTGTCTATGGTTTGGTGAGATTCCTTCGTAGAAGAAACTCACCAATTGCCACGATTTAAAACCATGATGTGGTATGGATTGAATCAAATCTTTATAGCGATCCCAACACTGATAGAATTGTTCATTGGGTTTTTCAGAAAAGTTTTGAATGTCTTTTTTCAAAGAAGTGGTTCTATGAACCGGAAAAAACTTTTTTAAAAAGAATGAAACTATATGGTCCCAAGATAGCATGGTCCGAGGCCCCATGGAATCAAACCAAATCTTTGCCTTACCCTCCAATGAAAAAGAGAACAATTTCATCCTTGCTATCTCTTCCATGTTATAATTTGGGATAAAGGTTGTAACTATTTCCTCATAAGACTTTAGATGACTATAAGGGTTTTCCTTCTCGACCCCATGAAATTTAGGGAGTAGTTGCAACATCCATGGTTTGATTACAAAGAGATGAGCTTGGACAGGAAGAACAAGACATGATGGTGTGGCGCTACGGGTTGGTTGAAGGAACTCCCGCATTGTCCTTGGTGGAGGGTCAAGTTGGATGTTCGCTTCATTCCTAGGTGGGGGAAATTGCATTCGTGGGTTGGGCATCCTAGGTGGCTGCAATCCCCCACCCCTTTGCATATTCGGGTTAGGATCCTCATTATCAAAAGCATCGGGAGGGGGGTATTGCATTCTTGGGTTAGGCCTCCTATGTTCGGGCAATCCCCCATCCCTTTGAGCATTTGGATTTGCACCGACATTGTCAAAGTTTCCACCCCCTTGAATGTTTGGGTTGACATCCACATTTTCAAAATTGTCACCCGCATCCTCGGATGGGTCTTGGTCTATGTTCATGTTGGGGCCTAAGGGTTGTCTAACTAATCGGTGATAGTCGTCCCTTCCCCACATGCAACAAGATATATATACAAATGAAATTATACACAAACAAGAATATGTACACGAGACAACGTACCTCAGCCCGTGATGAAGATCACGGGACTTACCTTCGTTGTTCGGAAATCACTTCCTTGATTTGACACTTGCCTTCCCCGGCAACGGCGCCAAAATGATTGAGCAAAAACAATCCTATTCCTAACCCTTTAAATACTATCCCCCAAAGTGTATGTGTGATGTATATTCAACCGGGAAGGGAGGTCACGCTCCCTTGGGATAGTGTGAAAAGAAAGGGCAATAGGAAAGGAAATAGGTCAGTGGGAATGTGATAGGTGAATGCACAAAAATGCTCCCCAATCGCAAGGAGACTTTCGTGGGTCGTCTTTTACTTGGTGGTATTCCAAGGTCGTTTCCACGGGAAAGGAAGTAAACCAATTTGAAAGTGATTTTGGGAAAAGAAAGTGTAAAATTCTTGTCGTTGGAAATTGTTTGGTGAAGTGTGTGTTGGTGAACTTAGAATGAGAAAACAAGCGTCGGCAATTCCAAGAGGTCACTCCAATGGGTATACTATCTCAACTCAAATCACTCCTCCGATTGAGCAAGAATGAACGGTTGATTCACGGAAAGCCGAGGATGATGTTGGTGAGTGCCTAAGCATTAATTGTGACTAGGCCTACGGATTATAAAAGACTCACCGAATCATCCACCTTCAATCCGGTCAAACCGAACCATGGGACTCTAAAGGGAGGGTGTAGAAAGAGTTGAAATGGTATACCCAAATGGGGATTCCCCTTGGTCTTGCCAACAAAAAGGGTTTAGCTACTCATACTTGAAATGGAAATGACAATGTAGAGATAATGCATTGTAAGTATATGGAGTTTTGAAGTAACTAAGTGCAAGAAAACATAGACTAGAAGTGAATGAAATGAAAATCTATTTTATATCTATGAACCTGAATAACTTGGAAGCATTAATGGTAGAACTCAAATGAGAGCATTAAACTAGCAATGATATAAGGGAAAATGACATTAATGACATTCAATGAAGATCTAAAGGTTCCTCCCATTGATTACAAGACAATGCAGTAAAAGAAATACAAAAATCACCATTTTCTCTCTCTAAAACTACTATTCATCATCTTCTCCGCCTAGAGCTTCTCTCTCTATCTTCCTCTCTCTGCTATGGAAGAATGCTGATCATTGGAGAGCTCTTTCCCTCCAAAACCGTGCCTGGTCTGCTCTTGTAGCTCCCTGAAGTGACCCCCATCAGTAGGGTGTAGCCTGGATGACCTGGACAGGGGGAGTGCAGAGTTGGTCTGCACACCCAGCTCCTCCTCTTCTCTCTCTCTTCATTTAAAGCTGTAGCTCTAGAGTGCAGAGGAAGGTGTGGGCCTGATGAACAGTGTTGTGGGCGTGTCAGAGGAGTGTGGGAGCATCTATGGTGGGACCCTCGAAGTAGCTGAGCAGATCTGCAGATTCTGGGCTTGTCAGGAAAATCGTACCGGTACTGAGTACCGGTACTTCGACTCCAGAAGGTTTGGCGTACCGGTATTGAGTACCGGTACCATATAGTACCGGTACTGTTCTGCCTCCTTGTCTGAATCTTCTGATTCCTTTGCTCTTGAGCTGTCCCCAAGTCCTCTTTTCATCTCCTTTCATCCCAAGTGGTATGGGAAGGCCTTAACAACCCATATTTATCTCCTTTCAACTGCAACCAAGAAATATTGACGTTAAGACTTCAATAATCATAACTCATATCATTTAATCTTCAAAAACAAGTGAACTGAGCTGATTAGCACCTTAAAATATACAAAGTTTTGCGCTAATCAGAGCCTCTAGGGTCATGTCCCTTCCAGGAGGCAAGCTCTTGTTTCTTTATTTGGAGGCAGGAGTTTATAAGACTCTGTCTCCAGGGCCATGCCCCTTCCAGGAGGCGAGCTCCTGTTACTTTATTTGGAGGCAGGAGTCTCTAGGACTCTGCCTCCAAGGCCATGCCCCCTTCCAGGAGGCAATCTCATGTTTCTTTATTTGGAGGCAGGAGTTTGTAGGACTCTGCCTCCAGGGTCATGCCCCTTCCAGGATAGTACACTTAGAATGAAAACAAGCTTTCACTTATCAAAAGTAGTATTTCTTCAAATTCATTATATTCCAAGGTCGTATTACAGCACATCCTCCCATGTCTTCTAGTCTATATGATCCGGAGCTTCGCACCGTCGTGACTTTGTATAGTCCCTCCTAGTTGGGTCCCATTTTTTCGTCTGCTGGATCTCGGGTATTTCCCACTACCCTTCTAAGCACCAGATCACCTATTTGGAACTCTCGGGGCTTAACCCTCCTGTTGTAGAGTCTAGATACCCCCTCTTGGTACTTAGCCAATTTCATGGTTGCCACCTCTCTTCTCTCCTCCGTGAGGTCCATATCCAAGCTGAGTTGGCAATCGTTGCTCCCGGTGTCGAAGGCTTGTGTCCTTATGGTAGGGAGCCCTACTTCCAACGGAATAACAGCTTCTAACCCGTATGCGAGGGCGTAAGGCGTTTCTCCTATCGAGCTTCGAGGGGTGGTCATGTACTCCCAGAGGACGTTTAGGAGTTCATCCACCCACTTTCCCTTAGCCTTCTCCAATCTCTTCTTGATTCCATTGATGATTGTCTTGTTCGAGGACTTCGCCTGTCCGTTGGCTTGCGGATATGCGGGGGTGGAGTAGTAGTTTCGTACTCCAAGACGCTCACAAAAAGACTTGAAAGGCCCACTGTTGAACTGGGAACCGTTGTCTGACATGAGTGCTCTAGGGACACCAAGCCTTGCCACTATGTTCTTCCACACAAACTTCTGGGTGTCCACGTCCCTAATATAAGTCAAGGGCTCCGCCTCGACCCACTTTGTAAAATAGCCGGTTCCTACTATCAAGAACCTCTTGCCTCAGGAGGGGTCTAACCAGGTCAAGCCCCCATTGAGCAAACGACCAAGGACTCGTCAGGGGATGCAAGTCTCCAGCTGGTTGCCTAATGACTGGGGTGAACCTTTGACATTGATCGCATTTTCAGATGTAAGCCTGCGCGTCCCTTTGCATCTACGGCCACCAGTACCTTTGGGACATGATACGATGGGCCATGGATCGTCCCCCTGAGTGCCCCACACATATTCCCTCATGTACCTCATACAGGAGAAGTTCTACTTTATCTTCGCGGACGCAAAGCAGGTACAGAATGACCTTCGGTACAGCTTCTGATCTGGGGAGACCCAGAACCTTGGGGCCCTTCACTTTATCTTTCTAGCCTCCTTGGGGCACTCAGGGAGTTCCCCCGACAGGAGGAACTTGAGTAACGGATCAATCCAGCTGGGGGATTCCTCTCCTTCTTGGATGACTGCCACTCTGGAGGCTCCATCTATTCTGGAGTTGGAAAGGTACTCCACCGTAATCCTCCGTGTTACATCGAAATCTAGTGTCGAGGCTAGACAGGCTAATGCGTCGACATGGGCATTTTTGTCTCGCGGGACTTGCTTGACTTCAACTTTCTTGAATCCGTGGAGCAAGGCTACTGCTTCATGGTGATAGGCTTTCATCCTTGAGTCCCTTGCTTCGAACTCCCCGTTAATTTGGTTGACCACCAACATGGAATCACAATGGACCATCAACTTTGTGGCCCCTGTTGCTCCGGCAAGTCTAAGTTTGAAAATAAGGGCCTCAAATTTCGCTTCATTGTTGGACGCCTTAAAACCTAGTCGGACGGCTTGCTCTGTGGCTAACCCTTCCGGGGAGATAAATAGCACCCCAATTTCGGAACCCTTGCTATTGGAGGATCCGTCCATGTAGAGACTCCAAGAGGGTCCTTGGATGCCTGTGGAGGGCGCCCCCTCGGGGAGAGGCAACTCTTCCTCAGGGAGATCTGGCTCTCCCTTGGCAAACTCAGCGATAAAGTCTGCCAATACCTACCCCTTGATGGCAGTCCGAGGCTTATAGTGAATGTCACGTTCCCCCATCTCCACCGCCCACTTAGCTATTCTTCCTGAAAGGTCCGCCTTCCTCAAAATTGCTTTCAAGAGTTGATCCGTCCGGACAATGATTGGGTGCGCTTGAAAGTAATGCCTCAACTTCCTTGTGGCCGTAACCAAGGCCAATGCCAATTTCTCCAGGGGCAAGTATCTCGTCTCCGCATCCATAGTGCCTTGCTCACGTAGTATACTAGCTTCTGTTCTCGTTCATGCTCATGGACCAGTACACCACGAACTCCGACACGGCCAAGTAAAGGAACAACATCTCCCCCCTTACTGGTACAGGTAGGGTTGAAAGGATCCTAAGGTACTCCTTGATTCCACCGAGCGCATCCTCGCATTCTTGATTCCATGTATCCTTCTCGGACCATCTGATAGCCCCGAAGAAGGCTTACACTTGTCCAACGATCAAGAGACAAAACGATTTAACGCAGCCAGCATTCCTGTTAGTTTCTGAACTTCCCGGACCGTCTGAGGGCTCCGTACGCCCATGATGGCTTGTATCTGCTCTCAATTGGCTTCAACACCACGTCGACTCACTAAGTATCCAAGGAACTTCTCGGAGCCAACTCCAAAAACACTTGGCCGTGTTTAGTTTCAGCTCGTATTCTCGGAGAGTAGAGAATGTGTCTTCCAGGTCCGTAATGTGATCGTCTCTTCTCATGCTCTTTACCAACATATCGTCAATATAAACCTCCATGGTGTTCCCTATTTGTCATTTGAACATTCGGTTCATAAGTCTTTGGTATGTGGCCCTTGCATTCTTTAGACCGAATGACATGACCATGTAACAGTAAACCCCTCTTGGAGTTATGAAGGCGGTCTTCTCCTGGTCAGACGGATGGAGAGGGATCTGGTGGTAGCCGGCCCTGGCATCCAGGAAGGTCATGCGCTGGTGTCCCACCGTGGCATCCACCAGCTGATCCACCTTTGGGAGGGAAAAGTCATCCTTAGGGCAAGCTTTGTTTAGGTCAGTGAAGTCTACGCAAACGTGTCACTTTCCTCCCTTTTTCTTTGCGCAAACTGTATTTGATAGCCATTCCGAGAACTGCACCTCCCGGATGGTGTTGGCTTCCAGGAGCTTCTCTACCTCCTCATTCACCGCTTGGGCGTGATGCGGCGCTCTACGCCGCAGCTTTTGCTTCACCGGCTTATAAGCGGGGTCAACATAAAGCATGTGGGTTATAACATCGGGGCTTATGCCCTTCATCTCCGTGGCATCCCGTGAGAACACATCCGCGTTCCTTTGCAAAAAATTAGTCATCTCTTTCTGCTCAGCTGGGGACATGGTGGAGCCAATCAGGAAGTATTTCTCTTCGCCTCCCTCCACCAGAAATACCTTCCGGAGATCCTCCACTGAGTAGTCTGCCAGATCGATCCTCGGCACGTCGACTCCCAGCCGCCCGGACTGTAATTGCTATTTGTTCAGGACCTCCTCCGGGGCTCGCTCCTTTTCCTTGGAGGCAACCCCCGCCTTTACCGCGCCGCATAGAAGCAAGTTTTGGCAGAAACCTGGTCCCCACGGATCTCCCTTACTCCTTCAGGGGTGGGGAACTTCAACTTCTGGTGATAGGTGGAGTGTACTGCTCCAAGGGCATGTAGCCAGGCCCGGCCTATGATTATGTTGTTAGGCGAATCAGAGTCGATTACCACAAGCTCTGTGTCGGTTATGATGGACCCTATGGTGACCGGCAACATGATCTTTCCTAAGGACAAGGCATACGAACCATTGAATCTAACGAGGGACGTGTTGACTTTGGTAAGGTCCTGGAAGCCCAGACCCATGCATCTCAGGACTTCGAAGTACATCACTTCCGAAGAACTCCCGGAGTCCACCAAGATCCTTTTGACGTCAAAGTCACCAACCTTCAAAGTTAGGATCAAAGCGTCGTCATGGGGGAGGACCACTCCTGCCAGGTCGGTATTGGAGAAAGTGATACCTCCCTCATCCATTAGGGGCCTCTTGCTGGGTTCGCCCTCCTCCCCTTCGTCCACCTTCCTACTAAAAACCACCCTCTTAAGGTCGGATCTGAGAGTATTAGAAGTTGGTCGATCTAGTGGGCAGAAGTGGATGACATCAATGACATTGTCACGAATAGTGGCTTGATTATTGGCACCATGGGCTTCTATTGGCACAACCTCCTTGATGTATTCCTTCAAGTGCCCGTCTTGCACCATTCTCTCCAAGAATGACTTATAGACCCTGCAATCTTCGGTGAGGTGTCCAAAGTCCTGGTGGTATGAACATTTAACCTTCTAGTTTCTGGTGGATGGATCACCCTGCATCTTGGGTGGCCATTTGAAGAAGGGTTCTTTCTTGATTTTGTGGAGCAGCTTATAAATGAGCTCCTTAAACGCAGTGTGGACTCCTTTGAAGGAACTTCCAGATTGAGGCATCAACCCCTTCTAGAAAGGGGCTCCATCTTTCTCCTTTTCCTTCTTCTTCGGGGCGAGAATCTTCCCTTTGCCCCCCACCGTTTCATCCTCTATCCGGGAATATTTGTTGATTCGAGCCATCAGTTCTCCCATATCCACCGGCATTTTCTTGGTTAGGGACCGATAGAGGTCGGTTTCTCGTGAGAGGCCAAGTCAAAAGGTGGCAGCTACCATGACCTCTGAACATCCCTCCACCTCATTCATTTCCTCCTAGTATCGAGTGGCATACTGGCGGAGTGTTTCACCTTCTTTCCGTCTCAGGGTCAATAGCGATCCAACATCCTTGGGGTGCTTGCTCCCTGGTATAAATCGGGCGAAGAATTTCCTGGTTAGTTCCTTCTAGAACCCTATGCTATTGGCCAGAAAGGTTTCAAACCATTTCATGGCAAAGTCCCCCAGGCTCATTGAGAACACTCGGCACAGTAGCCGGTGATCCGAGTGGTAAAAGGACATCATTTGCTTGTATTATCTAAGGTGGGCCTCCGGGTCAGAACGTCCATCATAAACTTTGAATCTTGGTACCGCAAACTTCTTTGGTACCTCCATCTCCACAATATTCCTTGTGAGGGGCGACTGAATGGCTTCGTCATCCGTGTCGTCCTCTTGTGTGGCCCTATCCCTTCTCGTGGAATCCAACTGTACTCTGAGGTCTTCTCTTTGCTTGGGATGCCTTTCTCCACCTTCTCAGCATCGATTGGCGTGCTCCTCTATTCTAGGGTGTCTGACAAAGAAGGTTGACCCTTCCTCGAATTCCTCCGCGTCCCCTCGCCTAGACAGTCCCCGACAGAGGTCATTCCAAGCCAAAGGTCTGGACCTCTTGGCTGGAACCTTCAGGGGCTGTCCCTTGGCCCTCGGGCGCTTTGGAGCCTTGGAGCTCCCTACTCCGCCACTCAGGCGGTTCCTCAAGTCGTCTGGTCCCACCTCCCTAATGGAGGGTTCCCGGGACTACCGCAAGTCTTGAGACCCTCCACTGGAGGATGCAAATTCATCAAGCCGATTCAGGACGTTCACGTTGTCCTCCTCTAACTGTCGTAATCGATCCCCGAATTTTTCCTCGATCACGTCAGCCAGTTGACGGGCCAAGGGGGTTGATTTTTCGGCCTCGATACTCAAATGTCCAATACAGAATTCCCTTTTCTTGTCTTATTTTCTAATGTTATTCGATCTCCCCAAAACGTGAAGCCCTTTTCCCATAGGTATTTCGTTAATTTTTCAAATTAAATTTTTAATTGTTTTTTTATTGATTTCTCTGACTAAATTTTTTGGTTAATTTTTTTAATTAATCTTTTCATTAATTTTTAACTAACTTTTTACTTATTTCTCTAACTAATTTTTGTGTTAATTTTTTTTAATTAATCTTTTCTTTAATTTTTTTTATTAATTTTTTAACTTAGTAACTAATCAACATTGTTCAGTTTGACGAGGATGAGTGAGCACTATATGAAATAATGTATAACTATATGCAATTTGTAACTATTTCCACGAAAGCATTGAGTGCATTTAACAAGACATGTGATTATATATATCTAGCATTCAAAGACTATTAAACTGAACACACAACAATTCTCATTAGAACAAAATTATGGCCCAAAGCATACAAGTTCCATAACTAGTATATAAACACAAAATTAATGGTCTCATATCAAGTACCATATCCAGCAACACTAAAAACAATACAAATCTATGACACTTAACAATACATTCATTCATTTGAAAAAATGATTCTTTAATTTTTAAACTTCCGGGTCTTCATCCAATTCAAAATTTGAGGCGAAACTAGCGGGTTGCATAGTTGTTATATGCGTACTCCTCCAATTTGGATAATATTGAGCCTGAAATCAAAGTAAAATAAATAATACAAATAAAGATGAAATCAAAGTAAAAAAAAAAAAACACATTCACTTGTACCTTAAAACTATTATCACGATTAAACGCCGGATGGATATTTGTTTGGAATAGATGGAAACTTCGTCCTTGTTCCATAAATTGTTGCTCAAATAAACTTATTCCAATGTTCATTGACCGACCACTTATATTTGGCCACATGACAGGTTGCTTAAATTCAAGGATCCATCCACCCATATTTGAAGCATGTTCATCCACCTATATGTAATTTAAAATTTATTTGTAATTTACTTAACATACAATGCCAAATGAATAAATGGTGCTTAAAACAAAATAGTACAAAAATTCTTACACTTAATGTGATATTCTCATGTGTTTCGACCACACCTTGTTCATCTACAATCTCCTCGTACTCCTACAACATGCAAAAAAAAGTTAGCCTTCTCCAAAGTTAGAAAAAAAGTGTTGAGTGCAAGCTATTAAAATTAATGTGGTAGCCAAAAAAAATACCTTCACTTTAGCTCCCTCACTAGTTGTAGCTCCTCTTTGTGTGGCTAAGTTTTCGGCACCGCATTGATTCTCTGCCTTTCTTTTTCTTCACTGCCTTTTCAACCGTAAACTGCTTCCTTTTAATTGGAGGTCAGCCCTTGCTACGAACAGCTATCGGAGTAAGAATGCTTTTATTCTTTTTTGAAATACCAATATCATTTTCACATGATTTTGAATTATTGTGAGTGTCAATGAAATTGGGTTGTTGTCTTCCACAAGCATCAACATCTTTGTGTAGCTCCTCTTTTAATTCAGAAATTTGTGTCATCACCTTTGAACACCGATCCTCAGTATCTATAGCCAAGTCAGCAACCTCAAAAAAAGCATTACACATTTTATCAAATCGTTGCGATTCAAGTGCTGCAGACCAGTTGGCATAGCTGATACGAACTTTGGTGTGTCTTCTTTTGACAGTCTTGCACCATCTTTGTATGATATACTTGTCAGGTACTTTTGAAATCTTTTTATGTAGGAGCACCGAAATGATATATCTACACAATATTCCTCTAAACTAAAACAATCGACAATTGCAATTCATATCATTGTTGCCCTCATCCAATAAAACTTTGAAGGTTGCAGTTCGGTAGCTTTCTCCAAAAGGTACATCTTCACATACTTCATACACTGAAACAAGAACACCTTGTTGACATGAAGACAAGTTACAACAAATTTTCCCTATTATTTCTATTTGGAACTCCTTGAACTTTGCCCTCGTGTAAACATCTTGGAATTGTTTTTCCATCTCATATAGAGTTATACAAGGGAACCACGAGTTATAAGAATTGAAGTCTTCCTGATTTTCTTTTTCCACCTTATCTCGTAATGCATTCTCATATTGTTCTACAAATTATTTCAAGGTGGTCTTCGAATTGACATACCCATCAAAAAATGAATTCATGCTCTCATTTCGTTGTGTAGTAGACATGTCTGCCCAAAACATATCTTTCACAAATGCAGGCACCCAACGAATCTTCTCCTCGTACAAACCAAGTAACCATTCATTAGTTTCAAGACCATAATTTGCAATGAATCGACACCAACCTTCTTCAAATTCTTCTCCTGCCAATGAATCATAAACCACATTTTGCAATGAAAATTTGATAGACTCATATTGCTTATACCAAGACCGGAATAACCATGTAAATGTCTCAGTGTCTTCACTTGAGATTAGTCCACACTCGAGTAATGTCAATTGTCCATGGTGATTTACTCCCACAAACGGTGCAAATGGCATATCATACTTGTTTGTCAAGTATGTTGTATCAAAAGTAATCACATCATCAAACTCCTTAAATGTTGCTCTACTCCTTACATCTGCCCAAAAAACATTTATTAGTCGTCCCTCATCATCTAAGTCCATCATGTGGAAGAAATCAGAATTGTCAGCTTGCATTTTCAGAAAATAATTGTGTATTGCAGTAGCATCTCCTTCACCAAGCCGTAATTGTCAGACTTTATCAATGCAAATTCTACAATCCTTCTCTAGAAATGACAACTGGTCATATCCCCTTGCCTATACTACAAATGAATTAAAATTCTTGTTCATTTTGATACCAGCTCTATCATTCAGCTCAAGTCTCCTTTGCACAAATAGTTTAAGCAAGCGATTGAACCGATAAAATCGTGATTTCCCTGGACTCAATGCATGGTTATGATCAAGTACAATAGAGATCACTCGCCACTCGCCACTCGCCATTGGTTTCAAGGGTGGCCCGAAGCTTAGCATTGCATCCTGTTTTTGAAACCGATTGCCCTTTAAGCGGGTTACTTGGTTTACTTAGTGACTTTTGGTTATGAGAACAAGCCAATGTCAAATACCTCAATGCTCCATCTTCTCCTCTTGAACATGTTCTCTTACTCACTGCAAAACCCTTTTCTTTGCCATATCTTGTATAAAACTCGGTAAGCTCATCGATGGAATTAAATGACATTCCCACCCTAAACTCCTCTATTTTATCTTCTACATTTTCTACAAAAGTAACACATTATTTTAGTAACCTTCCAAAAATTCAAGTACACTATTGTATCACAAGATTCACAACCACCTAACATCATATAGCTATATGCATTAATCAACGAAAATTAAAAATTATTTTATTTATCTTTTGAAATTTGAATTGTATTATACTTTATTATACACTTACCATGCCATGTTGCATTATGACTCTGCCTCTAGGGCAAGGTCACTATCACTCGATGAAGGCTATGATCTCATAACATCATGCTGTCACTTGTTAATTAAAATACCATGTGTACACTAGTGATAGATCCACGTGTCCAAGTTTTATGGCCTATACAGAACTAATACAGTGACTATTATTAATTTAGTCATTGATTGGGTCTTCAAATTTAGTGCTTATAGCATTGCTCTTCCCTTCACACGATGAAAATCAGCCACACCCCATTATGGAAATTCTAGTTATAGGAAGACTTCTAATATTTTCAAATTCCTTTGATATAAATATGAAATTTATCCTTGTTCATTTGTTATTTATTTTTGTAGGTCAGAGTCAGAGTGGTGATGGGAATGAAATTAGCCAATGTATGTTAGGTGTGGACAAGAAGATAGCTCTTGCACGTTGTCCCAGCCGGCGTTGAGCTGATTAGGAAGGATGGCATATCAATTGCTTTTCACTATTCATGACTTCCCACCAAAATACCTTGAAATGGAATTAACTTTGAATCAACTAATTTTGAAAGCCTAGAAATCAAAAAATCTATGTGTGGCATATCAAATCCTAATTTATTTTCCAGGTCAAAAAAAAATGTCGAATGTACAAATAATAGAAAGAAATAACGGAATATAAACAAATGAAAGAGTGAAACAAATGATACATGAAAGGTAAAAAGAGTACCGAATCGAGCAAGAAGAGCGATAGACAGAGAAATCAGTCAAAAAATTAAATTAAAAAAATTAACGAAATACCTTGGATAAATGGCGTAGGATGGTAACCCAAAAAATCTCGTGTTCACCAGACTTGTTTAATCTCGCTAGATCTGTCAAATTTGTTTCCCCGTTCAAGCCTTAGCTATGGTAAAAGAGATTTATGTTTTGAGGAAATCGAATGACATAAGGAAAAAAAGAAAAAAAAGAAAAGGGAAATAGGAGAGGGAACTCATCGGTCATCAGGCTTCATGTGATGACAAAGCAAGCACATGGTGGGACCCATCAAATGACATGGAATGTGTCATGTCATTTGGGTTGCTGATTTTGGGATTTGTTTGAGCTATATAGCATTGCTCAAAATCAATTTTATTGTACAAGCTCGTTAATAAAATCATCCGCAAGAAAAAAAGTGGGTAACACAAATATGCCCATTATTTTTGAATATATGCCAACAAAATGACGAATATAACAAACTAATCAAACACAATCTAATTATCAATTAACAATCCATGACTTAGATAGTCCAATGGCTATCCATTGAAATAACAGTCCAATGCTTATTCATGACAAAGACAAGTTCATGACTGTTAGAATGAGAAAATCAGTGTAATAACAGTCCATAGCAACAACCAACCATGACAACGACCAACCAGTTAATTAATTCAATGACCGTGTAATACCCAATGCATATACCATAAATATTAGCTGCATAACCACAATGAGATGAAAAATAGAGAGGAGTGTGAAGAGCAACATAAATAATGAAACAAATTGGAAATAGTTATTCAAAAACTTCATCACATTTGATGAATTCATCATAGCATAGACTGGTTTGTGCGACTAAGAAGAACAAAAAAATTGATGAATTTATCACAACGAAGACTGGTTTGTGCAACCAATAAGAACAAACAAGCAGAACACCTACTGGTTTGTGCAACCAAGAAGAACAAAAAATTCATCACATCATAGACTGTATAAAACTATGTTCAAATCACTTCACTTTCGTTTGCGCATAAGGATAAAGCGACAACAAGATAAACAAAAGGAAATCAAAAATTTGGGTCGGAGATTGGCTCAATCAACCAATAAACCAGAAAAGGGCGACAAACGGTGAATCATGAAATGCAAACAATAACTCACATGGCCCACGGACCTGAGAAGGCCATTACCAAATCTTACAAAAATCAACATTTGACGAATAGAAACAGTGGGTTCGTAAATTTAATGAGATGATCATATGTGTGAAATAGTACTTGAGCGAAGCATATAAAGAAAATCAATCACAGCAAGCAAAAAAAAAAAAAGCAAAACAAATTGATGAGAAGATCGAAAATATATAGAATATGGATCATCTTATTGCATCGAAAACTTTCACTAATCTAGACCTTCGGAACGGCAACTGATGGAATCAAGATGCAAGAGATCTTCGGTTTCTTCTTGAACGATTATAAGGTGAGAGGGTAACTGCTATATTCATTGCTCAGAAACAGAAAGGGCACCAATAGTTATGATGAATAAAATTAATTTTATAAGATTAATTAAGGCACGGAAACAGAAAGGCCACCATCTCCTAATAGTTATGATGGACAAAACTGGTTTTATAAGATTAGTTAAGGTTAAAAGTGAAAAATAAAAGTTTTTTTGATATACGTACTTTTATAGGTAGTAAGATAAGATATAGATTATTGGCATATAAATGGAAAACAATAGTTTTTCAAAATAGTTAATGCATGTTAATTGCTCAAATTTCAAGCAAAGTCTATTTGTAAATATGTTTTTTAGGTTTCAATCAGAAGAATCAATAAAATTACATAAATCAGAGAGCACACATACCTTAGAAAGGACACTACCTTCACCATTTTCGTTTCTTGGTTGTCGGTGAACAAATACCCCTCCTTTTTATTTTTATCTTTTTGATGAGTAAGAGTACCTTCAGAAGCCCTAAGGTTGCTTGAAACTTCTGTGTCTTACCTTCCTGTCGTAGTATTTTGCGGTTTTCCTTTGGTAACTTTGGACGTGATGTAGAGCTCTGTCTCTCTTTTCATCCAAGAGATCGAGGTTCAGTAGGAGAGATTCATCATTGTGTTCGGCGTCTGCAAACTCCACCCTAGGCGATTGGAGCCCTACCTCGACAGGTGCCACTGCCTCAGTTCCAAAAGCCAAAGCAAACGGGGTTTCCTGAGTTGCAGACCTGGCGGTGGTCATATAGGCCCACAATACTTCAGGGATGTACTCCACCCACTTGCCTTTAAGGTTTTCTAGTTTGGTCTTCAGAGCTGCCTTTATGGTTCTGATGGTGACCTCTGCTTGTCCATTGGATTGAGGATATGTCGGAGCTGAGAAGTAGTTTTTTATCCCGAGCTCAACACAAAACCTTTTAAACTTTGGGTTGTCAAACTATTTACCATTTTCAGATACGACTGCTCAGGGAACCCCAAACCTGCAAACTATAGATTTCCAAACGAAGTTTTGGACCTTTTGTTTTGTGATTGCTGCCAAAGGTTCGACCTCCGCCCACTTGGTGAAGTAATCCACCTCTATGACAGCAAACTTGCATTGTCCCACACCGGTGGGAAAGGGTCCAAGTATGTCCAAACCCCACTGTTGGAAAGGCCATGGGCTTATCACCGAGGTCAATAGCTCGGGTGGACAATGGGAAATGTTGGCATGTTCCTGCCAAGTCTTGCATTTCTTGACTAATTCGGTGGCATCTTTGAGCATAGTGGGCCAATAATACCCTCGCCTCAGTGTTTTTCCTACCAAAGCCCGAGCTCCGATGTGATTGCCACATATTCCCTCATGTACTTCTCTGTGTATATAGTTGGCGTCTTCATCTCCCACGCATTTAAAGAGAGGTGCTGAAAATCCTCGTTTGTACAGATTTCCTCGCAGCAAAGAAAATCTGGCTGACCTGGTTCTCAGCTTGGAGGCCTCCTTAGCATCGTTTGGTAAGGTTCCGTTCTGCAGGTATTTTATGATGGAGTCCATCCAGCTCAGCTGAGCTACGATTGGTAGCATTTCTTCTTTTTCAATGCTTACTGAAGGCTCTGGAAGGTGCTCCACTGGTATTAGCCTATCCAAGTCCTCTTGTGAGGCAGTTGCTAACCTTGTCAACGCATCTGCTCGTGAATTCTCTGTCCTGGGAATGTGTCTGACCTTAACCTGCACAAACTTCTTGATTAGTTCTCGTACCTTTCTGAGGTAAAGGACCATTTTTTTGCCCCTTGCTTCGTAGGATTCCTCCATCTGTTTCACCACTAATTGAGAGTCACTGCAGATCTCCAGCTGTTCTGCTTCCATAGAATGAGTAAGATTGAGCCCAGCGATGACAGCTTCATACTCAGCTTCGTTATTTGAAGCCTTAAACCCAAACCTAAGGGCATATTCAACATCTATTCCATCTGGAGAGGTCAGGATTATACTTGCACCGCTCCCATGAGCATTGGCAGCTCTATCCACTGAAAGCCTCCATATAGGGAGGTCGGGTACTAACTCCGTGATCTCCATAGGTGCTGCTGCTGTGAATTCTGCGATGAAATCCGTCAAAATTTTCCCTTTGATGGCAGTCCTTGGCTTATATCTGATATCAAACTCACTGAGCTCTATAGCCCATTTAACCAACCTTCTAGAAGATTCCGGCTTATGTATCACTTGCTTCATTGGCTGGTTTGTTGGAACCTCGATAGTATGAGCCTGGAAATAGGGCATAAGTCTTCTAGCTGTTGTAACCAAAGCTAAAACAAGTTTCTCCATCTTTGGATATCTCTCATCTGCCCCCCTCAGAGCTCTGCTGCAGTAGTAGACTGGTTGCTGAGCTCTGTCTCGCTCTCTAACTAGCGCTGCGCTTGTTGAAAAATCTGAAACTGTCAGGTAGAGAGTAAGGACTTCCCCTTCTAAGGGGCTCACCAAAACAGGGGGGGAGCTCATATAATTTTTCAGGGCTTTGAATGCTTCTTCGCACTTGGTATCCCACTGGAATGCTTTCTTCAAGACTTGAAAGAATGATTGGCACTTATCGCTTGACCTGGACACAAAACGGCTCAAGGCAGCTATTCTACCTGTCAGGCGTTGTACCTCCCTTGTGTTGGATGGTGACTGCATATCTAACACCGCCCTAACCTTCTCTGGGTTAGCTTCAATTCCTCGGCTGCTAACTATAAAACCCAGAAACTTTCCTGCCGAGACCCCGAATGCACACTTCGCAGGGTTGAGCTTCATCTTATATTCCCTTAGGATCTGGAATGATTTAGCTAGGTGTTCGATGTGGAGTTCTGCCTTTAGTGACTTTACTAACATGTCGTCGATGTAAACTTCCATGGATGCACCTATCTGCTTTTGGAACATCCTATTCACCAACCGCTGGTAAGTGGCTCCAGCGTTTTTCAATCCAAAAGGTATGACCTGATAACAGTATGTTCCATGTTCAGTCACAAATGAGGTCTTCTCTTGGTCATTGGGATCCATCCTGATCTGGTTATAACCTGAGAAGGCGTCCATGAAGCTAAGGAGCTCGTGTCCGGTTGTGGCGTCCACTATTAAGTCGATTCGAGGTAAGGGAAAGCTGTCCTTGGGGCATGCTCAGTTGAGATCAGTGAAGTCGATGCACAGTCACCACTTACCATTGGTTTTTTTGACAAGAACCACATTTGCCAACCAGGTAGGGTAGTCAACTTCCCTGATTGCCTTTGCGTGGAGGAGTTTGCCGACCTCTTCGTTGATTGCTTTTTGGCGTTCTATTTGATAGGTTTGCAGGTAGGATTCACGCTGAGCTTGTGCGTGATGATCGAGGGGTCAATACCTTCCATATCTTCTTGCTTCCAGGCAAACACTCCTATATTTTTCTTCAAGAACTGGATGAGAAGGCTTTTGACCTCTCTGCTCAGCTTGGACCCTATATAAACGAGGTGTTCTGGCTCCTTGTCAAGCTGAATTGGTTCCAGCTCTTCTGATAGCATTGGTCTTGTTTCCAGCTCATCCCTCATGTCGAGTTCATCCAATTGGATGTTCTCAACCTCTTTCATCTTTACAGATACCATGTAGCATTCTCTTGCTACACGTTGGTCTCCCCGGACCACTCCGATTCCATTTTCTGTAGGAAATTTAACGACCAAGTGATAGGCGGACGGGATTGCCCTCATAGAATTAAGGGAAGGTCTTTCAAGCAGGATATTGTATGCAGAAGGTGCATCAACCACTAGGAATTTTACGGTCGTGGTGGCTTGGCAAGGCGGGTCACCTAGGGTGAGCACGAGTTGTATTGAGCCCAGAGGGAGCACTCTTTCTCCTGAGAATCCTAGTAAGTGAGTACTCACTGGTTTGAGTTTTTCCCTTCCTATGTCCATCTTGTCGAAGGCAGGTGCAAAAATGATGTCTGTCGAGCTCCCGTTATCGATCAGAACTCGATGAACGGTCCTGTTAGCTACCACGGCTCTTACCACCAATGGATCATCATGGGGGTATTGGCATCCCTCCAAATCCGAATCTGAAAAAGTGATAGCTGTGTCTAAGCGTGGTGCTTTGGATACAGTATGCACTTCGAGAGCTTCTTCGACTCTGATTCGTCGGAGGTGCGCTTTCCTGGCTGAGCTGAACTCTCCGCCTCCCGCAAATCCTCCAGATATTACTCTGATCTCACCAAGAGGCTGCTGATGTCGTGCAGGCGCCTGCTGTTGAGGTGGCAGCGGTGGAAAAGCTCGATTCTGGTTGTCATGGGCCACAAAGCGACGCAACTGTCCTCGTTGAATTAAGAACTCGATCTCCTTCTTTAATTGAATGCAGTCATCAGTATGGTGACCATGATCCCTGTGGTAGTCACAATACTTTGTGGGGTCTCTCTTTGCTGGATCAGTCTTCATCCGAGGTGGTCACCTTAGGAACTTCTCGTTTTGGACCTCATACAAAACTTGGGATACAGCGACGGTGAGTGGGGTGAATCGCTGAGGTCCGTATCTAGGCTGTAGCTCAGGCTGCATGGGGCCCAAGCGGTCTCTGACATTTCCTCTTCTCTTCGGGGAGCGATCTCTATCCCTCCTTGGAGACCTTTCTTGCCCCTTTTCTTTTCTAGGACTTCGGTCCCTTTTCTTCTCTTCTTTTTCCTTCTCTTTTCGTGAGGATGCACTCCCCACCTTGGAAAGGAGTGCTTCTTCACCATTTATGTACTTTTCTGCCTTGGCTAACACCTCAGCCATGCTTGCTTGAGGGTTCTTCGATATAGAGAACATTAGATCCTTTGACTGCACTCCTAATCCTGCAATGAAGGCAGTAATGGCGAACTTTTCGTCCGGGATATCTACCTTCAGAGACTCTGCATTGAACCTCTGTACATAAGATTGCAGGTTCTCATCAGGCCTCTACTTTATATTCAATAAGTAATAGCTCGGCTTTCTGTAGATCCGAGCTCCGATGAAGTGAGACACAAAGGAAATGGAGAGTTCCTTGAAAGAAGAAATCGAAGCTGGGGGGAGCCTATTGAACCATGATAAGGCTGACCCCTTCAGGGTGATGGTGAAGGCCCTACACCGCACAGGATCCTGGTACCCGTGCAGCTCCATTTGGTTTTTGTAGGTGTTGAGGTGATCCACGGGGTCTTTTGTTCCATCGAAAACCTCTATCTGAGGCACTCTGAACTTCGGAGGAAGGGGGAAATGTAGCACCCCGGGAGTGAATGGGGATTCAGTTTGTTGCACCAAGGCATCCATTGTTACTGGGGTTTTGACCTTCACTGCCTCTCTCATGTGGCTAAGCTCTTGTTGTATGTCCTTGAAGCGGTGCTCCTAGTATTGCTCCATTCTCTCCTGTTGGAAAGGAAGGAAATCGTTCCTCTCCAGTCCTTCGTTCTGGCTTTGTGCTTCTTCATTGATCCCCCTCCTAGGTGGCTGATGGGGTGCTTGACTGCTTTCTCCTCCCTCGTTTGCTTCCCTGAGGGGGTCAAGGCACTGCCGTTCCCTAGGAGGAAGATTATTCGGGCCTTGCCGGGGTGGTTGTGTCTGCTGAGGACCTTGTAAGAGCTTCAAGAGCTCCTTATTTTGTTGGAATAAGCGTTGATTGACCAGGCGAAGGGCGTCTAGTTCATTGTTTGCGGGAGGATCCACCGTAGGAGGGTCGTCTTCAGTGGTGGGGACGAAATCATGAAGTTTTTCCAGTTGCCTTCCAATAGTGACCTCTGGGGGATTCTGCATCCTTGGGGGATTCATCTGACTTTTACTCATGTTTCGTGTAGAGACCATCAATCACTGAAAAATCAGTATATTAGTAACAAGAACTGTCGTTCCCACAGACGGCGCCAAATTGATGGTGTAATTTCACGTGAATGAGCAGCGAGTTCGATATGAATGGTTTGGAATAGGACTGAGCTGCAAGGCTCATGCAAAAATGCTGGTGAATGCTTGGAGAAAGTGAGAAGAAGGGAAATGAACACAATGAAATTTCAGTGGTTCACCGGCCTGGGAGCTCGGCTAGTCCACTCTTTAATGGAGACTCTTGCTCCTATTTTCTTATTGATGACATTGAGTGTGTTACAGTGCAATCTTAAGGGAATTAGGGTTCTTCGTGACCCTATTGCCTATCTCACCCTCTCAATGGAGGCCTACCCCCCTTTTATAGCCTCTTGCTTACCTCTAATCCGATTTTACTTCCTATAATGAAGGGATATTTCCCCCTTTCTCTCCCCAATTCCGGAGTTATCCATACTCCATATGGCTGGCTTATCGGACTGTATCCCGAGATCTTTGCCTTCTACCACGGGATCCTCCTTAATCTTTGGAGAGGATCTTGGTTGGTTTAGGGTTTTATGCCTTGATTCCAGCTTGGCTACTACTTCGGGGGTGTTCGCTATCATCTTGCCGTCTCCTCACATTTTCCTCTATTATCTTGCTTGGGGAGCTCCAACACTGGCTGGACGAGCTCTGACTATGGCTTGGATGAGCTCTGCTTATCTTACCTGACCTCCCGAGCTGGGCTCATTTTCTGAGCTCGTGCTTAGGGTTTATTTTAGGTATCATCAATAAATGTAGTAACATTACCTTAAAAGGTTGTAACTCACCTCAAATACTTGTAACCTCAGCCGCCGTTTTTTTTGTGGTATTTTAACCTTTACTAGTTGTAACTTAACCTTAAATACTTGTAACCTAACCTTAAATGTAGTAACTTTACCATAAATAGTTATAACCTCTATTTCAAAGATAGTAAATTTACTTTTAATTATTGTAACCTTACCTAAAAAGTTTGTACCCCACCTTTAAATGTGGTAACTTTATCTTAAGAGTAATAACTTTGTCTTTGCAAGTAGTACACTCAATTAGGATCGATCATGATTAATTAAGATCGATCTCAATGCCAAATTTTTTTTTTCCCCACTCAATTTGGATTGATCATGATTAATTAAGATCGATCTCAATGCCAATATTTTTTTTTTTGCGATTCCACTCAAATTAGGATCGATCATGATTATATGAGATCGAATTTTTTGCATTTGATGATCCAAAAATTGGGACCAAACTAAATTTCTGGTGGTTCTAATTAAATAGGATCGATCACGACTAGCCGGACTTTTTTTTTTTTCTGAACTGGTCATAATCCTATATTTAGTTACATTAAATTGATATGTAATTTCATAAAATTAATGTTAATTTTATGAATTTTAAATTTATAATTTTGAATGTTAATTTAATACAATTGAAGGTCAATTTAATATTATTTTTGATGAATTTAGTGTTAGTTGGAAAATTTTGAAAATTAATTTTATAAAATTACATGTCAATTTAATGTAACTAAATATAGGATCAGGACCAGTTCAGAAAAAAAAAATTTCGATCTCATATAGTCATGATCGATCCTAATTTGAGTGGAATCGCAAAAAAAAAAATTTTGGCATTGGGATCGATCTTAATTAATCATGATCGATCCTAATTGAGTGGGGAAAAAAATTTTTGGCATTGGGATCGATCTTAATTAATCATGATCGATCTTAATTGAGTGTACTACTTGCAAAGACAAAATTATTACTCTTGAGATAAAGTTACCACATTTAAAGGTGAGGTACAAACTCTTTAGGTAAGGTTATAACAATTAAAAGTAAACTTACTATCTTTGAAAGGGAGGTTATAACTATTTATGGTAAAGTTACTACATTTAAGGTTAGGTTACAAGTATTTAAGGTTAAGTTACAACTAATAAAGGTAAACGTACCACAAAAAAACGGCGGTTGAGGTTACAAGTATTTGAGGTGAGTTACAACCTTTTAAGGTAATGTTACTACATTTATAGGCAAAGTTACACCTTTAGTGAGTAATATTTAATGACAAAAAACTTACAGTCACACATTTAAGTAATATTAAATGCCAAAAAATTTACAGCCACATGTTTTTTTCGGTACGATACCGCTGTTTGACCAGGCGGTACCGTAGACTCTCCCATTCAATCTTGCCGGCTATAGACTAGGAGCCCTGATTCCACTTTTATGGTAGTTGGTATAATAGTAGGACTTACAAAGACAAACTTTATTTTAACTAATCAAATTCATTTTAAAAATAGTCGTCGTATAATTTATTTTCTAAAATATATCATTAGCTTTTTATTTTTTTTATGTTTTTTTTTTTGGTTCAAGTATAGAGATTGACGAGCCCAAATTCGACTGGGCCAAGCCCGGTAAAAATAAGTCGAGAAAGGCCCGAATACTAAAAGGCCCAAGAAATAGTCCAAGTCGCTAGGACCCATTCAATCGGGTCAACCCATCCAAAAGGAAGTCAAGAAGGAAGTCATATGGCCAAGGGAGACCAAGGGGCGCCACCAAGGAGGTCACCCAAGCACTTGGGCGCCACCCCAAGGTGAGCTCCTCACTTCTCCTCATTTTCCACCTCCTCTTCATCCCATGATGACCCAAGTCCAAGAAGACATTAAGAGGTCCACACCTAAGCCCCAAGGCAAACACCCAAGAGGGCATGACAACCCTTGGGCGCGGCCCATGGCAACTCTTGGGCGCCTCCCCCTCTCTACTCCTCTTGAGTTTGGTACTCCAATACAAGTCCAACCCAACTCAAGAAGACAACTCAAGTCCAACCCAGCTCAGAGTACTCCTCCGACAGAATAGGGACACGAGGGAGAAAATATCGGGATACGCACCAGAGATCTATTCCTACCTTAACTGTGCTTACCAAAGAGATCTACTCCTACCATGATTGTTCTTACCAAAATAGTGGAAGACCTCAACTCACCGCCTCACCGCCTTACTAAGCCTATATAATGTAAACCCTCTCCACATAGAGGGCATATCCAAAGACCTAGAGACCTCTACCATTGGAGATCCCTACACACAATACACCTCCCTACACACATTGTTCTCTCTCTCTCTCTCCCAAAGACATTGTAACACCCCGGAGTAAACTCTCCCGGTAACTTTTACTTATCAATAAAGATCTCCGGCCACCGCTGCCGTTCCCGAGAGTGGAGTAAGTCACCCGGACCGAACCACTGTATATCTTTGTGTTTGCCTCTATATTTACTGTTTTACCATTGATCTGTCATTGATTGCTTATTTACTGTTCATTAATTACACATGTTCATATACTTGACTGTTGATCTTGCCAAAGACAATTTTGTGCATCATCAGAGATATTTGAGTTAATTTACACGTATTTTAACTAATTTCTTCTTTGATCCAATTAAAGATAAATCATCCATACCAAAATTATAAAATTCATGAAAACTAAATCACTAATGGTCAAACCACGAAACATGACCAAGATTCAAACTCATATCATTAGCTTTGATGAGATAGGTGGTGGGCCTTACCACAATCATAAAATTATTTTATTTTAACCTTATTCTCAAGAGTTTAAGTGGCTAAAAAAAAAAAGAACAAAGAAAAAAGATTGTCTCTCTTCATGCACGGTATGATTGTAGATAATGTAGTGATGCAGTTGATACAATGAGCTTCATGTATATCTTTCATCTGCTTACCACTTCTCTTTCTTTTTTCTCCATAGTTCTACTGTTGGGCTATGATTCTATCAACAACTAGTGGACCTACCAAATAAAGAAAAAGAGCTTAGGGAGGTCGGTACCTCCTTAAAAACTTAATAGGATAAAAGTATATTTTTTAAAATAATTGGGATAGAAATACATCTCCTAAAAAAAAATCATAAAAATACTTTTACCCTTATTATAAATAGTGCATACCTAATTGACAATTTTTATATTGTAGGTCCTATACAACATGGTTAGATAGTATTGCTTAGCTGATGTCATCGTGACTGACGTCATAATATTAAAAGGTGTGGTGGGAAAAACAATTCCTTATTCAATCTTGCCGGCTAAAGACTAGGAGCCCTGACTCCACGTTTATGGTGGTTGGTGTAGGAGGACTTACAAAGACCAACTTTATTTTAACGAACAAAGAAAAAAGATTGTCTCTCCATGCACGGTAAAATTGTAGATAATGTAGTGATGCAGTTTTTTTTTTTTTGATCAAAGTAGTGATGCAGTTGATACAATGAGCTTCATGTATGTCTTTCATCTGCTTACCACTTCTTTTTCTTTCTTCTCCATAGATCTACTGTTGGGCTATGATTCTATCAACAACCAGTCAATGCATATTTAAGTTTCACTCTTCGAAGATGTGGAGCAGTACTGAATGATTAGGGTGCAAGTGGACCTACCAAATAAAGAAAATATCGGCCAAATTAAAATTAGGGAGTTGACCACCTTCTAGCCTTCAGACCTGATATCCGGCTTTATAACTAGTGTGTGGGTGTGTGTCTCTCTCAGTCTCAAATTAGTCCATCCAATCTACCTTATAGTGGCTACTTCTCCTCTGCAAGGAACCATCATCCCTTTCCTTTTCATCTCTCCAGAAAATCAACTCAGGTTTCTCTCTCTCTCTTGTTCACATTGTTCACAAATCTTTTCTTTATTTATCTGAATTCCATCTTGCCTTATTTTCCTATTCTTGTTTTTAAGGAAAGTTTATATACTAAATTAACTGTTTTGCTGATCTTTCCTCTGCTGAAAGAAGTCAAGAAAGAAAAACTACGAATGCCCCAATATGAAATAACTAGATTAAGCTATTTACAGCTCATAAAAGGACATAAGGTATTAAAAAGACAAGAAAAATATTTTTTATCTTTACATTCAATACTTAATTGAAAACATATTTGATTTCAATGTAAACTCGGGATCCATACAATTACTCGTGCGTGTACTAATCGAAGCTTGGACTTACAATCTTGAATTATTACACAAATCACACTAGCATCTGTTATAAATTATGGTTAAATTACACTAATAGTTCTTGAGATCTATCACTTGTTATACTTTAGTCCTTAAAATTATAATTCTGTCAATTTGATCTTCTAAGTTCACAAATTGAGACAACTCGTCCTTCGCACTAACTTCCATCCAAAAAACAAACGGAGAAAAGCACGTGCGCGGTACATAAAGATAATTGAAGGATATTTATGTCATTTAAAAATTAAAAAAATATAATAAATTGAATACTCGAGCAGTATATATTTTTATACATAATTGTACGAGCTCAAAAGACATCTCACAAATTTACCCCCCCCCCCCAAAAAAATAAGACCTCTCAAAGACTCTCTCTCAGTCTCACTCTACAATTCTCTCTCTCTCTAACTAGGGCCGCCCAATAGGTAGGCCAACTAAGCAGCCGCCTAAGGCCTCAAAAAAAGATTGCCCCCAAATATATGTAGTCGTCACCTATTTATCATATATTATTGTTCTATTCTTATTAAAACTTCTCTTAGTATAACTATTTATTGTTTTAACACTTTGTTTTATATACAAGAATTTTAGGTTTTAAATATGTCAACTGTAAAAATATGAATCTAAATATTAAAAGCTTAAAACTTGAATAAGATATATTAACAAAATGTGAATATAAAAAATTAATTACTAATTTTACATCACAAAAAATGAGAATAACAAATTTTAAATGAAACTTAATCGTATGTTAAATTATATTTATAATAAATTTTAAAAAAGTCTCATTTATAATTTTTGTTTTGCACCTCGTCTTTTGTCAGGCCGGCCCTGTCTCTAAGCCCTTGCATTATTCCACCACCACTTGCAACATCCGCCTCCCCATCACCATTGAAATCAACCAGACACCCCCCCCCCCCCCCATCGAACACTTTTTTTTTTTTTTAAGTACGTTGGAAAATTAAAAAATTGGGTTAAAAGATCCACCGAGACGAGCAATGGTGTTTGGTTGTAAGGTTTATGACAAAATACCAGATATGCCCTTTCATAGTTGCATGTATTATGCACATTTTTTTTCCGTTTATTTTTTGCCTTTTTCTATTTATTTTTTGGACGGAAGTTAGTATAAACGACAAGTTGTCTCAATTTGTGAACTTAGAGGGTCAAATTAATAGAATTATAATTTTAAGGACTAAAGTACAACAAGTAATAAACCGGAGGGATTATTAGTGTAATTTATCCAAATTATAGGAATTATGAAGTCAACCATTCATCAAATATTGTAACTTAGTATTAATCCAATGGTTAGAATGAAACTATATTATTAGGTCAACAAATTTAATTTAGTTAAATTTTTAGGTTTAAATAGAATTACTCATAAAATATAGATTGCAAATAGGATAGAAGCCTTTGAGTTCCACTTAGATTAGAGGAGGAGGAGCACGATTAGATCCTTTCTGCATCAAGGAGGATTGAAGATAGGTCGAATCCTTAAGTTGTAAACTGAACTCGTATGAGCATATGAGAATTGGAGAAGTCACAGTCACAGCACCAAGTTAAAATCTACAAGAAAGAATTACAGTTTTTACTTTAGGCACCCACATTTATTATTGAGGAAGGGTTGAGTTTAACTGTTTGGAAAAGATGAATGGTATTGGTAGGTATGTCCTGGTTTTGCATTTTCTGTTTGAGGAAGGGCTGAGTTTAACTGTCATCTCTTTTTTAACTAGGAAGAGGAGCTGTGAGCCTGTGAGGGATGGCAAGTTTCCCAAGAGCAAATGAATCAGCTCATATTTCGATTGACATGGAAATAAAAGGAATGATAGAGAGCTTACCTCCCCTGTCATCTGAGTGTTGTATCTACAGAGCTCCTGAGAAACTCTGCAAAGTAAATGGAAATGGAGAAGCCTACACACCTCGTGCAGTATCAATCGGCCCTTTTCACCGAGGGCAAAAGAACTTTCAAGCCATGGAAGAGCATAAATTAAGGTACCTAGAGAGTTTACTAGACCGGACAAGTTTGAACTTGGGGCAGTATGTTGAACACGTCAGGACATGGGAGAGAGATGCTCGTAATTGTTATGCTGAAACCATTGATCTAAGCAGTGATGAGTTTGTGAAAATGTTACTTATGGATGGAAGTTTCATTGTAGAGCTACTCTTGAGGTCCTCCCACATTCGTGAGGGAGAAAATTCTGGTGATCGCATATTTTCTAGGCCGTGGCTGATTGATGATGTGGGGCGTGACATGATATTACTTGAAAATCAACTTCCATTCTTTGTTCTCGAGGGTATGCTTAGCCTAGTCTTTGATCATAACCTCACGGAAAAGCCTTCCATGCTTAAGCTCACTTATGACCACTTCAATAAATTTTTGACTCTAAACAAATATCCTGATAACATCTCCACAACCGACGTAAAGCATTTTCTGGATTTTTTGAGACACTGTCATTTGCCTTCATCACCGAAAGAGTGGGAGCAGGGCGATCCAGCGATTGAATTCTCTCCGAGTGCAACAAGACTTAATGAAGCTGGCATCAAATTTGAAGTGAAGAAAAACAGCAGCTGTTTACTTGATGTCAACTTCAAAAGTGGAGTTCTTGAAATCCCAAATCTGGAAATAGATGGCTTGACAGAAACGTTGTTCCGAAACCTCATCGCCTACGAGCAATGTCACTGCGATGAAAGGTACATAATCCACTACATGGCCCTCCTCGATAGCATGATCAACACTACCAAGGATGTGGAGTTACTAATCGACCATAAGATCATCACGAGCCTGATGGGAAGCAATGAAGATGTGATGATACTGTTCAACAATATCTGTAAAGAGGTGGTTCTTGGTCACAACGTCTATTTCCGCAGTCTTTGCCAGGACCTGAACGCATATTGCAGGACTCCTTGGCACAGGTGGAAGGCAAATTTGAAAAGAGACTATTTCCATACTCCCTGGGCAGCTATTTCTGTTGTTGCTGCTGTTATACTTCTCATGCTTACTTTCATACAGACTGTGTGCTCTATTAAATCAGCATGATTTCCTACCTCAAAGCTTTATGTAGATTCATTTATGGTCTTTGAAATGAATAGTTTGTGACAATGAGTATTTCAATCAGTGTAATTTTTATTTTTTTTGGGTCATTAGTCTGTATTTAACTTCTGATTTGTTCTGTTATATATTGTTCTTCCATCAGTTCTACATAATAGGGTGCAAGTTGGGCAGATCAACCTAAATTTAACCCCAGCCTAGCTTGAAAACCTTTAGTATTTGGACCGACATTTTCCATACTCAAGATTGGACTTGGACAAAAAAATCTCAAGTTGATTTAATTCAGACAGTAGTCGGGTTAGGAACTTACGTTCTATAGAATCAAACCGTATTAGAGAATTCGAGTTCAATCTGAGGTGATGTGAAATGAACCCAAGTTCTAGACTTAGATTTAGATTCAACCAAAGGTGAACACGAATGTAGTCTAGCTCCATTTCTAAAGTTCGAGAACCAAACTGGAATTGAACCCGAATTACAATCTTTAATTTGTATAATCCATGGTCAGCTGAGTTCAAAAAGTTAAACATGGGCAAAACTCAAGTTAAAAGGTTCAGATTAAATTTAAGTTCGGGTAGAAGTTGAGTCGAAGTTTTTATACTTTAGGTTGATAGTAGCAATGAGAGAAATCAACTTTGGTACAGTATGATTAGGGTAAAAAACCAATAACTCCCCTGATAATTTCATTAACTATCAGGCCACCCCGAAATATATATATATATATCCCTCCTATTTTTTTAATTTCTTAGATTTTTAAATTATTAATTAAAAAATTCTCCAATCACAATTTATCATATATTCTTTTTAATTACCCATCTATTCTCCATTAACTAACTACCTTTAACTACCATTAATTTTCAAAAGATGCATGAAAAGTCTATTAATTATCAATTCATGCAGTAAAACATCATAAAGTTATATTGGGATGAGGGTTGCAAATGAATCGAACTGTTCGGATGGACAAAGATAAAATCTTATTCGAGATCGTTTATTTATCTAACCAACCAAGTCCAAGTTTAATTTTAAAGATTGACTAATAAGAAGGCGAAGTCTAAACAACAACTTATTTAGGCTTGGTGGGTGTGTAAACTAATAAATAATATTAAAATAACGTTTATATTTATATAAACGGTCTAAACTTGATCTTGAACATAAGTACGAAGTCGAGTTTAAGTTCTAATGCAAACTTGATCTTGATTTGATGATGTATGAACTCAAAATGTGAAGGGGATACTTAAGCTGAAGAGCTTAAGCCTTGTGAATAGTAGTGTGCAAGCGTTTCAGTGGAGAAGAAGATGATTCGAGATGGAGCCTAGTAGCTCTACCCAATGCTACAGTAAAATCAATGATTATAGTACAAACTAAGAAGAGTAAGAACACGTAGATTATAGTGGTTCATTAGTTGAAAAGATTGATTAATCCACTCTAATTGAGTCTGTTGCTCCTTTGAAAAATTGTATATTGTTTGGAGAAGAAGATGGGGTTACAAATTGTTTGATTTGTTAGATATCTTTACTTAGAGAAGGCCCTTGTATTTATACCCACAAGTGGGGTGGTTCCTACGTCATCATCACATCGTCCCCAAGTTTGTTAAGATTTTGTTGAGGGAATATTAGGCAGTTAAAGAATACGTTCCCTAAGTGTGACGTGATCTTTTAAAACATGCTGAGGTGACCTTGTTACCTATTTCTAGAAGAGCCTGTTATGACGTTGTCCTTTTACCCAGCTCATGAGTAAATAAACTCGATCCAAACACCTGTCCCGAGCTAGAAATGATGATGCCCCTCGAGGTGTAACATGGACGATCAGAGTACATGTACCTGAGGTCGTTCTTGAGCAACCTAGACTGCTTTAACTAATATGTGCGCAAACAACTTTGTCTTTTCATATGAGGATGGACATACAACCATAAGGTCGGGGAATAGTCCTTATATGTTGGCTCATCTCAGAACCCGTTACCTAAATAACCTTTTAAGTTATTTTTGTATCCCATTTTTGGGTATTATCATGATTCATTTAAACAGACGAGCCAAGCTTGAGGTTCAACAAGACGTAAAGAGTCAAAGCTTAAACTAGGTGTCTAAAAATCGTCAGAATTCCAAGTCGATCCCAAACGTGATACAATTGAACAAACCGAGTCCAAAGAGTCTGATGTCTGGGCTCAATTCAGTTTAGTTGCATAATAAGGGAAAGAGTCTGGGCCGGCCTCAAAGCTTTGAAGTCAACGGAAATAAGGTGTTTGAATGATTCAAAGTCAATGGCTCAAGCAAGACCTGAACCAGAAAAAACCACCATAAATGGCTTCCTAGCTTTCGTAAATACCACCCTAACTCCGGCTGCAGTTATCCATCTTCCATCAGATTACTGTAACTGAAGGTCTTTTGGTGGCTTTGCTGGTTTCTCATCTTCAAAGATTTTGTAGGTACAACTCTATCTCTCTCTCTCTCTCTCTTGAAAATCTCTGCAATGGGAAAACAGGAAATGCATGTAGCTGGAAAAGTAGTGCTGCGTGTATTTCAAATTTCTTTGAACTCTAAAGTAGATGAGGTGAAAGCAAAAACAACAAAAGGACCCTAAATATTTGTTTTGATGCTATGATTTATCATTCGTTTGCTAGTGATTGCCAAAGTAGTTTGAATAATAAACAATAGGGAAACACCACGGTCTCAAATGATTACTTTTTTGAGATAGTATCAAAAGTTAATATAAAATATGGGTTAGGTTATGACTCAATCTAATTTAATTACAACAAAATAAGGTCATTTATGATCGACCTTACGATGTTAAGATCGATCACAATCATTTGGGGATAGTTCCCAACTTTTTTTCGTAGCAACATACCTTTTTGGGATTGTAACTTGACCCAAACTAAGTCACAACCTTGCCCGATTGTGTTGCCTCCTCACCCGCCCATAATTAGTGGGTAACTCTCGGTACTATAGTCATTCATTTAACAATATTTTTGGCATATAAATGGAAAACAATAACAGCAATGATAATTTATAACTCCACACAACACAAAATTGACAGTTTCTCAAAATAGTTAATGCTTGTAAATTACTCAAATTTCAAGCAAAGTCTATTTGTAAATATGTTTAGGTTCCAACCAGAAGCATCAAGAAACTTCCATCAATCAGAGGGCATTAATACCTTAGAAGATACATACAAGAAAAGATATGAAATGGGATAAGAAATCTGCAACAGTTTATTAAAGCTTGAACTAGTAAGAAAATGTGGCAAAGAATACTACCTTTTGCCATTTTCTTTTCTTGGTTTTGTCAGTGAACAAATACCCCTCCTTTTCTTTGTATCTTTTTGATGAGCAAGAGTGCCTCAATCTCCACGATTTCATTTCCCCACTCTTCCATTCTGTCAGCCTTGTTTCTAACGTTTGTTCAGATTGAAGCCTTAAGGTTGCTTGGTATACACTTGATCTAACTACCTGGCATTATTTCATGAGTCACTACTACATTTGGAGAATTCATAAAAGTCAACAGAGGGATATGGGCTATATACTCAACCATAAAAAATGTAATACAACACACAAAGAACTAAAAAAAACAACTTTGAATTTATCATTTCCATCTGGTTTGTCTTCAGGAAAAGTAGTTCAGATGGACAAGGATGGTGCAACTCTGGAGACTGAAATAAATGGTGGAATATTGGAGATTGAAATAGGTGAAGATGACCATGTTTCAATTGATGAGAACGAATTATGGCACAGAGTCTCATCAACCATTACCCAAAAAATTAACAGATTACAACCCACCTCTGCTGCATGTTGTATCTATAGAGTTCCCCAGAAACTTCGGAAGGCAAATGAAGAAGCATACACACCTCAATCAGTATCAATTGGTCCTCTGCATCGTGACAGTGCACGATTGCAAAGCATGGAAGAGATTAAACTGAGGTACGTAGATAGGTTCCTGAGCCGGACCATGGCTGATTTGGCAGCCTGTGCTGCATACATAAAGGCGTTTGAGGAAAATGCTTGCCAGCACTATCAAGAAAACATGAGACTGGGCAGTGAGGAATTCATAGAAATGATGCTGGTGGACAGTATCTTTATCATAGAGCTCTTCATAAGGAATTCCTTCCCTGAATACCGCGACTACAATGATGCGATATTTGATAAGCAATGGATGAATAGTGACATATTGCATGATATGATTCTACTAGAAAATCAGTTCCCTTTCTTTGTTCTTCATGGGATATATGAATTCATCCAAGGCCATCCATGGTCAAAGTTCTCCTTGATTGAACTCAGCTTTGAGTACATTAAAAATATAGCAAACGTAGACAGCCTACCAGAAACAATACCCCAAGTGAGGCATCTGGTTGATTTCATCAGAGCTCTTTACCTTCCCTCAAATTTAAGGTCGCTGCCAAGAGACAAAGGAAAATTCTCCTACACTCGTAGTGCAACTGAGCTACAAGCGGCTGGTGTCAACTTTAAGAAGGGGAAGAAAGGCAACCGATTACTTGATATAACATTTGTTAAGGGAGTACTAAATGTTCCTCATATAGCAGTACATGAGTGGACAGAATCGTTGTTCCGGAATATTATTGCCTTTGAACAGTGTCATCATGAATATAAATTCATTAGTAGCTATGCAATATTCATGAACAGCCTTATAAAAACGCCAGCAGATGTAGATCTACTCGTTCGTTGTGGAATTATTGAGAATTTACTTGGTGATAGTGTACACGTTGCAAATCTCTTCAGCAATCTTTACAAGGAAACTATTACGGACCAAAACATGTTCTTCTTTTGTAGACTGTGTCAGGATTTGAATGCTTACAGCCGAACCTATTGGCACCAGTGGAAGGCAACCTGGTACAGGTGGAAAGTAATCCTTCGACGCAATTATTTTGGCACCCCATGGTCAATCATCTCCATTATGGCAGCAGTACTACTGATCTGTCTCACAATCATACAAGCTGTATGTTCTATCATATCTGTGTAGCATTGCACATCTTCAGTATGATTCTGAATTTCTGACAGACAAGGAAGTATCTCTTTTTTTTATATATATACAAGGAAGTATCTCATTAATAAGTTTTCCATAAGAATTTTTACTAACTAAAGTGGCCTTTGAAAAGTTCTACTAGATCTCCATCTCCCGGGAAATTTCATAATTTTCCATCTACATATGGATCCATTTGGCAAGCAAAGGCATTATTAATATAACCTGTTCAGCTTTGAACATATAGTTGTATGTTCTGTACAAGCAATACTCATTTTTATCATTTTTATGTAACCTTCAACAATCAACATAAATGGAAAGCATAACATTGATGCATTCTACATGCTACCTAAAATATCATCAAGTGATAATAGTTAAAAACATGCCTGGATTTTGTCAAGTCAGCATAGAGTGACCACTTGTGAATGCAACATCATAATACCCCTTTTAAGCACCTTAGATGAGTGTATTCCATGCACAGAGAACACATTTCCTCTACGCATAACTGATCTATTCTCAGCTCCAACACACCATAGATGACCTCGCAGCTCAAAAATTCCTTCCATCCCTGCTGTTTTTCCTATCCAAACTTGAAGAGCCCTGCCCAACTGCTTCATCCCAGACCAAAGCATCTTCTCCTCATTTGCCATCAAAAGTTTCTCCATGCACAAGTAAACTTATCCCCTCCAACTTTCCCATAAACCCCCCCCCCCCACACACACACACAACAAAGTCCAACTTTGATGTCTCTTACACTGCCATAGAGATAATACAATAGAAGTATAAACAAACATCTATGAGTGACCCTATGTCTTTGTTAGCTGCTACTGCAATAAACTCTCTTAATGCCCAACATCCTTGATCTCAGAAAGCCCTTCTTTCATCACCTCAAGCTTTGACACTAGTAAAAATTATTCCTTTACATCTCTCCAGCAGTTTAAAAGACCGTTA
Source organism: Ilex aquifolium (assembly GCA_951799425.1). Taxonomy (NCBI): domain Eukaryota; kingdom Viridiplantae; phylum Streptophyta; class Magnoliopsida; order Aquifoliales; family Aquifoliaceae; genus Ilex; species Ilex aquifolium. Next base: position 19,821,647 of record OX637403.1, read on the forward strand.
AACATCTCAGACGATAATTTCTCATTTATGGGTAGTAGGCGAATCCACAACTTCTGTAGGTGCAAGGCGCATTCATAGGAAATAGCATTGTACAAGAACATTAAACAACAAGTGATAACTTGGTGACTCATAACAGTCTCTTTAGTCAGGTACAGACGACTCAGAATCCATGTCAGATTTCAATCCATTATCTCCTCAAGTGCACCATCCATATATGATGCTGTGTAACTAGCAGTCAAATTGTGAGGCATTAGTTGAACAGAAACATTCAAAAAGTTACACAATTTGGAGGGTGAATTGAGCCATTGGCTCTCTCCTGCTTGATTTACTGAAGCAGGGAAGTGAAGCAGAGAGGTGATCTGCAAATAAGCCCAACACATTCTTCTTCTGTGTTTCCTGCACTGATGGATACCCAACGAAGGTCCTGGCGGAAGACTTAGAAGCATGCATCGAAATGTCAAGATGGTAATAAACTACATTGATATGATCATAGAACTTAACCAGCCATTCATCAATCAAGTCCATATCTTTCAACAAGTAGACTAATTTTGTTGGATTTGGAAATGCCTCTTGGTACCATTCAGAAGGTAAAGGCTCTTCACAGGATTCTTCTGATCAGTGATAGAACACCATACTCTAATGAATAACTCTGGTTTACTTGGTCCAGATAGACTTCGGTCCACAGAGAAGGTATAGGCCATTATTAACATGCCAAAACCAACAAAGAATGAGGCGCTCTTGAGAGAATCCACTTTGCTACTTGCTTCTCAAAGTCCTGCAAGTGGGCTTTCAAATTTTTCACGCTGAGAGTAATCCTGCAACATCAAAGCCCAAATTAAAACTTAATTGGTCAGAGGTAGTGATTCTTTGACACGTTTTATCAAACACATTGTAGGCACTTTCTTCCACAAATAATAGCAACTTTTGGCAAAGCCAAGGGTCCATGGAAATCACAGATCATGCAGGAATGCATGCCAACTATAACCCTGTAACTAAACAAGTTTTGATGAAAGAAACTTACCAACAACTTCCCTCATTTTTTGTCAATATTTGAAGTACTACTTCTAAAATAATATTGCACATTTTGGTTTCGGAATTGGATGTGTATTCTCATAATCTGTTCCATTGAACCTTTAAGAAATCCCAAAGTCATATATATCAGCTTGAAGATTACTGGAATAAATAACATAAAAATAAAAACAACACAGAATCTTGAGGAGACTCAATTCAGTCTAACAAAGAAAACCAACAGAACTATTATCATCAACAGAAAGTCAACAAAATAAAGCATCAATGAATGATAAAAAAGTGAGATACTAGGATAGTAAGTCCATAATTTACTTGCAGAATATGAGAACTGTTCAAGTTTTGTTCTGGCGAAGAAGAGGAAGAATAAGCGTTATTCGGCCACAGAGGAGGTTGCCCAAGGTGAGCCCAATATAAACTCTACTTATATTGGAACCTTCGTCTTTTATTGGGTAAATGTGATTTGGGTTTGATAGGGGAGTGATGCTGTTGCTGTGGCGGTCGTGGTGCAGTGGAAGCGGTGTAGTGGTGGTGGCAGTGCAGTGGAGGCCCTGGTTGGCAAACGAGGATGGGAAAAAACCGAAGAGGAATGATTTAATTACACTTTATCCCTCCAAATTATTAATTTTGTGTCATTTTATTCAATCAGCTATTATATTTCTTGCATTGTTCCTTTAATTACTAAGATTATTAGTTTTACGTTGTCCAGATAAACCTTCCATATAAACTTGACGAAAAATTATTTTATTTTATGTTCCGAATTATGTAATTTTATTTCATTTTCTTCAGACCCATTGATATTTTACATCCAAAAAGTAATAATATAAATTCAATTCAGATAATTAAGGGAAAATGTAAAAAAAAAAATCAATAATTAAGAGGATAAAATAACACAAACCTCATAATTTGAAAGGGGAAAAATATAATTAACCCAAGGAAAAGGGCAGAGCCGAATAGGGAGAGATGATAAAAACCGTTTGGATGTTAAGCTGTCCAATAGGAGGATAAGAGTTTGGATGTTAACCGTTTGGAACTTTGGATGATAAAAACCGTTTGGATGTCCGGTTAGATATGTCCCAGAAGAGGATAAAAACCGTTTGGATGTTAAGCTGTCCAATAGGAGGATAAGAGTTGTGCGAGCACTAACTAAGGGATGTAAAATGGACTGCCCGGTATACCAGGCCCACCAGCCATTCGGGCTGGGTTTTGGCTGAAAATCCCAAACCAAAAGCCTTACTCCTCCTCTCAAGGCCTAGGATTTAGGGTCGGGCCTTATGGCGAGCTTATTTTTACGATAAATTAGAAGGGGTACACTAAATTGAGTTTAATTATAAACAAGTATATAGAAAAAAAATATAAAGTAAGTCCTTAATTTTAGATCTTAATTGTATACAAGTACATAATTTGAAATTTTCGGATTTTTCTTTGACATTTGTGTCCTCCCTTAAATCATGCGATTATTTTTTAAAACTGTTTTTTTTTTTTCAAATTATATTTATGCATTAAAAATCTCCTAATTTAATGGAAGATTTGATTATTCTGTTTATTTTGAGAATAAATCAGTTGGTCTGAATTTTAAATTTTACAACAATATAATTTGTTTTCTTCTTCTTCTTCGGCCTGAAAACAAACTATCAGTGCAAGTTCGAAACATTATTTCAGCATTATCATTCAATCTAAGCAATTACAAGGTTTGAATTCATAATTCCATTAAGTTTATGTCTGTCATTTTAAAGATGATTATACTTTTTTTTATATGCGAACACCATAACCAAAGTTCATTCTGTATATGTGTTTACAGTATAACAATAACAGTGTAAAATTTTACTTACACAAAACACTGTACTGTTTTGTCAAACATATATTTGTATATAATTTCATTGTAACAGTCCAATTCTGTTTTGAATTTGTTACCACATTCACAAAACCACTGAACACTGTCTGTGTTACAGTGTTACACTGTCTTTGTTACACTATGCGGGAAACACAGATGAACTTACATCTACAATGACGGACTTGTAGATATTCAAGGAACGATTTGGAGCTTCTCACCAAGGAAGATGAGGCAGTTTTGAGATAGAAAGAAAAAATGGTAATCGTTTTCCGAAGATGAAGCTTTTCGCGAATTAATGTTCCAAAAATCTAGCGGTTAAGTCTTGTCACTGTGTACCTAATTAATTTTAAGATATATTCCTAAAACCGTTTTTAGGAAAGTAATGTTCCTAAAATCCAACGGTTAAGCCTTATCACTGTGTACCTAATTTATATTAAGATATATTCCTAAAACCGTTTTTAGTAAAGTAAATTTTATAAAATGGGTAATTAAGTCTTTATATCTCAGCAGTGTACTTCTTTACAAAACATTTTTTTATGTGTATTTTTTTTACAATTATGTCTAATTTAGTATACCGACTTCCAAATGACCCTTATTTTTATTTTTAATTCTAAGTTTATGAAAAAGAACATAATTCTTTTGGATTATGCTGAAATAGTGGTTTTATGAATAAGCAATCGGAGCCAAAAATAAAATGCATTTAATCATTTTTTTTCAAGATTTTTTATACACAAGAAGCAAGTCAACAATGTCATATCAATCAAATTGCGTACAATTGGTAACTACTGTGGACTATATCGGATGTAGTGAAACAATATAATCTTCAAAGACATTTCGAAGGATCCTAGCTCTTTGATTAAGTTCATCAAGCAAATTATGAGGGAGAGATTTATATCCTTGAAGTTTAAAGATGGACATCAAAGTGCACCTCTGCCGCAAAGTTGGAACCTATCATACGATTACTTCTCTTGATTGAGTTGTAGTCTTAATATGATATTCACATATAATTATACAATGCAGTGATCTCGTTAGCTTTTTGTTCCCAAACCTGGTATAGGGGTCCATTACAGTCTCGAAAATTCATTTTTCAAGACCATACCCCTTTTTTTTTTTATATAATAAGATTTTGACAAGTGCAAAGTTATATTATCTAATTGTTTGTGTAATCAATAGCTACATATCAATTACACCAAAATCATTGACTCTGATTAATCTCGATATGGTATCCATAAATTTTATTTTTTTTTGTGGGTATTGAAGGGTTATACCTTGTATGGGTACTCTGGATCCAGAGCACTTACATCAGATTTGTTTTTGTTTCTTTACGCACTATTTTTTGGCAGTTCGTAAACGGTTGTGACTCTGTACATCAAGTTTTATTCTCTATTTATGCAAATGAATAAATCTCTCGGCCAGTTCCAAAAAAAAATAAAAATACTTCCCTATGCAAAGGCTTATAATATATATACACACACATATACACGTAAATACGAGTGTTTGTGAACGTTTATCTTAAGAACAATGCTATAAAGATTTAATTCAATGCAATTATTAGATTAATTGTGAGTTTCAATATTAGATAAAATACACTTATAATACAATGACTATATTGAATTAGGTTCTCGTGGAAAATTTTTTATAGGTGCATTGGCCCTTTTAATGCTGGTCTACTCGGTTAGGTTGAGCACTTGCCTGCTAATAGTGATTACCATGGTCAACCTGCCCAGTGCCAAAAGATAAAAACATGCTTTGCCATATAAACAAAGTGGGGAAATAAGCTCTTAAAAGCTTTGAAGGCATTTTTATTTCTCCTTTTTCTTTGTGACTTTTACTCTTTCTATATAACAAAGTACATGGGTTAGTAGCTGGGGCAGGTTTAGAATGGTCATTATAAATTCCGTACATCACACGGGTCCATCACGATTCACTAGTATATATATATACACATGTATGTGTGTGTGTGGTTATCTTATATTGAACCGGGAGGGTTGGATTTGGGTACATATTATAGCTGCATTGGCCTCTTTAATGCTCTTCTACCCGTTAAGTTGAGCAGTTGCCTGCTAAGACAGTAAAATCCATTCACAACTGGCCTAGCACAGTACTAAAAGATAAATGAATGTTTTGCCTTGTAAAGAGATGGGGAATAAGTTCTTAAAAGCATTAAAGACATTTTTATTTTTCTTGCATCGATGATTGTATAAAAGTAATCTTCTTTTTCAGACTTTCGTTCTTTTTCAAACACTATTGATCAAATTCCATGAGTTAGGAGAGATGCTTGGATGGAGTGGGCTGTAAATTTTGTACATAACACGACATCACATGGGTTCAGCACTAGTATATATACATACCATTGCGTGTGTGTGATTATCTTACTTTATCCAGAAGGGTTGTGTTTGGGAGCATATGTACTATAGCTGCATCTGCCTCTTATATTCACTGGCGGACACTGGTTAAGACTAGCCCACCCTCAATTTTTTTTCTTAATATTACTAGTATATATCTCAAAAAATTCTTAAGTACTTCTAATTGCACCCATCATATTAATTTCTTATTTTATTAATTATTATAGACTCACACCTAAATGACTATTAATCTTTGAACATGTTTTGGACATGTTCGGATAAGTTTTGGACTTATTGGGGTTATTGTTGTTGTAAGACATTGGTTGGGTCATGGACCCAAATCGGGGCGCCCATGGTGGGTTGACCCAAATTAAAGAATTCCCAAAGGGGCATGTTTTTTGGAGGTATCATTTACCACCCAAAATACATGTCTGTTAAATATTAACAGACAATGTCCTTATAGAATGTGTCTCTTAATGACACTCATTGGTTGCCAATATAAATTCAAGACAATCCAATATACGAGACACCTTCTGATAATTCATCTAACGTTAAAACTCTCCTACTATCTTCTCTCTCTCCCTACATAACGTTGAAAGACTTTTGTGTTGTAAAAACTCGGTGTTGATTCCTATTGTGTAACAACATCATACTGTTCGAGCAATAGAAGAAAAGACGATTTTCAGATTCTACAGTACGTGGAATATCCTCAAACGATTTTTAGGATTAAAGCAAACAATGTATGTCTTTAATCTTATACTTCTGCAATATGTATACGATTTCCAACAGTTTATATTTTTGAAAAAAAAAAACTCATTTTGTTACTATATATACAATAAGGGTCGTTGCAATCAATGGTAAATAAAATCTCATTGGGGTCATTAGTAAATGACCGTAATTAACCTATTATTTTCTAAAAAGTTACAATTAATATTTTTTGTTGTGTTTTGCTTATATCCACTATTTATACCGATTTTTCGCCATATTTTGTCTAACAAATTTTCAAGTATCATATGTAAAAAGTAAATATAATGTATGACCTTACTTTCGCCCATTGGAAGGAAAAAAACAAGGTAATAAAGCTCGTTAAAATGTCCACCTAAGGATAATTTTCTAGTTCCGTCCCTCTTTGTTACTTTTCTACTCGGTTAAGTAGAGCACTTGCTTGCTAACACAGTAATACCCATTGTCAACCTGGGCCACTGCTTAAAGATCAAAACATGCTTTGCCATGTAAAAGAAGTGGGGGGGAATAAGCTCTTAAAGCCTTAAAGGCATTTTTATTTTCTTGCATTGAGGATTGGATAAAAGCAATCTTCTTTTTTGCTATCATTGACTATTACAGTGTTCTTTAAACTTCAACTGATCTACGTGATGCAATGAATTGAGCACTTTGATGGCTTTAAATGGGGGCCATCTGACACTTAAGATCATGATTAAAGTTGTTCAAGTTCTTCTTTCAAGGGGATGAGGACTCTATCATTTGTCATTTCTTCATGAAATTGAGAGCATTGATTGAAATAACAAATATACAGTGGCCACAAATGATGAGCATAATTATAATGTGAAGAAAAAAAAATATAAAAGAAGTTTATAATATCAGCATTAATATTAAAATCTGAAAGCTGATATAGGATTGTTCATACCAAATTATCTAACTCTCTCTCTTTTTTTTTTCTTTTTTTTTTTTTTTGATAAGATATTTTTTATATCTATTAATCTTTTATATTCCTTTTTGAGTGTTAATTAGCAAGGGGGTTAAGTGCTAAAAAAATGGATTCTATATTGTTTCTGATTTTTATGTCGTTTTCTCAACAAAAAGATTAAATATTGAATTCATTTATTTATTTATTTTTTGGGATTCGAGCAGATTTGAATATATAATGAGTAATACTATTTGGATCTAAAAATCTGACCTAATTTACTGATATAATGATGTGACTTTTATTGGATCAATACCAAGTTCCAATGTTTGATGGGGTCTACAGTGAATCCAAATGTCACAGTGAATTAAGTCAACAAATTATGTCTCAATAGCATTGCTCATACATAATATAAGAATAAGAATAATGGTAGAAATTGAATAAATTTTGTTTAAATATTCTATACAAAATCCCATGACATAATAAGTCTAAGAAGCGAAATTTTGTCCCTCAGGAATGTTTTATTTTCATTTGTATCTGTTGCAAATTCTAATTTGAGTGGAAAATTCTCTCTATTCCTTCTCTCATCTCTTTAGAAGATGTCATGTTAATACTTAATTAATCGTGTACAATTAATATGATTTAACTTTCTGTGAGACCTTGTGAAATAGTAGGAGTTACTCCTCTTGATTATATCATGATTTATACAATTAACTTAGAAATTAGGATCCTAATAACAAAATATTCGCAGCAAGTGTAACCAATTTACAGCCCTATGAAGAATTTTTTAATGTTCCTTCTCAAAAACCACCATCCGAGTGGGAAAAATAATTGCTTAACAATGGCAAGTGTCCATACATGCAAGCAATAAGTCACGGTTTGAGTTTGGGAATCAACCTCTCCAAAATGGTGGTAAGATTGTCTACGGCTTACGTCTTTCAGATTCTGTTATAGATAGAAGAATTGTACACTGGGTATAACCTGAATTTTATGTAACCAAAACTATTCCAATTATTGAAAGGTAGTTTCAAACAATGGTGCACATGAAGATGATGATTATGAACTGTTTTCTCCTTTAATAGGGTACTGAAAATGTACCAAAAAAATCTCTTTAAGCAGGAGCTTGGACCCCAGGTGACATGATAGCAAGGGCGGTACTTGACTAATATCAACTAACCACATAAGCTAACATTGAGCAGGCTTAAAGGGAGACAAGAATCTTGCTAAAAGCTATTTAATGGAATGTAGTAGGAGACACTAATGAATGTGTGGTTGCTTTTTGACCATTAATCTTTAGAAAAGCCTACCCATGAGGTCAATGAGGGGAAGCCATAAAAGATTTTAGCTTAAAAGCTTGGAATCCTATGTGAACTATGTGTTAATTGTGTTTGGTAAGATCTTTTTGATTGGAAGTTAATTTAATTAATCATAGATGGTCCCCTCCATAAGTTAGGATAACATATAATATGTATATGTGTATGTGTATGTGTATGTATAAAGCAATAGAACTAACAATAATGTTATGCTAACCAAAATTAGAGACCAAATAAAGAGTTCAAATGACATTGCAGTTATTGATATGACAAGATAAACTGTCATGTCAGCAAAATCTTTTTGTCTTTTCCAAATCAAGGACATATGGGGTTAAATCTTTTTGTCTTCTCCGCATCCCTAACACGCACAAACAAAAAAAAAAAACAGAGAAAAGAAATGACATATGACAGTTAATCTTGCCATACCAGCAACTGTCATATCATTTGGACTTTTTATTTGGTCCCTAATTTTAGTCAACATAGCATGACTGTAGAAATAAATCCTATTATAAACTCATTTGGCAAGATGTATCTTTTTTAGTGTGATGGAAAATTTTGATTAGGGAACTCAATGTCCAAAACATAGGGCTTTTCATTTGACTTTTTTTTTCCTCTAAATTTCATTTTGCTCATTATTGTAAACAGGAGAATAGATATTTATCGTTTTCAGTTTTTTGCTTCTTTCAACAAAACAATAACAGTAAGACTCAAAAAATTGAAACATTAGACCCTAAAATGACGTGGATTTCGTATACAATACTGTTTTTTTATGGGTTCGTGTACAATTAGAGTAGTGCAATATAAACAAACAGTCTAAGTGCATGAAAGGTTTCAATTTTTCATGCCCAATATAGCTGAGCATCAATTTAAGCTCTTTTTGAGAGGTACATATCCTCTTAAGTATCATTAGTTTAAGAAGCAAACATCTTCCCCTTACTTAATTGGCATCTTCAGGGTATAGAGTAAAAAAAACCCTACATGGTTGTCTTTCACTGAGAACACAAGTTCATCAATTTGAATCAGATGGACCTTGTGGGTTCAAAATCTTTATATTCTCTATTTTTTAACTTTTTTTTTTTGTTAAAAAGACTCTAGTTAGATTGACACATAGAATGAGCTAATGTTCTCAACACATTTTGTTTAGAACCAATAACCATCTCAATCATGTGTCACTTGGACTAGTGATGCCGACATAAACTCGGGTATGCATGATCACTAGTAAGTCTAGCACATTAGATCAAGCAAAAGATTTCTTGCAAAACTCAAACTTGAGACCTTAACCATTGCAACTATTGCATTTGATCTATTAGTGAGCAATAAAAAAATTTTACTTGACTCTGATCTCATGGAAGTTTTATTAGAGCCACATCCTCAAAATATTGTACTGTTTATTTACCCCCCCCCCCCCCCCCCCCCCAAACAGCCGCCCCAAAAAAAAAATATTGTTCTATCTTAGCTTCAAAAAAGTATAAAAATACTAGATTAAATACTTGAATGAGATTCATTCCAAAATAATTTCTCTCGATTGAGTAACAAGTCAACTATATATTGGGGGACCTATTCTTTAAACAAAACCTCATATTGTTAAAAGTAGTTAAAAGGTGAATTTAGCTGGAGTACGAAATGTCACTTCAAATATCATAACCTAACTTTTAACTCCACCCTATGTATTATTTATTGAGCACCAAAAATAAAGCTGCCCTCCAAAGGAAAGGGGGTAAAAACCATCAGACAATAAGACTAGGGCAATAGAATAAGGGGATTAGAAGTGGCTGATGATTGCAAATGATATTAGAGGAATTTTGCCATTGCATTATCGCAAATGGGTTTAAACCCGGACTCCTCTAATCTTGTTTTTTCTTTTTTTGACTTTATTTTTTTGGGAGAGAAAAGGGAGAAGGGTGCTTGAACCCTTGACCTCAAAAAGGCAAAACCTTCGCAAAATAAGAAATATCATTGAACCAAATGTCCATTGATGACTCCTCTAATCTTGTAACATGTCATACCAACACTTAATCAACCGTGTTATAACGGTTTCAATAATAAATTTATAATTTAACAGACTCAAATTAGTAGTGAAGGAAAATAATGCCAGACATGCTGACATTAATCTTCAATTAAAATTCATAGGGTACATAGAAGATTAAATAGAAAATGAAAAGTGGGTTCTAATTACATTGAACTGCATATTAAGTTTATCCTACATCTGTGTAGCCATGCATCTGATTCTAATCTGGTAATGGCTCATCTTTTGGATATTCATTGCCCATAAACTTTTTTGAAAGGTGAAAATTCTTACAGATATCCTTTGAATCCCATATCTATAAGCAAAAGCTCCCATTGCGGTCCATGAATAACATCTTTAATTGCATTGCAGATAAGTGCAATATTGATTTACAGTTCTATAATGAAATTTTCTTGGGCACAGAGAGAGAGAGAGAGGAGAATCTTTCTGAAAGTTAAGCTAGTACATAACATCACTGATGTATTACTAGGAAAAAAAACAGATGAGCCTCATGTAGAACACTTTGCACCAAATAATAATGCTTGAAATTCTCAACACACACTGATATCAGATTGAAACCAACAGAACTACATGGATATATTTAAAATAAAGAAACCTCACAAAATGAAGGATTCAGCTATACTTGAACAAGGGTCTGCAAACATAATTAATCCAAAGCTCCCTAACTACCATAGAATAAGAAAATAGGAAAAAGAAAAAGAAAACAAAGAAGAAGAAATTAAGTAGATAGGGATAGTGGCCAAAAGCATCAACTTGGAATATGAAATCTTCTTTTCTCTTGATTCTCTCTTAGACTGCAGTACCTAAAAAGCGAAGCCATTGAATTTTGTTAAATATGAATATGAGAATTATTACTGTATGAATTAAATCATTTAGGAAGCCAAGAGTTTACCCAAAAATGGAGAATCCGTGATAATTTAATATGAAGACTTGCCACCAGTGTCTCTTGGCGCATTGCATCTGAAACATTCCATCCTGCTTGCAAAGTTGTGTTCGTTGCACCCTGACCTGTTTAAATGGAAATACTTGCTCAACAGGGAGAGAAAGTAAATGTAATCCACTATACTAAATACGGGTGTCTGTGTCCGCCGGGGAGAAGACTGTAATGTATCATAAATCGAGTTTTTAAGCTTTTAAACTTGGTTTACTTGGGAAAAAAGAAACCAAAATGGTTTACTAAAAAACTCCATGGTGTGTGTGTATATGTGTGTATCGACATATAGTGCTTTCTGTCCCTGCTCCGAAAGAGAATCGGGATAAAATTCGTGAACCAAGACGTGGTGGCTAAGGACTAGAGTTATCTTTGTGGTGTGCGTTTTGATACATATCACACACGCACACACCCACCCTTTGGAGACGACTATGATGTATCACAAATTTAATGCGTAAAATTCTAAACTAGGTTTCCTAACTAACAAAGAAAACAAAATGGTTTACTACAGAACTTCATGTTATGCACAAAAACACATATATGCCTATATGCGTGTGTGTGTGTGTGCATTTTACCTGGTGCAAATCCAGTCACCGGATTTCCAGTTAGACCGACTGCCACTGCTTCCACTACCGAACCCGAAACCTCTTCCTCGAGGCATGTCGGAATCAAATCCACTAGATGCTTCTTCCTTGAATGCACCGCACTTGAAGCAGCTTGAGCGGCTTGCAAAGTTATGGGCTCCGCAGTTCCCGACAGCGCAGTACCAGTCACCGGGCCTCACATCAGGGCCTGCAAATCCGAACGATGAACTTCCCCTTCCACCAAAACTTCCATAGTCGCCTCTCTCTCCCGGTCTTGGCTCTCCACATCGCTGGCATGAGTCTCTCCTCTGAAAATTCAGGTGTTGGCATGACCTGCAGTTCCAATCTCCTGGCCTGTTCATGGTTCCTGTATCAAAAAAACCATTCCAGTGAGATACAGAGAGAGAGAGAGAGAGCAAGAGAGAGAGAGGAATTTGTATCAACCTCTAGCAGAGAAAATGTTTATGCATGCATCTCATTGATATAATGTTATTAAGAAGGAGCTAGTGAATTAACAACATAGCATGACACAAAAGATGTTTTACAACTTAAGCAGGTGGAACTTCTCCGATTAATGTTTAATACTGTATCTTTGTAAGAGGGATAAGACTATATAGATTTGACTCTCTCTAGACTCTCTAATGGCAGAAGTCTCATATATTACTAAACTAGACGGAATGGTGTAAATTGCTGACATGGTATATTAGGCTAGATTAGAAACCTAGTATGGAATAGTAAATCCATGAATAAGTAGAGAGTTGCATGGCTATCAGGTTTATATAAAACATGGACAGGGCCTCACCTTCAAGAACAAAGAGGGGTCTCAGGGGCTGCTAGCAAATTGAAGAAGATAATGCTTTAGGGGACTTGTGATTCTGGGCAAGGGCTAGTAGGGTTTATATACATGCTAAGGTCTCGATACTCGAGGAGATTGAGGCAGCTGGGTGGAGTGCTAAGGATGTTCTTTTTGATATTCTCTTGTTCATTTGGCCTCCTTGAACAATGGAATCATCAAAACCTAAAAATAAAGAGGAGAGATAAAGGAAAATTTAAGAAAGGGATTCCAAAGAGAGAAAATATTGTGAAATTTGATAAAGCTCCAACTCCAGCTTCTTTTGAGGCTTCTAGAGGTGGGAAATGCATGTACATTGTACACATACCAACATATTCCACATCCAAGTTCCAGAAATGCCCTTCTTTATGCTTTTATATGCATATTATCTTTTAATGCTAATTCAAAACTTTAACTACGATTTATGTACATTCCTTCCTTGCATTGTTTATGAGCTAATGTGTAATAAGTAGCTCAGAATGGAAATATTTTTCTCTCAAAACAAAATACTTAGATGCTCTCATTTTAGAACTTATTTAGAAGTTCAGAATTTACAAAAAAAGACTCCAGATCAGGGCAATTCCTTGTATGTGTACGGTTTGTTATATATATAATGCACTAAATGCAGAATATACATGGTTAATAGCACTTTTCAAGTGATAACAAATTCGACCTCTCGGTCTGCTATAGTCAGCCTCTTGTTATGCCTGACCAGTGAGGCCACTATCTCCATGGCTATACCTTTTCCAGGCAGCTCTTCAAGCCTTCAAATGCCGATATGTGCTTGGGCGGACACCGAGGCTCTACCTTGGCTTTTCATTGGTATCTGTCAGGGGGACCACTCTAGCAGTTACCCCATAGAAAATTGCAATCCAAGAATCAACATGTAGCTGTGCTTGATATCCCAGAGTGTTCAATAGTTACTACACTTGTTAATTGCACTCGGAATCAAATCTTAATCAGGAAAATTGACAGCCAAATCACATATTCTTTATGAAAAAGGTGCATACAGGTGCACATTGATCATGCATTGCACAATAACGAGTGATTAGGAAGATATGATGCTATATTTTGCTTACAAAAGAATGGGACTAATAGGGTGGGAAATTTAATTATTCGAAACTCGACCTTCTCTATCTAAGCTAAGCAAACCAAAACCACCATGTCAACCAAAGCAAAAGCAGCACAAACTATTAATTCTAAGCAGAGAATTTCTTAAGATCTGCAAATCTTGTGATGCCTGAACTATACAAAACCCCTTGGCATTGCATTTGGAGCCCTGTATTGCCAAGTTGGCAAACAGAAAAATGATTGTGGCTCGGGATTGGATAAGAAGGAACAAAGTTCACTATTTCTTGTCAGACAAAATGAATATTCCATGCATTTAAATCTTTCAAAATGACCCCACTCCTAATTCTTATCCCAAAATTACAAAGGAGGAATCATGTCTCCCTCTCAATAATATACTTGGAGACCCACATTGTAATGGTCACTAACTATGCTGCCAAAATGGTGATTCCTTTTCTATTTATGAATATTCGATGTTTGTACTTGAAACTCAATTTTACAGCAAGCCAAAAGGGTCTTGAGACAACCCTCACTTTCACAAAAATAAACATCATACCAACATGAAGGGACCAACTGTAATTTTGGGACCTAGAGGGGAATTTCTGTTTCTTTCAACAAAAAAAAAAAAAATGTATCCTAATGACCCAAAGGGATATATAGCTTGATCGATTCAATGTTACAAGTTTGAGCTTAATATATATTAATTGTTGTCGGTGTATGTATCCGGAGTTTACATGATTCAAAAAGAGTTCATTAATAAAACAATTTTCAGTTATGAGAAAAAAAAAAAAAGAACAAAAGGTAAAACATATATTTATTGTTTCAATAACCTTGATGATTTCTTCGTTGGTGGGCATGAGGATTTTCATAATATTTCTTGATTGTTATAATTGTCCGCATCTTGAGTTTACATTACAATGACGAGACATTTTTCAATTGTGAAAAGAAAAAATGGAAGGGAAAAACAAATGTTATGCCACGATATTATATAATTGGATTTTTTATGGACTATGCATGTGGATAATATGTGTGTGTGTAAAATCCTCTCTAATACAATTTTTTATTTTTCTTCTCAGTGGACCTATATGAATTTAGGAGGGATTCTATTTATACAAGTGACCCTCATTAAATAATGGTAGATGATGTGCTAAAAAAGAAAATGAAAAAGATCCATATATATATGAACAAGAGATTAAAAACAAACCATGCTATCGACTGAGGCTTCACCAGTGGGCAAATATTAATTTATCTTTTCTTTTTTTTTTATTCCTTTCGTTTAAAAAAATGTGGATCACTCGTGCATGTCAGATTCAGTAAAAATGGTCATAGGTGAAGCAAATATCGAAGCCGATGTTTAGTTTGCATGGCTAGAACTTCAAAGAACGTGGGTTCTCTTTGTTATTATTTTCATGAACACTCATTGGTTTGATTGGAATAATTGGAAGAGAAGGCCCAGTCTGTGTATCAGCAGACTATAATAATGGAGGGGATAATTACGTGATGGGAGTGTTCAAAATCAAATTAAAAAAAAGAAAGTGAAAATGGTAGAGTTTCGATAAAGATAGTCGAAGCTGATGATGGAAGAGAAGTCTTCGAGGTCCAGTTTGACCATCTTTTCTTTTATCTCTCTTCTTTTTCCTCTTCACTGCATTGGCTTTTTTGGCTGTCGTATTTCTTTTTCCTTACGATCCCCTCTTGTTTTTCTTTTGAATGAATCTCTCTCTCTCTCTCTCTCTCTCTCTCTCTCTCTCTAGGTGTAAAGAGAAGCACCAGCGAACCACTCTCTCCAAGAAATGAACCAGGATAAAAAGAATAACAAAAATAGAAGGGGGAAAAAAGGAAAAATTACACTTTGACCACCCTTTCAATTATGATACATGTTTCAGATTATCCCCTCAACTATCATATTTTTTACATTTCTCTTTCAACCATGTGATTAATTTTAGTAATTTTTGTCCAAAAAAATTTAGCAGAGGTTTGCAATTCAGGCAATGTAAAATAATTCAAGTAATTGAGAGTAGGGTTGTTAATCAAACTGAGCTATTCGAGTTTAGCTCGTTTTTTGTTCGTTCAGGCTTGGCTTGTTTTTTAAACGAGTCGAATTTGAACAATTTTTTAGGCTCTTTTGAAAAATGAGCCCGACAGACTCAACTCAAACTCGACAAGCTCGACTCGTTTATGTGTAAATATTCAGACTCGGCTCAGGTTCAACTAGTTTTGAGCTCGTTCAGACTTGACTCGTTTTCTAAGAAGCTGAACTTGAACAATATTTTAGGCTTGATTAAATAACGAGCTTTTTAGGGTCGAGTCGAACTCGTTCGACATCAATTCTAATTAAGAGGAAAATGTAAAGAAAACCAATAGCTCTGGGGACAAAATGAAATGAGTTCAAAGTTTAAGAGGTCCAAGTATAATTTTTTCTCAAAAACCATGACATATCTATCACCCACCATTTTCTTGGGGAAGGGTAAAGAGAGCTGTAGCAAACTGTGAAAAAGCAAAAAGAAAGGGAGGATTGATTCGATTCTCTCTTTGGGAAATGCCTCCATGCATGACCATGACCAACGCCCGATATCCCCAACGTATACATTCTGTCTACTTTCTCTTTTTATTCCGCCTTATATGTATAGCATGAACACTTTTTTTTACCAATCGACAATTGTCTCAATCTTGAGATTTTCGACTCGTGATTATGATGTGAACTCAAGATTCGTTTGATCGATCACTTATAAATTATGCATATCGGGTCAAACAAAATACTTTTATAATACTCGGAATTAAGAAATTTAGACTATGACTTGTCATCACAGAAATACTCTCATCCGAGCTATCTTGACGGGTTGTAAAATTAATGAGTATTTTCTTCTTTAGAGTATGATGGGTATAGACAAATTTCATATATGATGTTTTAGTCTGTTTCTTTCGTTCTCTTTTTTTCACCTGTCCTCAAGCAATCAAAGAATCCTTAATTCCTTTGTTCCTATTCTCAGGTTCTAGAGCTTACAGAGGTGAAAAAATGTTATAGTAATGAACTTGTAGATTATGCACAATCTGTCTCTTTTTTTTTATTAGAACACTAGAGCACAAGACACCATGCATGCACAACATCGACAAAACATGAAGAGGGGTGGCAATGTATTTGCTTTTATCTGTTTTACGTGGGCAATTTGTATGGCTGATCCAAATTTAAACTAATCAGGTTCAGGTTTGAGTTTGGTTCAGAGGTTTATGCTATGAGTTCCAGAGTAATATTAGAGATTAAATTCACGAGTAACGCTACCGAGACCTAAATATGTAATCAATTTGTCGATTGGATTTTTTAATTTAAAAAATAACAAAATTATATCCCACGGTTTGTAATTTAAAGTTGAGGTTTCGTTGATGTTAATTGGAAATGTGTATCTCATTTCTAGTAAAGACATACCCAAATAATAATCACATAATTTTTTGTATTGCCAGTTATCTAGTACAGTAATTCAAGTTTACTTCAATGCTTGTTTTTAGAAATGAACTTAATTTTAGAAGTGAGCTTGATTTTAGTAAACTTGTTTGATCTTATAGATGAAATTAAATTAAAATAGTTTGATTTTTTGATATTTATTCCAATGTTATCAGAATTGGACTAGACTGGACTGGCCAGTCGGACCAGTTCAACTGTGAACTAAGACCTAAAATGGTCCAATTCTTTGGTTAGACTGCATAAGGAATTGAACTGCATGGAAACCGTTAAATCAGTCGATTTTGGACCAAACTCATGAACCGGACGATTGAAATTTCAATTCTAATTAAAAAAAATCCCCTTTTTGGGCAATTTTGCCCTAAATCAATCAGAGTACAGACCAGTTCGCAGCCGCACTTCGCACTTTTCATTGGCCACTCAAGAACAGCCGCTCAAGGAGGCAACCACTCAAAGACTACTCCTCTGCTCGATCTCTCTCACTCGGTCAATCTATCTAACTACGAGTAGCTTCAATCAAGCCTTCAAAACTTTAGCTCGATCGATTTGACTCTCCTCTACTCTCCTCTCCTCCCTTCTCATTGCTTCTATAACAGTAAGGTAAGTGTGTAAGTGCGGGTGAGGCGTAGTGTTCACAGCCTTGTAGTTTGAAACGTTGAACCAACTCAACTCTAGATTTCTTGCTCTTGTTTCATCTATGGCAAACTTGGCCCAAGTAGAAGTAGACACTTCACGATGAAAAGCAAATACAGGCACAGTCACAGCCTGTGGGCTTCTTACCTTAGTGGGCCTGTATTCACTTGGATTGAAACTTTAAAGTTCAACTTTGATATTTGACACTGGTGTTTATTTTACTTAACTTCGTAAAATGTATGAATTGTGGACATGTTTCATATTTTTTAGCCAAATTATTATATTTTATAATTTTTTTATTTCTTTATTATATGACTGTTTTGACTAGTTAACCCAACGGTTGAACTAGTGAATCATTGACTCAGTACCCTCATCAGTTCAATGAGCGGTCCGATTCTGATAACAATGGTTTATTCCTTTTCTAGAATATCCAAACAAGGTGGTTACGCGATTATCACGATTGACTATAGGATATCCACTATCATTTGGAATTTCATCACAATAGTGATCTTATTCGGGATTTGAATTACTGATTAGTTGATCATCCAAACATGAGAACCTTAAAATTAGAAATGTGATTCTCATTCCCAATTAGGATTACTAAGAGCATCTTCAACCATGACTCAAATTTGAGTCTAAATTTGAGTAAAAAGTTTGATTTGGTATAGAGTACTCCAATAGCTAAACTCAAATATCTACTCAAATCTTTTAAAAAATTTATTTATTATCCCAAAAATCATTTTTTTGTGTCATTCAAATCATGATATTTGATAAAATAAATGAAACTTTAATATCTCTCCACAAATGGGTAACTCGAAAAAAAATGAATATGTATACAACACTACATGAAAATAAAGAAACCACCCTAGAATTCTAAGATTGATCTAATCTTTTATCATTTTTTATAAAAATAAAATAAAAAAATAAAACTATTTTGATATGGGTCTGGTCTGAAGAACACAAAAATGCAAGATTGAAGAGTTAAAATGACGAATTTTCTAAATTTTTGAGTAGTGAAGATTTGAAATTTTAGGAAGAATCAGTGGCCTGAAATTGTACTACTGATAGTGTTGAACTCAAAAAAATCAAAGAAAAATTCGGTGGGTAGGCTTAGGGTTTATATAATATGAAAGATAGATGAGATTAAGGTTTTGAAAAATACAAGAAATTAAGAAGATAGATGATGAAAAGGAAAAAACTTGCTTACATGCTTTTAAATAATTTGTGAAAGCTTCAATGGTTGTCGCCAATGGAAACAACGTAGTAAAGAGAGGCAAGAAGAGGTAGAGAACAAGTCGTCGAAGAATTCTTTTAGTTTTGGTTAGGTTAAAAAGTTATCGTTAGAAATTTGGTATAAAATTTGAATCTGCTTCAATTTGGGTCCAAAATAAGTTTTGTCTTAATTTGGTATAGGTTTGACTCCAAGGTTGGAGAAGTTTTTTGAGCCATTTTGACTCAAATTTAAATTTGAGTATACATTTGAGTCAGGGTTGGAGATACTCTAAGAGCATCTTCAACTCTTATTTTTTTTTAAGAGTAATGTTATTTAGACCTAAAAATCTGATGTTATTTGCTAACTTGATGATGTGACTTCATTGAAATTATTGGATGAAGAGCAAGTTTCAATGTTTAATGGGACCCACAATTATCTAAAGGTCATAATGAATCAGGTCAACAAATGAGGTCAGATTTTTAGGTCCAAATAGCATTACTCTGTTTTTAAACTAAATTTAAATTTCGATAAAAAAAACCCTTTAAAATCTTCTTCAATCGTATATCCAAACTCATACCAAATCAGATTTCATGTGTTTGGTTAACATGAAATAGAAAATGATGGAAAAAATAATTTTCTTTCATACTTAGATTTTCTCACAACTAACTAACTTTTTTTTCTTGTAAAAAACACAAGGAAATGCAAGAAAGTTATGATCTTTAATTAACTTCCAATGTTACCTTTATTTTTCTTAAAATATTTTATTGGTTATTAATTTTAAAAAATCTTAGTATGAATTTGATTAATCGTATAATTTAATTCTGAGAACTTGGTGTTGGTACTTATCCCAGAATTAGGTTAGGAGCCACTTTTTTAAAATTTTAAAATTTTTAATTATAATAAATATTTTTTACTTATTTAGATCGATTTAATATACTTAAGGGTAATTTAGACAATTAAAAAAAATTCTTATAACTTTCCTTTCTTTTAAATAATAGGCTAAATTTTTTTTAAAACTTTCTCACAATTTTTTTTAAAACTTTCTCACAATTTTTTCATGCTAACCAAATATATACATGAAAATATATATTCTTTTCTTTTCTTTTCTTTTACTTCACTTTCTATCATTTTCACTTTTCCTCATTCTTTTCTTCCTAACCAAACGGACCTTTATAAATACACTCTTCTACAACTTATGGGTAAGATATTGAAACCATATCAAACTCTTTTACTTTATTGGTATCAGAGCATTGAACGTAAGACCTCTGACCTTCTTTTCATACTATTATGACTTCCTCAACTCAGCCCACTATTTTTCCAATCACAAATATTACTAATTTTGTTTTAGTTAAGCTCGATGGCAATAACTATCTTTTTTGGCGCGATCAACTTGAATCCATCCTCATAAATACTAATTTACGCTGCTTTGTTGATGAAACAATCTTTCCTCCGTCACCCATTACCACTTCATCAGCTAGCCAGTCCACAACAAATCCGACTTACATTACTTGGCATAAATCATATCAGACTGTAAAAGCTTGTATCAATGCCATATTGATGAAATCCTTGTCCTTGCAACTACTTCGTCTCGAGACCGCCAAAGAAGCATGGGATGCTCTTGACAACCTCTATCAACAACAATCTTTTGCCCGAAAAGCATACCTTCTCAGAGGCTTTCAAGGTATTTCGTAAGACAAAGACACAATTCATGACTATCTTCACCGCATCAAGTCATTATCGGACTCTCTCATGGCAATTAGCAAATGCATCAGAGACACTGACTTAGTTCATCACACCTTGAACGGATTGGGTTCTGAATATTGTATGTTTATCACTACCATGGAACATTGCCATCCACCCATCACTTTTTCAGAGTTGCACTCTAGCCTTCACATTCATGAGCAGTGTTTGGCTCACGGGTTTGGCCAACATCAACTACCTATTGTCAGGGCCGGCCCAACACTATTAAAAAAAAAGCATGGGCTTTAGGCCCCAAATTTTTAAAAGGCCCCATAATTTTATATACATAACTAGTCCACATAAAAAATTTAAATCTACGAAAATTTTAGGCCTTCCAAAAAGGTCCCAAAAAATTTAAACCCAATCAAAAAATTATAATTTCAATAATTTGGGCCTATAATTTAATTCATAACATTAGAAATTCAAAAATAAAAAATTTAAAAAATAAATACAAAAAAATTTAAAAGTCAACTCATATTTGCTCACATCTATTCTCTTTCTCTCTTAAAAAACAAAAACCAAAGTATCACATCCTCCTCGCTCACTTAAAAAAAATTAAAAATATTTTTTTTAAATAATACTAAAAATAAAAAAGCCTCATTTAATATTATCGCTTTAGGCCTCAAATTACCTTGAGCCGCCCCTGCCTATTGTGGATTCTCCCACAACCCTTTATATTAATGTTCCTTCTACTTTGCATGGCTCATCCAAATTTAAAATTCTAAACAAGGCAAGAATAACCGCTACAATAATTCCTCTTCTCGCTACCAACGGCCTGAATTCTAGCATTTCCCTCAATTAATGCCTCTTCTTTTCCACCAACTCCAAATTTCAACAAACACCCATTTCCTCTATCTACACGCCCTATAACTCCCTCCATATTTGTCTCCCCTCCTACTGAAACTCTAGTCCGTTTACCCATTAAATGCCATATTTTTTCTAAGACTGGACAAGTCGCGAACAAGTGCCAAAAAAAATCGTTGAGCCCACAAATCTCTAATAATTCATATTGAAGTGGTACATAAACGTGATACAAAAAGATGACAAATGTAACGTGATTGATAATGGAAGAAATACGTCTCTATGATTGACCAATTGGCACTTTTGTTGATCCTCTATCACTTAATTGATCCAATAGAGTCATTTAGGACTATGGGATTGGGCGAAGAAGCCAAAGCCTATCAAATTTTGAATGAGAACAATGGAGATGACCCAGCACTAATTCCAGAAACAATAGAGAACTTATGGAGATACATGCCTCTATGCCTAATTCAAAATTCATCCTGAGCAATCAAATGAAAAATACATTTTCTTCTAACTTTGGCTTTCACACTTGTGAGAACTTGTATATAAAATGGTGCAGAAATATGATAGGATCAAAAGAAATTCATCAATATTTAGGTAGATATATGATAGAATTCAAAGAGACCAAAGTTGTTTGGATTATTATAGATGATTATAAATTTATGTGATACTTATATTTTATCATACGTAATCTTTTTTTTTTGTCCGATCAAAGACAGGTTATTCACGCCGAATTAGAGAATTCATAAGTGATAAATCTCTCATGACTTAGCCCTCAGAGAATTGTTAAGTTTCAAACTCAGTATGTTCGAGTTTACAATTCATTTCTATTTCCATTGGACCCTTTAGACTTAAGGTGTTGAAATTTAGGATAGGAGAGATTGAGAATAATAAAATAAAGGAATCCAACTTGGACAAAACACCCAAACCTCAGTCCACATTCTTTCAATTTAATTTCAGAAGCATACTTCAGCACAAACATGCAATGATGACAGCGTAAAGATCAAGCAATTGTATGCACTAAAAATACATCCCTTTATTAGTATTAGCACCCTCAAGGATGTCAATTACATCACCTAAACATAACTGATAAACAAGAAGGAAACCACCAAAAAGAAAATAGGACACCCCCAAAAGAAAACAAAGGAAAAGAGAAATATCAGCAACGAATGCCCTTGATTTCACAACCAAATTTGCGAGAGATACATTTGCTACTTCCAAGACCAAATACAAGAGTGATCCATTTGGTACAAGCTTTTATTTTGAGAGGAAAAAAAAAAAGAAGAAACTCGAGACCACGTGAGAATAATTGGTGGAACAATGCAAGTATACCATACCCCCATGCCAACTTACTAAACTAAGCTGCTCTTATATGTCTTATTGCTATGTTTTTGTGTTACTTCCACACGTATTCCCCTGCCTCCTCACCAACTTCTTCCAAAATTATGATTGGGACCCATCAAGGCCCAACCTTGCGGTAAGCCAGTTGCAAACTTCATCAGTTTCTTCAGGAATTGTGTAGTGGCCAAGCCTGTGCAACAAAGTAAAGCTTTCAACAGATTGCTATTTCAAACAAAACTGTGGTTGCTAAAGGCAAAAGCAATAAATACCCATCATAGGTTCTAAATCTTAAATTTCCAAATCCAGCTGAACTTAAGGCTTTCGCAGATTTCTCTCCATGTTTATATGCAACTACATCATCAGCTGAAACAGTAAAACAATGAATGAATTACTTTTTCACATATAATTGTATCTATGATCGTGAATGAAGATTGAGTTATAATAGCTTTGCATCGTATGTTAGTAGGAAGACATACAGCAGTTAAAGTGCAAGATGGCCTAACAATTCAGGGGAACATAATTAGCAATATGAGAAAAAAAAGGCACTTGCAGTAAGCCTAGACATTCAACAGAGTAAATATCTTCAACATAATCAGTACATATTTTTCATTGTCCCTTGACTCCCTTGTCAATAGTCTTCTTGGTGTTTTTGTTTCATCGACTCTATCAAAGATAAAACCTTCTTCTTTTGAAAGTACAAATTAGTTGCATTCTCTTTCACAGGCATTGTGCTTTGCTTACATTTTCCTCCAATACCATTAAGGAAACATACTCATATGTTCCCGGGATGGATATTGATGTCCATCACTGGTGCCTTGTGTACTCGCAACAAGAAGTTCAGGGGACACTACGATTTTAAAACCAGAAAATTTTCTTTGGTATCCTCCCTTCAAAAAATTAGACACCTTAGGCTTGCTGGTGGCAGATTGGCTTTGATCTCTCCCAGCTCCAAACTAAATAAATTTTTGTTTATCTCAAACAAGAACAAAAAAGTTTGTCTGACTGGGTATCTCCAATTCTGAGAAAATACTAGACACACACAGTGAGGAAAATGTGGAACTTGAGATCTGGGAAACCCTAGCCTATGAGGCACAAAATCCATAATTTGAAGCTCAGTGACGATGGAAGGAATTTGGGCTTAATGCTTCAGCATTGCTTGCAACTCAAGGCCATACAAGTCATCTGGTCCCCCTCCTAATATGAACTCTCTTCCCATGTTTTTACAGCTCTCCTTCAAAAGTCCTTATACAGTATTGGGAGTCCTTTAGCCTCACAGACAAAACGAGTTTGGAGACCTTCAGCATTCTTTCAATTATAAAACTATTGAGATCCAAAAGACCTATCACACATCCCATTCCTCACTTAGCTTGGTAGAAACATCTCAAGATTTAATGAACTCCAGATTTATTAGAGCTCCATGACTCCCTTGCAATAGTAACATGGAGGGGCCATCCCTATGTACATTGTTCAAAAAAGTAATAGTCTGGGTTAAGAGACATTGAATTGGTACTTTTTTTCATAAAAGCGAACAAATGTCTTGTAGAATGGTATCCAGATGAGGCACTAATCATACGAAACTTCCTAAATTGAAAACTGTCAAAGTCCTATACACTACATGAACATGAGTGACTAATATTTCCATAAGAATTCCAAATAACCAAAATACAGAAAATTCAAGGTGGCTTTGATGAGCCTGCTGCAACTGATTAGCAAATAAAGTGACAGGAACTTCCGTGATAACCATATATGACTAGAAGAGATATACCAACAATAACTATGTGTCTGTGTGCTACTTAAACATATGAGAATAGCTTTTTTTATTTTTAGGATGAGGCAGCAACACCGTTGCAACAACTGATGTACAGTGAATTCATCCTTAAATACCCATTAAAATGGGCCTCATGTGTGTGGGGCCTATTTATATTTTGCAGCAAAGCAATTTCAAAGATTTGTTTTCGTTTGAATCAATAAAATAGCCAACAAAAGCTGTTAGAGCCAGTACTTGAGTGACGGAAAAGAAATAACATTTTGCATCGAAATCACAAGATATTTGCATTTCCTTGTTTATTTTTGAAATTGCTTTATGTTTTACTAGTTGAAAGGAGGGAACGGCGGGCAATAAATACATCTGGGACATAACCCTGCACCCCCTCCTTTACAGTATGAGTATACAACACCAAAGCTAACAACTGGTGATGTGTCGAACTAACAAGTTGATTGAAAAAGCCACAGCTATTTCATCTGCAGGTTCGGGTCCTCCATAATTTTAGTGCTAGAATAGATGTGCAACAATACAGTAAAATGCAAAAGAATATGGAACTTTGTGCTATCAAGAATCTAAGATGTGACAAATATACTTGATGAGTACCTAGGCCGTGACAGAGCAGAATGGGCAAGGATGCTGCACGCCTTGCAGCCTCGTGTGATCCTTCCACCTGGTTCCTTAGGGTTCTAGGAAACAATAGCTGATGAGTAAATTGAAATGCTAAATCACATTCAGAAATATACAACCACCTACAGGAGTGATGTGCGAAAATGATGCATAGATTTGAACTCAAACCTTAAACATGGAAGCCAGCCACTCAAACCAACAACTGCACTTAGGTTAACTAGGTAAGGATTTCGATTCCCGTATTGCCCCAAGACACAGCATGTAGCAGAGTAAAGAGCAGTTGCAGCACCCATACTGAAGCCACCAACACCTAGTTTAACTGCACAATAACAGATAAATAGTAGAATTATACACATGACGGAGAAGTTGTAATAACCCCTACCAAATATCAGTTTCTTGTGCTACGTGACCATTATTTGCGTTTACACGAAGATTCAAGTGTTGCAGGCATATAAGAAGGAGGGAAGGGGATATAACCTCCAGCCAAAATAAAAAGCAGTATACAAAAATAAAAGATTGGCTCACTTGAATATTTTTTTTTTTTATCTCACTTGAATATTAGATGTTAGGAAAATCCAAATATGCATATCAAACTTAATGAGTCCATATGGGCTGGGGTTCTGCGCATTCCAATGTCCCTCATTCTCTCTTCAATGTGATCTTGTTGGACAACAATGGTAGCATAAAGGAGCATACCAAACATATGCAGTTATAGTAACAAATGCTGGTAGATATTAGGAAACTAAATTCTATATTTGGGGTAGAAAAGAAATAAGGACATAAAGGATTCCAACCCTCTCCTTTTCAACAAAGGTGGAAGGAGGAGAGAGAGAGAGAGACAATTTGCAAGACAGTCAAAACTGTTTGTTTTCTTTGCTTGCTTTTTGAAGCACCTCATGCTTCAATGTCATGTTGATTTGCTTTATTGAACAAAAAATCTATTCTGATAGCCCTTTAGAACTTACTATTGGCAGGCTCCGTAGACAAGAGATTCGCAACATGTGCCGCTGAGGCATCTAACCCATCCAAATCATCAGGAGCATCTTCTGAAATATCTCCAACATCAAACCCTGACATAATTGAAGTGAGCCTTTTGCTGTCACTTTAGTAATACAAGAAACTCAGAAAAAAATGAATTCAACATTGGCATCAGCATATTGCAATCGAATACAAAGCAAAATTCTGAATAACTTATTTAAAGCTTGCAGTAATCCACATTCTTAACCAATCATAAGGGGAAAAAAGGATCTCGAAGCATGAATCTCACAGGCAGTGGAAGGAAATCCTCCAAATATAGCTACTGGACGAGTAGGAGCAGTTGGACAAATCCACTTGATCTGCAATGGAAAAATTTTGGTGAACACTTATGACAGCGT
Source organism: Ilex aquifolium (assembly GCA_951799425.1). Taxonomy (NCBI): domain Eukaryota; kingdom Viridiplantae; phylum Streptophyta; class Magnoliopsida; order Aquifoliales; family Aquifoliaceae; genus Ilex; species Ilex aquifolium. Next base: position 19,848,204 of record OX637403.1, read on the forward strand.
TACTAATCATGTAATGATATATTTTTCCAGTCCCATTAAAAAGGAACTGGTGTGGCATTTTGCATGTTGCATGTACATACAGAAGCCACTAAATAACATGTATTTTTATCTTACATTTGGAAGAGGTAGGGTGTCCAAGATCTGGGACCAGCTGCAAATCAAAGCATAAGACAACAAATCAGCATTAATATCTGTTGGCTCCTTTAAATTGCTCTACTGGGAAGCAAACAAATATTGAATTAACAAGAGATGACAATCCAATTGCAAAAAATAATTGATAGTGTCCTTCAAGGCTTTGAATACCCATATGATTGGCCTAGTTGGTACAGAGGAAAATAGGGTGGATGGAAAATGGAACGGACAGAAAACATTTCTACCGTTTGGCATGAAGGGAAAATAATAGGGAAGGAAAGTTGGGAGGAATCCCTTTCCCCTCCGCCCACCAAAAATTTTCACCCCAAATTTGGGAGGAAAATGAGAGAGAAAAGGACCGCAATAAGATGATAGTTTTACTTTTTTTACCCTTTGTTAACCAGTATCTCATATTAACCAAACTGATACCCAATTTCAGCTATGCAAGCTTTGGCCTTTCAAGAAGGAACAAAAATTCAAAAAAAAAAAAAAAGAACTTGAAGAGAACTCACCAGGTGCTACCAACTCCACCCGAACTCCGATTCATCTATCATCGGTTTCATCAACCTCTTCGATCTTGTGTTATTCATTCTATCCCTCCATGTAAATATGTATAACTATAGCAGAAAGTTCTATCTATTTATACATAGAACAAACTCCACTTGTTTCCATAGTGGTTTCTATCAAACAGGTGGTTTGCTACATTGCCATGTGATGTGTATTATAGAGCATATGTTGGCCACGTGTGGTTCAGAATGTTTGGAAGGAAGTTTTTGCCATGTATTATGTTATCAATTTTGGCATGGTATCACAATGCATCGTAGTTCGTAGCCATTAATTTTGCATTTGATGATTTGCAATAATTAATTGAAAAATGGATAAAGTAACAAAATAATAAATATACAAATTTTACACGTATCATATTCTTATTGATGAAAAGTGGTATTTCGGTATTGTAATAGGACTCGCCATGCAATTTGGTTTACCTGAAACAAATTGCATCTCTCAAGACAATTAAAGGGACGTTGTACATTTTCAAATCTTGGAAACTTTATTTGCAATAGAAAAAATCGTTGTATGTGTTTTCTATCCTTCTATTTTCCTCCAATACCAAACAATGGAAAAATAATTCCTCCAACTTTCCATCCATTTACCAAAACAAAAAGGAGAGGAAGTGTTTTTTTTCTTCCTTCTAGGATGGAAATTCATCCTTCCTATCAAACGGACCATATATGATATAAGAAAAACCCACTCAAATTCTGTCAAGTAAACCATTTGGGGACCACTCACCACACCCAATTTTGAGAGTAGGCTTTTGCAAGAATGGCACAAATCACAGAATATACTAATACACAAGAATAATGAAACTGAACGTCATGCCAATTTGACCATGCTATCATTCTAATTTGGAAGAATGCAAATTAATCCTATCAACTTTGAACTAAAATTCAATGAGATTAGGATTATTCTGTTTGCTGAGGTGAAATGATAAAGAAAGGTAGTGAACAAGTGGTCCCCTGTTCTGCCCTTGATATGCACAGTTTTCAGAATTGTGGCTAGTGCTACCTACCTCAGAATCAACTGAAGGAAAGGAATAAAAAGACAACTAAGCATGTTTTTCAGTTAATGTGCCAGTTCTCTCTCTCATTTGCTCAATGAAATTGAGAATCTTTGAGAAACGCTCAGAGCTCAGGGAGTTAATCTTACATCACACTTCAAGAACATAGGACAAATTATTGACATTCTCTTACCCCCTTTTTTATGTATGACAAAAACAAACCACTCCACCACTCTCATGGAAGGCATATGCCTGTTATAAAATCAGAGGAACCAAACTTCATCAAGTGTTACTCATAGAGAATATACATTATGTCATAGTTCACAGTCAGATTACCACCTCAAAAAGTGGAAACCCATGAACATTAACAATAGACCATGATGAAACCTATGCATGTAAGTTTAAACTTGCGTATACGATTGGAAACAAACTCAATTTCACACTTAACAATGACTTCCTCTAACATTTATAAACTTGGTGCTAATACATTCTACATACCATCTCAATTTAAAATCAAACAAAATGTTTAAAGGAAAATTAAAATGACAGATGAACATTAATACCTTGAGCCCTTATCTCCAAGGCCATGCAACCAAATAATTGTTGCTTGGTGTTCCCCTTTGGGCCTGACAACATGTGTCCTTCCAAACTCAAATGTTTTTCTAGTTGTTCGGCTACCTGAAACACACCCAGAAGCACCAGAATAAAGTTCAGAACACAGTCTAAAAGTCTCCAGGATGAATAAAATTAAAGAACTATACGAGACACTACAGTTTTAAAGGCATACACAATTCAAGGTACCCAATAGCATAGCCATTGAAGATGAAGAAAGACTAACCAGAACCTATGGTAGAGCTACTGATGTTCATCCTTTTGACTTGTATAATTGCACAATGGAGAACCCCTGCAGCAATGATCACAAAGTGCTGATGCGATGAATAAAATCAAAATCGACCATGTCAATTTATACACGTTTTGAAGGGTGAAAATGTAATGTAACCCATGAATCTTCATGAACTATTATTTACACCAATTATACAATTCCTAAAACTACCTAAAATCAAAGCATAAAGAAATAGGCACCAATAAAAGGAGAGATAAAGACGGGACAGAAAAAGCAACAACCTTTGTGAGCAAAGAATCCACACAGAACAATGACATTACACATGAATGACCCATGAACCAATCGACCAACAAGATCACTGGTTTCCACTGCTCATTAGAAGAATCTATGCTTGTGGAAAATGGCCCAAGGCAAGCACTTCAACTCTAGTAACCCAAAGAATATTTTTCACATATAGACAGAGAAAAATCCCATTTTCCACACCCAATATACCTATGTACATTCACAAACAAAAGATGAAAAAGAAAAAAGATGTACTTTGACTTAATAAGTATGACTAAGGGGTACTCATGAAGCACAAATCTAGAAGTTCAAAGGTTCATGTGATAAAGAAAGTGAACTAGTAGACATGTTTAGTATAAGACTCCAAATATAGTAAGATCTGAGCTAAATGAGAACAATTATGAATTCAAAGGAGGGAAAGAGAAGTGGGTTTTTAGCTTTTACACCAACCTGGACTTGGGGTTCAAGTGTTCTAGAATGCAAAAGTATATTGGCTTTTCACTTTCCTCTGTCTCTCTCTAGATATCACCTTTCTTTCCTTCCCTCCTCTCTCTCTCCCCTCCACCTTTAAGAGCGTGTTTGTTCAGAAGCTCTGGCCCTTCGAACGTTAGCACATTCTGAAGTCTGAACAACTTTTTTTTTAGAGCGTGTTTGTTTGTTCAGATGCTCTGGCCCTTCGAACGTTAGCACATTCTGAAGTCTGAACAACCTTTTTTGAAAAAAAAAAAAAAAGAAATTACCCAAAAAAAACACCTCTTTTGCTCAATGCCAAGGAATAGGGTTGGACTTGGGGCCTTGGGGATACTGAATTAATTTTTTTAAGAGGAAAATGCTATGCATACCAAAATTTTTACCAAAAAATCTTTTTATCAAATGAGTTCATAGCTCCAGATCACTCTTGAACCCACTAAATGCTGATCAAAATGTTTTTATTTGGGTATGAAGTCGGCAATTCATTTGGTAAAAGCATTTTTTTGGTAAAAATTTTGGTATGCATAGCATTGCTCTTTTTTAAAATCATGCCTCTATTTTTATCCAATCACAAAATGGCACACAAAAAATTTTATAATTGTATTATTTTATTTATATCAACGATCAATTGTTATATATATCTCAAACTAAAATTTACGATCTACAACTTTTTTCTGATACGGGATTGAAATTTTTTTTTTGGATACCATAGAGCTACACCAAGGAATAACATAAGGAGTTTTGTAATTCTACAAAAATTTACAATGTAAGCGGTTCAAAAAATGCCTAATGTGAAATCTTCAAAACGAATTCAAGGAAAGATTTTTCTTTTTATGAGAATTGAATGACATACTCCACACTTCTTCCAGTGATTCAAGTCTCGCCACTCACTCCATAGAAGCATATTCTTTTAATTTACTATTGTGGTTTGGATATTTTATAAATATTACATATGCCACCAAAGAAAATAAAGATCATAGAATGGTACAAGGGTAACAATATAGTCTTTTTTATATGCAAATAATTTAAAAAACTTAAATTTGTAGTCAATTGTTTTTTATTAACGATGTTTTTCTGACCGAGAAAATTGTAGCGTAACAAGTTTGATAGATTATGAATAAGCAAAATATAATGTATCATACACACACAACAGCCCATGAGTCAAAACCTGCACATTTGTTCCTTTGTGATAGTCTACCATGATGTCCTCATATTTGATAAAGAATATGGGTTTTTTCCTATGTGCAACATTATGCTTTCAAAGAATATTTTTGAGGGACATGGTGCATTCTATTGTTAACATCAAGAATATGTGGTGCCATTTTTCATGCTTCACAACTCGAAAGCAATAAGTTTTTTCTTCTTCTTCTTCTTCTTTTGTTTGTGTGTGTGTGTGTGTGTGTGTGTGGGGGGGGGGGGGGGGGGGGCTTGAGAAGAGTATGTTTGTATTGATGATCACTCATATACATCACCCACTTGGAGGAATAAGCATAAGAGGAAAATTAACATCATCAGCATAGCCATGATAACAAACTTAATAATCAAGTGCAAGCATACCTTAGTCATTTCACAGTATAAACATATGATAAAAGAAATGTTTATTAAAAGAAAAAAAAAAAGAACGGGGTACCTTATTTTTTGATGGCCGTGTGGGACTTAGATCTCCTCTAAATCACGTTTTTTTCTCGATATCTCTCAATAATAAATCAAACATTGTGTATTGACGAGAGACCCATTCATATATAATGAATCCCATTTGAATATATAATACGTAATATATCATTTGAAGAAATTGTAGGAAAGTATATTGTAAGGACTCTAGACTTGAATGTGTTGACTATAAGTGTTACCAATGGGAGAAAAAGATAATGGGCACATCATGTATGTGATATTTTGTGGGATTGACATATTTTATGGGATAGTTAAATGAATGTTTATCTTTTTAAATAGTGATAATGATAATTTGATGTGAGTATCAATTAGTAATGACTCCACTAAGCTCTTGTAAACATGCTAGGTATGGCCATGGTGGCATCAATGGTGGAATGATGGGGATGGCAGTGGCAATATTGTTGGTAATGATAAGAAACACATAACTTGGACACAAGAATATATAACACTAGTCAAGAAGTACATAACTAATTAAACAGAGCCCAAATGATAAGCATAGAATAGATACCTGTATGTATTTATTAGCAGGGATTTGTGTGATGCACGAGATTTATACACTTTTCTAGAATCTGTAATCTATTTCACACAAATCCCTCACCCTCTTTTCCCATCTTCATTCCATTCTACCAAACCTCCCTCGACCCCCACCCCAAGCCATAATGGAAACATCATGTAGTGATGCTTTGTGGGATTAGCATATTTTATGGGATAGTTTAGTGACTCCACTAAGTTCTTGTAAGCACGCTAGGGATTTAGGCACAGTCCACGAGAAAATATTAGGTGTCACGGTTATATCACGTCATCAACGTCGTGTGGTATTATCAACCAATGATAAAATACCAAATGAACTTAGTGGACTCCACTGTTTTAATAACTACCCATAACCACCTTATCCAATATTTGCCACGTAGAAATAATGGGGTTCAATAATCCTATTTATTGTTTTGCAATTATTTGGTGACACCAACTGTCATTGATAACGTAGTGTCATCGTTACACCCAATATTTATTCACAGCCCACCCCCACTCCTCACCATCCCCATGTTCATCCCATCTACCAGACCCCCCCCCTTCCCAAATAAAAAACCCCTCTAACACATACCCCCATTTTGTGCTAAAGTTTTAATGTGTCCATTCCTGTTTATGAGAGGCTATATGAGACGAAGATGAGATATTAAAAAAGAAGACCAAATTAGAAATTAAATAAAGGGAATTGTAATAAGGTAGTAGAAAAGGTGACAGAAATGGTAAATGTGAGATAAGATAGTGAAAGATAAAAGTGTCACACAAGAGCAATGTTACATAGACTTAAAAAGTAGACTTGATAATTACATCAATTGATTTCAATGTGGGTCCTGGCATTTCTCCCTTTATATGTAAACGAAATATGCTGAGACCACTACTTAGATATAAGTGTCTGTGTTTATATTTAATGTGAATAAATTATTGCCTAACAATGGCTCACAATAGAGATTAGTCTAAAAGTTTTGTATACTTGATAGGCTTGTCGGGCATTTTGGAAAATTTTAAACCATTTTTGGAGCCGTCCATAATAAGATTCTGCACCTCTTGGAGGTTTTGAAGGGTTCAAATTCATCATCAGGGGTGAAGCCAGAAAAAAATTTTAGAGTGGGCACACTAATATGTTTTAATTTTTTTTTAATAGACCGTAAAAATTCATAAATTTATATTTATTAAAATTGTATTTAATACTTTTTAAACATAGAAGATTAAAAATCGATATACATAACATGAACAAAAAATTAATAATTAAAACTTCTTATCGAAAATGCGACTAATTATTATTATTTACAATTGACCCTGGTATGTTTTATTATTTGAAAGAGTTATAAATTAATTTTATCAACAATATTTCTTTTATATACAAAATCGCTGTAACAATCTTCCATTTATGATCCTATAGTTTTACTACATAACAACACACATTTTTATACAACAACGAAATAACCTTACAATTTAAAAAAATTATAAAATAACATCAATATGTTCAAAACATATTCGAACATGTTTAAAAGTTAACAATTATATTAGTTGTACTTAATTTGAGATTGAATTTATGGAGACCTAATGGTTTGTGACAATTTGATAGATAGTAGAGTTTATTAAATATTAAGACTCATTATTATATTTAATATCGCAATGTATTAGGTCCTTAAATTAGGTTTTAATAACGTTGTTCAAAAAGTTAACAATCATTTATGTAAGGGCCTATTCAAATTAATATCACCAGAACCCAATATTAGGATAGGCATAATTAAATATGTCTAAATTTTATTTCAAAAAATACATACTTAATATGAAGCAAAAAAAAATTGAGGGGGGGCATGTGCCCACCCTAGTCCAAGAGTGGCTCCGCCCCTGTTCATCATTCACAACCTATGAAACACGAATATTTCGTTAAAATGGATGTATTCGTATAAAATATCGTATCGGACATGATACTCGAAGATACATATCAAATACACTAAATGTATCCCATAATACATAAGATATATAGATACTTCACGGATATTTCTATATGCAAATAAGTATGTGTAATTTTTAGTTTTTAATATTTACCTCTTCCTTTTGATTTCACATGCAATGCAATACATTTAACAAAAATCCATATAACTTTGAAGACACATGGGTGTTTTCCAAGTATTGTATCACATGTCAAACGAGTATAAATGAGTTGATTACTCTATAATCTTATCAATAAATACTTCTAAGTAAACAATCTAGTTAAATGTTGATTTTTTATTCTTTTAATTAATCACGTTCACGTTGTAGGTATATAATAGTGAGACGGTAGGTAACTTTTTGAAAATAAAAATTTGTTAATATTGTTTATTATTATTAAAGAATCACTAAAAAGTTATTATTAATCACTAAAAAGTATAACTATCAAGTCATTACATAATAGTACAAATATAATATATATATATATATATTTATAAACATATCTTGTCTGTACTCATATCTTATTTTTTGAAGTTTTGTCATATCGCCGTCTCCGTATCGTATCATACCCGTATCTCATATTCGTATCCATGCTTTCTAATTGACAACAAACATAATTTCTAAATAATTTCTCCATCCATGTGTGTTTCGAAGTACTTTGTACAATGTCACTTGGCAAGCAGAAAAAAAATACCCCAATTCCAAGCCAATTGATATCTGAGAAAAGATCAAGTTTGTTCATGTCAAGAAGAATTCTAATGATTTTGGTGAAGAGTGGGTGAGATAGAATTGTTTGAGTTTTCTCCAATTAATGCAAGGTTTGAAGGGCCCATTGTTTTCCACATTATATGATCAGTCAAGCTTTCAATTTAGACCCATAGAGAAGTTGCTGGATAGCCCTCGTTCTTCATCTCCAAATCATGATTCTGGGATAATTAGCGTAATTTATTGTTTTGCGAAGTAAAATGATTGTAAAAGTGCTATTTATGAAGTGCTAATTTCTAAAAGCTTAAGCTAACAGAGATTTTGAATGCATTTCAACATCCAGGTGTACAGCATATGGGTGGCTGCTGCTAGTATAGCGGTAAGCCGAAGTTATTCAAGACATGAATTAAGGTCTCGGGATGACTCGAAGATAGCATCGATCGCGACCTCGCATACTAAAATTCAAATCATATCATGACGTCATGGAACATTATTAGCCAATTGGGTGGCGATGGCTCAGACAACTCTGGCTGTCTATGAGACGTTGTCGAAGACTTAGCGGAGTTGCATGAGACTCAGCTAGGAAGTGAAGACTAAGAGATTTTGCAACCTACATTTCTAATACAAACCTATTGGAATCATAATCAGGCTTCTATGAGATTGAAGACTACCCTTTGAAGGACCAATAGACCGACGACCAAAGGAATATATTATACTTCAATTAGAGCTTTTGTAACACCATAGCTGTGTTTGTTATATATATATAACCATTGATCATAGCACCTACCTATCTAATGCAGACTACTGTACTGATGGCCAGTAAAGGCTGTAATAGAAGTAATTAAAAGTATGACATCCAAGTTCAAGTCTTGGGAACGCAGTTGCGCTCGGTAGGGAGAGCTTTGCCGCCCTTGTGGTCCTACCCGGCTCGAATCCGGATTAGTCGGAGCCCAAAGTGGCTTTCGGATACCAGATGGTCTGACCAAAAAAAAAAAAAAAAGTATGACATCTTAAAAATACTTCTACTGAAAAATAGATTGGCTAAATACTAAGAGAATTTACACTAGGTCCGTCAAAAATGAAACCAAATAACGGTTCTCATTTTCTCTCTAGTGTTTCTCCGTGTATTAATCATCCCTTGTCCACTTTCAACTTTTTCTTTTTCTCATTTCTTGTTTTTTTGGTGGAAGAGTAACACCTCCATCTTCCACATAGTGGAAGAGCATAGTCTTATTCTGCAATTGCTGGCAAGATTGCGACGCATTACATGCTTTGAAAAAAATATACTATTCCGATTCTCACCAATGTTTTTTTCTTAAATTGCAAATGCTCCACTTGACTTTTTAAGTGAGCAGAAGGAATAAGGGCATTGCATCAGCTTGATGTGCATAACAATTACGTTCATTTTTTTTTATATGGAAAGATTAGTTCATTTTAGCACAATTATACCACCTATTACGGACTGTATGCGACATGGGAAATTCAGTTGGAGAGATGAAGACTCGGAGGCTTTTTGTTTGATTAAACAGAAGCTGACTACTGCTCCTGTTCTTATTTTACTGAATTTTTCTCAACCTTTTGAGTTACACTGTGATGCCTCTGAGGTGGGCATAGGGGTTTTTTTGAGTCAGAATTCCAAGCCCATGGCTTTTTTCAGTCAGAAGCTCACAGGTTCAAGTTGAATTAGAGTACCTACGATGTGGAGTTTTATGTCATCGTTGTGGCCTTACAGCATTGGTACTGTTATTTGATACACCGAGAGTTCGTGCTTTACTCTGACTATGATTTACTATTACATATCTGAAACAGTTTACCTTTATCTTAAAGCACAATTCAGGGGCTTTAAACAAAAGTGGATGATTCTCTTAGTCAACGTGCATCTTTTCTCAGCATCATCCGGAGTAAGGTAGTGGAGTTCAACTTTTTTTGTAATTAATTTTCCACTAACCCATATTTTGCATCAGTGCTAGTTTATGTCCTTCTCTAGAAGTTCAACTCTCTTGTAACAGCGTCAAAAACTTACTATAACTTAAATAGTGTATCACCCAAGCATAAATTGTGTGAAGGAATAAAAAGACTCGAAAGTCTGAGATCGTACCACAAGGAATTGTGAATGACTTAGAATACAAAGAAAATTTAAAAGAAAATTATTGCAAAAATTATTGCAAAAATTTTAATCAGAAAAAGTAATTTTTAATTTTAAAACAGGAATTAGGAGTCCTAAAGTATCGAGGATATCTTTCAATTCCCCACAGTAATTATTTATGATTTGGTTTTTGAACTTAATTAAGAATCAGCTGAGTAATGCACTTAATCGGAAGATGTAGTGGTGATAATATTGAAAACAACTAAAGATATAATTGATAAACTATTCAGATAAATCTAAGTATCTAATTACAAATCACAAGCATTCACCATGTCCGGAGTTTACGATGAGTCAAGTTTTCTAACATTTAAAACATATTTTATCCCAAGCCAAAAATCATTTATTTTATGAAAACCCTAATTAATTCATCCGAACATGCAAACCCAATTATTTGACTCGCATATAATCTTAAGCATTCGATATACGTGGCACAATGAATTAAAAGATTTTATAGAGCAAAATTTTTACTAAAAAATGAATTAAATTAAAAAAAATCATATATTAAAAACATTGGATCAAAAATATCGTGTTTTATTGAAAGCTTATCCCCCTAACTTTAGTTAAGGACTTTAGCAATCCATAGGAAAAATAATAGAAAACTAAAAAGAATGGCCGAAAGCAGAATCCCCCAAATTAGGGTTTACATGAGTTTTTATAGCATTCAAGAACCCAAAAACCTAATTAACATCAAAAACTAAGGTTATTGGTCAGGTCTCGTCATCGCATCCGAACGTGTGTTGTGAACTATATTGACACACCTTGTTGTCTTGGCCTCTCTGTCGATCGCTTTCAAACATATGTTTCCAGCTGTCTGGACGCACCTAAAATTCTTGGCATTTCTGCTACTTGGGTCCAGACGCACATATTATACCGTCCAGATACATTCTTATCGTTTTGCCTTTGTAGGCTCCAGAAGTCACGTCCGGATGTGTTTGATCCACCGTCTAGATTTTTTTTTTTTCTCTTTTTGGCTTCTAATTGCTCTAAATATATTCTCTATTGCACATTTGCCCCCCTTTAAGTATCACAATCACCTACTTTACTTGCAAATTGACAAATACTACAAAAGAAAGATAAGATTCAAAACTCAATCAATTTAACACAATTAGCCTTCACCCAATGTAATTAGACAACTATTATTATAGTAATGATGCAATATTCATGACTAGTCATCCACTCAAGAACTTGGACTGATTTCCACCCCCACCGATGGGTTTCTCTTCTGAGGAAACCAACTATGTGTTCCTGAATCTAGCGTCCGGTTACAGCTTATTCATGAGCTCCACAACGAGTTGCACGTGAGCAGAGATAAGACACTGATACTGGTAACAGATTCTTATTTCTGGCCTACCGGGAGGAGGGAAGTCTATAGATTCATGGAAGGTTTCCACGTGTGTTAAGTGTCTAAGGGAACAGCCACGAATGCGGGGCTGTGGAGACCACTTCCAGTGCAACAACCACCTTGGGCAGATTTAGTGTAGACTTCATTCTTGGCTTATCAGGCGGAATCATTAAATTTATTGCACAGTTTGGTGGGTGATCATCTCAAGAGCTGGGATCATTAAATTTATCAGGTGGAATTTGCATACAACCATTCTTTCAACCATAGCACTGGTCGTAGTCCTTTCTAGATTGTTTATGGTGCTAACCTAAGATCACCACTTGATCTAGCTCCAGTTCCTACATACCAAACAGATCAAGTTTCTCAAAATTTATTTCACAGGAAAAAAAAAAAAATTATCGCAGTTCTAAACAAAACCCATACTTAAAGTTCAGATTTAATTTCAACCAGATAAAAGGCCTAAGCAACTGTATTCTTATTCACGGCGATAAGTACTTGAATATAATGCATAAAACATCCATAATTTTAGACACAAACCATCGTTACACACCACCCTAAACGAATTTAAAACCTTATACATCATCTCAATACCTCTATCATATCAAACACAACATTCAACATCCACTGTGTAAATAACTAAGCCGCCAGATATTAGAAAGTGATCCAAGCTCATCGAGACAACTACATCCACCACCACGATCACTGCCACCATGCTCTTACCTCGAATCGGGAGAGCCATCCCCATAAGAGACCAGGCCTTTCTTCCCAGGGGGGCTTGCAGAAGATGACCTTGACCTTAGCCTCTCTTTGCTTGCCTGCTTAGGAGATTGTGAGTCACGGGAAGACCTTGATTCAGAAGGGGTCCTGCTCCGAGAAGGTGATCTCCGCCTCTCGGTACGTGCGTATGGACGATATCTAGATTCCACCATGGGAGAGCGGCTGCGACTGTAACGGCGGCTGCGATAGCGGATTGGGCTCCATGACACACTACGGCTCCTGGTTCTGCTTCTTCTGCTTCGGTATCTGTGAAGTATTGCACGAGTTAGATACCACATGTAACATTAGCAGGTCTCATTTTACCCTTAATTTTTAAGCTGATCTGTAACAGCCTAAAGCTAAATAATAATTTTCTTATCTGGGATCTGGGAATAAATCATGTCAAACTCACTCAAAGAACCCAGCAATTAAACCATGCGTGATTGGTTGATTGACAAGAGGAGCATTGAAGAAATTAAAAGGATCCAAAAATAAAAAACAAAAAAGCAAGTAGAAATATTGCAACAGGAGTAATGCATGCATCAGCAAAGTAGAATCGAACTGAATCATCACAAATTTGAATGAATAAACACTGATATATGTGCTCCATAGTGTTCCTTAGACGATGCCTACTACCTTCCCCCTGATTTAAAATTTAAAAAATAACTCCCAAGTTATAAAGTCTAGGGACCGATATGATGATTGGTTTCAGTAGGGCGGCTGCCCTATACAGGCACCTGTAGGGATTAGTGTGAGACCGCGATCCACAAACTGACACATGGGACTCACCTTTACTTGGAAATAGAGGGGGAAAATATAACATGCCACAAGAGCGAGGTGACGTTTAAGAACCCTACTGCAAGAGGACTCCTAGCAAGCTAGACTTTTAGAGATGAGGCCTTTTGGCAAAGCCAAGCCAATTTTGGGCACCAAACCCTGCAACCGATGAGAAGGCCCACAACGGACCAAGTTTTCCCTTTACAGCTGCACACTTTTCATACTGAAACAGCAAGGATGGACCGACATTGTCCAAGCAGAATTGGCCACATTATCAAGTGTACTATTCGAATGCATGCCCAACAGGGACACGGATCCTTTGTGGAAGCACAAGTATAACTTGGACCCAACCATTAAAAAGAAAGGACAACAAAACATAGCATAGAGAACTTAGCCAACTTCAAATCAGAATCCAAATTCTTGCTAAACAAAGCAACCACCTCTTGGAAAGAAGCCAAGGTTTTCACATTGATTAAAAAAATTTAAATTTGTAGGCGTTAAAATAATTATGGTGATAATACTAAAAACAAAGTTAATCACATCAGAGACCTCGGAGGAGTTCTTCCCCTTAGTGGGCTCCTGTAGCGCCTAGGCGACCTCCTGTAGCTTGAATATCTAGAAACATTAAAAAAGAGAAGAGACAAAAGGAAATTAACCAAAGCAACAACCACCGAGAAAACCACAATGATGTAGAAAGATGGGTTTGTTTATTACCTGTCACGGTCACTTCTCCCACCATAACGATATGATCTTACAGGTGAACGATCTGGAGAACGGCTTCGGTATCTACGCACGTAAGAGTATCGCTCACTGAAACCCCTCCCCCTTCTGATGCGCTTGGATGCGCTATCTGGCGAAGGACTTCTTGATGAACTCCTTGCACGATCAGACATGGGTGACCTTACCCTCCGTCCAGCACTTACAGGACTTCTTGAATAGCTGCGACGATTATTCCTCATCGATGCTCTAACTGGACTTCGGCTGGCCTTTCTCCTAGAAGGGGCCCTACCAGAGCTTCTGCTTATGCTTCTTCGAATTGATTTAACAGGGCTTCTGCTTATGCTTCTTCGAGATGATCTGACAGGGCTTCTGCTTATGCTTCTTCGAGATGATCTAACAGGACTTCTGCTCACTGATTTCCGGGAAGATTTCCTCGATGAGGTTCTTCGTAGGCTCCGGCTAAGGCTCCTCTGAGGAGATGATGTGGGACTTCTGCTAAAGCTTCTTCGAGATCGGCCTCTCACTGGGCTTGGGCTTAAGCTTCTTCCCTTCTTGCCCCTCACAGGACTTCCGCTGGCACTTCTAGCCGGGCTCCTGCTGCTTCCACTCCTAACTGAACTCAGGCTGATACTTCTGCTTCTCTGAGAGACCCGTGGAGGGGGGCTTCCACTAATACTTGGACTCCTGCTAACACTCCGTTTGGAGCTCACACTCTGATTCTTGCTCAAATTCTTCTTGGGACTAATACTCATACTCTTACTCATGGTCCTTTTAGGACTTATGCTTCGGCTCCTGCTCATCAACTTTTTATATAATACCAGATCTGGAAGAATCGGTAAGCATAAAGAATAACTGAGTTGCGAGAAGAATGGAAAGTGAACCTAGATTTCCCAGGGTGATCATCTACTACATCAGGTTGTTTATCTGCACTGTTGTCTGAACCGTTTCCCACTTCAATCCTGTTGCTCTGGTGCTCTCCATTTTCCTTGGAGAATTCTCCCTCTTCCCTTTCGAGCATAACACTTGCCACCCGATTTTTATAATGACTGGAAGCAGCTTCCTTCTCCTGAACTAGAAGAGACTGATCTCCAACTGTACAAGGTAACAAAAATACAGCGGCACGCATTACTGATGTAAGTACATATTTTAGAAATCTGTGCGACAAGAGAATAACATATCACAATCAAAGCATGACAACAGTCATAACAAACACAAAAATTAAACAGCAGTCCTTTAAGGGGCTGTTTGGTATGAGGGTCTGGGAGGGGTTTGGATTGTGAGTTGGGGAATAAACCCCTTAAACCCGTGTTTGGTAACCCATGTTTAGCCTAGGGTTTGGAAACCTAGCCCGTTGGATGGCCCGGTCATGAAACCCAAGGGGGGGTAGGTTTCATATGGGGGTTAAGGGGTTTAACATACAAATGACATTTATACCCTCATATATTGGTCCAGGGACAAAATAGTCATTTACATACAAATATATTATCATAATAATCATATATCCCTGCGCATACCAAACATGGGTATAGACAGCATTGAATGTTTTGAATCCCATCTTTGGGTCAAACCCGGGTTTGGACAATCCAATCCGAACACCTCCCAAAAAACATACCAAACAAGCCCTAAATGCATTAGTGTGTAGAGTTATATTCAATCATGATACAATCGAAATGGTAATCAAAACATCCTAACCTGATAGGCATTGAAGTACTAGAGAAATTTCCTTTTAGTAATGTAATGCTGGTGGTGCATGATATTACTAATGCAGGTGCATGATGCACATAAGGCCCCTACACAATTTACTCCCTTTAATGGCAAGTGCCGGTAGGGTGGGAAAGAAATAACCTACATTAACCAAAAGAATAACCGCACGGTTGGGGGGACCTAGTCACCCACAAAAGCAAAGAAAAAAAATAATGCAGCATGGAAAACAAGCAGAGAGTGTGGTCACCCACTGGTATAGGGTCATAGATAAATTTATAAGTGACAATGTGTCAAATACCTGGTACCTAGTATGCAACTAGATATCACTCATATGACCGACAAAAGCATGTAAACTAGATATCACTCATATGGTAGGACCCCGAACACTCCAAAAGCACAATAAATGAGGGGCCCAGCCATCAAAGAAAACAATGACAAATACACATGCAAAGATATACATAAAGGGCATAATACATGTATAAAATAGAGAGAGCCGGAAAGTAAAAAATCAGTAAAAAGTAAGAGGCAGATACACCATAAAATGGATTCACTCATACCTGTTGTCTTAGTTGAGGTTTTATGCTTTGGACCTAGCCTTCCAACATCAGCATCATCATCTTCAGAGCTACTTTCACTCCCACTCTCAGAAAGACCATCCAAGGCCCTGTACAATATTGCAGATAACAGAAACTAAGCATGACGCCAAAGATAAAGCTAACAGTGGAACTGAAAGCAACTTAATATTGTCCTCGGAAGATGGCAGATAATCACAAATGCTGCTTCTATAAAATCCCAGCAGTTTCTCCAACCCCTCCTCCAACACCAAAGAGGAAGAAACAAGGGAGGGGAGAGACAACAAACACAGGCATGCACATGCACAAAGACAAAATAAATTATAATAGAGACAATCATACAATATTAATAGGAAGAAAGAAAGAAAGAAAGAAAGAAAGAATATATCGAACACCAGATGAAAACCTACATCATTTTCTCTCACATTCGTATTCATGGTCTATACATCCTCCACGGCAGACAGCAGTTTTAATCAATATCAGATGGCCTAAACAGAACCAGAAGATCCAAAGTGACATGCAATTTTGTCTTTGCTTTCAAACATAGGATAAGTAATACTTATAACCTCTCCTTCTCCCTGCATCAGGAGACAGATAGAAAAACAGGGCTGACTAGCAATATGTGTCAATTTTTGTCACATGCTGTTGAATTTCAATATTCTCTATAATGAGTTGTTGTAATTGAATTGTGTAGCAGAAGGGTATGGGTGGTCGACTGGGTTTCAGTTCCTGATCTGCCAAGTAAATGAAAATCATTTTCCACTGACAAATGCGATGATCAACAAGGTTACCATGGTGTTGTTTCTAAAAATGTATGTACGCATTTCCAAGCAAAAGTTCCAGCTAGGCCAATAAGTCAAACAACACATTTTCAAAAAAGAACACACGGTTTACAGTCTCCTAGATTAATATAGCCAAAAATAGGGAAAATGTACTAATAACCTGAAACTATGTAAGAAACAAACAACAGAAATAGATAATACTCAATAATGCCAATACAACCTTTTTGATCTGCGTCTTGATCCCTTATCATGCCTCCTCCGCTTTTTTTCCCAGCGTCTATCCCTCTTTTTTCCACGTCTATATTTATCTCTCTTAGAAGATTTCTTTTTCTTCCCACGCCTGTCATCACTTGAAGAGCTAATGTCAGTTGACGAAGAGATATACGAGTCAGAATCAGTATCAGATTCAGATAATTCGGTCTCAGTATCCGAGGAAGTATCTGATTCAGATGTGTAATATCTTCTCTTCTTCCTTCTCTCTTTTAAGGATTTCCTGTGCTTTTCCCTGTGTCGTACGTCATGGCTGTTTGCCTCAGAAGAAGCACCCGTCCCCATTTTCAGTTTATTCACTTTCCTTTTGTCTACAACAAAAATAACAAAATCAATAACAAAAATCATAAATGACAAAAGCGAAAAGCGAAAAGCTAAATTTTACTTTAAAGAAATTGCATAACCCCAAAATTAACAAAATAATATTTCATAACGAGATGATACCACTCTGCACCAAAGCAGTGCTCGGATTCTCGGCCTCATGAATTTCACCACAATAAATTATCTTCACAGTTACATCCAGTCTCCCTCCTTCATTGCCAGCATTTTCAATCTTTTTCAAAACTTCATGTCCTCGAACGAGTTTCCCAAAAACTACATATTTCCTGTTAAGGAGACGTCCATTAGTTGAGGAAGATAGAAATTTTTTCATGTATCAAGGCGAAGTAAAACAACATAGGAACAATAATTAGAAAATACATCTAGAATGATGATCGATGTTCAAGTCAACATTATTCCAAGTAGCTTCCATGTAAGTAATTTGAAGTACTGTAGCAGCTAACAGATAAAAAAACCTGTCAAGATGGTGATTAGCCTTGAAGGTTATATTGAACAGAGAACCACGTGTATCACGATCAGCAATCGCCATTGACAGAAGACCAGGACCATCATGCTTCAGCTTGGGGGATTCATCTAAAACATATCACAAATACCACTGATTACTCCTCCATTGATAAAATAAATTAAGAAAACTTGTTTACATATAGCATGTTTACATCAGACACTTCTCAATTCAAGCGAAATTAAAAAATGAGACTGCATATTGCTCCTTGAAAGCAATGCGGGACAATACAAAGCCTGTTATCAACAACCACAATACGTTCAAAAAAGCATTGCATTACCTCGATTCATACAAATCAGGGCAGACGATATAGCATGAAGTACAAACTTACTCCAACGGTTCAAAGTTCCAATAATTTGTTGTTGAATTCCCCAAAAAATAAATTCCGGTGTGATAAAAGCAAACAACATAAATTATGCACATGGAAAGATCATGTAATTAACTGGCCTGCCCAACAGGGACATTATCTACAGGGAAAAGTGGGGTTTATGAAAATTAGCTCAACTAGTTGAAAAGGAGTCTGCTCATCAATTTTAAAGGTTGATTACTGTCAGGCACCCTCCGGGAAGTGCAATTGATTGGGCTGGGGAAAAGGGAAAAAAAAAAAAAGGATGACAATTCAATTTGACATGGAGAGAACCTCGGGCATGCCTTTCTTTACCAGAGAAAGAAACTTGAAACCTCTAATAGAGAAGGCTTGGATTCTCTGCAACATTCAAGTTCCTGGACAAAGGTGACACCAACCTTAGTAAGATTAGGGAAGTACCTTCCAACTTAGTCGACAGGCTCCAAGTCTGTTAAATGGTTTCTCTCCTTTTTCCCTCTTGCGTTAGTTCCTTGCCAGATCAGGACATTATCTATGACACAAATGATCGGAATCGAATAGATTGGAATGAAAGGGACACTATCCATCGAAGACAGGTCTGTAAAGAGTGACATCTTGAGGTCTTAAACAGTGGCATCGAAGAGGCGAGCAGACCTGATGACTTTTCAAACCTTTAGCCCTTCTTCTTTATTGATGGTTTGGGTCAAGAAGTTCCCTTTGTGGTGTTTCGGATCCTCCTGGCATTTTTCTGGTTTTTATTGCCCCTACTCTCGTCAGATTACTAGGTGGAAAAGAAAGGGCAAAACCACATTTCCTACATTTCTACAAGATCTGTACTAGCAATTTGCTTACTTTGTGAATGAAACAGATGAAGGTGAATAAATAGCAGCTACTGTCCAAGTGTTAGTGGCAATAGCAGCAACGGTGAAACTACAAGACAGTATTGCCGAGACTGGTGACAAGATCATTCCCAATGATGGTAGCAGGTCCAACAATTCGTGCAGCAGGTAAGTTTGTTGCTCAGCAATTGTGTTCATGGTTTCAATAATAGGGATTTTGGTAGAGACAGAGAAAACACAAATGCATTTCAGGTTATATGTATGTGTTAGAGAAAGGGTAGGAATTGTTGGTACTGCCAACAGCAAAAATGTTCCAGCTATGAATGTTTGGCGAACAGCCGATGCAGCAATGGGGTTAATGGTTTCCATAATAGGGATGTCGGCAGAGGCAGAGAGAACAGAAATGCCGCCCAGGTTGTGTTTATGGGTTGCAGAAAGGGTGGGAATTGTTTGTACTACCAACAGCATACTGGCGGTAAAGGTGGTCTCATGGTGACAACTATTGTTGACCACAATTAACCTAAAGTACTAATCACCAGAACTGGTGAGCAGAACTGATGAGCCACAGAGAGGGCAATCCTTGACTCAATAAAGTTGCTCCATTGTGACATAGGCGTCAAGGGTTCCAGTCACAAAACCTGCCTTTCGATGTAAGGTTGCGTGCATCTGACCCTCTCCAAACTCCAATCTTCGTGCATTAGGTTGTCTTTTATTGGTGCGTCATAGTGCAAATTTCACCATGGCAAGCGGCTTGTGTACTGGGCCTCCCTTTATTGGTGTGCTATAGTGTTGACCTCACAAAGGATTAAACGGCTGGCAAGGAGATCCTTTATCTCCTTTTATATTCACATTGATGATTGATCTCTTGAGCTAGATGATTATTCAAGCAGATGATGTAGGATTGATAAAGAGTTTGAGAGTGGCTGGTGAGGATTTAAAACGTGCTTTCACTGATTAAAGTTTGAAAATTAATGTCCAAAAGTGGCGTTATAGGCATCAATTTGGAGGAGGAGGTTGTTAGAATTTTGGCATTAAAGGTGGGTTGTTCAGTTTATGAGTGGCTTATGGTATAGCTAGGGTTACCATTTGTTTTTTTTTTTTTTTGTGGGGGGGGAGGATTTGAGATTATTGTATATTTGGAATCCAGTAATTGAAATGATGCGCAAAAGATTGGATGGCTAAAAATGGCATTTTTTTTCTTGGAGGAAGGATCGTATTGAAAAAATTATGTTTGTCTAGCATCCTTTCCTACTATTTGTTACTCTTTAGAATCCCTGAGTTTAGAGAAGATGATGAGATTTTCTTTGGTCTAGGATGGAAGATAATAAACGAGATCATTTAGTGAGTTGAGAGAGTTTGTAAGCCCATAGATGAAGGGTGATTGGAACTTGGTAACTTGGTGTCTAAAAACATTTCCCTTGTACAAAAATGGTTATGGAAGTTCCCGTTAGAACCTGACTTCCTTTGGTATAAAATAATTAGGAGTAAGTATGGTCTTCAAAAGAATGAGAGGGATACTAAGTCAAGGAATAACGTTATCCACATGAGTCACTGGAAGTTCATTTCACATGTTTACCCTTCTTTTCTTCCTTTGACTCAATATAAAGTTGGAAATGGATCAAATGTTCTATTTTGGGAGGATATATGGATTGGGGATTCATCATTTCATAGTATCTTTCCCCATCTTTATTATTTATCCTCACTCCATGAGGCTCCTATTTCCTCTTTTACTGTCATGGGGACGGGCTTATGTTCTTGAGATTTTCATTTCTTTAGGCATCTTAATGACAAGGAAGCAATTAATCTGACTTCTTTGCTTCACATTCTAAGTGACTTCCAACCTTGGATAAATCTAAGATCTTTTCATGCAAATATTTCTATTCACATCTTGTTATTTCCAAAAACAATGACTCTTTCTCTTTGGCCAAATTTATTTGGAAAGCCAAAGTTCTCAAAAAAAATTGAGGCTTTTGTTTGGACTGTTGTCCTTAATCGGGTGAACACCAACGATTTGTCACAGGTTTGAGGGCCTATAAAGCATTGAGCCTCGACATTTGTCTTACTTGTTTGAGTAGTGGAGAATCGAATGCTCATTTATTTATTCACTGTGGTTTTGCATGGACCTTGTGGAATACATTATTCAGTTTGATTGGTGAAGCTTGAGTTTACCCTTCTACAGTGGAGCAGATGCTGCAGATTAAGTTTTAGGATTTTGGGTTTTTGAAAAGAAAAAGGAAGCTAAAGTACTATGCCATTGTGCAATCATAGCAATTCTTTGGTGTATTTGATGGAGAGAAATGCCAGAATTTCAATAATCATTCTCTTCCTTTTGATTTAGTATAGGAGCGATTAGTTTTTATGGCTTCATTTTAGACCAAAGCCATAGGAAGTTTTAGAGGGATGTCTTTGTTAGATCTTCAAAGGAATTGGATGGCAGCGTTACATTAGTTTTATTTTTTATTTTTTGTTGGAGTTTTTCCCTAAGTTATTTTTACTTTACTCTTGCTAAGGACATATTGTCCTCAACACAACATTGTATTGGGATGCAATTGGGATGCAACCCAGGCAGGTTGGGCGGGTTGGACAGTCAACCCTATCCCAACCCTAGGTATATAATCTTCCATGGGCGGCCCAAGGTCAAGAGAGGCCCCAGGCAAAATTTTCATATGAGGCCCTATTAATATTTTGTCTATTGATATATTTTGTTTTTAATTATTATAATTTTTTTATGTTTTAAAAAATTATTTTTTATTTTTTTAAAAATTTAAAATATTGATCAAATTTTTATACTCAAGTTTTGACAATAATTTTTTTAATAGATAATATTGTTAATTCATTCACTCTTAGTTGATTATAAATAAAATTTTATCAATTTAAGTTTTCAACAAGTAATTTAATAATAGAATATGTGAGCAAAAAATAATTTTAAGATAACAAAGAATCATTCTTTACCCATGAGTAATGTGCACACATGAAGTACAAAACTTTAATAGCTTAGACAATTTAAGTATAAATTATTTGGACTAAAAATTTATGTTAAGACAAAAAATGGACCAATTTTATAGATTTTCACCAAAAGAAATAATGAATATAAATTTTCTATGTGAGTGAGTGAAATACAACTATGAACACACCCAAAAAATTTAGAAAAAATTAAATCAAAGCTCACACGAATGAGTAATTTTGGACAAAAAAAAATTAAATATTGATTTGAACTGTTAAAATTTGAGCCCTAAAAATTTGAATCATATCTAAAATACAAAAAATAAAAATAAAAAGGACTATTATACTAAAGTGGTAAATTTTATGGAAGCCTCTAAAATTTGGGGTTAACCAAGTAGAGTAATTTTGGACCTAATAAAATTAGATATTGATTTGAACTAATAAAATTTGAGCCCTAAATTTTTTAATCATATCTAAAATATAAAATAAAAAATTAGGTCTACTATACTAAAAGGATAAATATTATGGGGGCCCTCTAAAATTTGGGGCCCTAGGCAAACAACTTAGTTGCCTAATGGTTGGGCCGGCCTCAACCCTAACCCTAACTCGGGTTGAGGGACTCAACCCAAGCACTGCCCGAGTTTAATTCGGTCGGGCTCAGGTTGAATTCAGACTAATGAATTCGGACTGATTTCGGGTTACTTTACAGGTTCAATTTGGGTTGAGCCCAAAATAAACTTGTTGTTCTAAACCTGATACACTGTCCTACAAACCAGCTGCAGCATACATGCTTGCTTGAACCACATAGTTTACTGACTTTTCAGGTTCTATATTAAATAGGTGTCTGACTGCAATTTCTCCAATAGACATATTGTCATAGTTACTACATGCCCCAAGAATGGAACTCCAAAGTGATGCATTAATTCGGGTTGAACCCGATTATTAAATCGGGTTGAGCCCGATTTTAATATTCGGGTTCAACCCGTGAACCCGATGACTCAACTCGAGGCCCACCCAAATTGAATTCAGATTGAGGTTTTTTTACCCAAGCCCAATCCAAGTATTAAAAATCTTAGTCCAAGCCCTAATTTTTTCAAGTCAGGCTCGGGTTAAAATCGGGTTAGCCCACCCAAGTTGCACCCCTAACATTGTATTATGTTTCTTTATTCCTTTCTATAATAATATTCTTCTTTTATAAAAAAAAAAAAAAAAGAAGATTAAATGGTTGGGCAGTACATAAACTTAAGTCTCACTTACATAAAAAGTTTCCATATGCTAGACGTAAAACTACGGCAAGGAGCTAAATGAGGCCATACCCAAAACCCTTGGCAATACAATCAAAAGGGAAAAATTCTATTTCACCCCCCAGTGGTTTGACCCTATAGCACTTCACCTACCTATTGTTCCAAAATAACCACATGACATTAATGTGATTTTGGATTAAATTGAGATGGTCCTCCGAATTGACGGTAAGTATGACAAATGCACTAAATTCATGACTTGAGATGGACCAACGCTAAAAAGATTTAAAAAATCGCATTTTAATTCTTTGAGAAGAAAATTGTTCTTTATTTTTTGTTGTTCAACGTATTTGTGCTTCATCCATCTAAAACCCTAGCTTCTCCCCTTTATTCTGAGTTGCAATAGGCCCCATCATCCACAATTTTGTTTTATCATGTTATCATCAATAATGAACTTAAAGGTTTTTTCACCTACAAATTTCCAGCCAACTCAGTGTTGAGTTTGACCAGCACCGTGTTGACTTAATGCTGAAATTTGGCTAGAAAGTTTTTTGCAACTTCGACCAAAACCCTCAATCTTTTCCTCATCTAATTTGCTCCCAAGAGCACTAACCCCAGGCAAAACTACTCTAGGGCTTTTTACTATATTAAAAGGAATCACCCCATGTGAGTTTTGAACCTAGCCGTACCAGAAATTTCACGTAATCAAAGATGTGGAGCTTTTTGATCAATGATCGTACGTGCAGCTTCTGCCCTACATGCATATCGATTTGTAAGGATTTGCCCTTAAATTTCTTCAAATTTATGTTGTGTACCATGGTTTTCAGCGAATCCCTGTGATTCTTGCTGATTTTCAAAAATTAATTTGTTCTAGACATCAAGTTGAGAGGAGGAACCATCTGATTTGATGTTATGAGGGTTGTATGCGTGTATATTGCTGTTTCTTTCAGCTGTAGTTTACAAGTTTCAGCCGTGGCTACTAGTACACTACTTGAGACGAAAATTACCTTCTCGTTTCTTTTGGTGAAATTATAATTAAGTCCATCCTCGGCTCTCTTAAGAAAATTAAAAAAAATCAATCTAAGAATTTGCTCAGATCTCCTTCTTCTACTATACACAGTAGAAAGACAAAGTTGTGTAGAGAGCAACAAAGCATCCTCAAAAATGGATATTTAACTATTAACGTCATTTGTCTGTTCTTTTCACTGAGTTAACTAATGCATATTGGTCTGAAATTAAACGAGGGTTATGCCCGTTATATTTGAACCATCAGTAAGTAAAGTACTACATTGCCAAAAACCACGATAGGATAAAGTGTAATTTGCCCAAACAAATTTAAACCTGAGATTTTTAAGTCTACTACTTAAAGATACTCATTGAACAATAACCACAGAAGTTCCTATATTCAAAAAAACATCTCTGTGAGAATCAACATGAAGCAAAGTAATAACAGCATATATGACCTTCATTTTTCCCTGTATATATAAAGAAGGGGCATCGCATGGCAAAACCCAATTACACTCATTGACCACAAGAAAATAGACTCCCAAGAAGAGAAGAGCAGAGCATTTCGCAACCGACTTTATTCTAGCAGTGTCTTTTGAATCAATTGAAGCCACTTGTTTAACATATTTAAGTAGCTCCATGCACCAACACCCCATCTACTACATGTTTGGGAGAAAGGTGTACCACAATGCACCACCATATTGAGCTAAGAACAGCAATGGCTACATTATCGTAGAGCTATCAAACATCAACTTCCAAACAATGAATATGAATGCACGCAAGCAAGCAAGTACAGCTCAATATAGTCTGACTGATATAGCTAATCTAGTAGCATAGGCTCAAAGATTTGAGTTACACTCTAACCTCAATATGTAAAAGCCACACATCGACCGACATTCACAATTTAAGCTTCATTTTATTAAGTACAACCCCAAAAAAATTATTACTATACTCCAACAATCAGAACTGTAAGAAGTGACTTTCTGTCTTGAAATGGTGACCAAACATTATGACCTTCCTCAACCATTATTTTTCTCACAGCTCCGAATTCACTACATAGTAATATGACAAAAACTACACCACCAATTAAAGAAGGAAAAGCATGCATGGTTAAACAGCATGTCAAGCACATGTAAGGATACCAATCCAAAACCAAAGAGTACCATATGCACAAGTTGATGTAGCAGCCATATACCCCACCGTGTACAAGATAGAGCTACAATAGTGCAATTTATGTTCGATCAAAGTTCCCATGCAGCAAGAATAAGATCAAAAAGCCAGCCCCCACCTTCACAGGCAATTCAAAAGGAAGCCTATTTGCTCTCAAGATACAAATGACTTGCGAGGAAAATACACATGAATAGGAATGCTTTATGTCATCAATCCAAACCACGCTCCATAAATAATGATGCAGGTTTAGTCCATCGATCACTCAAAGTAAGCATCAGCAAATGGCCATCAAGATCTAACCACACAAAAAGCCACAATAACATGAATATATTCTCACCTGGAAACTTTCCCCCGTATATGCTTTCTCCATAAGCCCCTGAAAAGGAGAGAATAGAAGTCAATGAAAGAAGAATCTCGGCAATCTTGCAACCTGTGAATCTAATCTTTCAAACCATATATTTAAAATACTACAATCTGAACCAAGCATGATCACGTTGGTTAACCCGTTTAGCTTCAGAAATAAACTGAATTATTACAGTAGATCAACTAAATTTATTTAGTTAATAACTTAAAGCATGCATGCTATAGGTCAAAATGTAATCGCCTATTGCCCAAGGCATGTGTGCACAATGGTTTTTGCATTTTATTACAATCATTGTCAAGCTCAATTCAGGATTTTATTCGGTGTATACTTTGTCAAAAAGGGATTTTGGCCGGGCCTCATGCCAATAGTTGGTCCTTTTCAAGTTGAAAAACAAACTGCACCAACCCTATGAGGTACATACCATCAATCTCAGGAGCCGTAGGTTAAAACTTAAAATGCATTGGCTACCTATGATGGGACGGCAGGTTCTGGTCCAAGAGCCATTTTCGGCAAATAATATGTCAGATTTTACGTATATATGCCGACCACTAGCTAATGGACCATTTTCTAAAAGGTAATCAAATGATATAGGATAAGTAAAGAGTGTAATCAAGAGGACACCATAATAGGGGCGGGGTTGGGTGGTGGCCATTTTATTCCTTTTTTTATTTTGAACCCCTCAGGAAAGGGGGATTTGCTACATCTCCCAGAACCCCAACCCATAATACCAGAGAGATCAAACAGATGTGTGGGATTAGTCTCAAAAATGATCTTGGCAGGTAGCTAGGTGTCCCAAATATCCACTCTAAAACATAAGGTCCACTGCCGAGAGAGTACAAAAGAAAGAATATAGGCTAGGCTATGCCTAGCTGGAAGAGACGCATTCACCCACTTAATCACCTCAGTTCTCCCTGCATATATTATGCAAATTGTTTGGCTTCCGAAAAATACTTGCAACCATCTAGATAAACTCAATAGGGAGTTCATATGGTCAAATGGTCCATAAAAGGCAGGGGTTCCCCTTATGAACTGGGGACACTGCTACCTCAACAACTAAAAAGAAGACGACTTTGTCTGAGAACATACAGAAAATCAAATGCAGCTCTGCTGGAAAAAGCCGATTGGAGATTATTAAAAGAAGAAGGTAGACTCTGGACAAATGTACATAAATCAGCATCCAAGACAAGGAAAGCTCAAGCCTCTTCAGATGGCCGAGGGATAATCAGGGAGGGACTTTCATGGAAAACAGGAAAGCAACTGTGGTTTGTTGGCTGACACCAGGGCAAAGGGAAAACTCATATGCGACCAGCTAGAATGGGATATAAAATCAGAAGAACTAAGAAGGTCAATGAGTGAAATCCTAACAGAGGCTGGTGATTCGAAGTGGGGTTAAAATTCAAGCCCTCTTTACAGAAGATACATAAAAATGCATAACAGCGACCCTCTTCCCATAGCAAGCACTCGTCCACACACAGTGGAAATCTATTTGGGACTGCAGAAGTCCTCGAAAACTCCAACACTGTATTTGGTTGGTTCAGCATTACAAGATTTTAACAAATTAATTGAGACAAAGCAGAAATAAGTCTGATACAGACATATGCCAAAGATGTAACGCAACCACAGAAGACATGTTTTTGTTTTGAGAGGAAACAAAGATTTTGTTATAAAGATCAAAAATGAAAAGATACATAAGAGAACAAGGAGTCCTCTACAATATACACAGGAAAAATAGAAAAATACAAATTCTAGATGACAGGGAGAAGACACAACACACATTCTTAGCATGTTCAGATGCTTGAAGATCCCCTAATGGAGATGATCCAGCTCTTAAAGGAGGAGGACTTCAAATGTGTTGCTTCCTGCATTTAGGGCCATTAGAAGAGGTCCCCATATAACCCAACATTTACTGCCAGACGTGACTAATATATGTACAGAAGTTGCAGATATTCACCGTTTGAAAAAATAAATTACCAATCTAATTCACTAATTTGATGGCTATGAGAGATGAGCATCAGATAGAATGCACTACATAAATGAGAACCATAATGTGCTTCAAAATTGCAACCATGAAAATGATAAGATTTCGAAGTGCGTGAATGAAAATGATTGCCAAAGAATGCATACCATCTCGTCTAAGTAAATCGCCACCCTGCAAAATGGATACAAGCTGTTAAACCTCTTGTACTCAGGAAGGGAAATGTTTTGCACAAAAATGGGCCGAGTGTGGCAAAGATTAGTAACTTGAGGAGGACAACTAAGTAAGTACAACCTTAAAACTACATCACAAGAAAAGCAGTCGTGACCATCAGCCCTGTATCCTACAGCATAAACAAGGATAGCTGACTAAAGACAAGACCACTTCTAAATCATGCTCAACCAGAAAACTAAGCAGAGGGAATGAGAGGTATTGAATTTATATACTTGAGAAAAGGTTAATGCAAGTAGAAGATTAAAGAACATACCTGAGCCATGGCTCCTTTGACAATGCGATGAAAAAAGGTTCCTTTATAGTGTAGGGGTCTTCCAGTCTTCCGACTGTTTCCCTTCTCCCCTGGAAGTTATTTAAAAATAGAGAGGAAGTAAATGATCCATTTTAGTCAAAAATAGGAATTGGCTTCCAAAGATAAGGTGAAAAAAGAAGTGAAAAGTTTACACTACATGATCAGCAGCCTATTTTCCATCAAAACAAAATTCAAGCTTCTGACTTGCTAGGGTTCACAGAAATTATTTTTATAAGAGTTGAAACAAGTATGAAAATTTACGGGCAGCAGCCCCCACCCCACAACTGCCGCTTTGGTGTGTGTGAGTGTTGGCTTTTTTTTTTTTTTTTTTTTGTTGGGGGGGGGTTTGTTAATTCCATTTTAAGAAAAATATGGAACGATACGACAAAATCCCAAGAAATAGAATACGGGTACGGCCGAGATTCGTCTATAAATATATATTTTATATTTTTATTATTATGTAATAGCTATAATTTTTAGTGATTCTTTAACAATAACAATCAACATTAACAATTTTTTATTTTCAAAAAGTTACTTATCGTCTCCCTATGGTACATCTACAAGGAACGTGATAAATTAAAGAAATAAAAACCAACATTTAACTATATTGTTTGCTTAGAAATATTTGTTACTGCGATTATAAAGTCATCAACTCATTTAAACTCTTTGAATATGTAATAATGGATAATACTTAGAAAACACCCATGTGCCTTCTAAGTCATATGAATTTTTGTTAATTTATTGCATTATATGTGAAATCAAAAAGAAGGGGTAAAAATTAAAACTAAAAATTACACATACTTCTTTATATATCGAAGTATCCGTGAAGCATCCATATATTTTATTTATTATTAGATACGATTGATGTGTATTTGATACATATCCCACGAGTATTGTATCCGATACGGTATCCAATACGAATACATCGATCTTAACGAAGTATCCTTCATAGGTTCCAACAAATTACTACCCATTACGGAAGAACATATTACTACCCATTACAGACGAACATATTACCTGTACAAAGTGCACGAAAATTTTCTGCAGTCTTGGGAACAACATCACAAAAAAGCTGCAAGTCACAAAACAAGGAATTACTATCCACGTTTGCATTGAGGAATGAAGAAACATCATACCAGATATCAACAAGTAGAAACAAGTATGGCTTCAGAAGTAAAGAACATAAATGAAGCATCAATTACACATATAAAAAAATCACAAAATACTTTTCTTGATACAACAGTAAATACTCAAGTCATCAAGTAAAACTTATGTTACCTCAAAAACCATTCTTTCAATGGGATCACCATCAATGGACACATCCAAAAAAACCAATGGGTTCTTCATACTCATAACCTTCCTATTCCAAAAGTCAAGCCAGTATCAACAATAATCTGTGGAGCAAGGACCTGTTACTTCTCATCCGCAAATAAGTATATCATAAAGATGCCTACAATTTATCCAAAATGAGAAAATCACATTTCTAAGCAGCATAAAACATATCACAGATGCTATAGAATAATATTCACAGTACAAAGAACCGATACAACACATAAAACTGGTATCGTATCCATGTGGACAATGGAACACATGTTAATTGAAGCTGCTACTGAAAACACACCGATAAAACTATGCCCAAAAAAGAAAAATTACGCAACCCTGATTTGTGAGAAAGCCCCTAGAATACTTTCTTAACCTCACACTTACACAAACTCCAATAGTGATAGTCTTGTATTGCAGTTACACGATGGATTTTACACAAGACCTAACACCACAACTTTGCCTTATCCAGGACATGCCATCAAGGATCATAGATGTCCCTCCCCACGTCAAACTAATGTCTTTTTGCTATCAGAATTCAGACAAATCATATTTAAAACAAATTGGTGCAAAACTGGTCTCCATGGACTAATTCATCAAGGTGTCACAGTATCAGCCACCGACTCGGATGGTACTGATACATATTGGTTGCGGTGTCGCGATACATTATCGGCCGATATAATCAAAATGCTAGATAAATGCTAAAAAAAATCTGAAAAAATCATCAAAAATTTTAAAAATATAAACAACAACATCCATGAATTAGCCATAGTGAAAATAAATCATAAAGGAGCAGCTGAAAATATTTATCATCATCAATGGTCAATATAAATATTTAAAAACATACCCCAATCATAATGTTATTTTTATAATTTTTCAAAATATAAAGTACCAAAAAATATTAACTTATGTATGGAAGCATATAGTGTGTGTATATTATAGATTTCTAAATTATGTAAAAAGTTTGTATATTAGTTAAGTAGAATTTAATTGTAGATATTATCAGTGGCGGAGCCACTCAAGGACAAGGGTGGGCACATCCCCACCCTCAATTTTGTTGTCTTACCATTACGCATTATATTTTTTTAAAGTATATCTAATTACATCCACCCTTTTATTTTCTTGGAAAATACTATTGAGACCTAATTTGAGGATCTATTTTGAAGACCTAATCCAATATAGTCATTGGATTAGAAGTGGGTTTCATCTAATTTTGGAACTCACAACTAATCTAACGGTTACATTAAATTAGATCTCCAAATAAAGTCATTATAGCATTATTTTATTTTCTTATCATATCAATTAGTACACATTTGTACCTAAATGATTAACATTAGACACACTTCGTACATATTCAGATTAGTTTGGACATATTAGGTTCATTTTAAAATCTTTTGATCAACTTGACCATTTATTATTGATGTGCACTTTAGCATCAAGTTTAAAACTTGACAAAGATTTGTGAACTTGCTCACAAAATTTTAAAATAAAAAAATATATGATATATCCTTTAGGGTACATATCTGTGATTTTGGTATTAATTTTATTAGTCATTAATAATGAAATCATTTGGAAAAGCTATCAAATTATAAATATTTATTAGGTCGATTGTAGTTATGCATAAAAAATTTTAAGGATCGTTGATGAAATAAATAGTATAAATGTGTCATCTTCTTTTTATCGATTAGAATAAAACGTGTTAGAGTGCCCACCCTGAAACATTTTTTTGGCTCCGCCCTTGGATATTATTTACTCCCAATACCCAACCGATAGTCTCTGGACGCATATATAATTTGTTATGCTTATGTTGTTGTTACATTTATAATGCCCTATAACACCAAACCGTATACACTCGTAGACCCAATGAGAGGGAAAGAGAGAGAGAGAAAGAGATAAAGAACTTGAGAGGATAGGAACAATCGATCGCAGAAAGAGAAAGAGAGAAAAACTTCAACAAAGACTGCCAATGACGAACGACTAGGCTAGGCTACTGCTCCTTTCGCGAGACAGAAGAAGAAGAAGAAGAAGAAAGGGGCTCCCTGATTCGATTCTTCAAGTTTTGCTTACATATCTTTTCAATTCTTTCTCCTATTTTCTATGATGCCAAAAAGATGTAATTTACAAACCAAATTCATGTATCTGGATATTGTTTTTTTTCTTCCCTTTTTTTTTAGTTCCTTTTTGCTGCTTGACTAATATTATATAGATCAATTAGCAGCACATGGTGTTGACTCGGTCTGACTTGGCCGAGACATCCCGATTTAACTCCGAGTTGGGTTGATACTATTGCGTCACATAAGAGTCAACACCGATTTAGTCGAGTCTCGTTATATTTGTGTAATGTTTATCGTTGTCATTCCGATATGAGCCGAGGCGAATACGACTGAGCCGAGTCAACCAAAACTCGACCAATACTTTAAACCCTGACCAAGGTCAAATGCAGTGGCATTAACTTCAACTTCTTTAGCTTCCCATTCATCTCACCATGTAGCACTGCTCAGCAATCAAAGTGTCCTTATTTGTGTGAGACACAATTGATGCAATTGTGCATGTCAAAGGACTAGATACCAGTGTTTTAAAACCCAGCCCGACAAGTTAACCCGGTGAACCGAAACCTAAACCAGCCCGGTTTAGCTATTAGATCGTTCGAGCAAAAAAAGGGGATAAAACCAGCTGAACCGGTCGATTTTGTAACAAAATCATTGAACCTAACAGTTTAAGTCAAATGCTATAAAAATAGGTGCTAGGGCATTTTTGCTAAAATTTCTTTTATCTTTCCCTCTGCAACTCTGCTTCTCCATGACTCCTATAGGGGGCTGGTCCTCACTGGTTAACCCCCCTCTCTCAACACAATAACACATGCACTCAATCAAAGACTCGAGAGCTCAGATTCTTCAACTCAGCTTCTTCGAAATTCTTCGACTAAGCTTCTTCCAGGTTCTTCGGCTCAGATTCTTCGACTCACAGGCTCACAGCACTACAATAAATATTTGGTTCATCAGGTATTGCATTTCTCTTTCTCTCTCTCTTTCTGGCTACTAGTCTTGCTTCTACTGTTATTTTTCAAAATTAGTTGATCTGTTATTTGCATAAGTTTTGGCCTATTTCAATTCATTGTGGGGTTTAATTAATTGTGAGGAGTTGCTTTTGATGCTTCACTTTACAAGTTATATATGAAATTGAATGCATTGGATATATATTTGATGATTTTGGGGGGTTTTGTTTGATTTAATATACATTAAGCATTCTATTTTCATAATTGTTATGATTTTTAGCCTATTTATAATTATTTTTATTTTTTTATTATATGATCGGTTCGACTAGTGACCCAACAGTTAAACTAGTGACCCATTAATCTGGTCTCTTCCCCGGGTTGATATCCGGGTCAGGTTATAAAACTATGCTAGATACCATCATACATGACTATCCGTGTCCTTGGAATATCTCCTACAACCACTTTGACCCAACCCGTCCCAAGCAATGCGCAAATCACTTTCACATTTGTTGACTGAAAAAAAATTTGCCACAATTTAAATTCGATCAACCAAATTCATATCACAATCAACATACTCAACTCAACTCAACTAAACAAAATCTTATCCCAATTATTTGGAGTACACTAATTGAATCAAATTCCAGCATCGTGCGATCCATCGATTGCACCATAATATATTTTTATGCCCCTCATTCCAAATTATTTGTTCTTACCTCTTATCTCTCGTACTACCATCGATTATGTATTGCATCACTCTATCTCACTATTGCAATCCTAAGTCTTCTATAAATATGTTCAAACGTACTAGCTCTATTCTCTCTCAATTTATCTTTTATTATTGCTACTTTAATGATTTCACAAACACGTTTTATCACAGATTCATCTTACTATCCACATTTCAACCATACCTGATGTATAACATATGAATAGTATATGTTTCCCAACATGGTGATCAATAACAAAAAAAAAAATCATTTCCCTTATTCCTCACCCCCCCGCCCACCTTATTTTATAGAAATGGAAAAAGCTTGATTGTCTATAGTAACAACATAATCATGCTAGTTACTTCTTTTCTCTCTTTCATGCGTTTTGGCGTAGATTGCAACTTCACTTTTCATGACCTTCATCAAATTAACTAGGCAGTGTTGTAAAAAGCACACCTAGACCTAAGGTGAGTCAAGGCCCACTTGTAGCACCTCAATAAGCCTAAGGCAAGGCACATGGGACACATGTCACGCCCTTTAGGCCACACGCACCTGGCATGCATTTTTATCCATCATTGATATATTTTTAATTTGAAATGAATATGCACAAATCCAAATGAGAGCTCTAGGTATAAATACCTTATTCTAGCCCTGAACTCCATCTTTGAACTTCACAAATTCAATCTCATTTAACTCCAAGTATAAATATCTTTTTTGGCTCATTGATCTTTGTTATGTTGTTTTCCATCTCTATCATCCAAGTATAAAGTATTTCTTGGATAGTTATGTTTTTTTGTTTCCATCTTTGTGTTGTGGTTTTCATTAATCTCTCTCTACATCTCTGCCTGCTCTCTCATTCTCTCTCCCATTTTTTTTTCTTGTTTTTTGTGAAACTAGCTCTAAATTCACTTAAATCAATCTTAAGAAATAAGCCTCTTCTTTTGGTTTAATTTGCTCTTAATACTATAAAGTTGGCCTATAATTTTAAGAAATTTGTTGATAGGAAGAAATATGTCCTATTTGCTCGAGATTTTTTCAAAGCTCTTGCCTTTGGTTGTATTTGCCAAGCAAACATGCGCCTCATTTCAATGAAACTCCTCACACCTAGGCCTCAAAAGGGCTTGGTATCTCAATTCATCTTTTGCCTAAAAGAACGCTGTAACTGACTATGCAATTATAACCCAAAAACACCTCTTGGCACGTGCCTTTTCTCGTGTAGGGCCGAATTGATTAATATTTGGGTATATCAATATATCAGAAATTTCTAGTAAAACTAGTAACCAATTTTTTAAAGAAAGAACAGCTTGTCTCGCCATTATGCACAGCAATCTATCAATTGAGCAACACTTCAAAAGCCCACATATATTCTCCAAACTTTGGATTTTCTACTGCACATGTTTCAAATTAAATTCGACTTTGCAGTTTTCCCCATGCAATAAGTCACCATGGAACTCAAACAAGCACACACATACATAAACAAGTGCTTCCATAATCATTTCCTCTTTTTGTTAAACTCACAAACGAATCAGAGAATCCATATCCGCAAACAAAGATTCCAAACACGCAAGCACATGTACACTGTAGACATCCATGATACTAGAAACACGGAATCATGATTTATAAAGACGTGTACATGATATATACGTAACCAAAATGTCAAAATATTAACAGAACCACATACCCTAAACCATTGTAAATTTTTTCACGAACATTAATCAAAAACTACCATTAAAAAAACCCACAGAATGGCAAATAATCAGATCCATCAGTCCCCATATCAAAGGAAAAAAGAAGAACAATTTACACACGTAATTCACGAGACTGACAACAAAATTGACGAGAACAGGTCACGTAGGAGCTTGGAAAAAGTCGAACTGAAGAACAGAAAAAATACATATAAATATGCATCTATGTAAGCTTATATGGGAAAATCCAGACCAAGGTTTTACCTGATAGATGTTGCAGCTGAAAGTGCTTCTCCTCCACAGAATTGGAATTGTGACGATGAGAGAGAGAGAAAATGGGAGAGAGCGAGAGGAAAACCTAGACTTATAAGCGGACTTAGTTACTTCTACTGGACTACGTTTTTACTGTATTACCCCTGGGTTTGATTTCGATTGCCGAATTGCCATTCACTACTAGAAGTGACGGGAGTGTCCCAATTAAAATCATAGCTAATATTATGGAACCCCAAAAAAATTAAAATTATTATTGAGACTAATTTAGAGATTCAATCATAATTATTGAATTAAAAATGGACTTTATTTAATAGTTATATTGAATTAACCTCCGAATTAGGTTTATGTAATATTGCTTGAAAATATTATTTTTGATATAGAGTCAATAGTACTATAAATCAAATGATTTGATTATAATATAGTGAGATTACATCACATTGAGATTTCAATTTCTATGTTTTAAGATTAATTCTAACATTTAATACTAGGACCAATCTTAATGTTAAAATCAATTATAAAAAATAAAAATACTATGTAACTCAAATTTACAACCAAAATTTGCATCACAAATGAAGGGGACCATTGGATGAGTGGGTCCAATTTGTTGTTGTGTTACTCCAAATATAGTAAAATCACTTATTGAAACTTCTGATATGATATAATGTATAACAAAACAGTAACAATCAAATGCGAAACAGTTACACAGAATATAATTTTAACAAAACAGTAACAGCAAACAATTACACGAAAGTGTTACACGTAACTGTTTGTATAACCAATATAAATACTAACCCGATTGCATAACAGAAACTGTTATTGAACTTTAGGTAGATCAAGGCTAGTGTTTAACACTATGTCCTTAAGACAGATTTCGCCCCCACACACGGTGCTTATGGAATATCGAGCGTCTGTCTCCCAGGATACAATGATCTTAACACGAGTAGAGGTAACACTCCAATCTACTCGTCCAGCGAACCAAAAAATGTGTTGTGTACTCTCCAAATGTAGACTGTCTTAATGCCGAAAATGCAATGCACTAATGCCTGCCTTAATTGAATGATAAATGAATTGAATGAATCTATCAAAATGGTAATGATCCTGGGTATTTATAGACACGTTGATGACTTTTCGGACAGCCACCATTACTAAATGACACAACCCAAGAGACACCACTTTGTAACTGTTCTCTATGAACAGTCACAACTTAATTTCGGACTGGAAGGAAGCAACAATTCCGAACCAGTGCGATGCAACGGGTACCGAAAATTAATTTCGGGTCAGAAATTCTCGCCCAATTCATTAAATGAATTTTCTCCAAAAAGATAGGACTTGGTCTAAAACACACCCACACTCGTACCCAAGCCCGGCCCGGTCGGGGAGTGGCGGGCGGGCGGGCGAACCGAAGGCATGTAGGTGCTCCCTCCGCTCATAAAACTGTGGTACCCCTTGGGGCCCAATCCCATAGAGCAAACTTGGTCTATATATGCCCATGTAGAACTTCTTCCTCAACCAATGTGGGATTGGTGTCAAATCCCACATCTCATCTCAAGAAGGTCACTTTTGAGTCTATTTTCTCATTCATTTCTTACTCGATTTGAGCAAGTGAATATACTACATTATTCTCCTCACGGAGTAGAATATAAACCCACAAAATTTTATTCAAAATAATAATCGGGTTCCACTTTAATTTAGACTCAAAGTCGACCAAAAACTCAGTTTTTATACTTAAAACTGTTTTGGTCCAACACAATTAACTTTTTTAAATGAGACTCACATATATAATGGTCCACTTTCATTTGGGATGCAAATTTGGGTTGCAGATATAGGTTACATAACATTACTCTATAAAAAATTGTAATAAAAATATTTACAATTGCTCTTAGTTTTTTCATCCTAATTTCATCGTCATTGTAAATTTGTAATTTAGAACTTCAAGGCTATGACCCCAATCTTCTAAAGTCAAAGGGCAGACATATCAAAATACAATATTTTATGTGTCAAATGGGTCGAATTGTACCGGTATCTAGATCTTGAATAGTAAGACTGACTCAAGAGATATTGGGACCAAGAGTGTAATCAGGACCTTAATAGAATATAATAACAAAAATATAATATGATAGTGCGTTTGGATCGCTCTGACACGATTTAATATGTGGAGTGGGGTTTAGATTAGTCCAACGGGGGTGAATATGTATTTTATACTCGTTACAGAAGTCTTGCCCAACATAATTATCTCAATTACTAATTGATTAGTCAATTTTAGTTCAATTAGCCCTCAATCAAATGCACAAACCCTTTTTTGGATGGGATGAATGCAAGAATGCACAATTTAAGAATCAATCACAACGCAAAGCCACTATCATTATTCCTTCAATGTCCTTCCAACGATTTAATAACCACAATGATGATAATATGATAAATCAATCAAATAAATATATCATCAAATACATGGTGTGGAAGAAATTGCAAGTATGTGTGGAGTAAAGAAATCAACAACAATCACAATATAAAACAATTCAATGTGGAAACCTTTCCGAAAAAAATCATGGGACCGTAATCCACTATCCCTCAAAGTCAATTACAAGGTTAAAGACTTATACCTCACTCAAATCTATGATTAGACTTTTTTTTTTCCATTAATCTTGCCCTTCATAGTCACCACCATAAGGTCTTAAGTATTAGCTTCCCCATATGCAAATCAATCTTCACAATTCGACTTCAATTATCTCAATCTTCAAGGACTCATCCCAAGATCTTCACATCGCTGTGAATTTATGGTGGGTTCTACAAGATATCACTCTTCTGTTTAAAGATTAAGCTTGATATCAATCTTAGTAAATTTTGACATTTGGATGCTTAAGGATAGTCAGGGTTTGTTTTTGGCTCTCTAGATGTTAGATGAGACTATTTTCTGATTATAGTGGTTCACCCTAATGAGAAAATACATGTGCATATATATAGGTCTTGCACATAGAGTTTAATTGATGTAAACAAACTCAGCGCGAGGGACTGCTCGAGCTATCATCGGGCGGTGGTCATTGGAATGAAAATATGAGCAAAACTAGATCTCTAGAATAGGGGCCGTTTGAGCGATACGGAGATTGCTCGAGTCGTCTGGCAGACCAATCAAATGGTCAGCACGCGATCTTCATTGTCTAGTTTCCCACTTTTCTCGAATTTTCTCCCCAAGTGTTCATAGATCGCTTAAGTCATTATCTAGCGAGCTTCTAGCAATCCCTCTTGTTTTTAAGCTTAAAACCCAGAAAAATTTGCCTTATTGAGCACCAAGACCGTTGCTCAACAAGACTACGTTCCATGACTCATTGTATATTTTTAAAATAACATTTGATATTTCAAAAATGTTTTCAATAGAATGCTTAAAAGTCATGCACGAAACTCATCCTAAATTCATTTATTAAACCCAAGTACCCAAAGTAAAAATAACAAAGGTAACTTAAGGTCTCTAAGACATACATTTCCTAAAAACTTTAATTTATCCCAGAAGTCTTCAAGTGTGACTTTGTAACTTGAACTTACCACCGAGTGGGGTGGTCTAGTTGGGTACTGACCGAATTTCTCACTCTAATGTTAGATGTTCGAGTCTTGGAGTCTACATTGGTGGTGGTTGACCGCTATGCTAACCTAGCTAGGTTCGTTACAAAGAGAGGAGTAACGAGCGTGGTCAGGAGCCTCATGATCCCACCAGTGAGGGCCTATCGAGGTAATCTATAGGCACTCTCCTTTGCCCCTACTTTTTTTTTTTTTTTAATAGCAAAATGAAAAAAACTTCAACTTCAACTTTCTTTTTTGCTTTCATTATTTATCTTTGTAGCTTCATGACCATGCATCTAATTGAGACTTATATGTGACTTCATGAAATTAGTCAATTACAATAATCACATAATATTGTAAAAACATCATTATTTTTACTTTAGGGGATACAAAATCAATTATATGTTTGTGAAATTAGAAATATATCATTTTCAATGGATAGTATGGTTTGTCCATTCAATATGTCTTGTAACATATTTCTTGTTGCACTTGACTTATTCTATTGAGAATTGTTTTAGTCCTTTCGGGTAAGGTTTATTACGTCCCCATTTTTAGGTTTGTAATTTTTTCTTTATTCTATAACACTCCGTCAACCACTCGAGGTTAACCCAAAATAAAAAAAACAAGTAGGATTTTATTATTTCAATTTTGAAAAAATTATTTCTGCAAAAGCAAATTTACTGTTATAATCAACAATACTCCATACAAAATAGAAGCATTGGAATTTTTTTTTGGTCTTTTTATAAAGTTATTGTTTCAAAATCACCAAAAATTCCTACCTTTCTCTACCAAAAAAAACATTTGTGTGATTTTTAAACAAACCTTATATCTTAAAAGCTAGATGATAAAGAGTTAAAGCAAGAAAAAGAGTAAACTGTTGGCTATGTGAGTTGTCTTATGCTTCGTTTGGTATGATAGAAAAATGGAAGAATAGCAAATTGGAAGGATAGATAAAACAACATATTTGGTAAGGAATGAAAATAGGAAGGATGAAAAAGTGGATGAATTAACTTTCTTTCTAACTCACCAAAATTAATCCTTCCAAAATTAGGAGAAAAAGTATATGAAAAGTTAATTATGTGTGTTGAAATGTATGTTATTTGTCTATATATGATTTGATATATACACATATCATATTTATCAATTATGTATAATGTATACATTAATTTCATATATAGATATAATGGTAAAATATGTATTTATATTTTTTTTAATAAAAAATAAAAAAATATTTTTTGTATCTTATCAAACACAAAAAAAAAAATCAATCTTTCTTACTTTCCATCCCTCTTACCAAACACAAATGAGGGAGTAATTATTCTTCTCTTAAAAGATGGAAAGTGTATTCTTCTACTTTCTATCCTTCCATTTTTCCATCCACTTCACCAAACAGATCATTAAAAAAAAAATTAATCGACTAAGTTTGTTGAGGGGTTGATCGCTTATGGAGGTTTTAATTGACTTGGTTCATTTTCAAGGTAAATGTTAATTCATCTTTGATGGCTAACACTCACATTGGATAAATAAAAATGAACCTATCTATCACGCAACCACTCATTAACTCAAAGGGTCCGGCTTAATTTCTTTGAGGCACATACTTAGCCATCCTTCTTAATCGTCTCTTTTCTGCTCTCTCACTATTCTCCACATCTAAAAGAAAATATAGATTGCACCATTGTACTATATCAAGATCTGTAATGTACACTGATTGAGCACACTATCCACAAAACTTGAGATTTTTAATCAAGATGGTTTGTGAACTTGTATATTATGCTCATACCTTCATTGTGGACACCTTTTCTTTTACAAGTTTGCATTAGAATGTAAAATAACTCAACAAGCATGAAAAGTTTATACGAAGAAAAATAATTTGAGTATAAGTAGGACACCATTAACAAAGTTTTGAAACTTCATTGGTCTAGGACTCAGTTACTGTTAGTAGTATGCTCTAAGACCAATCATATAGATGATGTTTTAGGATTGTACTAGCAACATTCATTACTTAATTAAATAAAAAGACAAGTTTATTTATCATGTTTTTACTTTATTTCATTTTAATATACATGAAATAGTCCATAGAGTATAAGTTAAGAAGATAGTTTCTCAAGGTGTTGAGAAGAGGAGCCCTATACTTCTTAGTACTTAACTCTTAAATGTTCCTAGTCATAGGATTATTATTTGGGCATTACGTAATTCGGATAGACTAGCACACACTATGTTTACTCATATTTGATATGAGGTAACTCGTCCAAGTCACTAGTGTTGGGACACTAAAGCAGGTGTGTGGGTGCTTGATAGAGAACAAGTACACTGAACGTGACCATTGACTAACTTAGGATTTTTCATATGGAGTTTTACATGCCTGTCAATGTTAAATCCTAAAGTTATAGTTATGCAACTGATCCTTAGACTTGAGACTTGAGCCATCATGGTTGTCTTGTGTGTGGACTTCTATGCTTTAACTATACAACATATTCATATACTAACCATTTAACTTGGATATGTATTGTTGGACATAGTTAAGCAAGCATGAAGACTTATGAGTGTACAAAATAGAATCTATCATCCTTAGTAATTAAAGGGAGAATGTCCTATGTGATCTTCTGGGATATGACTCAAAGAGTGCTTGGCCACGGCAGAATGACAATTAGAAAAGAGTTTCTAATTGATCATTAAGAGTTATAGTTCTAAGATCGAACACATAAGATTGAATTAGAGGTTTGACAGTAATTCCACACTCTAGTAATTCAATTGGGGCATTGTGTGATAGAATGATTGAATTGTATGACAACTATAGACTGAATGTGTTCTTTGTCTACTTCGTGCTATCCGGAGGTTGATCATGATATGCTGCTAGGTGTCACTCATGATTAGTAGAAGCTCGAAGAATGAAATTAATATAAATATATTAATTGTTCTTCATAAAGGGAGAATTAGAAGAGTTCTAATTCAAGCTAAATAAGAAAGAGTTCTAATTTGAGATGCTACTTGTAGTTAGTATCGAATGCCTACAACCGGGTATCCTTGAACCTATAGGGTCAGACATAATAAAATTGATTGGAAACTAAAGGATAAACAAGAGACAACCAATTAAGAGTTAATTGGGGTGAAAATCTAATTAAGAGTTAATTAGAGACTTTATTACAATTAATGTTAATAAAGGGGTTATATGTAATTATGAGATAATTGCAACTTGACCTAAATTAGGATTAGAGCCTTTAAAGCTCTATAAATACCTTTATGTAGGATGTGGATATTAGATATAACAACTCTCTTGCTAGTATAAGAAGAATCACCCCTCATTCTCTCTCTCTCTACTAGTTTTATCAATGACTAAAGTAAATACTTCAAGTTTGTCAATTCGTGTGGATATCGATAGAGGCCAAACGTTTGCGAGGCTTGGGGTAAACATCAAATTCAGATTTGAAGATTTAAAGTTTTGGAGAATGCTTGAAGATTGCTAAAGACACGTTTCAAGAGGTAACCCTTAATCTTCTCTATAGATCTAAGGTTTCTCGGTTTGTATTAAACATGAATAGATCTTGGTATGAGGAATCAAATTATTTTTTTTAAATTCCGATGCGTTTATTATATGATTCCTTTCAGCTACACCCCCTTATAGCTAGGTCTAATTCTAAGAACATCCCTTATATTTGTTAGAGTAACATCAACACTGACATCCATGTTTTAGATTAATAAGATTATGTTCAGTTGTAACACATATCCTTGTATGATTGTATATTTGAATAGTCCCAAAGAAGTTGTCCGGATGGCAATATATATATTAATGAAAGAAGAATTGATTGACCAACGAGTGGTTCACCTAGTGGGTAAGAATTCAAAATTTCTTACTCAATTTCTTGGGTTCAAGTCTCCATAGTTACGACAGTTCTTTGAGCTAAACCTACTCTTTATCTCCCAGAATACGTGGTGGAATCTTAACTTCGACCCCGACGTATATTACAGATAGTTGTGTACTACTGAAGGATATTGCCCTCTACACAATATGTGGATTGATCTATCTGTATATCCATTCTTTTGTATCGAAAAGAAAATAAGAATTGATTGCTTAAAAATAAAGAATCAAAGAGTGTCAGTCATGCAAAAGATTCTCTCACATTTCTTACCATAGCTACTATAACTAGAGTTGATTCAGAGCTTATATTATATTCTCTTGGGAGCATATACTCCTTTGTTTTAGGGCTTTAATTCATCCAACCATCCCGTGGAAAAAATGATAAAACATCGTAATAATCCCTAAATTATGTGTTGTTGGAAAAAATGATTTTAAACAAAGTTTTTTGAGCAATTTAAGGCTTAAATAAAAGTAGGATCTACAATTTGAAATTGGTGGGACCAAGTTCAAACACGTTCTCCTCCGCGAGGAGATGAACGTCGTATATTTATTTGTTTAAAACTATTAAGTATTGAATGAGAAATTATGTCTCAAAGTGATCTATTCAAAGTGACAAAATAACCACTACAATAAATTTGGTTTTTAGCGACGAATTGACTTGTCGTAAAATGTATAAATTTTGTCGCAAAAAATTTTCGGCGACGAACTCATTTTGTCTCCATTTTGTCGCTTTAGGCTAGTCTGGGAAAGTTTTCAGCAACAACAAAAATTTCGTTGCAAAAAATACACAATAGGCGACCATAATTTTGTCGCCAAATATGTTCTTATTTCGTCGCCAATGTTTTGTTCGTCGCCAAAAAATAAATTATTTTAACCACATAAAATCTTTAGCAACGATTATATTCATTGCAAAATGTGAAAACTTCAGCGACCGTCTCTATTTTGTTGTTAAAAATAAGTACACAAAATATTAGCGACAAATATATTTGTCGCCCAAAAAGACAACCAACATTTTAGTAAGGACTTTTTTTCATTGCAAAAAATGATGAACATTTTTTTAGCGAAGACTTGTTTTCGTCGCCCAAAAAATGAACATGATTAAATCCCATTTGGTCCTATAACAATTCAAAAATACTTATAACAACTCAAAAACATTCTGACCAATTTCAATCATGCACCCATGACAATAGATAATCCATAAAAACACATCACAATTACTAAAACATTCATACATTACTCAAAATATAAAATAACATCCAACAATTTTCAATAACATCAAACAATATCCAAAATTTTCAACATCCAATATCCCAACATCTAAAATCCAAACAACAAAATATCTAAAATATTTGAAAGAAAAGATGTCTAGGTATCCAACAAGAGCTCTTTACAATCCATCGTCAATTTGTGACAA
Organism: Ilex aquifolium; assembly: GCA_951799425.1. Taxonomy (NCBI): domain Eukaryota; kingdom Viridiplantae; phylum Streptophyta; class Magnoliopsida; order Aquifoliales; family Aquifoliaceae; genus Ilex; species Ilex aquifolium. Next base: position 19,892,427 of record OX637403.1, read on the forward strand.
ACACAAAAAACTCATTAACGCATTATAGATAAGAAGTAAAAGAAAAAATATATAAATTTTGAGTTTATAGGGTAATAAATCAATAAATGCCTCCACCCCATCAACATACTGCTTACTTTTTTTTTCCCTAATTGTCATCCAACTCTTATCCATTTTCAACCACTTCTCCATTTAACAAGAATAGAGAAAATATGAAATGAAAGTAAATCAAATCTCAACGTATATCAAAAAATTCAAACAATATCAACAACAATTATGAAGAGCACAATTTAAACTATAATACCTAAAAAAAAAAAAAAAATTGTTGATACCAGTACCAAGTTTAATGTTGTCCAATCTAGAAAATATTTCTTGTTCTAGCTATTACAAACATCAGATCTCAATGCAAAAAAAAAAAATGCTATATTTACTTCAAATATGGTTATTTTAATACTGCAATTGTCAAGAAGTTCAAATTTGTTTCCAATTCCTAAGGTTTACTATAAGAACAAAGAACCACCCCCTTTGTTATTTTCTCTTGATTAAATTTCATTCTCTAAATTAGTGAAAATGGACTAAGAAGTATTCAATTTCTTCGCATCATTTGAATTTTTTGTAGTCGATATAAAATTATCCATATTGAAATCATTTGACACCAAATGGATACGCAAAACAATAAATTAGAATAAAATTGTGGACCTTCTTATCTATCACACAAATGTATTAAACATACAAAAAAAATGCGTGGAGATTAGTCATGTTCGTACTGAGCTCATTTTGTATCATTGATCATCTATTATCAACAACGCATCAAAGTTTTAAATTTTCTGTACATGTTGGTGGCAAGGTCATTACTAAATAATAATATGTCTCATGTCTTACAAAAAAGGACACATTTTTCCTTAATTTACTATAATGGGCAATTTTAAAAACTATTTTTGGAAAGAAAAAATCAAAGTTATAAAACTAAGAAGAAGAAATAAGTAAGAAGACCCAGTATGAGAAAGTCATCCAAAGTGAGTTCAGTACGAACATAACTTAAATGAAATTAAAAAAATATCAGAAAGCAATAAAAATAAATTCAAAGAATAATCTAAATGCATATCATCTTTTGGATAAATGTTGGATGAGCGGGCCTAATTAAAAAAGTTGATGAAATTCACTCATCCAAAGAATAATATGCATTTGAGTTGTAATTTTTTGAGTCTAGTTGCGAAGAGAATTTCAGTGGCAGTTTGATACCACAGGCATCAATTAGGCTCAAGGTAAAATGAACAGCTCATCTAGCTACCTGCAAAAAATTTCATTTTTATGCTTTAACGAGGAACTGATTCTTATAGTTTTAAAAGTTGCAATTATTGCACTTGAGTTTCTTTCCAGTTGAGCCATATAATAATTTGTGTCTAATGTTGTTACACACTTCGGGGTTGAGCTTCATAGTAACGATGGTCTAATCTAGATCAAAAAATTTGAAAAAATCAAATTTTACGGCCACTATTCTTGCATTCATAGGTGTTAAATCTACTGTCACCTACAGAAAATTGAAGTGAAAAGGACAGTAATGCATAAGAAAACATCAGGTTTGAAGACTTAAACATCCTATAAAACAACAGGTGCTTATGGATGGATAAACTAATGCCCATTACCTACTTAACGATTTTGGGGAGCTAGAAACTTATGATAAGCTTTTTCACAGCCGGCCAATATCCCTTCCTCGGTCATTGATACTCCCCTTGCTAATATATTAAGCACTCTATCCTAATATATTATACTTCCCCTAGCTCTCAAAAGTATCTACCATCCAATTCTCATATGGAGTACACTATTTGCTAGTATCTTATTAATCAAGGCCTTCAAATAGTTCACTAAGAGATTACAGGAAAGTGTAACAGTGGAAAAGATATCGTTGTGTGTGTCAGGAATCCATGTATTGAGATATTTGTTCGTTTATGGTTCCACAACTCTTCAGCTAGAATGAATGTATGTATGTATGCACTGTGTTTGGGTGGTGTTATTTGTAGGCAATGCCTTATATAGAAATAAAATTGCTTAGGCGGTGATGGAATTGAGAAGGGAATAAGTAGATTAAAATTATGTTTTCTGCCATCAAAGCAAGGCAGGCAAGCCATTTATTCGGTGCTAGACAACACTCATGGCTATCCAATAGCGCAAATTTTCAGTTAGGTTCTGTAGTAGGAGAATGACATCTCATTACCAAAAATGCCAAACTCTACAGCCATGCACCTAAGATTGAATTGCATTTGTCACACAAAAAAAAAATTAGAAAGAAAAATAATACAATAGATCAATCATAGACATAGACTAGGCAGATAGTTTCAGCATATGAAATTCTAAAAGCATAGCATTTCAGAACCGGACACCACCAGCCAAGTCTCGAATATCCGATTAAAAAATAAGCCACCGCCAATTAACACTACCCTAAATCCGCCAATTAACACCACCAGTAGGCGTTCAAATAGTTCACTGCTGTGTGTGTGTTTCAAGATTTGTGTCTTGAAACACAGCGATACAGAGAATATACACACATCGATATACACACACAACGATACATAGAGAGAGAGAATATATATAGATAGAGAGAGAGAATATATATAGAAAGAGAGAGAGAGACTCACAAGTTCGGCACAGTAAAGAGGGAGCAGAGAGACGAAAAGAAGGCAGCTAGTCGATACCTTTGTCGAAGAAGACGACAAGGGGCTAATTTAGGGTTCCAAAACGACGTTGTTTTGGAACCAAGGGTTATTATCTTTTTTACTTCAAAACGATGTCGTTTTACACCTTTCATTTAACATATTCTGCGACCAAATATCATTTGTCGCCAAACAAAAATAATTTTAACTTTTTTTTTCTGTGACAAACATGTATTGTCGTTAAATATTATTATTATTTTTCTTATTTTTCATTATTTGACAAAAAATTTGCGATCGAAAAATAATTTTGGCGACAATTTTTTTTGTCGCCCACAAAATTAGCATTTAGCGCCAACATTGGCGCCAATTTTTTTTTGGAGGGAACGTTTTTGCGAAGACTATTGGCGACGACTATAAAAAATGGTCGCAAAAAATATCATAAAAAAGTTTACAGCGAGAAACATTTGAAATTGTCGCCGAAAATTACTTTTTTACAACAAATTTTATTGTTCGTCGCCAAAACTCCTCGCTAAAAAACAAATTTGTTGTAGTGGATTGATGTAATGGAATAAGGATTGTCTCACATTGGAAAAAAAAACCAACACTTGGTGAGTTAATATACTCTTAGTTGGCTTCATGGGTTGAGAAGTACCACACTTTTATGAGCAAAACGAGTGCCTACACTGCCTTGGTTACCACTCTCCTTGACGGAGTCGGACTTGGACTTGGGCTTGGGTCAAAAAGATGTAATTTTTTTGGACAAAGTTCATTTGGTGTGGTGCGAGTTATGGGTCAAACCAAACGAATCTAAACATAGATTGTATTCCAACTAAAATTTCAAAGTCCAACCGGATTTTAAATTTTTTCTGCCCGTTAAATTGATTTTGGCGCTAGAGCATGTACTTCAGATGTTCCTCCTGTGTCTGTTTAATACAGAGGCAGACTGAGGGTGCGTCTCTTCGATCCGAACAGGGGTTTCTTGTGACTCTTCAGGTGATCCGAACAAACATGAAGGGTCTATAAATAGACTGTCTCAATGCCATTCTCAATCCATTCTGATTTTGGAGGGATTGATTTTGGTGAGTTGGAAGGAAAGTTAATCCATCCACTTTTTCATCCTTCCTACTTTCCTTCCTTACCAAACATGATGTTTTATCTATCCCTCCCACTTTCCATCTTTCCAACTTTCTATCCTTCCATTTTTCCATCGTACCAAACGGAGCATTAGTCATTTGAAGTTAAATTAGAAATCGTGGGAATTAAACTGACAATTGAAGAAAAGAGGACCAAATTGATACAAAAGACATTTTAAGTGAACCATTATTCTATTTTGGCCTTGAAGCAATAATGCCATCTTTGTGTTGCAAACTACTACAAAAGAAGCACATCAAAGGAAATACAGCTTTCTCTCCCGGCCTGCAGAGGACACGAGGTAACCTTCTGAATGCCGGATAAATATTCTCTCTAATATACTTTTTCTACAATTTCACTCAATGATAGATCACTCATCATATATTGATGTGGGATAAGTGGATTCCATTTGAATATATGGAAAATGTCTATCATTGAACGGAATTGAGAAAAAAATATAATAGATTTCATCTTAATCCCAGAACATGAAAAATCATGTCATCTCAACTTGACCCATAGTCACTGGCACTTCAATGTCATTGCAATTCGAAAACTTCGAACTCTCGAGCCTCTCACCTTGGCCCCAAATAGCATAAGCCTCCTCTCCATGAGCAGCCTCATCACCAATAGCCATATCCTCTTCAGACATCCTTAAAGGCACAATGAGTTGGACAAACAAACATATCAAGCTCGTGCTCACAACGTTAAGCACAACCACAAACAGAATTCCTAGAAGCTGAAGCCCCATCTGTCTAAATCCCATGCGGAATTCTCCCATGTGAAAGCCGTAGAAGAGGCCAACGTACTGCTTGTAGTCAGCATAGAATAACATACATAGCCTAGGGTGAGCGAAGAGGCCGGTGAGGATGCCCCCAAGGCTTCCGGCGATGGCGTGAGTGTGTAGAACGGCCATCGTGTCGTCGACTTTCTGAAGGAGCTCGGATTTTTTGTGCACAACCATCATGGTGAACCAAGGGATGGAGCCTGAGCAAATTCCCATTATTATGGCTGCCCATCCTTGCACAACCCCTAAAATTCAAGTGCAATAGCATCGTGTTAGATAGTTTAGTGCACAGCAATCTTATGTGTCAATTTTGCCAGTCATTTAGAATTTGCATTTTTTTCACAAGAATTTCATGGGACTAAACACACCTTTCGCGGCCAAAAAGTTTTTGATAATTTACAACTTAGACTCTTGTCACACGCATCTAGTTTCTATTTGGTCCCTAAATTTCTTTAATTAAGTTTAATTTAATCCTTACTTTCAAAATCTTTAATTTGTTTTGACGAAAAGTATTCGTGTAACCAACATGACTTGGGTAGAAGTATATATTTGCCTAACAAAAAAATTTTTGTGTTCGGATCATAAAATCTTATTTTGTTTCATCTGGTTTGAAAATAAAGAATATTAGCACATATCTCGTGTGATGAACAGAATTTAAAATCGCTTTCCACACCCACCCCTAACCCACTTCCTACCCCTACCCCCACTCCCCCATGTGTGATTAAGTATTTCACAAACGTATTTGTTCCTTTATTTGCAATCAATATTAATAAGTATAAATGAACAATCAGAGATAAAAAAAAAATGAGTTATATTAAAAGTGAAAGTTTTTAAAAGTAGTTGGTATAAGGTGGTATTTAAAGTGGGGATCTATTATTAATTAAAAATAAAACATGAGTCAATTAAACTAACGTGATGTTTAATGTATGTGTTAATTGGAATAAAAAATTTGAATTTGTATTAAATAATTTAAAATTCTAAAATTTAAAAAAAGTTAAAGAGGGAAGACTTCAAGCCTCCTCTCAAAGAAAATGATTATTATAGAAACTAATAATGCACCGCGTGCCTTGCACGTAAACAAATTTAAATAATATTTTTTTTTATAAAAAATGTGAATTATATGTGTAATTAAATTAAATAATAAATTAGATGGCAAATAATAAGTCCATATTTTCAAATAATAAATACAAATTATTAATTTATTTTATAAGTCTTTGAATATCTAATCTGTCATTTATTTGAGTATCTATCTGACCCCTTTAGGCATTTGTACATCTAATTATATTATAAAATTATTAATTTTTTTTTTTAAATAGATTGATTATATTACTTATAATATTATTACAATATTATATACCAAAAAATAAAATATAACATATATTTTATCGTAGAATTTAATATGATAATTACATGTGTATAATAATTTAGTATGTATAAGACTTTACTTCTTCATATAGATATAGAAAATTGTATGTAAGTGTACTACTAATAAATGAGTTCAAAAGAATTTAGAAATCTTTGTAAAAGAATCCAAAACAAATTGAAAGTTAAATAGGAGTAAAAAAATAAAAAATAAATTAAAATATATAGGTTGGTATAATTAACTTTATAATAATAATTAAGGATAAAATAGGAAATCAATTTTTTTTCACAAATGTTGACATTTATAAATAGTATAAATATAAATATAAATAGATATAGATATGAATAGATAACGGACCCTAATAAACTTCAACGCAACATCTAAGAGATATTAATGTATTTGATAGAAAGGAACAAAGACCATTTTTTGTTGGACAAATATGCCAATTTGGCCATGTCACACGAAGCTATTTTTTAAAACAAATTAACGTATTTAGATAAAAGGACTAAAATAAAACTCGATTAACACTTTAAAGATTTAACTATTGAAGGTGCAACCTCAAGAACCAAATAAATTCTTTATTGCATACTTTAAGAATATAAATTATAAATCTACCCAAAAATTTAATATCAATATGTGTTGGGTTAGCGGCAGAAATTTGAGGGTTTTCTGAAGGTACCAGCTGCCGGAGTGATGCAAACCAAACCAGTGATCATGCCTTGGACAGCACCAATGATTGAAGCCTTTCCGAAGAACACAACGTCGAGAATGAGCCATGTCAACAGGCTAGTGGCGGCGCAGACGTGAGTGTTCAAGACGGCCAAGGAAGCGTCGATGCTGGCCGCATAAGGGTCTCCGCCATTGAACCCCGACCAACCCATCCACAGCAACCCTGCCCCGGCCATCATCAGTAGGATGTTGTTTGGAGGGAACCTTTCCCTGTCCTTGTTTGAACGAGGACCAACCTGCAATGAGAAAATGATAATTCATGTGTTCATTTCACTCACATATGTTTATATTAATTTTTCGTAATAATAGATCAGTTATTCATGGCGGTCTTGTTGTAACGGTAAGATTGTTTCATTTAACCCTAAAATTGAGTCACGAAAAAAAGTCTTTCTACTTACAGGAATAAAACTACGTACATCTAACTCTAATCCTTAATGATAGATCAGTTACTACAAATAAGGACACTAGTGCTCTTGTAGATAATGGGTGTTACTCGAATTCTTAATAAGTAGTTTAGCAATGAAAGAAATTGAGAAAAAAATAGAATATTAAACCGGATCAAAACATTTCGCTCTTCGAATAATTTTTTTTTTAATTCTAGTCTCCAATTAAGGTTGTTAAAGGAATTGAGTCGTTCGAACTCAGCTTGGTCTCTATACATTTGTAACTCATTTATTTTATAAATATTGGCTAAATATAATCAAATTAAAATGCTCATTGAATATTCAAGTTGAGCCAAAGAAGTGTTGCTTGACTAGGTAGGCTAAAATTCAATAGTGACTAAACATTGTTTATCTATTAACAAATATTTTTGGTGATGATGACAATACGAAAAGTAGGGCTCTTAACTTAATGGAGACTGTGACTAACATTTAATTAAAAGATTTGGCATTCAGGTTCCATTAGATGGGTGTTTTTTGAATTTGAGTTCATTTTATTAAACGAGCCGAGTCAAATCAAACTTCAATATATGACAATGAGTAGAACTTGAGCAAAAATGAACTTGAGCAAAAATGGAAACGTGGTAACTGAGCTTAAGCTGAGTTCTAGTCTGTGATACTCAACTAAGACCAAATATGAGTATATAGAAACTTGGAAGGTTGGGCTCAATTAACATCTCTGGTCTCAATTGTAAAATTCAATGGCCAGCAAAAGAGAAAAAACACGAATTTTTTTCTGCAATAATTCGTCAATGAACAAAATAGAAGAGTTGGGAGAAATTATTCTTTCATACCCAATATGCAGCAGTGAAGCCAGCAACTCCAGAGGACAAATGGATCACATATCCACCAGAATAATCAATAATCCCATGAGTAGATAGCCAACCATGAGTAGACCAAATAGTAAATGCTCCAAAGGTGTATGAGAAGGTCAGCCAGAGAGGAACAAACAACATCCATGCATAGAAATTCATCCTCCCCAACACTGCCCCAGCAATCAAAATCAAAGTGATAGCTGCAAAAACAAATTGGAAAAACACCATCGTTGCGTTCGGAAAATAACCCAAAAACGCCTGTTTAAGAAGATATTTTTGTTCCAATGCCACGTTAATTTGGCCCCAGATAGGAATAAGTTCATCTCCAAAGGACAGTCTATAGCCCCAACAAACCCAACAAACTAGAACACAAGCAAAAGCATATAGTGCCATGAAGGCCGAATTAACAGCCCATTTCTTCTTCACAGCACCTCCGTAGAGGATAATGAGGCCCGGCACGCTCTGGAGACCGACCAGCGTTGCAGCGGTGAGCTGCCATGCATTGTCACCTTTGTTGTTCCACGGCGGGTTGGCCTCGTCAGGGATTAAGTTAGCAGGAAGAGGAGTATAGTAAGTTGAATTATTCATTTTCTCTCAATCTTGGACCTAACAGCAAAAAAACGAATGAAGAGAGAGAGAAATGAAATTATAGTGGCTTGAAGTTACAATGATGGCTTTGATACCATAATGGTGGGTCTTTATAGCTTTAGGGTTGTTGAGTTGATTCCCATGAAAAAACTGTCTCTACGTTCTTATTGTTTCTTGTCATTGGTCACTTCGCTTGAGTTTGGGCGGGTATTACAACTTTCATTCCCAACTGTTTAAACGACAGTTTCAAGGTTCTCTTTATTGGTACATCTATATGTTCTCTCTCACAACATTGTTTTGTTTCCCCAGAAATTTGGCAGCATGTTGCTGTCCATTGGCTGTGCTTGATCATGAGATTAAAATGGTTTTCTCCTCGTGCAGATTTGGAATCTTTGTAATCTATGTATACAGCAGCTCTTGTACCATTGCTCTATGCGATTGGGTTGGTTATTATTGGTGAATCTGTAAATATGATATTTATGTGATTTGATAGAAATTCTATTTACTTCTATTGGAGCCGTTGTTTTACCATAATATCAGAATCCCATCAGGGTTAGAACTTATTTATAGATACCAGTTAATAACTTTAATCTTTGTCCAACTAAGAAATCTAGTTCAAGTAAATCTGATACACCCCAATATCACTTCATTGCACTATGTTCCTACATAGCTATGCTTTGCTCACTGGCAGATTGTCCACTGGTCTAGTTCCCCCCCCAAAAAAAAAAAAAAAAACTATTTCCAACTCTTAAAATTTGATCGTTCAAAAAAAAAAAAAAACTCTTAAAATTTGGCCTTTTTTTTATATATATTATGAGAAAAAAGTTGGAAGAAAAATTAATTATTAACGTCTCTTATTTTCAAGTAAGGACATAATCAAAAAAATTTAAGGTGAGAGGGCCCAAGCAAAATTTATTAAAAAAAAGAGAACATTTCAGTCACACCATTTTTAGTTTAGCATCACATCTTCAAAAAAACCCCTGTTATTGTCAAAAACATCATCGACATCCCTTTTAGTTTATATTTAAACATCGCAGACACCCCCTGCCATTAAACCATCATTTATAACAAAAATAAATTATTTAAAATACCAAAATTACCCCTACATAAACCCCAAATAATATTTCTACATAAAATTCAATTAAAATTCGTGCGAATTAAAATATATTTTTCTATACATTAAAATTCGAGTTGATTAAAATTCATTTTTCTATATATTAAAATTTGACTTGATTAAAATTCGATTCGAGTTGATTAAATTTTATTTTTTTTTACATATTAAAATTCAAGCCTATTAAAAGTTTTTTTTACGTATTAAAATTCAAGACGATTCCACCAATTTTTAACGACTTTCACTTTCAACCCGATTCACCGCCAATGTGCCCTTTACGCCCAGTCATTCCAAAGAACACTTGCCCCCCATCTTATTGTGGCTGCTGGCACGGAGTTAGTCGAGGCTTCTTCCTCGAGTCCTGTCATGATCGCACACTCGACGAAAGAGCTTTACAAGTCGCATTGCCCTTCTTCACTCACACAAAATTATTGGATTGGGCTTTCGCCCATTGTCCAAGATTCCCCACTGCTGCCCATCGTGGGAGTCTGGGCCGTGTCTCAATCCCAATGTGGCTGATCATCCGAAAAGACCAGCTAAGCATCATTGGCTTGGTTAGCCATTGAACTATACTTGAGTTGTTAGCCTGATTAAAATTTGATTCGAATCGATTAAAATTTATATTTTTTTATTTATTAAAATTTGATTCAAGTTAATTAGTTTTTTTTTATCTATTAAAATTTGAATCAATAAAAATTTATATTTTTTTATATATTAAAATTCAGGCTGATTAAAATTTAATACGTAAAAAAATATATTTTTTAATTGACTCAAATTTTAATACATAACAAATAAATTTTAATTAGCTTGAATCGAATTTTAATGGGCCCGAATTTTAACACGTAAAAAAATTTAAAAAATAGAGGAGGTCTCATTGAAGATATGTCTATCTAGAGAGGGGTGTAGATGAAGTTTTTTCTAAAATATATCATGAATAATTTAGTAAAATTGCATTCTAATTAATAACTTTAATCTGACAGGAGATATCAATGAAAATTCAAAAAATAGAAAGGGAGTCATTGAAGATATGATAAACTAGTTGGAGTGTGGTTGAAATTTTTTTTAAATAAAATAGTCAAAATTTCAGGGGACCAAAAAAAAAAAAGTACGTTAGTTGAAATTTTAATTTGGAAAGGTAAGGGGTCATGGTCCCAAGGCCATAACTTAGTTCCGTCTTTGTTTCGAAGCATCTTGGGTGCTTAAACAAATACACACGGATCACTATTATTATGTTGTTTGTTTTTATTTGGGTTTTTTTTTTGTTTTCCTACCAACGGAAAATACCAAATAATAATCATACCTACTTCGATATTCAACATAATAATGATGGATTTATGTTTGGGTCGCCCATTTGGAATCAAAAACATCCAACGGGCCCCTTTAAAGAACAACATTAATGAGGCACCTGTAGAGCGCCCATCTTATCATGGGATTGGGCCACAACCTAGGGACATGAAAGTCCAGGATCGTCCAGCTCGGGAGGTACCAGCCTGGTCATATCAAGCACGACGACATGTATCTGCTCGATAATAAGGAGCGCGGTGCAAGATGGGCCTCAAGTAACTCTAATCGCGCCACGTGTCCAGGGGACAGGGGGACAATCTTTGATGACTCTAACGAACAAATATTCCCTGATAAAAGAAATATTTGTATACATTCCGTTTCTAAGGATCTTGGGCACAGAAAATGTCAAGCTGACAGACTTTGCTATGGGACAAATGAAGAGGGGACCACAAAATCAGCCAAGAAAACCCTAGATTTCCAGGTGTATAAATAGAAGATGAAGCTACTATAAAGAGAGAGTTCCGGAGTTTTACCTAATATATACTGTGTAAAAAGGCTTCCAACCAAAAATCCACTGTAATCGTTATCTTCTTCCCTAAGTAATACAATCAACAAAAAGCAAGAGCCTTTATTATAGTGGATGTAGTCTTAGTCTTTCGGCTGAGGTGAACCACTTATATCCTGTTCTTTGGTCTAACATTAACACTTACTTTCCCATTGTTCAAAGTATTCATAAAATCCCCACTGGGCTTCACCCCACAGTTGTTCTGTAATTGTGTAGAGTAATTTCGAGCACCATCAGCTTGGCGTCGTCTACGGGAAACAGTTTTCATCATTTTCTTTGAGTCTTCCTCGTACTTCTATTGGTTTGCTAGTTTCCACTCGAAACATGAGCAAGTCTCACGCGAATCCCCAAGTTCTTTAGAACCAACCAGAAAACTCGGCAGCGAACGTCGAGAACCACCCTCCGGCAGCTGATCCTCCCCCGCTTCATGAGCTGCAGATGAACCGCCATACCACAATGCAGCTAATGAAGCAAAACCAAGACCTTATGACATGGATACAAACGCATCACCTCCGACAAGCCCCGCCTACACCACCTCCTCCACCAGGTCAAAATGACGTTCTTCATCAGGACTGCCTGATGCCACCTAATGGAGTCATGGACCTCCAAGAACATAACCATTATGGAGAAAACAATCGACGAAGGCAGTCAGAAGAGCGAACAGATGATGAGGCCCAAAGTCGGGCTAGAGCCATGCCGAGAGAAGACCGCCACCTGCCCCCACATGATGCTATGAACCAGTTTTGGGAACAGAGGTTCCGAGAAAACCAACAAGAGCTGGGAAATTTAAAGGAGGTGGTAAAAGGGAAAACACGTCACTATGGATGCCTTGATTCAGTAAACTGAGTCGCCATTCACCACGAAAATTCTTCATTTTCCTCTGTCCCAGAAGTTCCAGATGCCGCAGATAGGGGCGTTTGATGGGACTAAGGACTCGGTGGATCACCTTAACTCGTACAAAAAATCAAATGGAGTTTCATGGGTACCCTGACCCCATTCGATGTTGAGCTTTTGCCATAACCCTCAAGGGGTTGGCGATAGCCTGGTTTAACAGACTGCAGTCATCCTCAATTTACTCTTTTTGAGAACTGTCCATATAGTTTGTGTCTCATTTCATCAGGGCACGAACTTACAGAAAGATATCCTACCATATGTTAAGCATTAGACAGGGACCCAACGAGTCCCTCCAGAGCTATGTACAATGATTTGACCAAGAGTCTTTGAAAGTAGAGAGCGTAGATAACAAATTTTCCTTAACAACCTTCATGTTGAGGCTTGGCCTCCAATCCAATGACCTTCTATTTTCAATCACCAAGAACCCCCAAGCAATGATGGGCGAGGTGCTTGCTAAAGCCGAGAAGTATATAAATGGGGAGGAGGCCCTCAGCATGAAGGGTGGATCGTCAACAACGAACGAGGGAGAGAAGAAAAAAAGAGAACACAACCCAAGGAAAGAGAAAAGATGAGACCGATCCTCGGGGAGAGATCGGTCCCCTAGAAGAGACAGAGAGTCCTCCCCAAAACGGAGGGCCAACGTCAACTTGTCAAGGACCGCCTCGATCCCCCACCTCCGGAGCTTCAACCGAGGTATGCACCAGCCCGGCTCACCCCACTAAATGCCACCATCTCTCATGTCCTCCATGAGTTCTAGAATGAGAGGTTTGTAAGATGACCGCCAAGGATGAAGTCTGACCCCCGAAGGCGTAACCCCACCAAGCATTACAACTTTCACAAGGACACTGACCACGATATCGACGACTGTATCCAACTAAAAAAGGAAATAAAATATATGATTCAACGGGTCCATTTGCAGCACTACATGGAGCGAGAGGGAAAAGATCGGAATGATCGAGCTGTCGGGCCACCACCACAGCAGCACCAGCAGGCCCTAGGGGAGATAAAGGTTATCTTGGGTGGCTTTGCAGGGGGAGACGAGTCTAGCTTGGCAAGGCGAGCCTACACCAGGAGGGCCAGATCTGATGATTTCCTTGATGTTCAGACAATTCAAAAAATCCCGCGGAGAGACATGGAGATAACCTTCTCGGATGGCGACCTAGAAGGGTGTCAGCTTCCCCATGATAACCCTTTGCTTGTCAAGGCCATCATTGCAAACAAAACTGTGCACCGCGTTCTCATTGACAATGGCAGTTCGGCTGATATCATTTTTCTCTCCGCTTTTGATCAGCTCAGTATAGAAAAGTCGAAACTTGAACCCGTAAGGTCCCATCTCCTAGGTTTCTCAGGGGAAAGATTCCTACCTAAAGGGTCCATCCATCTCATCTTTACATTAGTAAAAACACCCTTGCCAGATTACCATCACAGTCCATTTCTTGGTGGTAGACGCACTTTCTGCCTACAACGTCCTGCTCGAGAGGCCCTCTCTCAACTCCATCAGAGTCGTTCCCTCGGCATATCACCTATTCATGAAGTTCCCAATGAAAAATGTAGTCGAGGTGGTAAGAGGGGATCAACGTCTGGCCAGAGACTGTTATGTGACATCCATAAGGCAAAAAGAGGTCGAATCTGTTCAATTGGAAGACTTAGATATGAGAGACGAGCTTGAGACTCTACTTACACCGTCGGAGCAGCTGGAGCCAGTGTAGGTCGACGACCCTGGGCACGTGGTCTTTGTATTCTCAATGCTGTTCTAGGATATCAAAGACAAACTTATTCTTTTCTTGAAGGAAAACGCTGACGTTTTTGCTTGGAAGCAAGAAGACATGGAAGGAATCGATTTCGAGATAATAGTGCACCGGCTCGGCGTAAATCCTAATTGTAAACCCATCAGGCAGAAAAGAAGGAGCTTCATCCCAGAGAGACAAAAAGCGATCAACGAAGAAGTGGCCAAACTATTGCGAGCAAAGGCCATTAGGGAGGTCGACTATCCGACCTACCTAGCCAAGGTGGTGTTGGTTAAAAAGGTCAACAAAAAGTGGAGCCTATGCATCGCCTTCACAAAACCTCAACCGCACATGCCCCAAAGATAGTTTTCTTCGCGTAGGATCGACCTCATAGTTGAGCCACAACAAGGCACGAGCTCCTCAGTTTAATGGATACCTTCTCGGGGTACAACCAGATCAAAATGGATCCCAACGATTAAGAAAAAATTTCTTTCGTTACAAAGCAAAATTTTTTTGCTACCAGGTCATGCTTTTTGGGCTAAAGAATGTCGAAGCCACCTACTAGAGGCTGGTCAATCAGATGTTTCGGGAAAAGCTCGGTTCAACAATGGAAGTGTATATCGACGATATGCAAGTCAAAAATCTTTAGTCTGAGCTCCATATCTAGCATCTCTGGGAATCATTCGAGATCATGAGCCAATATAAGATGAAGTTGAACCCAGCAAAATGCGCTCAAAGTATCGGCAGTAAAGTTTCTGGGGTTCATTGTTAACAGCCGAGACATCGAAGCAAACCTTGAGAAGGTAAAGGTTGTCTTGGAAATGAATTCACCAGATAACACCAAGGAGGTACAGAGCTTTACTGGAAGAATTGAAGCACTCAATCGGTTTATTTTGCACTGCAGTGATAAGTGTCAGCCACTCTTCAAGGTACTAAAGACCACCTTCCAATGGGATGTGAAATGTAAGGAAGCCTTCCAAGCCCTGAAGACATACCTGACTTCGCCTCCGGTGTTGGTCAGCCCGTGAGAAGGAGAAGTCTTGACCTTATATCTTATCGTATCAGACTTTTTCGTCAGTGCTGCCCTAGTCAAAGATAAAGAAAAAGTGCAGCAACCTGTCTATTTCTATAGCAAGGCTCTTAGGGGGCTCGAGGAGAGATATCCCAAGATGGAGAAGCTCGTCTTCGCATTCCTCATCACTGCAAGAAGACGGAGACCTTACTTTCAGGCACACACCATTGAAGTTCCTACAAATCAACCGATGAAGCAAGTCTTACACAAATCCGAGGCATCTGGGAGACTAGTAAAATGGGCCACGGAACTCGGTGAGTTCGAAATCAAGTTCAAACCAAGGACGACAAAGGCCAGGTGCTTGCAGATTTCCTAGTAGAGTCCACCCCAGTATCCTAAGATCAACAGGAAAATCGGGACTTCGTCACCGACATCCCAACATGGAAGTTATATGTAGATGGCGCCTAGAATGCGCAGGGGAGTGGAGCTGCCCTGATCTTGACCTCACCAGAAGGGTATGACCTGGAGTATGCGCTAAGGTTCAACTTTCAAGCCTCCAACAATTAGGCTGAAAATGAGGCCCTCATAGTTGGTCTGAATCTGACTTTGACGATGGACATACAGAAGATCATCATACACAGTTATTCCCAATTGGTAACCAGAAAGGTGGAAGAAGAATACGCAACCTAGGACGACAAGATGGCATTGTACACGAGGAAAGTACGAAGTCTGCTAAGGAGGTTTGTAGTTATCGAGCTGGTGCAGATGCCCAGAGAAGTAAACTACAGAGTTGACACGCTCACCAAGTTGGAGGCAGCCCAACAGGAGCTCCTAGGAATGACACCTGTGGAGGTCCTGCTTGAGCCAAGCGTCCAGCTCGATGAAGATCAGGTCATGTCAGTAGACGAGGCCGCATCATGGATGGATCCCATCGTTTCCTTTCTACAGGATGGACGCCTTCCACATGACAAAAAAGAGGTAGCAAAGCTCAAGAGCAAGGCTGCAAGGTTCACCCTGTTACAAGGTAAGTTATACAAATGAGGTTTTTCTTTTTCTCTGATGAAATGTGTCACTAAGCTCGAGGCAGATTTTATCTTGAGAGAGATTCATGAGATCATCTGTAAGAATCACATTGGTGCACGAACTCTAGCCAGTAAGGCACTCTGAAAAGGTTACTTTTGACCCATAATGGCGAAAGATGCTAAAGAGATAGTGAAGAGATGCCAAGCGTGCCAGATCCATGGGAACCTGCCGCACTGCTCTCTCGAGCAACTCATGTCCATTGTCGGCCCTTGGCCATTCCAGTAGTGGGGGCTGGACATTCTGGGGCCCCTACCAGTTGGCGTTGGTTAGTGTAAGTTTGTTATAGTCGTTGTGGACTATTTCACCAAATGGGCAGAGGTTGAGGCGTTAACAAAGATAACTGAGCAAAAAGTGAAGAATTTCATTTGGAAGACAATAATTTGTCGTTTTGGCCTCCCAAGAGTAGTGGTTTCAGATAATGGAAAACAGTTTTACAATCTAGGATTCACAGGTTTCTGCGCAGAATTGGGAATTAAAAATTATTTCTCAGCTCCCACATATCCGTAGTTAAATTGGCAGGCGGAAGTCACCATCCAAACTATCAAGCTAGCACTGAAAACAAGACTAAAAGCTTACAAGGCCCAATGGGTCGACCACCTTCCAGCCGTGTTGTGGGCCTATAGAACCACCATGCGAACAACTAATTAAACCCCGTTCAGCCTTACGTATGGGACTAAGGCCATGGCCCCGGTCGAGGTCGGGCTTCCTTCGGCAAGGACCTAGCTCTTTGATCCCGAGCAGAATGAAAGGTCTCTGCTCGTCAATCTCGATCTCTTGGATGAAAAAAGAGATAAGGCACTGCAGCGAATATTTTCTTATCAAAGGAATACTGTGAGGTATTACAATCGGCGAGTGAGGAAGAGGAGCTTCAAGTCCGGCGATCTGGTCCTCAAGAAGCTACTTCTGGCGAGGAAAGACCCCACGCATGGAAAACTTGGTCCAAATTGGGAGGGGTCATACGTTGTGAAGAGGGTGATCCGACCTGAAAATTAAGAGCTGCAAACTGAAGAAGGGAAATACCTATAACTTCCTAGAACACCGATCATCTGAAGCGGTATTACCAATAGGATCATAGACAACGGGATATTGTGAAAAGAGAAAATTAGTTGTAAACTTCTAATTCTCAATTAATGGAATTTGAAATTCTAGCTAGCAAACTTGTACAATGAATGATTCAAGGAGTTTTTCAAATCCCCAAAGCCACGAGCTCCTCAACCTAAAAGCTTTTCAGCCATCAAGAAGTTCTTCAACTCTCCAAAGTCGCGAGCTCTTCAGCCACGCAACCTCGACTAAACCTTTCAGCCTAAAAAATTTTAGCCACCAAGGAGTTCTTTAACTCCCAAAAGTCGTGAGCTTTTCAGCCTCGTGACCTCGAATAGGATTTTCAGCCTAAGAGCTTTTCAGCCATCAAGGAGTTTTTCAACTCTCCATAGGTGCGAGCTCTTCAGCCGTGCGATCTCGACTAGGCCTTTCAGCCTTAGAGCTTTTTAGCCGCCAAGGATTTGTTCAACTCCCCAAAGCTGTGAACTCTTCAGCCGTGCAATCTCAACTAGGCTTTTCAGCCTAAGAACTCCTCAGCTTGGCCTTTTAGCCTCCAATAAGTTTTAAGCTCCCTGAAGGCGCACGCTCGAACATGATTTTGGGCCTAGCAACCCTTCAGGTCAAGACTGCAGTAGATAAAAAAATGAGGAATTAAAGGGAAAACTATATTATATTCAATAAAGTTTGAAATTACGAGGAACTAAGAAAGAAGCTCAGGGCTTTTCAATCATCTTCTTCAACTCTAGGACCTCCTCCCCCAGCCGAGCATTATTTGCTCGTAACTGAGCATTTTCAGCCTTCAGCTCATACCTTTCTTTTTCGGCCTTAAAAAGCTATTTTTTCAGCATTGCCTTCCTCAATGCCAACTCCAGCTTGTCGGTTGTCAGCCTCATCTCACCAGAAGAAGAATCCGACAATTGCGGAGATGATCAGTCTTGGTGTCGCTTCCTTTTCTTCCATGAAGAGGCAACAAAATCCTCCTCTTACCGAACTTGAGAGAAGCCCACATCGGCGATAAGAGGAGGGGGAATCGGAGTAGCAACCAAAGCAGTAACTGGGTCGGGACCAATACCAAGCTCTAAAAGATTCTGAGCAATAACTAGGGCAGAGAAAGGAACCATCCGTCCCAGCACGGCAGAGTTGGCAGACCCTAATTCTCTCGTCCAGAGTCAGCTCGGGACCATCTGCATTACACAAAGAACGTTAAGTCTTGAAGTGGGAGATACCGAACAAGAAAGCCCATTCATAAAAAAAGGGAGGATAGCAGAACTGTTGTTTCCTTACCTCTGTCTAGAAGGCGCCCCCAAGAACAAGGAACTCGGGAACGCTCAGATCGTGCCTCAACGAACTCCCAAGAGTCCCCAGAGATGAAGAAGAATCACTATAACCACCTCTCAGGGGCATTGAGAACTAACGTTGGAACGTAACGCCTCCATGTGAAGCGATGATAGTAGGGGCATGTCAAAGTCAAAGTCAAAAAAATAAAAGAATTTAAAAACCATGGGAAAACGATCATGACCATACAAGCGTTAGAAAATGAAGAATATCACAAGAGTACCCCACCCATTTGACGAAAGATACGAAGGGCAGAGCCCAAAAAAAGGCAAGAATCTGCCCTATGGAAGGATGAATGGGCAAATAGACACCTATCTCAAGTGCACCCTAAAAAATGCAAACCTCCCTCCGAAGAAGGAGGTTGCAAGGCTCATCAGGAGTAGGAACCCGAATGGTTAAACCCACCGGGAATAAGTATCACCTCCTGACCTCCTTCATTTCAAGCACAGTGATAGTAACAGGGAGTAGAAACACAGCGTAACACGGATCTTTAATCATAATTCAAGTGCGCTATTTGAACAAAAAAGTAGAAGAGGAAGCCATGAAGCCGCAAAGTGAGCAACACTCAGGAAAAACTCCAAGGAAAAATAAGAATACGGAAAGTGAAAAGGTTTTCGAACTAAGTTAAGAAGGCAATCTATGAAAGCTAAAGGACAACTATTACACTTCTGAAAAAAGAGGCTTCATGGCAGAAGTTACTAAAGGAGGCCCCAAGGCAAAGTTAGGTGAAGTTAGGTGGGCTCGAATAACGATACATTTATTACTTTTTTACCTGAATCTGTACACCTCAACCCAAGATCATACGACACAAGCATGAAGACTAGCCGAACAGAGGTGGCAAAGGGTGAAGAGCTTAGACCCATACAACTCGATCTCATACACATTGGACTACCCAGCACGAGACCATACATGTCGATCACAGAGAGTAAGGCAACAAAATAAGCAGTCCATAACCTACAGTATCAAAAATCTCAAGAAGTTACCATGACGGAACACTATGAGTCACAAACTTAAACAAGTTATCAAAAATCATACTCTAACAAGGTCGAGACCTCATTGGAGTAGGGGGCAGGGAGAGTACAAAGCATATGCGGCGTCACTAACAACATCAGGCGAAAATCAAAGTGTTTCTCATTCCAGTATCAGAGAAGGTTACACTTTACATTCCAAAAATATATGTGCCAAAAAAAAGGGGGGGGGGGGGGGGAAACAAAAGCAAGCAAGTGAGAAAACATGCAAGGCTTTTCATTAAGAAGAAAAAGGGAGGTACATCGAAGTTTCAGAGTCAGGAATTGAGTTTTATTTTTACAAAAGGTCCAATAGAGAGAAGAAATGACAACAGTAGCCAAAGACTAAATTCAGGCAGCAGGTTTTTCACCACAACCAACAGGCTCGGTAGTGGCTCCATCGACCGCATTCGCAAGCTTTGGTGCCTCGATTTCTGGCATAAAGGAATCCAGGTCAAGGATAGGAATGCCCTCTCGGCTTGGTGTCGAAAGTTCATGAAACCCTTCATAAAGGCAGAATCATTCATTTTAAGGAGCTCAGTGACCTTTTCATTCAGGGACTTCAGCTCGACATCCTTTGCCTTCAGCTCGACATCTTTTTTCTTTGCAGAATCCTGATAGCGAGTGTCCAAGTCGATATAGGCTCTCTTCAGATCAGCCACCTCGACAACCAGGACTGCAACCTTCTCTTTAGCTAAACCTTTCCCCTCCTTAGCAACGTTAACAACGTCTAGTGCACTCCTCAGCTCGCGCTCCTTCTCATCCAGTTGAGTCGATCGTGATGGAACTTCATCATCTTGATGCATGCTAGAGACTAACAAAAGAGACACATTCTACATAAACGAGAGATAAAGTGATCCAAAGAAGATATTCAAATGAGGAAGGTGAAAGTATATGATACATCAGTCAGGTCCTGGATGGCGTGCTTGATTTTCCTATCAAAGTTGAACTACATGGCCATCTCAGGGTCCAAAGTTGGGACCAGCTCGGCTAGAGCATCCACAACAGTCATGGGGTCACGCAGGAACCCATTCCCTTGGGCAATTGTGTGGAGAGGACTTGGTTCCCCCTTTTTTCCCTCCGACAAATTTAGCTGATGGGGAGCAGGAGCTGCCTCTGGGAGTTTATCCCTTTTGGAGGAGGGCTTGTTCTTGGACGGCTCAAAAAATAGAGAAGAGGGAATGTCAATCCTTGCGTTTCTACTCCAAGGTAGCATCCATCAGCATCAGTTCCTCATTGGAAGGAAGCTTAGAAGCCTTTACCAAATTTGTGCTCTTCCTCGTCCTTTCATTTGTAAAGGCTGCCATGATGAGATTAGGATCCATCTGATCGGGAGATTCTATGGGCAACGTATCAGCGACTTGGGCAGGTTGCGCTTATAGTGGGGGCCCGAGCTAGTGTTATACAAGATTCTCCTCGATCACCAGATCCGAAAAAGATTTAAGACCACAAGCCTCTTCCAAAGCCACCCTACCAGCCTCTGTAGTGTCAAGAGCCGAGCAAAAACCTATAAATATAACCAGAAATTAATATTGCAACCCCAAAAGGGAAAGTCACTACTAGCAGGCGTATATTCAATTATTGGCTTTACGAGTGTTCCTCAGGACTCCCCAGGACCTAGGGATGCGAGGAATGTCGCCAGGTGCTCCTGAAAACTCCTAGGAATCGCCTTAAACAAAGAAGAACTTCGGCTTCCACCCTTTGTTGGAAGAAGGAAGCCCGGAAATCAAACTCTTCACCTTCATTTACTTGGCAAATTAGAAGAAACCTAATGCTGGAGAGGATTTGAGCTGAAAGAAGTGGACAAACTCACGAATGGTAGACGAAGAAGTGTTTTCACTCTCAAACCAATGGACGAGGAAGCCAACCAGTAAGCCCCAACAGTTTGGAGATACCCGAGCTAGACATACATTGTAAAAAGTAAGGATATCTCGGATAAAAGGATGCACAGGAAACCTAGGCCAGCACGGAACGCCGACGTGAAGAAGTAGGTCATCCCAGGAACAGGAGAATTACATCTCTCATCCTCCCTAGGAGAATGGAGTATGACAGAAGCTGGAAAGGAGTACTCTTACCTCAAAGCCTCTAGATCGTCCTCGTCGAGGCGGCTTGAAGTCGACTCGGCACAACAAGTGAGGTTAAAAAGGTCTCGTCGAATTTTTTTCTTTTTGGGGGCAAAAGATAAAGCGCCCTTAGATTTGTTCCTCTTAGTACGGCTTAAAGGAATAGGGGGTAGCGCTAAAGGAGCTTCAACAGAACGACCCAAAGTTGAAGCCTCGAGAGCAAGCCTCGGACCCACTGAATCATGTACCATAGGAAGGAATTCAAAATTTTCTACTAGAGCTAAGGAAAACTGGTCATCCTCAACTAGGGCACTGTCATCGGCAGGAGCCTCATCCCCGTTTGGGGGAGATGAGACCTCCTCCTCAGCATGGCCAATGGAGGAAGATGAGGATACCTCATCAACGCCCTCGTCACTCCCCTCCCTTGACATGGAATCAGAAGAGGTCTCAGAAACGACCCTCCTCATTAATGGTTCAAATTGTAAGTCTGAGTGCAAATGGGAAAATGCAAAGCACAATCAGTCAAGAATAGGGGAACTAAACACCAAGATCTAAGTAAGGATAACCTTAATAAGAGAGGGTAATCTACGAATCGTGAAAGAAAAGCAAAACTACCGGAGTGACTTCAAAAATAGCTAAACCTCCAGATAATGAAACAAAACCTGTAGCCCCACCAGGGAGGGTTAAAGGGATCCAGATCAAAGCAAAAGAGTTAAAGAATGTACCTAACGAGGAGCTAGAGTCAATTCACAGAAGGATGAAAAGCCAAGAACTCTCAAAACCACTAAGAACTCGAAGTGGCCATCGTGGAATCCAGAAGAGGAGAAAAGGAGCCCAAAGAGATAGGAATTCGAAATTCCAGTAAAGAGATAGGAAGGTTTCCCCTCTTGTTTATACATAACATTTATTACCACGATAGGACGTGGAGAAGAACAAGCAGAGGGGACCACATAATCAACCAAGAAAAGGAAGAATTATAGAAACCGTAGAGAGCCAGGTGTATAAATAGAAGACGAAGCTACTGTAAAGAGAGAGCCAGAGTTTTGCCTAAGAAATACTGTGTAAAAAGGCTCCTAGCCAAAAACCCATTGTAATCGCTATTTTCTTCTCCAAGTAATACAATCTCCAAGGAGTAAGAGCCTCCATTATAGTGGATGTAGTCTTAGTCTTTCGGCTGAGGTGAACCACTTATATCCTATTCTTTGGTCTAACATTAACACTTACTTCCCCATTGTTCAAAGTATTCATAAAGTCTCCACTGGACTTCACCCCACAGTTGTTCTGTAATTGGGTAAAGTAATTTTGAGCACCATCAAAACCGAAATTTGCAATATTGATTTTATTGTTTGATGCAATGGTGGGAATGTCAAGCTAGCAACTGTAATGTAGGAGATTTAAATATGTGAGAGGTTCTGTTTTTGTTGCCTGTTAACAATCCATCACCGTAGCACTATATCACTGTTTCATTTTGGTCTAAACAGTTTCTAGACAAAGGTTATCTGCTTATAACTGCTCAATTTTGTCAAGAATTATATACGTATCTCTGGTGTTGTTGGTCTTGACCATTTCAATGATGGTACGTACTTCAAAATATATTGGATGAGGTTGGAAAAGTTGGATGGTTATAACGCGAAAACAAAAGCGTTACCAAATGATCCCTAAGTGTGCGAATTGTTGCTCTGTGCGCAAATTCAAATTTGTCAATTTGCGGATTCAACTTTCTTTCTTTTTTTTGCTTGGAAAGAAAACAGTATAAGGTGAGAAAGTAAATGTATTTACATAAGTAAAGTTGAATTTGCAGATTCAACTTTACCAATCCACAAATTCGACTAAAAAAATTCGTGAATTCAATTATAAATTCGGTGAATTAAACAAACAAACATCTCGTATTTAAATTATTAAATTAGCGAATTCAAAAAATTAATTCGCGAATTGAATGTGAATTATCATTTTTACCCCAAACTATTGATCCAAATAACTCCCTAAAATTAATGTTTAAATTGATAAAGTCAGTTATCTTTTAAAAGTTGTGATTTTTAAGTCAAATTAATAAAGTAAATCCTTTTTATTGATAAACATTCAAAAAATTAAAAATCCTATATTAAATGACCAAAAAATTAAAAATGAATCATACCATGTTAAGTCTCATCTATAATCGAGGTCGTGACCGCATTGGATTGATGATATTATTATATGCATGAATAACGCCACCAACTATTTTAACTTATAATTTTTTTTTCTCGTCAATGTTATTGGGTCGATAATCGTGTTTAGGATAAGAAAATATTATGATACTTTGTAAACTTTAGTTGGTTGCAAGTACATACAAAATAGAGAGAAATAGTATAATCCACTGCATATCATCCGCGGTGCTTATCTTCTGTTAGTTCAATAGCCTAACTTCCTACTAGCAACTCGGTCAGATAGGATTGCTAACTAGCTGATAAGAGAGAGAGAGAGCGTAAAGAGCTCCTAAGTGGAAAACTCGCAAACTTAAGGGACGCGAAAGAGCCACTAAGACAAGTTCATCTTCTTGCTCAGCGCTTATTGCGAAAAAGAAATTAGGTAATTCAGAAACAGAAAAAGTATAAAAGAAGCCAGTTTGATCTTGATCCTTGTGGTAAACTCTCAAGTTTACGGCATAAGAAGAGTATAAAAAAAATCCTTACAATAAATGAAAATGAATTAACCATCTACCTCTAATAAAAGAATACTCTATCGACAACTATTAAATTTAAATAATGCTTAGAATCTATGGCTATCATTTGTGACCTAATAATCAATTCATACTTAAAAAATAAATAGTTTGTCACATATTTATATATGAAATTTAATTTTTTAAATTAATTTTTATTAAATCATATGTACTTATGTATATAATATGACGCTCTCAAGATGCGCTCCCGCCTCCGTTCTGCTCTGTGTGATCTATATTCGTTTTTGAAAGCATCATCTCATCCATATTTCGTCTATAGTAAGTTTCTATTATTTCGGTCCACTAATTAGATTAGAGAAACTAAAAATAAGAGGTACTACTAACAACTCAAACAAGAGATCGCAAGTCCCCTATTTTGTTTACCACCAATAGTCCTCAATTCGCCAAATATGTCACACATACAAGTAAATTTAAAATGAAACTCATCAATGACAACTACCTAAATCTTCAACCATTCTCTTTGCCTCAATTTCCTTCCATGGTTCCACCATTGTTCCGAATCTCTATCCCGAGTCTCTAGTAACAGCTTCATACTATTCCAACTTATTGCTCACGAGACCACCATATCTATACCTATACTAATATAAAATGTCAACAGAAGTGCAAAATTTTTTATTGACTATAATAGCCTTAATAAAATAATTAATACCAATACAATTTCATTTAAATATTCAAATTATGATTGTTTCCTTCTACAAAGATATCATACCCTTTGGAAAGTAAAAGGTCAGATAAATACATCAATGAATGCATTAAAACTAATGGAAAAAACCCCACCTGATATGCCTCTTCTCCTTCTCCCTGGGCAAATTAATGGACTATATACATTCAATGTAGAAGTTACAGCTTGTAATTATTTCATATGCTCTCTCAATAAATTTTGTGGCTCTTGAGTTCTACTGGGCATATTAACTATATGTCAGATGATCCTCAAAATTCGGGGTATTATGTTATAGTTTGAACATATTTACATAATTTAGCAGGGAAGGGGATCTTATGTGAGTCGATTGAATTTCTAGCCGGTAGAACATCAGAGTTTAGTACGAAAGGAGATTTGTAATGGTAGTTGGAGCATGACCTTTTTTTGCCCAAGCAGATTATGAAAAATCTTTCCCTACTTAAATTGTGAAGATCACTAATGGTGTTCTCTCCATGCAATTTTTTTGTTAGTTTCCATTTTATCTATTTTGTATGAAGCATTAGTTTTTTTGGGGCTATTCTACCTAATTTGCTCTTTAGCGACGAACTAACTCGTCGTAAAAAGTAAAAAATGGTCGCTAAAAATTTTCAGCGACAAATTAATTTTGTCGCAATTTTGTCGCATTAGGCTCATCTGGAAAAGTTTTAAGCGATATAAACAAATTTGTCACCAAAATTTCACAATAGGTGACAATAGTTTCATTGCGAAAAATCTTCTCGTTTGGTTGCCAATATTTTGTTCGTCACCAAAAAATTAAATTATTTTGACAACATATAACCTTTGGCGACGATTATATTCGTCACTAAATATAAAAAACATCAACAATCGACTCTATTTTGTCGCTAACAATAAGTTCACAAAATTATAGGCGACAAATATGTCCGTCGCCAAAAAAGCTGAATAGCAACAACTTGTTTTCGTCGTCCAAAATAACCAACATGATTAAATTACGTTTGACCCTAGAAAAATTCAAAAACACCTATAACAATTCAAAAATATTCCGACCAATTTCAATCATACATCCATAACACTAGATAATCTATACAAACACATCACAAATTTTAAAACATCCATACATTACTTAGAATATAAAATAACATCTAACAATATCCAAAACTCCCAACATTCAAAATTTGCAACATCCAATGGTCAAAACAACTAAATATGTCAAGTGTTCAAAATAAAATATGCCCAGACATCCAAAAAGAGCTCATAAGTCTATAGTTAAAATCGCTTACCAAGATGAAATCAAAGTATTCGGCTCCCCAATGCCCCCACTAAATTGTACTACCAACCTCACCTCTGTCATTTGTTACATCATCGTTTCTTGTCATTTCTCCATCTGCTGAAATTTTTCCTTGGTATTATGCAGCTCTCTCTTTAGACTCATCACATCATCTTTATGTGCAATAGTCTTAGTAGTCTTGATTGAAGAAGGCTTCAGTCCAACCTCATAACTTCTTTTATAGCCAAACTTCCTACCAAGGACAGTGCATGCAATCTCCTCCTGAGACATATGTGATGCACCATCTTCTATGGACTTATCTCTTAATTCTTTCATTTGGTCCTAAAGTTTTAAAAGATAATAGATAACTTGTTCACAACGAAACTTATCAACCTTATAAATTTCAAATATAGAAACATCAAGAAAATTTTTATACTTACATATTGAGACTAAGCTTCTTGTGATATCCACTTTTTTGACTTCTTGCTGAAGTGAGATTCATGAAAGAAATATACAAAATGAAGTGGCCGCTGGTTCTCAGGATCTCTCTGTATTAAAAAATTGTATAGTTACAACACTGTAAATAAGATAACATACAAAAAAAGTATAAGTTAAAATACTTTACCATAGCATGCATTGCAGATGTAAAAGACTTAGAACCCATAACATGGTTATATGGTTACTTGACACGATTTGTAGAAATTATCTTAGATCATTTCTGCATACAAAATTTAACATAGGTTAGTATAGGGACAATATCCGATTGCAATAAAAGCCAACATCTGTGATAGCATATAGAGTTTTATCTGAAATTCTAGATCCTTAAATACGTGTTCGATTATATAATTTCAATCATCCTCACTAACTTCTTTGTAGGGTACAATTTTTGGGTCCAAACCAACTTCACTAATTGTTTATAGTGATTGTGCATCTTAGAACGATGATCACTATACAAACGGACGAACTTTGCTTCAATGTTATCCCGAACATGTTTCGACTTATCGTATCTGACAATCTCAAACCTAATATATACGAAAAAATAGTACATCATTTTGAACAAAAAATATTATATTAATAATGAATATAATTAAATAAATATTATTACCCGGATGCGTGCAATGATAGAGGCACGCACTTCATCAGACAAATCACTCCACATGGCCATAATAATTGGGACGAAAGCTTTAGTCAAGGTTCTTATCTCATTAATGCAACGTTATGCATTTTCTCCGACTAGGACATTCAAACATTCAGGGATCTCAACATGCAACTTTCCATTTGCCGCCACCAATTTCTCTATAGCCTTTCTCATGTTGGACCTCGACCCTTCCTTAAGGTTGACCCTGCCATTACCAAAATATAATAGATTAATAGAGAAAAATATTTTAAAAGTATCTTATACACAGGAAATCATACATGTGCTACTAGTCACAGTACGTGGACTGCGAGTAGTCAATGTCGGTGATGGAGATTGCACCTCCTCATGTGCACGTGAAGATGTGGATAAAGTCGTGGGTCGATGACCTGGAGCCATGTATGTGTCTTGAAACATTATGATACACCAGTAATTATGCAGATATTCAATTAGAAATACAACAACTATAGCAAAACAAAACATCATACCATTACCAAGAGAATTTGGTTAAAATATCTTTATATTTCGGGGTCAACATCAGACTCAAAATGATTTTCTATATCTTCTTCAAAATCACTATACTCTAGTGATGTCTCATCATCATCCTCACAAATGAAATCATCATTGACATCCGTATATTGTATATTTTCAAACGACATTATCCATCCGCTCGGAACAACCACGGGATAAACATCGGCCCTACAGAATGGGTGCATATCATGATCTTCAACAACTATAGCGACATCCTCAGTGAGTTTTTCTTGTTGGAATGCATCATTTGGAAAAAAAAAATTATCATCACTGACATCTATTGCAGGCCGTTCTAGTATATCCCATATGCCTCAATGTTGGACCTATTTTTCGATTTGTTAGTGTGGTCCATACTTGGTATCATTAACATAGAAGACTTGTTATACTTGATTTGGTAGGATAAATGGATCATCTTTATACCACCAGCTTCTAACATCAATACTTGTGAAATTTGAATCAACATGCACCGTTTTTCCACTACTAAGATTGAAACATTCATATTGGAACAAAACAACATGATGCCTAAAGATATAACTCATTTCTCATACTTTACTTAAATAACCGTAGAAGTCCATTGTTTCATTCTCATGATCCCCTTCAACAATTATTCCACTATTCTGAGTTTTATGACGGGTGTCGCGATCTTTAGTGTGAAATCGGATTCTGTTGGATATGCAATCTGAATACATTTTCACTGTAATATCAAGCCCATTTGCTGATGACCATAATTCATCATTAACTTCAGGTGACTCTTGAGATCGCAATTGATTGATCTACAAATGCATCAAATGAAAAACATGCATGATTTACAAAATAAAATATACTAAAGAATTTGTGATTAATACAATTTAAGACATTAAGAATTTGTCTTAGTCGCTTTTAAAAACCACTTGGAAAATTCTTGTTGATGTTTTCTCATGACATTGTGTTCATTTTACATTTGTAATAGGTTTTTGTATCCCCTACGTATAAAATATGTGATTAACACAATGTAAGACATAATCAAGGTATGTAAGACATCTATATAATAAAGTAACTTACAATTCAAATCTCAAAAGATAAACAAAATGACTTTTGCTATTCGCGGTTGAGATCGCTTTAAATTTTACTTTAAAGTTAATCTAACGGCTAATATTAACACCCTAAATTTAATAGGAAAAATAGGGTCCTAAGGATATGTTTGGAGTGACTTTTTAAAAGTACTTTTAGAAATTATTTCTCATAAATACTTAAAAAAAAAAATAGTGTTTGAAACCGCTCCACCACTACCTCCACCACCACCACCACCACCACCATCGTCGTCGTCGCCACCACCACCAGCACCGTCACCACCGCCACAAGCACCGCCACCACCGTCGCCGCCGCCACCACCGCCACCTTCGCCGCCACCACCACCGCCACCACAGTCATTGTCATTCACCACAATCATTACCGTCTCCTACCACCACCACTGCCGCCCACCACCTCTCACCCCCACTACAAACCGATGCTTAAATTCTTTTATCTCTTCTCTATGTTTGTGATTTGATTTTGGATATGAATACAAATATGTTTATTATTTACTTTTTTTATTACTTTGTGCCTTCAGGCACAGACAATAACTAGTCTATATAATAAAATAACTTACAATTCAAATCTCAAAAGATAAACAAAATGACTTTTGCTTTTCGCGGTTGAGATCGCTTTAAATTTTACTTTAAAGTTAATCTAACGGCTAATATTAATACCCTAAATTTAATAGAAAAAATAGGCCTCTAAGGGTGTGTTTGGAGTGATTTTTTAAAAGTACTTATAGAAATTATTTTTCATAATTACTTTAAAAAAAAAATAGTTCCACCACCACTGCCACCGCCGCCGCCACCACCACCATCACCGTCGCAGCTGCCGCCGCCACCACCACCGCCACCGCCACTCTCGCCGCCGCCGCCACCGCCACCACCAACACCGTCACCTCCATCGCCACCATTGCCGCCGCCCCTACTGTCGTAGCCGCCGCCACCACGGTCATTGCCACCCACCACAACCATCACCGTCTCCTACCACCACCACCTCTCACCCCTACTACAACCGATGCTTAAATTCATTTATCTATCTTCTATGTGATTTAATTTTGGATAAGAATACAAATATATTTATTGTTTACCATTTTTTATTACTCTGTGCCTTCAGGTACAGACAATAACTAGTACTCAAATATTTAATAACCAACATACTCAAGGAATGAATCTATCTTATGACGATTATGCAAGACAAACCACTAAGTCATATCACGTTTCTTTTGTGAAACATTGGATGCATTTCTTATTGGTCCAAATGGACGAACATTTTGTGAGAAGACGGTTAACCCTGAAGCATGTTCAACACCATCATCATTACGTTCCTCTAGATTGAATACAGTTTCAATCCCACTTATATATATTGAGCAAAAAGTAAGACACTCGTTCACAATATATGCATCTGCGATTGATCATTCGGGACGAGCTCGATTGCTAACATACTTTTTTAGAGTGTCAAGGTACCTTCATACAATACAAGTATAATTTAATCTAAGTTCAGAATACAAATATTGCTTTCAAAATGATGATTACCTTTCAATTGGTTACATCCAACGGTAATGAACTTGTCCAGCAACCATAGCTTCCCGAGGCAAGTGCACAACTAAATGAACCATCACATCAAAGAATGCTAGTGGAAATTTTTTTTCCAATTTGCAAAGTATTAAAATAATTCGATCTTGTGATACATCTAAATCTTTAATCCTCAATGTCTTCAAACATAGTTGTTGAAAGTAGTTACCTAACTCAAACAAAACAATACATATTTCTTTATCAAGAAACTCGCGTATTCCAATGTGAATAAGTCGTTGTAGGAGAACATGACAATCATGACTTTTCAGACCTGATACTTTTTTATCCTTGGTGCTTACAGATCTTGAAATGTTAACTGCATAGCCATCAAGATACTTCACTGATTTTAAGAAGTCCCAAAACTCTTGTCTCTCTTTTGGTGATAATGTGTATCACGCGGGGGGCTTCACTTAAGAATCACCCCGCTGCTGAAGGTGCAACTCTTTCCTTATATGCAGATCTTCCAAATCTAGACGAGCTTTTTCAGTGTCCTTGTTCTTTCCATCAATGCTAAGCAATGTTCCAAGAATGTTGTCACATATATTTTTCTCTATATGCATGACATCAAGGTTGTGTTGAAGGTTGAGTTTCACCCAGTATGGTAGCTCAAAGAAAATGTTCTTCTTCGTCCAATTAAGTTCATCAGATGTACGCTTCATTTTCCTATTGCTCGAATGTTTACCAAACTTGACATTTGACAGTGACTATAATTGTTCCAAAATTTCATTCTCCTATAGCTCTGCAGATTTCAATCGTTTCTCATACTTACCATCAAATAACTTACTTCGACACCAAGCATGCTCTTGAGGTAATAATCGACGATATCCTGTGTAGCATATTTAACTTCTTAATGGCTATGATGAAGTATCGTAGTTACAAAATGGGCATGTCAAGTAACCCTTTGTATTCCACCTAGACATGCACCCATATGCAAAAAAAGTCATTAATGGTCCACATAACAGCCACACGCATTTGAAATGTCCATACACCAAAAGTTACTACACCATCTTCCTAAAATAATTTCAACTCATCGATTAAAGGTCACATGTAGACGTTAATATCTCTTCTAGGTGCTTACGAACCAGGAATAAGCAATGACATCATGAAGAATGACTCCTTCATACATTTTCATAGAGGTAAATTGTAAGACATAAGTATGACATGCCACATACTATATGAGTTGCTCATGTTTTCAAAAGGGTTAAAATCATTCGTCGCCAACCCTAATCGAACATTATGTGGATCTTGGGCAAAGACTATGTATTGTTGATCAAATTCTTATCATTCTTTAGAATCAGTTAGATGCCTTGACTTATTCTCATCATCCACACATTTTTTTATGCCACCTCATATCTGTTGCAGTCTTCCTTGACATATATAGTATCTTAACTTTGGTTTCAACAGAAAATATCACAATATCTTATAAGGGATCTTCTTACCCTTGCCATTATGGATCCGATATCTAGATTCCCCACATACTGGACAATTTTCTAGATTTTTATTCTCTTTCCAAAAAAGTGTGCAATCATGCTTACATGCATGTATGAGAATATATCCTAATCCCAATGCTTGTAAGAGCTTCTTAGCTTCATAAATAGATTCCGGAACATGGTTGCCTTCTGGTAGAAAATCCTTGAATATATCCAGTATCATATTAATGGCCTTATTATTCAACTTGTTCAACACCTTCACATGAAGCAATTTTACAATGAAAGAGAGCAAAATAGCTTTCATACATCCTAGATACAACTCACACTGAGCACCCTTCAGTAATTTTTCAAAATTTTGTACATCTTCATTCCCATTGATATCATCATCTTCTCCTAAAATCGATTCCCCAAAATCATTATCCATAAAATTCTCCATGCCCATATCCTCTAACATCTCAGGTAATTCATCCTGGGCATCATCCTCAACATCAGTCAGGTCATCTTGAACATGTCCGCCTATGATATCGACATCATCATGTAGTACATTGAAAACGAGTTCTCCATGGTGTACCCACACTATATAGGACGCCATAATTCATTTCCAACATAAATGATTTTTCACAGCCTCTGCGGTGTGCCAATATATATTGAAACAATATTTACAGGAACACCGAATTTTTTCAGCTTGCCCCATTCATGGCAATGCAAAATCAATAAATGCCTCCACCCCATCCATATACTCCTTACTTTTTCTTTCCCTAATTGTCATCCAACTCTTGTCCATTTTCAACCACCTCTCCATTTAACAATTTAACAAGAATAGAGAAACTATGAGATGCATAAATCAAATCTCAACGTACATCAAAAAATTCAAATAATACCAACAACAATTATGAAGAGCACAATTTAAATTGTAATATACTGAGGGTGCAATATGAACAATTTAATCTTTGAGAGTGTAAGTGAGAATTCTTAAATCCTTCGTAGTGCAAAATGCGATCCCCCTTTCACTGAATAAGCACGAATGGAGCCACTTTGTTGTGAATCGTATTATCGGCAATGCACTAACTCATAATTAACTTTTAGGGAGAATTATACCCGAACCCCTTAAAATTTGTCACTTAATCACTCAGATCCCTTGACATTTGAAATATTACACACATACCCCTTAAGATTTGTAAACACATAACACTTAGACATAAAACTAAAAAAATCAAACAAATGGTCAAACTGTAATGGACACAATATATTCTAACTTCAATTGGGGTAATTTAGTAGTTTAATTTGATCGTTTAAACGATCAAATTAAATTTCAATAGATAATATAATTGTATACTAATTATGATTTTTTTAAAAAAATTTAATTTTATTTCAATAAATTTCATAATAGAACATGAATTTTGGTTGAAAATTTTAAAATATTTGATATTCTATCTTTAATTGGAGTATTTTTTGTCTAAATATAACATTTTAAATTTGAGGGGTCTAAATATTATACGCCTACAAATTTTAGGAGGTCTGAATGTAATTTACTAAGGGATTTACTAACATTGACGACAAGGGTCTAAATGTTACGCGCGTACAAACCGCAGGGGTCTGTGTATAATATTTCAAATGACAGGGAAGCTGAGTGATTAAGTGATAAAGCTTAAGGGGTCTGAGTGTAATTCTCCCGAACTTTTATCATGTGAAACTAATGTTGTTGGACATGATTTATTCATAATTACTACATCATGTCATAAATGAGAGAATAGTAGATCTTGCTATTGTCACAATTAGTTTATACCATGGAAAGTAAGAATTAATTTTTTGATTTTATTATTCAATTAAGGAAAATGCTCTCAGGACCTAATTTAAGAACTTAATCTGAAGATCTAATTTAATACAACCATTGGATTGATAGTGGAGTCCATCTAACATTGGAACTCACAACTAATACAATGGTTGTATTAGGTACCTATAGCATTGCTCTTCAACTAAATGTTCAAAGTTAATTTTAATAAATTATATACAACTAAAAAATTAACATTAATAAAGCTTACTAAACAAAATTGAGATCAACCAAATACTCTAACTCATTTTCATAATTCAACAAACATCTTGCACCAAATATTTCAAATAGGCAACAGATTTCTCAATTGCATTGATACAGTATGTAATTGACAGCTTAAAAAAGTGAGTGTGTGTGAGAGAGACTCACAGTCACAACAATTCGGTGGAGCACAGATCAGAGAGACGATAAGATGGGGCAAAGTGGGGCAAGATTGATACAATTGCCGAAGAAGAAGATAAGAGTTTAATTTATGGTTTCAAAACGACGTCGTTTTGGAACCAATAATTATAATCATTTAACCTCAAAACGACATCGTTTTAATTCATCAGAGTACTTACATTATATTTAGCATATTCTACGACCAAATATCATTTGTCGCAAACAAAAATAATTTTAACTTTTTTTCTACAACAAACATGTATCGTCGTTAAGTATTGTTACTTTTGTTTTCTTATTTTTTGTTATTTGAAAAAAATTTTGGTGACCGAAAAATTGTTTTGGTGACAAATTTTTTTGTCGCCCATAAAATTAGCATTTAGCGTCAACATTGGCACCAATTTTTTTTGGAGGAAACGTTTTGCGAAGACTATTGCCAACGACTACAAAAAATGATCGCAAAAAATATCATAAAAAAGTTTACTGCGAGGGACATTTGAAATCATCACCGAAAATCACTTTTTTATAATAAATTCTATTGTTCACTGCCAAAACTCGTCGCTAAAAAACAAACTTGTTGTAGTGCATATCAAATATCTAGAAAAGAAATACTTGAAGAATGACAATATGAGGGACTGACTTTGGGTGATTGCTTTCAACAAAGATATATAAAAATGTTTATGAGTTACGGTGCTCTACATCGCCAGTAACTTTACGAGTTGTGAACCTGTTTAGTTATTTTATACTTTTTCCCAACCTATTTTCAGTTTTAATTTTGTTAACAACGTTGGGACATCTAATTTTTTTTTTTATATCGGGATACTTGGATTTTTCCCAATATTGGGACATTCGAATTAATTTTAACCAGATAATTTTTTGGTGAAATAGATATTTATTCAAGACTACGATTCCAAAAATTGGTACCATGGATAAGCTCTTAATTTATTTCATATTGATGGGCGTTATTTTAGGGTGCAATTATTGTCTTGTTGATCCTTCCTTTCCAATCAACTTTCATACTTTGATGTTTTCGTTCACCATCCAAGTGGGTAGTTTTGATTATAGCTTGTTGTTTTTTAATAAAGTGACACTATCGCGTAGTTCCTTCATTGTGTTTAAAGCACACTTTTGCCCAAAAGCTCCTAGTTCATGTTGAATCCCATGTGTTACGCAAAATGCTGCTTTAGAAGAGTATATCCACATGCCTATTACTAAGGATGGGTAGCGGCTTAGTGTATTTTTTTTGAGTAAGTGCCGTAGCCATCTTGTTTGTTAGGTTACTATCAAGAATTATAGACCAGTTGTTTGTGGCGATTTTTCAATTAGTTATGAGATGGTTGCAGCTACATATCCAATTGACGTTATACGTTTATGATGTTGGCTTATGTTCAATTAGATAAAAGCGAATTTTACAGTTTTATTAAAAAACTTTGAGTAGGGGTAGGCCTTTTTTTATTAATATACTGGGTTGGCCTTTTTTTATTAATATACAATTTTATTTAAAAAACTTATAACTTAATATTTTTATAAATTATATTTTTGAATTAAAAGTAGAGTTAAAATGGACAAAAAGTAAATAATGAATAATTTTATTTATGAATAGGGGAAGAACTGTGTTACAATATAATGATCACATCCCAACTAGGTTCATATATTGCCATCAAACTTTCAAAGTTTCAATGATCACATTTTTTTCAAACAATTGGGTGAGAGGGCAGACGGGCTGAGCAGGTTGGGCTAGGCTAGGCAAGCGGGCTTTTAAGCCGGGTTTTTGCGGGCGGATTCATGACCAGGTTTCAGGTCGGGTAATGGGCAAGCCCAAGCCTTATCTTGAAGGATATTTGGTTCAAGCTCGGGCAGACTAACTATTGACATGATAATAGGACCCATGGACCAACCCGACCCATGAACGCCCCTACTTTAACCATCTTATTCTCTCTCTCTCTCTTTTTGGTTGTATATGTTAAAATTTTTTAACAGAGTTGTACAAATGTGTATTTCACTTCTTGTTAGCACTTTAAGTCATTATTTGACATGGTAAACAACTAATCATTCAAAAATTTATTGGCCACAATATATGGTTGTTTTAATGCCCTTTTAACAACAATGGAAGGAATAAATTCAACTCTGTAAACCATTAACCTGAATTATTTGATGTTTAATTGGTTTGTTTGAATATGTTCATTTGACGCAAGACAAAAATATAAATTGATACTTGAAGATATACTAAACAAGTTAAACATCGAAAGCTATACAGGTAACACAAAAATAATTATTGCTCGACTTGGACCTAGAAGAAAATCAAATGGCACTCTTGGTCTTAATTGAAAAGTCCTTTCCCTTTTTAAAGACAAGTGCAATTGATTCCACCATTTTGTTATGGGATATGCTCTAGAAAGAATACTCGTAACTTAAGGAAAGTAACCAAATTTCAATGAGGATAGATCTCTTAAATACTTGCCCGTATACTTTCAGCATTATTTAGCTTAACTACAAGATTGCAAATCTGCCTACTCACTAAGTAGAGCAAAGTTCATTTGACTGCATAACAAAATGTAATGTGTGCACTTTTGGTCCTTAACTTGCTTGATCCATTCTTTTATCTCTTTTTTTTTTTTTTTTTGGTTCAATTTGTGTGATTTAATGGATGATGTTTCATTCTTCAACAAATAAATATACAAAATAGAACTAAATCTTTTAACTAAATTATAATTCGGAAAAGTTCATGTGCAATGCACGTATATATCAATTAGTATCCTTATGTTCACCGAAACCATGAAGTTTAAGTCTCTCAATTGCCAAACATACATTTTTCATGATGAATTGGAGAGAGATTGGTCAAAGGGTAGGCAAGTGTGTGATGGATTCTTTAAAAGAAAAAAAGAGAGAAAAACAAGAAATAGATGAATGTTCGGCCTAAAGCATAGTCAAGGATGAAGCTGAAAATGCAAAAAGCAAAATTCTATCAGGTCCTACAAACATCGATGGGGTTGCAACTATAATTTCCCCAAACAATGAAATGTCTCTATGCTTATGTTATCACTACAACCACAAGGGGGGGTGTGATTGTAATTAATGCAGTACAACATGAGAAAAAAAGTTCTATAAACGACGTCATTTTGAGGGTGTATTCAGGTTTAAAGCTGGTGTAGCTTCTTCGTCTACCCTATACTCGCCCACAACTCAATGGAGGAAGAGGGTTTAACCAAGCGCAAGGAAGAGCCATGGCGAGTCCTCGAATTCTACAGTGGTATCGGTGGCATGGTAGCCACCTCAAACTCCTACTCTCTCTCTCTCTCTCTCTCTATATATATATATATGTGTGTGTATATAAACATTCAATGTTGTAAGCATTTCTTTCGAATGGGTATGTGCAGAGATATTCAATAATGAAGGCTGGTGTGAATGCAACTATGGTGGAAGCCTTCGACATAAACGACGTCGCTAACGATGTTTATGAGCACAACTTCGGACACCGACCCTATCAGGTATTTAAATACATAAGTTTTGTAATGTTTTGTTTCCCTATTATCTGTAACAATTGGCTATGGAGTTTTTCTTCTTGTTTGTTTTGTTCAAGTGAAAGAAGGGTTCTGTTTGGTTTCTAATAAAATATTGGAAATGAAATGGAAGTGATGTTCTTCTTGTCAAGTTCACTAATTTATTATCGGAGGATTACCCAAAAATGAATGAATGGGATAAAGGCAGAATGTTGGAGCTCTAAATCAATGATGTGAAGGGCTCAAGAAATGAAATAAACTGGTCAATGGAGAGTTGTAGGACTATTTCACTTGTGTCTCAGTATTATCGTTTAAAGTGTTCCTGGAAATTGATGATTAAATGGCTATGCAGCTGATTGTATCTTTGTTGGGTTGATGAGATTATTCAATGAAGAGTCAAAATTAAATATGATCTTAGAGACATTACTATCCTGTCCCCATGGGCTACACAACAGTGTCATGAGGGAGGAGTTTAGAGGTGTCATGGTAGTAAAAACTTTTTTCTTTCTAGGTGATTGAAAGAGGGCCAGTCCAAGATTTTACAACTCCTCTTTGAATTTTTCTTGTTGCATTGAAACATACATATTCTTACATTGAACTTGGTAAAATGAAGTGGTTGAAAAACTGAAAAATAAGGACAACCGATATTCGACAACTTACCCTTTTCCTCCACCAATAAGAAGATTCAAATCCAATGTGAATATCATAAGGATAAGGTTGCTGGGTATAGACCCATGATAGGAATTGATCGTAGCACATAAAATATTGGGTCAGGCAGGACCATTGTAGATAAGTTCTGCAGATTCTTCTTCTGGACATCCTGCAATTAGCTGAAGCAAAACATAAATAATTATCCAGATACCAGAGTATGGCTTTTAACACTTCTTACCAATGTTTTTTAGCAATCCCATTGATGTGATATGTTCTAGTTACTCTTTTTTGGTGAGCATAGGGTAATATTCAAACGTTGCGTGCTGCTGATCTTGACAGCTACCAGGCACATGCATGGCTTCTTTCTCCTCCTTGCCAGCCGTACACTAGACAAGGTGGATTCTTGTTTTCTTCTTGCTTTTTGTGTGATTATTTAGTGGTGTATTCTCAAATCCTTTTGTGATTAGGTCTCCAAAAAGACTCCAGTGATGCTCGGGCCTCCTCTTTTCTCAAAATTCTTGAACTTATACCACAAATTTTGCGACCTCCACTCATGCTCTTTGTGGAGAATGTTGTTGGATTCGAGGTTTGCAATGCAAAGATTCAGCTCACTGTAGTTATTTACTCATATTATCAGCTCTGTTATGGCTTTGACGTTACTTCAAAATTTTGTTGCAGACATCTGATACACATAGGAAAATGGTTGAGATGTTGGAAGAAACTCATTTTCTTATACAGGAGTGCATTTTGAGCCCACTGCAATTTGGGGTGCCCTATTCTAGGCCACGTTACTTCTGCCTGGTATCTCTCTCTCTCTCTCTCTCTCTCTCTCTCTCTCTCTCTCTCTCTCTCTCTCTCTCTCTCTCTCCTGTGTGTTGATGCACGTACTTATGATATGTTTGTGTTTTTGAACTAACACATATTCGTATGTTATTTATGTATGTCTGAATTTTTGGACTTTTGATGGTCTTGGTAAAGCTTTTTTTTTTAGCTGATTATGGTATTGGTGAATCTGTGAGATTAGAGAAAATGCTTTTAGATGAAGTTCATGAACTGGCAACTCTTTGACGTTTTAGTAGGGAAGGGCGTTTTATGATTTTTCCTTTTTATGCGTGTTTCTTAACATCATTTTCATCTGGGTGCTTTTGCCATTTAGACCACAACTCAATGACGATTCATATGCAATCTTTCGTAAAAATTGAAATGGTTTAGTTATTCTGCTTCATATGCCAGCACCCATCCTCAAATGGGAGTAAATAGTCCACGATGACCCTTCATTGTTATTGGCACATCGTATAACTATCTAGTAATAAATCACCAAATGGACATTGTGAACCTCAATCTGAAGAAGTGAAATGGGTTCTATACTTTTATCTGAGAACTCTAAAGCAGAAAATTGAACCCTTTTGGGGGGAAAAAAAGCAATTGAGGATTCCTGTAACTAGCTAAAGATAGTTGAGAACTTGAGATTTCTGAAAAAGATATGCTATATTGTTTTTCCTTTTGAGATTATCTTGTAATTTTTCTCAAATATAATGACGTGATTAAACACATGCTTAATAGTTTTCCCCCTGATCATAAGCTTCTGTCAATACCTGTATGACGCATGGCAATTGCTCATATCATTTTTTCCTACAGCTGAAAAACTTCCACTCTACAGGTAGCCTTATTGTCCTTTTTGCGGATGATGAGCTAGAAAGCATGGATACTTTCCGAGAGATGCCGTGGCAACGTGTCCGACACGGACACGCGTCGGACACGGCCGAACATGTGTCTAAGACGGCTAGAAGTGTCTGGAATAGGGAGCTTAGTCGGACACAACCATGATTTTTTGAAAAAAACATTGACTGTTAACTATTACGAGGACTGTGATTTCTTTAATTTTTTTTTTTTTATGTAACTTATATACTATGAATGTTGATGTTTGATGAAAATGGTGGATGCTTATTTTAATCTATTTCAATTTTCATCAACAAATTAATATTTGCAATGTCTATTATTAATATTTTTATAAAATCTGTTTAGTTTTTAAGATGTTATAATTCTATTATTATGTAAAAAATATATTATATTAGTTTAATTAGCCATATCCTTATTGTACCCGTGTCCTATATTTTGGACTTTGCCATATTCCCGTGTTTGTGTCCGTGTCCCTGTCCTTATCTGTATCCGTATATGTATCCGTACTTCATAGATGACGAGTTGATAATTAAATCTTGGTTGTTTTGTGAATGTAACTGCTGAACACATGCAGTTTTTTTATCTCCAAGTTTGTTGAGGATTTTGTAGTCTAGTGTTTCCAAGCATTATGAATGGAATGTAATATGTGCAATCTCAACTACAGGCCAAAAGAAAACCATTATCATTTGGGAACCCACAGTTCAGCAAGCGGCTTCTTTGGGGCCCAG
Organism: Ilex aquifolium; assembly: GCA_951799425.1. Classification (NCBI taxonomy): domain Eukaryota; kingdom Viridiplantae; phylum Streptophyta; class Magnoliopsida; order Aquifoliales; family Aquifoliaceae; genus Ilex; species Ilex aquifolium. Next base: position 19,933,161 of record OX637403.1, read on the forward strand.
GCCTATTATATGGACGGGATGAAGACACTATGATCAATGAAGATGAACAAGCACACGAGGGTTTGGATAAGGTTCTTCAAGCTTGTGTGCCTATAGAGAGTTTTCTTGAACTCAAGAACTATTGCAAACAAGGGGATTCAGAATCTGGCCTTTTGCATGCCAATGTTTCTTCAGATGTTTCTGAAACATTGGAGGAAACTGATGAAGGAAATGAATCCTTCAGCTCTTCAAACCAGTATTTTGTTCCATTAAGCTTGGTAGAGCGATGGGGAAGTGCCATGGGTATCCTTGTTCATTGTTGATTGCTGATTGCTTTTGTTGGCTATTATATTATCTCTATTGTGTAGCTACCCTCCATTTGAAGAATCCCTTAAAAGATCATAGATATTGTCTATCCTGATTCAAAGCGGTGTTGTTGTTTTACAAAAAGTTATTATCGATACGTGAAGGGTACTGGTTCCCTCTTGGCAACGGTTCAGGTAGGATTTCCATGCAAGCATGCTGAAGCTATGTTAATAGCTGAGATATATGTGCGGGTACTTGCTTGTTTGCCAGTATTTTGTTTATGCAATGTAACTGTTAAATGTGGAAACTAGGTAGGCTTCTCACAGCATATTACCTTCTTTGTTGCATTTTTTTGGCTTTTCAAATTTTCAAGAGTCTTGATGGGTCACATTGAGTTTAAAGCAAATATTTTCCCAGAAAAGACCAATTCCCTTCTCTCACGCATACACATTTTTTGCCAATATCTTGTCTGTTTCTCTAGACCCATACCTCTTCTCTCTCTTCCTGTCCGTTTGTTGCACCCCCAATAACCATGTGCAATGGACTCACACTGCGACCTCGCAGGTTTCTGCTCTCTCAAATTTTGCAATTTTTATTCAAGCTTGAACAGAGTTAAAATAGCAATTTTTATCTCCCACTCACATGGTATGCAGGACGTTCTGTCATCTCTTCTCATGTATGGTGGATTTATAATGGATTTACAATATGAAAGATAATGTTTCCTTTTTGTTTCCCTCTAGTATACAAGTTGATCTCTCTTGCTATTGTCGGAGAAAAACTTTTGTCCTTTTTCAAATGCAAGCTACTAGTTCAACAGGATAAGGTACCAATGTACAGTATGGTTAATATCTTGCAAACAGCATACCCATGGGTGCTTTACATAGTTAAATACTTGGAAGTGGAACTTTCAGAGAACTGATTGGATACAATATATCTATATAATAAATCAGTTAGCAAGTTGAATTTTATCCCCTTTATATTTTCTCCCCAAAAAACATCACATCACCTTATTCTATCACATGTTCAATCATTTAATATTTAGTTTATTTGTAGTTTAATACAACTTTTATTTCATACATTATTCATATACGATAGTGTACACATGTTAAAAAAATTATATCGAGTTAGGTATGTTGAGAAAATTTTGACGCTGTTTTAAAAAAAATAATAGGTAGAAATTAATTTTAAATGATGTAAGCAAAGAAATTAATTTTTTGAATGCTAGAATCTTATGTTTCATTGTGCCTTTAGGCACGGGGTATGACTAGTGTATGTATATTGCATAGATATATATACATGCATGCGCGCATGCAAACATACATATCTTGTTTTTAAAAGTTGATTGTCAGTTGTTTTATGTTAACACAGGTGTTTACGGCAGTGGTCCATTCTCATGTGACATGCGTGCTTTAAACTACCTGTATACAATAATTTCAACATTCTGAAAAGTGCTGAAATTGTTGTAAAATTGTCCAGTAATTTTATTATGAAGAATTTTATCCCATTGATTACTTGTAGGGCTGGACTTTTATGTTTCTTACTGGTTGTAGGTTGTGCCCTGGTTTTTTAACTTTCTCTTGAATATGGAAGCTTGAGACTTGGTCTAGAATGGTGCATTGGATGTCTAAGCACATAATGATGTTAGAGATGTTCTGACAGTTTGCTTGCTCTATGAGCGAGATTGGTGAGCCAGTTTGCTTGCTTTATGTCAAAGTCAGAAGATTCTAAACATTATGTTCAGTAGTTGACATTACAGAGTCAGTTTTTCTGGTTCAAACCATTAGGTACAGGGTCATCGATAACCCAAGTGTCTCACGAACCGGGGTTGTACGTTTCCAAACGGGGTGGGTCGTGACCCCGCTTTCTCAAATTTTCAACCTCAAATTGCAACTCAAACCCCCAAATTGATCTATGATTTATGCAACCCCAAATTATATCCCTCATCCTAAATTGTAATTGTAGCTCGCTATTTTTTTATTTTGATGATGTTTTAACTATTTTGTTTTGTTGTGATTTGAATGCTTTTCATTATACAAATATGCTAGTATTAACTTGTATTTGTTTGTGTAAAGAGTTATTGTGTGTGTGTGTGTGTGTGTGAGAGAGAGAGAGAGAGAGAGAGAGAGAGAGAGAGAGAGAGAGAGAGAGAGAGAGAGAGCTGTAATAGAATAGGGTAGAGAAGACGGAATTTTATTGACTAAAAAGAGAGATATATGAGTACACATGTGGGTATATGGTAATGACTCTATTATCCCTCATTTATAACATAACCCCTCTAGCTCGACTAAATATATCAAATAGTCCTAACTTGGAACAATAGATGGTACTGACTTTATCTCTAGTGAGTAATTTTGTGAAGATATCTGCTCGTAGATCTGCAGACCATACAAAACATGTAGTAACCTCCTTAGATTGAAGCTTTTTACGAACAAAGTGATAATCAATCTCAATATGTTTTGTTCGTTCACAAAAAACAGGATTTGAAACAATATGAAGTGCATCTTAATTATCACAAAAAATTGCATTGGAAAGGTCATTGGAATATCAATCTCGTGCAATAAATTTTGAGCCATAGTTCTATATTCTGTCTAAGCACTTGACCGAGCCACAACACTCTGTTTCTTACTTTTTCCAGTCACCAAATTCCCTCCAAGAAATGTACAATGCCTTGTGTAGATTTTCTATCTGACGGAGAACCAGCCCAATCTGCATCAGGAAATTCAGCCACCTGCAAATGTCCATGAGATTTATATAGTAATCCCTGTCCAGGAGCCTTTTTCAAATATCACAAGATTCTAATCAGTGCCTCCAACTGAGGTATTCTTGGAGATTCCATAATCTGACTTACAACACTAGGCACCAAAGAGATATCTAGTCTTATAATAGTCAAATAATTTAATTTACCTACTAGTCGTCTATACATTTCTGGATATTTAAATAACTCCCTTTGATCTGTAGTTAGTTTTGTATTGGATTCCATAGGAGTATCAGCTGGTTTTGTACCAGTAAGCCCTATTTCATTGAGGAGATCTGACATACTTGCGCTGAGATAATCTTGGAGATTCTATAAACTGACTTACATCACTAACTACCAAAGAGATATCTGATCTTGTAATAGTCAAATAATTTAATTTACCCACTAGTCGTCTATACCTTTCTGGATATTTAAATAACTCCCTTGATCAATAGTCAATTTTGTATTGGATTTCATAGGAGTATCAATATCTGTAAGCCCTATTTCAGTGCGGAGATCCAACATATCTTGCGCTAAGATAAATTGATTCCACTCTTATGGTCCGTTTGTACGACGGAAAAATAGAAGGATAGAAAGTTGAAATGATGAAAAGTTGGAGGGATAGATAAAACATCATGTTTGGTAAGGAAGGAAAATAGGAATGATGGAAAAGTGGATGGATTAGTTTTCCTTCCAACTCATCAAAATCAATCTCTCCAAAATTGGGAGGAAAGTGGATGAAAAATTAATTATATGTGTTGAAATGTATGTTATTTGTCTATATATCATTTGATATATACATATATCATATTTATCAATTACATATTATGTATTTATATTTTTTCATCCTTTTATTTTTCATTAATATCAAACATAAAAAAATTAATCATTTTTACTTTTCATCCTTTCTACCGAACACAAAAAAAAGAAAAGTGTATCATATCTACTTTTCTTCTTTGGAGGATAAAAGGTATATCATTTCTATTTTTCATTCTTCCTACTTTTCATTCTTTCTACCAAACGGAGCACTAGATATAGCCACCTCAATTTCAAGAAAATATCGTAATTACCCAAATCCTCAGTATGAAACTTCCGTTGTAAGAATGCTTGAGCTCAATAATACCTTCGTTATCATTACCTGTGATAGCAATATCATCCACATAGACGACTAAAATGACCATGCCAGATTCAAAAATCTTACTAAACATAGAGTGATGTACCTGCCATTGTTGAATGCAATGCTTCACTTAAATTTCCAAATCAAGCTCAATGTGATTGTTTTAGACCATAAATCACCTTCTTTAATTGGCATACCATACCACTAGCCCCCCCGAGCAACAAACCTAGGTGGTTGCTCTATATAAAGTTCTTCATTTAACTCACCATGTAGAAAAACATTCTTAACATCTAATTGAAATAATGACCATTGAAAATTCGCTGCTAGAGAGATAATAATCTGAACAGATGAGATCTTTACAACAGGGGAAAAAGTTTCAGTATAATCCACATCATATGTTTGTATAAAACCATTGGCAACCAATCAGACTTCTAATCTCTTAATGGAACTATTAGGCAGATATTTGATAGTATACACCCATCGACAACCAATTAATTTCTTCTTTGGAGGAAGATGAACAAATTCTCAAGTTTCGTTTTGATGTAGAGCAGTGAGCTCCTCTTTCATAGCTTTAGGCCACCTAAGATGAGTAAGAGCATCATGAACAGTGTGAGGAACAGAAGTAGATAAAACAGAGGATGTAAAACAACGAAAGGTGGAAGACAAGCCATCATAGAAAAGAAATTGCTCTATAGGGTGAGTTGTAGAACTCGTAAGAAGTGTACAAGAGCGCTTACCTTTTCGAAGTGTAATAAGGAGATCGGTATTAGGAGATGGTGGCAGATCAAGACCTTCAGACGACTGAGAGACTGTCGGAGGGTGTGGGACATCGGTCTTTTTGCGATGAGAGTACACTTGTGTGATAGGAGTTTTGACGGCATGAGAGAAAGAAGGTTGAGAGAAAACAAGAAAAGGTAAAAGAAGTGGAGACTGATCAAATGCAACATCGTTAGAAGCCTCAAAAAAGAAAGGAACGAACTCGAAGAGTGTAACATCAACACAGACAAATTGACGATGAAAGGTCGGATTATAGCATTTGTACCCTTGATGTGTGCGAGAATAACCTAGAAAAACATGCTTAGTAGATTTAAGATCAAGTTTGTCTGTGTTTGGACCCAACTGGTGAACAAATGCTACATAACCAAAGATACGCGGTGGAATAAAAAATAAAGGATGATCAGGGAATAAAACTTGGTAAGGAATTTGACTAGTAGAACAAACGATGGCATACGATTAATCAAGTAACACGCAACAAGTACAACATCACTTCAACAAACTTTAGGTACTTTCATATGAAACAGTAGGGCACGAGCAACTTCAAGAAGGTGATGGTTTTTGCATTCAGCATCCCATTCTGTTGTGGGATACCAGTGCACGAAGTGTGATGGAGCGGACCAAGGGCAGTGAAAAAATTACAAAATGGGTGAGAAAGATATTCTTTTGCATTTTCAGACTGTAAAATGTGCACAGAGATACCAAATTGAGTCTTGATTTCCATGACAAAGACTTTGAAAATAGAAAATAACTCAGAACTGACATTAAGAATAACCAATTCATCTTTGAATAATCATTCATAAAAGTAACAAAATACTTAAACTCTGAATAAGAAGAAATACGACTAATACCCCAAATATCAGAATGAGCTCTTTCAAATAAACTAGTGACACGATTACAATCTCTGGGAGTAAATGAACTCCGAATATGTTTACTAAACTGAAATGACTCGCAATCTAAAGATGACAACTGACGCAATTGAAGAACTAACTGCTAAAGACTTCGCAGAGATGGATGATCAAGCCAACAATGCGATGTGGAGAACCTAATGTGTACAAAATGGGGTTGCAATTAGGAACTTCATCAAGGTAGTAAAGACCACTGTTTTCATGACCGCCACTAAACGTCTTCCTCATCGTAAGGTCCTGAAATACACAAAAAGAAGGATAAAATGTTACTAGACAATTTGAAGATTTTGTGCGCTGACTCACAGATAGCAAATTGAATGAAAAATTAAGAACATGTAAAATTGAGGATAAAGAAAGTGATGAAGTAGGGTTCATAGTGCCAACTCTAGAAACTAGGGATGAAGATCCATTAGCTAAGGTGACTTGCTGGTTAGTAGAGATATGATGAAAATCAGATAACATATTCACAATACCTGTCATATGGTTAGAGGTCCCAGAATCAATGACCCATGGAGACAAGGTAAACAAATGGGACAACAAACATATTTTACCTGACTTGGGCCAAAATTAACTGTGGAAGTAGAGGTAGAAGTAGAAGCTCCAGACTTGAAAACAAGACGATTGTACTCCTCCTTGGAAATAGATACCAACTTCTTGTGTGGATGGAGCCTCAATGACACCAGACTGTACAGAACCCAGATCTTCTGATAGAGACACATTATGAGCATAGGATGGGAGTTTGCCATGTAGATCCCAACAATAGTCTACAGTGTGACTTTTAAGTCCACAATGAGTTCATTTCATGGATCCATGACCTCTGCCACCTCAATTGTCCATTAGTCGGCGACCATCTCCTCGCCGCCCACCTTGATTTCCTTGTCCACCATGTGAAAAATTATTACTCCCTTGATGAGGTAGTACTGCTAAAGTTGAGCGGTCAGGTATAGAACCACCACTATTACCGAAAGAAGCTCATTGAATACGAGAAATTTTTTTTGGCATAGATGAAATTTTCTTATTTGCCAAAATTTGAGCACAGACGGGTTGTAGTTATGATTTTAAACCTGAGAGGAAGTGAGCAACCATTAACTCTTCACGCATCTTTTTCTAGACTTTTAAATCAGTAGAGTAGGGCTTATAAGCATTTAGATTATTCAGGATATTTTGCAAGGCAAAATAGTACTCTTCAATGCTCTTATCAACCTGCTCCAACCTAAACAAATCTTGAAACAACCGATAAATTCTGATAATATTATCTTCTCTTGAAAACAAACGACTAACCGCAAGCCATACTTCCTTAGCAGTGTCTAGAGTGATAAGATGAATTCTAATCCGAGGTTCCATGCTATTCCATAACAAAGTCATCACTTGTGCATTCTCCACCTTCCATTATTTAAACTTGGCATCAGATTCACTAGGCTTATTGTCAATAAGATATTCAACTTTATTGAGCATGCAGAATTTTGACAAACCAAGACTGAACCAACGTTGGATGGACCTGAACAGGTCTAAAATTGGCAGAACCAGCCTCAAACATACCTGAACCGGTCTGGAATATGTCTGAACTAGCCTCAGATGGGATGAACGGGCCTGATTTGAGACTGAACCGGACTGTTCAAGATCTGAACTGGCCTGACAGAAGTAGAACCGGCTGATTTGGGCCAAACCGACTGTGTTGGGCTTGGATCTGAAACAGCAGACTTGAGCTTGGACTTGGCTGAACCAACCTGTACTGAACCAACTGATCTGTGTTGGGCTTGGACTTAAACAGACTATGGGTTTTGTAGAACTGGTCCATGAATTAAATGATGTGATGGATCCAATACCTATAAACCTGACCTGACTAAACTCGGATCCTTTCTTCAACTACGGATGTCCGACTAAAACTCGACCATTGTAACGATTTCGACTTGATTCCACCACTCATCTCCCATCAATTGATCTCCAATAGCATCTGAAACACAACTATGATATGTTGAATCTCTGGCGACTAGATGGTGATGACGAAGGACTCCACTTTAACGACAGCAACTCTGGCTGGATATGTTGACAATGAATCTTTTGAGGGCTACACAGTTCCCTGCTTTGATACCATGTAAAGGGCATATTGTGTGTGTGTGTGTGAGAGAGAGAGAGAGAGAGAGAGAAATATAATAGAATAGGGCATAGAAGATGGAATTTGATAGACTAAAATGAGATATAGGTAAACATGTGGGTATAGGGTAATGACGCTATTGCCCCTCATTCATAACAGTTTGCAGCCATAAGTGGCATGTTGTTTGAATTATGATTCAATTTGGAACTCTTATTGGAAATGTAAAATAAATATAAGTTAATTATATGTGTATAAGTGTATGATTGTATATAATGTCATGTAATAATGAAAGTGATCTGGATATTGGTTACAGATCGATCCACTATCCAAAACAGTGTATTAAGTCTATTTCTATTGCACTGGGTATCAAAAAAATATATTATTGCGTGCCTGAACTTGTACCACATGCCATATCGACCCATGATCCAGGCACATTGGCTCTGACAGTCTATATTATTCCCTATACGTATAGTACATCTATTTCAACTTCTGGATATTTGATGCTCATTCATGTGCTATGGCAATGTTATGCCATGAACTAAGACAATGATTGACATGCAGCCAAGGACAAAGGATAGAACATCTTCATTGGAGGAGCTGCGGCTTAGATACTTCACTCCAAGGGAGGTATGTAAATATATGTAATCTTTAGCAGGCTTTTGTTTATTGTTGGTTGTTTATGTGGATTCTCAAGGGAGTTGATTTTCTCTTACACTCAGGTTGCCAATATGCATTCTTTTCCAGAGGATTTTCAGTTTCCAAAACACATAAGCCTTCGACAGCGGTATATTTCTAGCAGTTAATATGAATAGCATTAGCTTTATGAAGATTGGTCAAATTAGTGATTTGACAGTTGATAATTTTGTTAGCTAGATATTATACTGGACCCTTGCCTTCTTATCTTTGATTATATAACTGATTTAAAAAATTAATGAACAGATATCTACATTTCTGGCATAATTCACAACCCTATAGATCTTTTGCCTCTCAATAGACTCACTGAAATCTTCAACTGTAGACTGTCTGGTTTGAACTTCTGACATCTTGTTTCAGCCATGTTTTGAGAGATATTACAATAACAGTTTGTTCGCTAATGCAATTAAAAAGGTTATATAGTGACATCTTAGTTTTTTCTCCTCATATTAAATTCTAGAATCATTAAGGATTGGCAATGGTACATGGGCCCTTCCTTTTTCTTCTTTTCCGACCCAAAGGCTCTTTTTAAACTGTTTGCTTAAGATCAATAGTCACTTCAAAAATATGTCACTTTTGCCATTATTAGTTGTAGATGGCATATTGTTTTCATTAAGAAGAATGCCTGCATTACTTGCAGGTTGAGCTAGAGGTGTGTAAAAGTGTATTTGAAGTCAAACTTCAGGATTCCATTTCTAGTGTCTTGGTCTTCACTGACTGAATGGCTTAGATCCCCATCAGCCCACTCTGAGTACCTTGGCCTTGGAACCAATCCAAAAAAGGCCTAGATGCTTTCACTCTTATGGATTCCAATTTGTTTTTCTTCTTCTATACAAGTAAAGCTCTATGGTCATGTCTTCATGCTGGTAAAACTACATATACATGTGTCTGAGTTAAAACTCTCCATATTCCGTGTATCTGTATTTGTACGTGACGAAAATTCTAACTCAGAGGCTCTGTTACAATTTTCTGCCAGTCCAACAGTTGAAATTTTGACATCACTAACAGTGACACAATGTTCCTAAAAAATTAAGAAGATTGTTTCTTTGTGCACCCTTGCATTTGTGTGCGTTATTTATTAAGTAAATAAATAGACATAGGGTTTGTTGTAATATAAACACTAATGCTCTTGTTGCTAATCCTTCATTGGGTTTTGACTTTACCCACCGTGGATCTTGTGTAAAAAATTAAAACGGGACTTGTTACTTATGTGGAAACAGTATTTGATTACAGTTTTTTTTCTTTTGAGCTACAACTGGGTTTAGCAGGCAGAGCAGTGGGGGTTAGTCAAATATTCACTGCTGCTTTTAAAAGCACACTTTGAGTTTCAAAAAGCTTTTTTCCTTTAGAAAAGAGAGTCATGCTACGAAATTCATCCTAAATCCAATTTTGATTCTCCTATGTTAACCAAAGCAAAATCGACTGAGGCAACTAGGTATCTAAGGCATATACCTTAATCTAAGTTTTGAAGGAAAAATGTGCCTTTGGTAGCTTTATATTTTCATTGTTTTTCTCTGCAGTTATGCATTGCTGGGGAACAGTTTAAGCGTGGCAGTGGTCTCTCCATTACTCCAATATTTATTCGCGGAACCATTATGACTATTGGATCACGATCTCCACAAATCCCAATGTTTCCCATTGGAGATGCATTTCAGTTGTCCTTCGTCCTTGCAGGGGAGCCTTTTGACGCGACTAATTTGTTATTATTATTGTATTTCAGAAGTTTTTATAGTTCATTTGGGAAGCATCGATTCCAATCCTGCCACTCATATATTGACCAGATTAATTATCGTGGCATACTTGAGAAATCGTTATTGTATTAAACTCTTGTTTTAATAATTTTTGGTATAAGCAACTCGGCATTAATTAATTATTGTTTTCAATTCTTGTTTGTATTTAGTTCTGCTAGTATAGCCAAATTAAAAACATTGAGTCACGGGAATCCATATTCCATACCTCCCAAAGCCTTAAAAATTTTCATAATATGTATCTACTTAAAACAGTGGACTTTCCTATTGCCTATTTTTGTGCTCACCAAATTTACATACATTTGTTGTGAGATCATTACAAAGGCAGCTAGGAAGTTTAAAGCAGTACATTCCACATAGTGGAATGGCTTTAGCTATGGCTTTGATTAGCACTTCTACCATGCTTTGGATTGTGGATGTACCTTTCACTCTCAGATAGTTTTCACCTCTTTCATAGCTTCATCTGTTATCAAAAGAATAGGGATAATCTGTGTGTGAAGGTACGGTGTAATGTGAATGGTTTTGAGAGGGATATTAGTGGCCATTGAATAAGTCTATTTGAGACCGTCAAGTGGGTTTATTGAAGTTTGCTCTGTTTTATATTATAGATAATACATGTTACAATCCAATATATAAGAAATTAATTCAGTTAATTAATCAAAGTAAAGTTTTAAACAATTTATATAATACCAGGGTTAGCAGCCAACTCGGCCCCTTCTAATGATAATGGAATTTTTTTTAAAAAAGGTCGAATACAAATGGGAAGATCAAGGGCGAAAATCAACGAACATACCAGTGATGATGACTCCAATAGCAGGTAAAGAACTTAATATAGCTTTTGAAACACAAAGAAGAAGAACGGCTTAGATCACTTACATCCAACAACTAATCTTATAATTTATGTTTTAAGCATGATAAATTTGATAACCATTAACTATTTTTTCATTTAATCTCTCTTACATTGTAACCATTTATTTACATTTTAATCAAATTGAAAGTAAAAGTACACACTTGCCTTGCATTATCCGGTTCCATCTCCAACATAAATTTGCTGTTTAATCGAAGTTTATGACAAGTCAATTTCAAATATATAAAGAAAGCACAAAGATATATATATTAAAAAATGAAAAGTAAAATTTGGAGTCTAAGAACGACAATTTTTATCGGATGTGTTGATCATTGTCATCATACTAATTTTATGTTGTATGAACAAAGATCAAAATATCGTTTTCGAAATGATCGAAACGTTTTTGTTTCAAATGAGAGTGAAATGAATCATTGATTGAATCAAAATTCTAGTACTTCGAGATATTTCATAATGTTTTGAGTTGTTTCAAAATGTTTTAACATATTTTCACTAATTTTTTAAAAATGTTTCGAAGTATTTCACGATGTTTAGATATATTTAGACTAATGTTTTGAAATATTTTGAAAATAAATTCTTAATTTTTTTTTTCCGTTTTCATTATATTTTCAAAATGTTTTCATTTCTTAATGACCGAAACTAAATGCACTGAAATAATATTTTGATCCTTGTTTACGAGAACGTATTGTAATAAATGATTTAACCTTTTTTAAAATTAAATTTTGTCTCCATAGTTTGATTCTTTCCCCTCTTTGGCGACTATATACATAATCACCACCACTTATTTGATAAGATATAAAATTCTGTTCGACTTCCTGTTGAACCCTATTTTTTCGGGTAACCAATGAACATGTTACACATCAGAAAAACCATTAAGAAAAAATGAAACCCCACCCTATTTTCCACTCCACATAAGTTTACTTTGGTTTTTTTTTTTATCAAAAAACTTAACTATGGTATATAAGTCAACTGGGTCCCACTTATAACCTATCTCACTCACTATTTTACATTAGTTATTTACTCCTTTCGTTGAATAAAAACTACAGTATCACAATAGTATTGTGCGGAAAAATAATTAGATTGTTGATTTTGATTTGAATGATCTCTAATGTTGATAAAAAAAAAATTTAAAATTGAAAAGTGTATACGTGACACATTTTCAGTACTTAAAAAGTGAAAGTACGGTGCCAAAAAATACATTTCGACACCATAACAATCCTCCGTTTCGCCCAACATAATTTTTTCTCTAGAAAGAAAAAATTAAGAATGCGTCACATTTTTTTTTTATCATTTTATAATTTGTGCTTACATTTCTAATTTAGATCTATGTTTTTTGGTTAAAGAACTAAACTAACACAATATATAATATAATATGTGTTCAGTCAGTTTTTTTTTCTTGAAACATGATCTAGATGTTATCCAAAAGGGTTTTTCATTTGTTTCATCACAAAAACTTTCACCATACATTGGTCTAAATTAGAAAAATGGTTTTGTTTACACCCATAGGATTTATGTTAATGAGGAGAAAATGACTTATAACTTATTCGTGCTTACTTAAAACAAAGCCAGTTATCACTTCAGACAAAAAACTTATAACATCTTCTCTCAAATCGAAAAAATTAATAGCTGCTTATGTATAACTTATCCATTGATTACCTAGAGAAGTTGAGTTCAACCGGGAGTCGGATAAAATTTTAGAGCAATGCTATGCATCCCAAATGTGCAACCCAAATTTGCATCCCAAATGAAGGGAGACCGTTGGATGAGTGGGTCCTACCAACTTTATCCGTCAAAAATAAAATGTGTCATATTATCTTTTTGATATCAAATTTGTTGTAATGTGTCCCAATAGATATGCGTAAGTCAATTTGGACACATCACATAAGTTTAATAAACTTTAGGGATAATTCGAGACCGTCAATTTTAACGGAACGAATTAGAATTAGTTATACATGTCACTAATCCAAACAAAAATATAAAAAGTGCTGACAAATCTTTTCTAAATAATCAATCTTTACGTAACTCGACCCAAGTTTTGACTAAGCCTAAATAATATCAATAATATCTAGGGTTTTCGCATTTTACACACTAAAAGATGTCTCGATTCCCACTTTGCACCCCGAAAGATTATTTTTCCCACATTGCACCTTGAATATCTTAAGTTGGTTCCAATGTGGCCCTCAGATTAAAATCCATTTCAAATTCCGTTAAAATTTGAGTTGCACATGCCACCCATGTGTGTTACTCTTTGACAAAATATAAACTCATTATTTATATTCTTGGGTGACATGTATATCAATTTTTAATAGAATCTGAAATGAATTTTAGTCCGATGGTCACATTGAAACCAATTTATGACATTTAGGATGCAAAGTGAGAAAAATAATCTTTCGAGGTGTATAGTGGGAATCGAGACATCTTTTGGGGAACAAAGTACAAAAATCCCTAATATCTAAATTAGATTTCCATGCTTTTATTGGTTATGTTTTTCTTGATTGGGACCAAAATTCATTCAACAATTGCAATTGCAAAAACAAGTTTTCTTTTCCGGCATTACATTATACATAAAACTTGGTTTGGCTAGGCGGGTTTGATTTGGGTTTTGACCGACGCGAGCTCAAATTCATAAAATTAGAGCCCAAAGTATTGTCCCAATAAAATCTTAAGCAGTATTTAAGTCCGAAAATCAATCTCTCAAAAATAAATATAAGATTGTTTACTATTTATCACTCAATTGCCGAGACGAGCATTTTTTTTTAAAATCTAAAAAGACTAAATAGCTAATAAATCCTAATTTTTCCCATTTATTTTGCTGAAGTACATAACCATTCAATAAACTCACACTTCTATGAGATATATAATATCATCCCCACAAAGGTATAGTAGTATTTTCATTAGTACATATGCTAAATTTAAACCAAAACCTCCATGCTTCACTTACAACAGTAAAAATATTCTTAGTATGACCAAATAATCCAACCATTTTAGCATTTCTTAATAAACTCAGGTTCTTCACACAAGCTTACGAGGGTTCCGAACACTCAACAGCTTCACATCATCAACAACAGGGCCACAAAGTGATGCAAAATCATCGCTTCTCATGTGGTAGAATGTGCTGAGGAACATGATCCTAGTTCTTTCAGAGACAGCCACAAAACGAAGCACGGCGCGTTTATACCCACCTTTGCCCTTGGACTCATAAGGAACCTTAATAGTGTCTCTTCCAGCAAAGGCCTCAACAATCATGGACCCTTCACAAGAGTTGCTAGCATCTCCCACTGCAAATGAGAGTTCATAGGTTTTGCCAGTGGTGGTCCGAACGACTTGAGCAATGGCGCTTTCTTTTCCGGCCACAAGTTCCACAGCTCTTTGACCCTCCGGTACTGAGAAATGGTCCAAGTCTATGTATTTTACAGCTTTCAGGGATTCAACCATCCAACCGGGGAGTGGCGAGTGATCATCCTCGATGTTTGGGGGGACAAGAGTACCCCAAGAAGTGTTGGGGAGAATATATGGACCTTCTTCGTAACCCCCGTTTTTGATCAAGTTCACTGAAAATAAGTCAAAAGAACAAAATATGTCGGAGTATACAAATACTTTAAGTAACACAACATCTAAAATCTCAAGTTTTTACAGCAGATGACCGTTTAACATAGTATCAAAGTAAGAGATTCTACATTCAAATCTCAGCGTCACATCCTCCAGCAACTTAAGCACTCAAATTGTCTAATAACTAAATCACTTGTGGAAACAATTTGCCATCATAACTCAGATCTTGAGAATTCAAGACATTGGAATTAGACATATGGGTCAATCAATACATTCCCACTTTCGCACCTTAAAAACCAGATCATTGAAAAGGCAGTAGTTATGTTCTGTATATGAAGTCTACATTGGGGAATGAATGGACTAGACATTTAATTTTTGGGTCCCTCGTGTAGCTGGAGCCACTGATACAGGTGTGGACAAAGATGAATGACAGTGGCACATGGGATGAACACAGCCTGGACTTTAATACAACACTTGCATTGTCTAGGCCAGAAGGTATGCTACCTAAAATAGACCAACAATAGAAGGTAAACACAATGTACAAAATTATAAATGCAAAGAGGATATGTGAATTATAGAGGACAATTGGTCATTCGTGAATGCGGTGGACGACGACCAATAAAAGACGTTATCACTGATTGAAAAGAAAAAAATGGATCAGGTTATTCTGCCATATATTTTCTCTCAATTTGGCTTATTAGGGTGGATTTCGGATCCTCACTATGTATGAGAAGGCCCCACTTATGAATTATGGTTCTACTTCTCCCTATATTTGTTGTACTCGGAAAGAACATTTTCAAAACACCTACCTCCGACAGGTAATTGATGAACCACAAGTGGCAGAAGTGGTCCAGAGGGCCATATTCAATTTATAAATGAATAGAATATGGGTTAACATGACTTTATACACATGATATACGATAAGAACTCGACTACACACGATTATAAATGAATAGAATATGGGTTAAATAAAATTTGAACCAAAACACAACACTAATACAACCCGAACCAATGACAGTCCTAAATCCATCCTCTTCCAACCCAGTTCAACACCCAGGGGAGGGGAGGGGGGAATTGACTGTATTGTCACCTACCCAAGCACTTTTGACCACACCCATATAATTATATGCGGTTAAACTACTACAACTGAAATCCAGGGAGTGCAAAAGAAAAATAAAAAAAAAATAATAAATAGATAGACCAACAAGTTGTAAAATCAATAAAGAACTTACAGTTAGTTGCCTTGGGAGGATTTAGAGCTTTGATGGCAATAGAATCAATCAATGGTCCACAAGCTGGATCCTCCTCCCTTCCTGGATTGTGAAGTAGGACCTCTATAACATCAAACAACGCTTGAAATGCCCAAGCATATGAGTCCCATCCATTACTGCTATACAACGTTTGAATTGGTAACAGCCCAAAGTCTGGTGCCACAGACACATTCAATGTCTCCTCTTGAGCACAGGTTCGAGCCGCGGTAAACGTAAGGGAATAGCGCATTCCCTTTGTTACTGCCATTCTTTGCTTGATTGATGCCTCATTGCCTAGCCGAACCGCGGCCGCTCCCTCTGGCACCACCAGCAACATGTCACCCTGTTTTTGGCCCGCCTTTATGTACTCCACGAAGCCGGAAATTTCCCATTCCGGTATGCCGTGGCGGTTTATCACCTCCGTGCCTTTCAAGTCCGAGGACTTGGGACTTACCTCGAAGTTGCCATTGTTGAACATTCCTGCATTCAAAGGGTAAACAAAATAATGGGTTTGAGTATGTCAATTCCTACCTAACTTCTCATACTAATGGGATTACATGCATGTAGCTACTAAAACCAACAACGATAAATATAATACTAAGGCCTCCGATTTTAAAATGGTTATGAAATTTTTAATTGTCACAATTTAATCACTCAACTATTAATTACGTCTTAATTGGGCATTTATGAAATGAAACAAATGAGTGACAAAATGGTCTCTTTTATCATTACGATCTTTGTTGAGAAAGACGGGTTTTATGTCGTCCTGACAAAATGTCAGTGACTATTGTTTGGTACACTGATTCCTAATTAATGTTTGGTGTATTTATATCTTTTTTCTGGTTGGGTTCGAATGTGACATATGGGTGAGGGGTTATTTATGACAATTCACAGGGGCCATTGCCTGCCTGCCCAGGTTTACATCATCAGACCCAGCTCTACTACATTGCCTCCGTACAAGAATTATTCACAACCATCTAAATATGGGAGAGGTTGAACTTCAACTTCCCCAAATTCAAATCCAGAAGAAAATACTCTAAATAAGAAAAAAAAAATATATTCAATACTCAGTGGATATCACATGGTTTAATAAACAATTAAAACACTTACTCGTTAAACACATATTAATAGAGAAACTAGAGAGTTAACAAGGAAAGGACGAGGAGAACCGAAGCAAAATGAAAACTAGGGATATGATGAGGAACTTCTCTGCATAAGCTTACCGTCTTTGAAGGCTATGGCGATGTGGCAAGTGGCGCACAGTAGCAGCGACACTATGGCAATTGCTTGCATTTTCGAAATTCTCTGCATTTTCAAGAGAGAGAGAGTGAGAGAGTAAGAGAGAGAGCAATGTGCTTTGAGACTTGAGAGTACTGGTGCCTGCGTTGGCTTATATGCATGCGAGCCTCTGAATATGACCTGGGATTTTAGTGTTAATAACAGTATTGCCATTCATGACTGCAAGCTCACATGGGGGTCTTGTAATGACAACTGTGCCCCTCTCCTATTTTATATTCGTGAGGGGTTATAAATTTGGAAGCCACTCTCTCTCTCTCTCTTGATGCGAGGTTGAAGACAAAAGCTGTTGATGGTCACATGGTTTTCATCCCCAAGCCAAGATGCTGCAAAAGCATCAAGGAGACTAGGACAAGCCCATGACACACTTCCAGCTTTTATTTTGTAAGATTTAGTTGAAGGGCAATTTCGTCATAAACTCTCTGTTATGTTTCAACTTTCAATTGTCACTAGGGGTGCAACTTGGGTTGGGAACCGATTTCAACCCGAGCCCAACCCGAAAAAATTAGGGCTTGGGCTAGAGTTTTTAATACTTGGGTTGGACTTGGGGTCAAAAAACCTCAACCCGAATTCAATTTGGGCCGGGCTCGGATTGAGGCATCGGCAACCTGATTTTAACCCGAACCCTACTAATTAAAAAATAATATATATATAAAGCATTAGAACTTTTTTTTCATTTTTACTCCATCGTCCTCTGTTTCTTGTTGTTTGCTACTCTGTTATGCGTTATGCATGATTAGTGGTGATAGTTTGATATTTTAAGTTTAATGTTTTTATGGGTCTAATTTCTATATTTTCTGGGATTGTGTTTTGAGATCACTAGTTTTTTGGTGTGAAATCAGATGATCAATAATCGTGTACTGTTATGAATGAAATATATGGATTGTTTTATGAATTTGTAATTATTCTCCCCCTCTCTCTGTCTTTCTTGCAGTGAACCCGAATTCAACCCGAGCCCGCCCGAATTAAACTCGGGCAGGGCTCGGGTTGGTTCCTCAACCCGAGGTAGGGTTAGGGTTAGGGTTGAAGATTATATACCTAGGGTTGGGCTAGGGTTGACTGTCTAACCCGCCCAACCCGCTCGAGTTGAACCCCTAATTGTCACAATAGGATCAACCTTTTGAATTAACTAGCACGCTGGAGAAGGGTAAGTCCACACCGCCGAGTGGGTGTTGTCAGTCGACCTTCTCACCTGGGATTGAATGTTTGAGTTTTTGAGTTCATATTAAAGTTTGGTGGTTCATCGTTATATTAGATTAATTAAGTTCGTTCGAAGAGTAACGGGTACAGTTAGAGTCTCATAATTCTATCAGCGATGACTTATTGAAACGATTTCTGAGTGCTCTCTTTTACCCCACCCTTTTTTTTAAAAGAAGAATAAGTCCACGGTACCATGAAGATATGATGTTGAAATTGATCTGTGGTCGATTTTAGTTTAAATTACTTGCAATCATTGATTAAAAAAATAATAAAGTATATCACATTTTTATTGGATGAAAAATAAATTTATAATACCAAAAATTTATTTTTAGATGTCATAGTTGGGATTGTAGTAGAAATATACATTTACGAACTATGTACATTTTATATAATTGGGTTTTTTTTTATTATCAAGGGTGTTGAGAGGAAAGATCTAAAGTTTATAACTGATTTTTAACATTATTCTCACAAAACGATTGGCCTCGAATTTAAACTCAAAATCTCACGATTGTTTAGCCGACACTTTGATTACTGCACTAACCATTAGTCTTCTTGTTGTAATCATGACACAAACATGTACAAAATTACACGTGACCAAGATAGACGAGAAAGCGATGTGTTGTTGAACTCTTTGCATGATACTCTTGTTTTAACCATCAAGATATATTTTAAAGTCATCCAGGCCTAATACGAAACGCCTAATATTACACAATATTTTTATTTTCACAATAATCCAAAAAATAATAATTATTATGTGCGAATCTTACTTTTAAGTTGACTTAAAATCGTTATTTGATTTGATATTAGGTTTTTTTTTGTTGTTTTGTCCTTTTTACTAGAATATCATAATGATAGTGTTCTTGAAAATTCAACCTTGGTGGGATATGGATGATTCCCTAAGGAATATCACTAGACTGTGAAAGCATGTGATCTAAAGTTGCTTATGGTCTAAAGTTCCTTTTTTTTTCCATTGCTACAATCAATGAAACACATGTAAAAGGAGTTGTCTTGCCCTTATAACTTGTTAAGATCTTATGACTTTTCATTCAAATTAAATTTGATGAATAACAAAATTATTTGATCTCTCATTGGAGTGTACACAGAATATATTTGAAACAATTTGTATCTCCGACTGTCGTGTTATATGTCGATTTAAGGTTGTAGGGTGACCATAAAACTGTATTTAAGTGTCAATATGTCGATTTAAGGTTGGACAAATCATGTTTGTGGTAATCGCATAAGAATTATCTTTCACCATTTTTTGTAAATTTAGATAATGACGATATTAGTTATTATTATCGATTCTGTTTGTCGGAGACTCATTTGCATATATTAGGTCTTATCTAGATTCTCAATGAATGATCTAAATCATTTCATTATCCGAACCATTTTATTTAGAGCTGTAATGGGTTGTGCTTTTTAAGTTTAAAGTTGTGTTGTATTAAAGTTTACTCAATCTAATACACTCCATTTATAGTCGGGTTCGTATATTGTTAAATTTGTATTAACGGACAATTAAGTACATGGCAATCTAACATGTTTGAAAGGTCGACCCGATTATAATTTACAACCATTAAGGCTAAATAAAAACTCATCAATCTTTGTGTTGGCTTTAAACAATTACTAACATTACACTTTCTAATAGAATAATTTTATAATAATATGATGATAATTCATATCCTTGTTGTGACAATCTCATTAAACCCTTCATTTATCAAATGGGTCTCCTTCATTTCCACATGATCAACCTCATTCAATATGCTAGATGTCATGTTTTTTGATGAAAATGAGATGTGACAAAGGCTCTCATTCAGGAACCATCCTCTTAAATTGCTAGAAAATGAAAATTCATGCATTTGTTAGGTACAAAAGACAACACAATTAATGAAAATAGTGGATGCCACTTTCTCTCTTCACTATCAATCGGACACTTTTTATTACAAGGATGGGAATTATAATCCCAACCATTGTTTTAGAATTTTCAATAAATTGGGAATTGTGGGTAATAAATATAATAGTGTATCCTTGAAATGATTTAGATAAAATACCATGTACAATACACGAACCACTCGCATACAACATAATCTAGAAAATATGATTGACATACAAATTTTTATTTGTAATTTTGAAAAAGGTTAATTATTAAATTCTTAGACATAGTTGTTAAAGAGATGAACATGTAAAATAAACTCTAGATTAATACACAAAATCAAATTTTGTTTGTGATGATAGCAATTATAAAGTCAATAAAGGTAATTATGTTTTTTTTTTTTTTTGGGGGGGGTTGGACCCCTATAGATTTTTTTATATACGGCTATACATCACTATTACAAATATAATAATACAACAATACCATTAAAACAAACTAGAAAAAGAACTAAAAGGGAAAGAATAGAGCATGCAAAAAAGAAATAGACATGAGCTATGATTATTTGTAGGACTTTGAGACTTTGTTATAAAACAATGTCACTCACAAACAAAACAAATTAAGATGCATTATATAAGAAAAAAAAAAGAGCTTTTTGGAAGTCGGTACCTAGGTTCAATAGGATTTCAAAAAAAATAACAAAAATGCCATCATATAATTAAATATCTATTCTAAAAAGTTCAGTCATCATAATGTACCTTCTTCTTCATAAATATAGATCGTCAGACAGGTACACTAAAATAAGATGATATGTTCTCAAATAACGTACTCATTAACTGGTGGTTCGTAAGTACATTAACATACATTTACTAATAACGGTTGAATTCAGTGTATCTCGGGAACAAATACATTGAGATGAGATGTCTGGACAGACGTCTCTTCAATTAACTACGCAATTAACACCACAATGAATAGACAAAACCATAAAATCCTCAATAACAAACGCAAAAAAATGAAACTAACTGTATTTTAAGTTGAAATCATGTGATGAGGGCAAAACGGGTAATAAAAAGACACTAACTGCTCAACCCCTATACGTTCGCACCCACACAAGAACCACATGCAATTTTTTAAAAAATGCGGATGACTTTTTTATATATTAAAAATCCGATAAGATTAAAATTAGTTTACACATCAAAAAAGGGACCCTAGCCTAATTAACTAAAAAGAAGAGATAAACAATGTACATTCCTGTAAAATTAAATGACTCTAATGCCCCTACTGTTTACAACATTCCAAAATAGCTACTAGGCATTCCATTCCCTTCTTGGTTTTTAATTATACATTTTTTTGGATTGTGCATAGTTTTCAATTTGGCTTAATCTGATTGCCCATCCATGAACATCTCTTTTTTTTTTTTATTTGGACAGAACATGCACATAGAACACACAAACAATCCACATCTTGAACATCTCAATCAGCCTGATCAGGGATTGATTATTGCCAAAACCAAGTAAGATCTCCTATGTCTCCTTTTCAGGGATTTGATCATGCTCTTATTTGTCCCCCTCTTTGAGGATCATATTTTATTATTTTTTGTACTTGTTTTCTATTTTATTGTAACAACAATTTGTTTATCAATAACATTACTTAGACATAATTTGTTGATATAATTCATTGTAACTAATAATAGTTGCGAGTCTCAATAAATATTGGAGTTCACAATCGATTCAATGATTATAAATAATTAGGTCAACAAATTAAATTTAAGTAACATTACTCTTTGTTTATATAATATTATAATAAAGTCACTTTGCACTAATAATAATGGTCCACCGGTACATATCAAAAAACAAGATGTTTATAGAGCGCAAGAGTATCAATTATGAATAAAAAAATTAATAGTTCACATTTACTAGTAGGGTCTTTAAAGTAATAAAAATATTATTTGTGTACCTAGTTTAAGTTTAAAATTGAATTTTGCACGAGAGATTTCTTACAATGAATAGAGATAACGATTCGCTTGATGATGAACCTGAAACAGCCAAAAAGTCAGAAAAAGAGCCGGGTGAACACCTGACTTATCCCCTCTGAAGCTTAAGTTAGTAGGCGTTGGAGGCTTTTAGCACAATGTATTTCTTTTTCTCAGTTTAATTTGCGTACCTTTGTTTATCTTACTGAGGAGTATTTATACTTAGATTAGCAATGAGTGTAAGGGTTTGAAGTCTCATCTCAACATTTAATGACTTGCACTCTTATTCATACGTAATGAGTGTTCTTCACTCAGATTCTCATGACTGGTTCACTCGGGCGATAGGATGACTGTTCGGGGCATGTCAAACATTTATGACCCTATCCCCGGTCATTTAAGTCCATCTGATCGGTGCTTGACACCTATTCCTGAGTGTTTAATGCTCGGGGAATAGTATCTCGGGATTTCCCGAGGACATCTGGTTGGCACAATGACCATTAATGCTTTGGTAATGACAACTGTTAATTTGGGTCTCGAGACTGCAGAAGCTCATTAATAGCCTTGTCGCAATCACTCAACTTCTCATAAATGAGCGGTCATATCTCCTTAAATGCTAGTTCAAGCTTGTGCACTCGGCTCCTCCCACCCATTACTCCTCGGCGCTATCTCCCGATGCCTTTTGAGCTCCATGACGGCTATGTCTACTCACATGTCGGTTTGGGGGTTGCTAAGCCGCCTAAAATCTCGTCAAATTTCATGTAATATTAAAACTCATAACAAATTTAATGACTAAGATGAATTTGGTCGTTATAGTATTGCTCAAAAAATAATGTTGGCATAAGAGAGTCTATTCCAAAAGTTAAATGACCAAAACATCCCTATAAACATATAACATGACAAAGACTTATTATTTTCTATATTTCGAGGAAATTCAAGCATTGTTTGAAAATCAAAGAGTTCGAATCTTGGTAATTTTTTGAGGTCAGGTCGTGAAAAATTTATCTCTTATGAATACCCTAATTTTAGTATGAATGACCTATCTTTGACCGGACTGAGAAAAATATTAATTGAGGGAAAAGGTTGGTTCGAACTTGACTAGCTCAACTTGTTTATTTGTGAATAGTCGGGTTTGGCTCGAGTTCAACTCATTTTTTAAATAAATCGAACTTAACTAACTTTTAAATTTAATTAAAAAAATAAGTTTTTTAGGCCCCGTTTGGTAACGTCGTTTACAAAACGGCGGCAGAAAAAAAAAACAAAATTGGTTACCAAACGAGTTTTTTTTTCTTGTTTACTCTAAAAATCAAAAAAAAAAACGAAAAAAAAAAAACGAAAACGTTACCAAACGGGGTGTTAGGTTTTGAGCCCATTTGATTATCAACCGACTCCTAAAAAAAAATGAAAAGCAAAGAGAAACACAGCACGAGGATATGTGGGCCAGAATCAAGAGTGGGACCCACAGAAAATTTAGCTGACCTAATCTAAAACCATGGTCGTGGGTTGTTTTTGGGCTCTCATGGGGGGGGGGGGGGGGGGGGGGGGGGGTGAGGAAGCATGTGGGCCTGTAGGCTTAAACAATAACATAAAGGTGGTGGACCGATAGAAAACCTCAGCCTCATCTTCAAATCTCTACAGTTATAGGGGCATGTGCACGATGTAGCTCAGCCTAAGTCAGGGGCCAGGAATCAAGGGCAATCTGTCCTTTCTCTCTCTGGAATTTTGCATTGGCCCAAACCTCAGACCTGCCCCCATCCTAAACTTCTATTTACCCCCCATTTGTTTTGTTTGTTCATAGTTTTTAACAAAAAAAGTTTATATTATCACATTCTTGTCGACTAAAAAAAAGAAAAAAGGATTAAGAGCAAAAAACAAGAAAAAAAATGTTGGCATAATGTACCCTCAAGAAATTTAGTTGCTAGCTCATATACCACTTGAGAATTGAACTGTAAACGTACCGAGTTGTTTCTGACGTGTTCGGGATCAGCTTGGATAAAGTTCATTTAAAAGTTTATTCATTTTTGTTGAGTTTGAGTTCAATTTTAAAATTCTCCAAGAAACGAATCGTGTCTGATAAATGATGCATACATACACTCACATTTTTCACTTTAACTTGGATTCAAAAACTTATGGTATTATTTGGTTAGGCTTTTAATTTTTAAACACTTCTGTTTTAATTGCGTGTATAATAAATATGTACACATGGGTGACTAGTCTTTAAAAGGAGTAGAAAGGGACTGAACTTGAGAGATCTCTCAGTTACCAAATGAGAGATTCAATTACTAGACCACCCCTAATGCTCCGTTTGATAGGAATGAAGAAAAGTATAAGGGATACACTTTCTATCATTCAAGGAAGAAAAGTAGGAATGATACACTTCATATAGATAATATTATTATATAGTGGTAAAATAAAGTTTTGCTTAAATGACATATATCTTTTCTTCTTAAATAAAATTACATTATCAAAGGCAGCTAAATCTTTTGCATTTCCAAGTATTTTAGTCATTCTTTACCACGCTACACATACCCAATATGCAGAGACGGTACTAAACAGGGGCCTAGGGGCCATGGGTAGGGGTGTTAATCAAGCCGAGTCTGAGTGGCTCAGTTCAAATAAAACTTGGCTCGAGCTCGACTCATATTTTAAACGAATTTTTTAGGCTCATTTAGAAAAATGAGCCTAAAAAGCTTGGCTCAAGCTCGCAAAGTTCGACTCATTTATATGTAATATAGTTGAGCTACTCGGGTTCTAAACAAACTGAGTTTGAATAATTTTTTAAACTCGTTTAAAAAAATAAGTTCGTCAGGTTCGGGCTCAATCTCACAAAGTTCGGCTCGATTAACACTCCTAGCCATGACCCCTCATCTTTTGAAAAATAATTTTTTAACCCCCTTAAGGGGTTAAAAAATTTATGCTTTCCATTAAATTTTTAAAAAAATTATGTGAGAATATTTCTCCTATTATATTCAAAAAACAATAATGATTTGACATATAATAACAAAATGAGGAAGTGATCAAATAGATTAACATTCCTCTTACAAATGAAAATAGTTACTTTGATGAGTTTGATGGCCAATAGAAAAAAAAAAACGTAAATCACCATAAAAATGAATTAGAAACGTGGTTTATATCTAATAGTGGTGTTAGACTAACAAAAAAAAAATAAAAAAATAGGATCAAATTCAATAACAGAATAATGTGGTGCTAATATGGCGGTACCAAAAAAAGTAAAATTTACAAGTCAAAATTTAAATCGAACCTCAAAATTTCAATATGTTAAAACGAACTATCAAAATTTTATTCCAAAAATCAAACACCAAATTTTATGATGGTAAGTATAAAATAATTTTTTTTTAAATTTTATTTTATGAGTCAAACTAATTTTTTTTTTCAAAAGTATTATACAAACTTTGATCTTGACATTTTTTATATTGTAAATTTATCTATAACGATAACTTGTGAAATAAAATAGTTGCACAAAACTATTAATTATAACCATACTTGGCCCCATCGAGATAAAATTTTGGTTCCATCGCCACCGATATGTGACTTAAACCTTTTTAAGGTAACATCAATATTCTCATCCCCAAGCCTGACAACCCACTCTGAACAAACGCTGTTTTATTTGTACAGCCCACTCACATGGGTGACAAGAAAACGTGAAGGCCGGAGGAAAAGAGTAAATATAGGGTGCAACAGCTATCGTGTTGTGGTCACGTGACTGGCGTATCTTGTATTTTCATGTCGTATCATTATTATTTGTGTTATGTTTGTTCAAGACTTACGAAAAAAAAATTATTTAGTATGTTTTGAATATTAAATATTCGTTTAGACTATTTATTATACGTATTTAATAATCATGTCAATTTTATAATCGTGCGTGTCGGGTTCGTATCAACGGGTTAGAGTTAATATTCCAAACGTCAGTATTTTCATATGATATATTCATTCGATATTAATTCACCGAATAAAAAAAATTTACTTTACTAATTCAAATAATTTATTATTTTTATGGGTGATTTACCATATTTGTGGATATTTTTACCATATTTGTAGGTGTTTTTACCATATTTGTAGGGTTTTTTTTATTACTATTATGATAACTTTTTTTACCATTTTTTTGAGTACCACAACAATTATAAAACTACCCATAAATATGATTAATTTGGACAAGATACCAAAATTTTTAAATTTCGGTACCATAGTCAGGTCCAATAGTTTTCTCTTGTTTCTAACGAATGAACTTCGGAGAGTCTTCTGCCATTTCATTTGGGCTCTAAATTTGGTCAGTGTAACATTACTGTATACTAGAAACGTAAGTGACATTGGAAATTGCAATTGCCCCTATTTTTGCAAATTCCAAGAGTCTTGATTGACAAATAATTCAATAATCAAAATATTTTATGCGAAATGTCTGAAAATCGGGAAATCAATAAAGCTAAAAACTTAAGTGATTGTTCGAATCTTATTATGATCACTTAGTAAGAAAAGAAAAGAAAAATATGGGTTGATTCTTCTTCATTAAGGATTAAGTGTCAAGCTTTTTTTTATATATGAATTTTTAATTAATATACCTCCTATTCAATTTTTTATAAGTTTTTTTATTTAATTTAACTTAAAAACCATCGAAAATCATCAAAAAATTTTTTTTGATATAAAATGATTAATTACTATATAAATCTTATGTATTACTATTATAATAAAGTGTATACGAATTATCGTCAAAAGTGCAAAATAGAATCTCCACACATTCAATAATAGAATCTCCCTCTAATAGGTGAAGGGAGTTGTCTACTGTATGGATTTCTATTTTTGGTATTATATCTCTATTTATCATATTTTTTGTTGTGGTATTTAAAAAATAATAAAAATAATTATCACAAATAGTAATAAAAATATTCATAAATATGGTAAAAACACCTACAAATGCGATAAATTACTCACAAAAATGAAAATTATTTTTGTATCGAAGAAAAATGTTAAAAATAGTGATCAGGACAGTGATAAAAACACTCGTAAGATTAATAAAAATATCCATAAAAAATGATAAATCACTCAAAAAATGATAAATTTTTTTATTATAAAATGACACGTAAAAATTATAAAAATACTCATTAAAATAATAAAAATTAGGATTACCGCATTGAATTTTTTTTTTGGTACCATTGCCAAGTCCTGAAGAGAGTGGTCAATGGTAAGGGTGTCAAACGTGACGGGTTAAACGGCTGCGTGTCGGGTTAAACGGTTAACGGGTGAAAAACATCAACACGAACACGAACCGTTTAATAAACGGGTAACACGATACGACTCGTTTAACCCGTTTAGTTTTAATTAATTATTAGTTTATTATTATATTTTTGTGGTTGTCACTAAATTAAAAAAAAAAAAAATTTTGTAGCTATCACTAAAAATAATATATAATAAAGTACAATACAATTCAAATCTAAAAAGATAAACAAAATAATTTTTGCTTTTCGCAGTTGAGATCTCTTTAATCTGACGACTAATATTAACACCTCAATTTTAATAGGGATAATAGGGCAATAAGTGTGTATTTAGAGTGATTTTTTAAAAGTACTTCTAGGATTTATAAATTTTTATAAATACTTCAACAAAAAAATGTAGTTTTTGAAATTATCCCGCCACCACTACCACCACCGCCTCACCACCATCACCATTACCACTATCACCACCACCACCATCGCCCTATCACCATCATCACTACCACCACCACCGCCGTCGTTGCTGCCACCTACCACCACTTCTGTCACAACGATGACCACCACCACTGCCGCTATCCCACCACTAAACCCATTGCCCCACCACCACCTTACCACCACCCCCTATCGCCCTACCACCACTACCACAACCACCATTGCCGCCGCCACCCCCACCCCCACCCCACCACTACTTCTTCCATAACTATCATTGCCCCCACCACCACCGTCGCCACCCCACTACCACCACAATCGTCGCTGTCACCACCACCGCCACTACCCCACCTCCACCACCTCTACCCCCACCCCCACCACTACCATCGCCACTCACCACCAATTGCTATCACCATCGTCCACTCACCACCATTATCATCTCATTTGTATATTTATTATCATTACCACCGTCGTTCATCGTCACCACCCACTATCACAACCCACCACCATTCGTCGTCGCACACCATTGCTTCCAACCACTGTCACCCACCCCTACCACCATCGCTATTCGCCATCACCCATCACACTGTCGCCCAAAACCACTCGTTGTCGTTCACAACAACCATCGTCACCGCCCACCACTATCGTCACCGCCAATCACTGTCTTTGCCCAACCACCACTGTCAACCACCAACCGGTGCTTAAATTTTTCTCTCTTATTTTTTTTATGATTTAATTTTGAGTATGAATATAAATATGTTTATTGTTGACCATTTTTTTATTACTTCGTGCTTTTAGACACGGGAAATAACTAGTATATATATATTTTATGTGGTTATCACTAAAAAAAAATTTACCTACTTTTTAAAAATAATTATTAATTTATTATTATATTAATTTTATTTAAACAGATAAACGGGTGATAAATGGGTTGACATAACTCACCCGAATATGACCCATTTATTAAACGTGTCTAACGGGTCAACCCGTTTACCACCCGAACCCATTAAGGTTTTACCCAAATTCGTTTAATTCATATCGATTTGTGTTGATTAATCGTATCGTGTCGAATTTTGACAGACCTAGTCAATGGTGCGTCAAACGTCGACGCTTTGAGTTAGAGTGATTGTGTGTGATTTTGGAGATAGAGACGCGACGACAGCCGACTCTAATGTCCGTCGCTTTCAATAAATGATCCCACTTCCAGACAAAATCTATAGGCTATTAACTTCCCACGTGGCTCTCCTTTAATACACTTGCTGTCTTTAGATAACGTTCTCATGTTCATCCATTAACCACTTTCCCAGATTTTGAGGTATATTTCTAGCAAAATGTTGTTTGGATTCTTGGAAATTAATTTATTATTTTTATTTTTTAACTTTACATATCATAATAATGATTAAATTAATAAAGAGTCCTAACCAATAACAAGATTTGCTGTTATCCAATTGCAAAGAGTAATTAGATCGATAAATAAGATATATAATTTAAGTTTAAGTATTATTACTCATACTTAGTGAATCATATATGCATTTGTGCCATGACAATCCCACTGTATCGGTTCATCAAAAAGACTCATCTCCTCTAAAAACTTTCTTAGTGACTCGCATACGTTGTACGATGGCACAAGACGAGTGACCTCTCTCTGTATGCTTTTTCTCTTTTATTTGGAAAAGGTTTGGGATCTTTTCCATTGAAGTAGGGAAAAGCGCACCCTTCTACAATCGGAAATTTTTACTATATGCGCGTGTGTGCGCACGTGCGTGCGTGTGTTTTGGGTGTACATTCTCCTCTTCGTAGGTCATGGGCAGCAGCAACTGGTGCTCGAAGAGACTAATCAATGCCTACATACCACATCTTCTATGTTGTTGGTGATGTCAATGGATATTGAAATGAAAGTTCAATGACTTGCAAATTGAGATCACATTATTCGACTAACTATTTTTCATTCTTATCAGTTTTTTGTAATTATCAATCCACATCATAACTACTAAGAAGTGTTAATTGCTATCTTGAATTAACTCTTTTTTCGTCTAGGTATGGTTTAGTAACATTTTTTGAAAATATTTTTTTTTTCAAGTACTTTGTGTAGTAGTTGTTTTTGTATTTTTTGATTGTGTTGGAAGGGGATTCTTCTGCAATCATGAAGAGAATTGACGATAATTTTGAATATTTTTCTCCTATTGACGCTATTATTGCAGATGTGCAGTGATTTCTTCGCCTGTTTATTTTTTATTCTTTGTCCATTGTTAGATGATCGAAAAATCGTGTGGCTCACCAACTGCCTCGAAAGGCCAGATTAGGTGAAAATATTGATGTTTGGAAAGAGATGACACCAAATTTTCTAATACTATCTCTTCTCTCAGATTTAACTTCTTAATAAAATTTCTATCGTTTCGATTCAAAAAAAAAAAATCTAAATCACATTTATAGGAATAAGCATACAAATATTTAGTGTATACTATTGATATATTGAAATACATGTAGATCACTTTTGTAAAATAGTAAATTAAACCTACTTTTATTTTTTGTATGAAATTATTTTTTTTCCTTGGAAAAGTTACTTTTAAAAATGTTATTTGTTGAAGATAGTATATCCTGTAATATACAGAATCAGATTAATTTTGTCAAGCATGAGAAAAGTTTAACATGGTATTAGAGCAAGTGATCATTCGCCACTTCGTCCTTTTCTCCCTCATTTCGCTATTGTCTCTCTCTCTCCCCATCTAAAATTTAATTTGAGACCTTAGTGATTTCCATTAAATCTTTTCCTATATTCATTTTCATTTTTGGCCATAAACATTCACATCTACTTCCCTCGAATTAGGATAAAAGTGACATTCATTGAAGTCGTAGTAAGTGCACAAAGGTCCTATTAATAGTGAATTTGTGAGAAGTAAGTGATAAACAACTAGTGCTGTATCGATTGTGCGATATGATCAAGACTCTAAACCAGCATTTGTGAACATGATATCAATGTTCGGTGGATAGGGAATTTAATGGCTTCATTCAATTAAATTGGCATTTGAATCTTCTTGCTTTTTGATATTTGGAGATAGACATCCTAACAACCAATAATGGGATTCAGATCTCCTCTATTACTCATTCTCTTCAATTTTCTTCAATACATTGTTAGATGAGTGATACGTGTAAGATTTTGAATTTCAATGGATAAGATGTTTTCTCATTCATATTTGTTGTTGGTGGAGTGTTAACCATTATTAAGGAATTTTCTCACAAGAAAAAAATCTTATCCATTGAAATTCAAAATATTGCACGTGTTACTCATCTAGCACTATATTGAGAGGAATTGAAGGAAATGTATAATGGAGGGGATCTAAATCCCCAATAATGCTATTCCAAACATATTCTCCAGACTAGAGAAAACTTCAAAGGCAGTTCAGAGAAGTTAGGATATTTCCACTTGCACTAATGCATTTGACTTGCACTTCAGGATGAATATTTGAAAAATGGTAACAGAAACACAGGAAAGAAAAGGAACAAAGAAGTCGAGGTGCGCATAAATTGATTCGAGCACCCTTAATCGTTGAATCAAAAAAGAAAAAAGATCATAAACAGGCTAATTAGGTTGCAATATGTAGGATTGTTCATAGCATGCCCTGAAATTGGGCATAAATTATGCACTTTGTATTAGTTTAGTCCCTAATTGTTTAATTGTATCAATTTGGTCCCTCGAGTATTCAATTTATGTTGCTTTAGTCCAATTGAAAAATGACAGCTTAAGTTGATTAACAGAGATGGTCAATTTGGTCTCTAATTTTTTAATTGTGCTAATTTAGTCCCTTAAATATTCAATTTATGTCATTTTTGTCTAATTAAAAACGATAGTTTAAATTGACAAATGAAGATGGTCATATGCATGTCACACAACCACACTTGAAAAGTAATTTTTGAAAACTTAAGGGACACAAACTATAAACTTGACGAATCAAAATGAAACAAATTGCAAAACTTGAGGGACCAAAGTGACCCTTTAAGTGTAGTCATGTGAGACACACGTAAACGCCTTCGTTTAGTTAACTTAAACTGTTATTTTTTATTGGAAAAAAGTGACACAAATTGAAAAAATTAAGAGATCAAGTTGACACAATTTAAAGATTGGACATCAAAGTGACAAAAAACGCATACTTTTAGGGCTATTATTATATTTTACCCAAATTCATGTTTTCATGGTGTGGATTTGACAAATGAAACCCAACTATTTCCCAAATCACATCGAGGGATGGGGCACTGCATTTATGATAAAACTATAAGAGACAAAATGGAGGATGATATATCACTGCAACAAACAATCCATTAAAGCATGGCCTCCTGGTATCACATGGAATGTCCAATTCTAGATAAAATTCATTTCATGTGGATTGATCCAAGAGCATGAACTTGGAGCAGACTCTGCCTCAATTAATTCTGTGTGTGTGTGTGTGTGAGATAAGGATGAGATATCTACCTAATCGTAGTATTTGGCAATACAGTCTCACATAGTTTGATGAAATGTGTGTAATGTACTATGTAAGTTTGAACTTTGAATCTTCGTTTTACAAATATGTGCAAAGTTAACATGCATATAATTTGTATGTATATGCATCACATTTGATTTTGATTCAGACAGAATTTGTTATATCATACTTCATGACTTTAGATTTCCATATACAAATATCCGTTTAATTTATGATTATTTTATGACGTTGAATTGAAAAAAAGATATTTTGTTAGAATTCAGAACTAATCGAGTTGTAAAATGGAATTTGGATTCGGATGTGATAAAATCCGGTCTAAATCCAAATCATTGGTTGTCTTGCACACACAAAGTTGGTCTAAATCTAATCCAACTAGTGTCTCATGTCAATTAAAAAAAAAACACTTCTAAATTGAAACCCTCTTGCAACCTAGTCCACAACTAAACCTTATATGCTAACAATAATCAGGAATAAGAAAATGAATAAAAAACAGCAAAATCAATCATGTAAGCAATCATACCAAGGTAGGTTGTGATGATGCACAAAATAGGTTTATGCAAGATCAACAGTCGAGTGTGTGATAAAGTGTAATTAATAGACAATTAATAGAGCAATCAATGACAATAATGTAAATATCGGGTCAACACACAGATATATAGTGGTTCGGTCCGGGTGACCTACTGCACTCCTAGAAACGGCAACGGTGGCCGGGGAACCTTTATTGATAAAGTAAGGTGAAAGAGAGAGAGAGAACAATGATTAGCTCCGAGAGGGATACAATAGCTAGGAGAGAGAAAAACTATGTGTAAGATGTGTAGAGAGATGTAAAGATAGATCCAAAGGTGCCCTCTCATGTAGAGAGAACTTACAAATTATAGGCACAGAGCCTTGGTTAAGGCGGCGACATGAGGACAAATGTACTAATTTTTCGGGTAACTACAAAAGATAAGTGTCATAAGAGGTTGCCTTAATCTTCGAGAATGAATATCCTGATAATTGCTCCCCATGTGCTCTAATTATTCTTGGATTTCTTTGACCTTGGGTTGGATCGAATTCACGAACTAGACTTGACCTACCTTTTAGTTGATTTGAACTTACTTGATTAATTGAGCCTGACCTAATAAAATTTGGACTCATCATTGCATATAAACAATTTAGTACAAAATAAGGAAAAGGTCACATGTACCCTTTTTGGAGACATAACATGTCAATATGAAAACAAGAGGCCATCTAAACTTCAGTGTGTCTAAGAGCCATACATCTACAATCAGACTTGAATGGAATGAGAATTAGACAAAAAAACATGCATTAACTGTAAAAAAAAAAAATTAAGTACTGCTAAAAGCATTCTAAAATTGATTAAATCTCTTTTCTACCCACAAATCATATAGAACAATATACAATATAGAGATGATGATTATATAATTACGTACGTGATCACCTCTAAATATTACCTAGATCTACACAAAAATGAAAAAAAAAATGCCCGCGATTAATTTTTCAAGGGCACAGGACAAGAAAATGAAGTAAATGGTATCATCATTCATAAATACTGTTTAATAAGATTACAAGTTTAAAATTAATTGTCTTGGTCTATTACTAACTTGAGACCAAGTTCGAAATTGTTTTCTAGACTGAAATCCCATCATTTGAACAAAACGAAAAACGCACAATGCTTAAAAATTTGAGCATCTAAATCCAACTTGGAAAATCCCCCCTCCAACACATTAGGGTAATGCCACTTCATGAAACATGACAAGGGAGCCTCATGTCACTTCTCTCCTTTTAGGAGCTTGAAAAGTGGCACAAAGGTAGTCGGAGAGCCAAAGAGAAGATGTCTACCATCTAAACTCTTCTGAACGTCTTAGAAAATAATAAAAAGGTGACTACTAAGATGAAAATGAAGAAAATATTTCGTTAAATTGACTATCAGAAGAGCGTTGTCAAGCACAAATTAATGTGCTTAAGTCATGTTTTTTTTTGTGAATGTGAACAGTTCACAGTATTGTGGATATAAAAATAATAAAAAATATTATATTCAATTGTCAACTGTCCCTATCGAAAATTTGATTGATTACGGATTCGAGTCATAGAATATGATTTCATAAAACCGCACGATTTTCCCGATCTAAATCAAACAGGTTTTATGTGAAAAAAAATTTGCTCAACATATTCTATTCCTATTGGTATTACTGCCTCCCCATCCTTTTAGATTAAGCCCTTTGGTGATGACATTATGCAAGATATACATATACAGACATAATTATTTTCATCACACGTATCTTCTTCAAATTGGCAGAAGTTGAGAGAGAAGTGCCAACCATACCCTTACATTTTTTAAAACATTAATCATTATTGTGCTCGATTTTTTTTTTTAACTTTAGATGTAAAATAATTTAAAAATATAGGGTTGAAAGTGTAGTAATTTTGCAAAGGCCACATGCAAGAATCTAATAGGAGGGATCAACACATTTCTATTGGAATAATTTACAATTAGAGAAATTTAATACTTAGAAAGGAAACTAGGAAAGACTTCTTAAACCATCTTGTCCAAAAAAATGATCGTTTCATATACATAGGTTTTTAAGCAATAGGGAATTATTATTATTATTTCCTCCCTTGATCTAAAATTTCAGTCCGCTGCAGAGAAATATGTTGTAAAATTGAGGAAAAAGGTCGGCTACCCTTAAATCTTAAGTAGACAGTTATCTTTCCAGATAAACAACTAAGAAATTTTTTAATAATATAAATATTTCTCGCTCTATAGAAGGTGGACCTTGGCGCAACAATAAACTTACCATTTTGATGTGAGCGCCAAATATTCGAGTTGACAAAATACCCTCTTCATATGTACTGGAGAATGTTTAGTAGACTTAGGTAAACAAGATTGAGTGTGCTATTTTTCCATAATCAAAACAACAATTGAAATTCCCAAATTTGCAATGGACTTGGGAATTTCACCATCTGCTAATATATAAGGTTGTATCTGGGCCCCCTTAGGGCCTGTTTGTATGGCCTTTATGCGAGGGATTGAATTATATTTATGAGGCCCTTCTAAACCCAATTCCAAGGTTTTGTCTAAAGGTATTCACCCTACTCTAGGGTAGGAATTATGGTATTTCATCTTACTATCTGATATTTTGAGGAAATTTTTTTTCTTGGCCTACCCTACTTGATCGAGTGTACTATTCCTACCTGAATTCCGTCCAAAACAATCGGCTAGGAAGTCGAGTAGGAAATCAGATGAACACATATTTTTTTAGTTATTAATTTTTTGATTATTTTAACAATTTAATTAAGTAATCTGCACCAATTAATTAACACAATAAATCAATAACATTAAAGAAAACACAATAAATTCAATAATACGTAAACAATTACAATAAAATATAATAAGAAAACCATAAATATCAATACATCATATATAAGAAAGCCATAAATATCAATAAAATATTATAGTTACTAGATTTTGTAGGTATTCTACATTCATACGCGATTTTTTGCGGAATACTAAAAGATCTTCCGTTGGCCTACTCAATTCTTTTGGGTAGTCGATCAATAAAGTTGAGTAGGATAGGTTAGAATCGGAATTTGAGAATAATCGAAAATTTGAACACCCTAATTTTGTCCATGGAATTGAAACAATATATCCTATCTAATTTCATGTTTAATAAGTGACATAAATACACGTGAGACCCACGAACTGATCACAAGGATGACCAAATATTTGTCATGGAATTAACTTTTTAACAACATATCCAACTAGCCCACACTTGAAACCCACCCCTCACCATGGGTCTGAGGAAGCCTGCATATGTGGGTTTTAAACCATTGTACATGTGGAGCATGAGATAAGATATCCTAAAAATTTCAGACCCAAAATCTAAAACCAAATATCAGATTTTAAGGTTCATTAGACTATTTTGATAAATCTCCCTTAGTAACAACAGAGAAATTCTCCCAAACACAATCCCATCCCTCAAATTGAACCAAAATAGAAGAGCTTGTCCCAACAATGAGTAAATATTTCATAGTAGCTTCATTAGACCATACATCTTTGTTAGTATATCCAGATAATAGGTCCTCTAATTGTTCCGATCGGAGGAGCAACTCTCGGACAAATTTTTAACGTGCTTGAACAACCCGTGGGCCTAAACCGGCTTACTAATGGAATGCCCTTTCGCTAACAATCCAATCAGTGGACGCAAATAATCATCCAAGCACATAAAGTCCCTCGTCCCACAAGCACCTAACCTATTACCCAAACAAATCCATGGAGAATGGTTCCAAGAAAGATGAGTTGAAGGGAAACCTTGGATCTCTCAGGTCCCATTGAGCATATCATATCAATTTGCCATTTCTATAGTACTAGACTAAGTTTCGTTCTGGGAGGTACAACAGCACCACCTCAGGAAAGAGAAATCAAAGAATCATACAGCAGCTACAATATTTGCTTTATCTTATGAATGCCAAAAACAAGATCACAAGGACCTCACCTAAAGTTTCTTTTCCAAAACTGGACAATAAAAACACTAAGAGTCTGCCTTAAACTGCACTGGTAATTCCAACGACTTCCCCCGATCCACCTCTCCCTCTCAATAAGCTGCGAGATACAATACAATACACCCCAGTAATCCATCTAATTAGCCATGATGCCAACATCTGAACTATATATTAGTGGTCCTGGTAGCATTTTTAACTTTCAGCTTGCTGGGGTCAGTAAGCACTTCCATTGTTTGCTTGATGTAATGGGCATGTTACAGGATAAGCAGAGGATGGATGATGGTCACAGTGTCACTCTACACCAGAAGACCATACTCACCAACATAGACTAGTAGCTTATGGTACATCCAAAAATGGGGTGCCATTTAAAAGAATACAACAAAATTAGGCAAAATCAGCAATTACCATACACCACACATATACTCCTTATGCTTCATTCCCTCTCACAACTTGCCTGCTTAAACCATTTAAGCCACAAATAAAGATAACAAAGAAAATAAATTTAATCGTACAAACCAAGAAAAGCAGGTGCACAAACTACTATGGCTTTATCATACAAAAGTTGGATGATATACTTGAACTGTACACTGGAGAACAAGAAGCACAAACAGTTGACTAGCACAGTCATGATCCCTAAACAACTATAAAGCAAAGAGTCTAGCAGACTCACATACTGCTCTTTTCCTGTTTCCCCAAAACTACTAGACATAATCTTCTTATTTTAATTCAAAGATGTACTTCAACCAGCATCGAATAGGCTCAGGGAATGGTGCGTTGGTAGAGGGGCAGAGCTCCCAAAGCCTCACGTTCCGCATTTTCCCTCTTCACCTGTAAAAGCAGAAAATTTTGTAGACCACTACTTTAAATCACCTATGAGTACACAAAAAACAGAACACAGAAATGTCTATATTAGAAACTCCCAAGCTGGCATTGGATATTTAGCCAACTTCATGAACATAAACCCCAAAGGTGTTGAAATAATTTAAACACGCTCAACCCAGGCCAATAACAGCACCAAAAAAATGGGCTAAGGTTCAGATCAAAGACATGGGAAGGATAAGGGCAAAACCAAACTGAATATGTGACAAAGTGAAAGGAGAAAAAAAAAAGTGAAAGGAAGCATGCAAAATAGAAAGCATAGGCCAACCACAAATAATTAGGGGGCCTACTTTATCCAGTTTTGCAGTTACCAATAAACAATGGAAAAAGGGTATATTACCATAAGACCTACAAAAAAGGGCAGGCCATAGCATGAGGGCTCCCATCACTGTAAGGTTTGGAAAGGGTACCCAGCCTTACTCCCGCAAACAACCTTACTCTTACATGCAGAGCTATTTTTTTGACTCAAACCCATGATGTCCAAATTATAATGAAGCAAACTTACCACAACACTAAGGTCTATCATCTGAATAAGACTTAGAAGTCCTAACAAAAACTAATAGATTGATTGAAAGACCTGAGGCAATCAGGATGAATAACGGAAGTAATACTTTCTTAAACCCACAATGAGAGAGCACTGCAAGATCGTTTGAGATTGATACTGTCAACTAACTTTTCAGGGGCTAGGATGAAGAGGAAATACACATGCCAAATGTGGCACAGAGGAGACAATAAACAATCGCACAATAAGATGGACAAACACAGGAAAACTCATTGAGAGGTGACATGAAACATGAGAATCTCTTCTAAAAACCAGATGATAAGACCAGGGGAATGAAAACATGCTCCCATTGGTAAAAGCATGAAAGGGACTTCAAGCTCATAACCAGGTTGACTGGAAATCGAGCCACACGCCCACACGCAAGCGTCTACATGCATGATAACATTTACTAGATAACCCAATCTCTCAAAATATTTTTGAAATACAAAAATGGGCAATTGGTACTTGTTTAAAAAGAATATTTTCCACATTGATTTCCAGATGTACAGGGCAACTGAGTGCAACTTGTATCTTAGAAAAAATACAAACTTCTATAACCCTCGAAGAACTTTGCAAAATTTCAGAGCAAGTGAAATCAAATATTTAAGCACTTACCAGGGCCAACATGTCCTGAAGATAGTACCTAAATGGTGTCTGCATTGCCTGTGAGGTAGCAAATGAAATTGTTAGTTGACTTGGCAGTAAAAAAATGTTATATACTGGTTGGTGAATATGTAGGTACACATTCAAACCAATTTGCAAAAATAATTACATAATTTTTTTTTTAATGGGAAACAAAACTCTTCTATTGTACAAAAAATTTACGCAATTACTGTCCCCATCAATTTTAGTAACAATAATCAAATACATGGACTAGAGCCCTAATTGGACAAACATATACACCAGATCCATGAAGCAGAGTATGAACTTCTAACAGAGAGTTCAGGGTGGTATGTTGGGACTTGGGACAAGCAATAACCCCCAGTATAACTACTAAATAATGCAAATGCTTTGAACCAAATATTCTTTGTTTCAAAAATGCAATCTGGAGGAACACTCACAGTGATAGTATAGCTCCCTATCTATTATAATTGTATTTCTTTCCTCGCATTTCTTTCCTTTTTTTCCAATGAAGGAAAAAAAGGATTCTCTCAGCAGCCAAACATTCCGGGAGAGAGAGAGGGAGAGAAACGTGAAGGTGTTCAGGGAGGTACTCGTGCTTCATGGAGAGGTCCATAGAACGCTTGAGGCGCTGATTCCTCGCGTCCACGATCTCCCTGGGAAGCCGATTCAATGCTTCCTTCACGTCCAGATCGTACATGGGATCGTACAAATCATCATACCGAAGACCTACAAAAAACTTATATCCAAATTACGAGAATGCTATAAACTAAAGCTTAGAGACTTAGTTTCGAGAGAACTATCATGTGTGCGTACACATTTATATACTTATCGTAAGATGACAGACTTGAATATCTTCTCACTCCCTCTAAAGGAGGCAGCCACTCTTGTATTAAGACTCTTGTTCCTTAAAAGACATGACCTTCGATTAACTCGAGGTACGATGACCGATTTCAGAACTCATGGCAAAAAAAAACATACACAGAGAGAGCGAGCGAGCAAGAGAGAGGAAAAAAAGGGCAAACCGTATTTCCGTAGGCGTGTGGAGAGAGATTTCATGTGACGAGCAGCGAACCAGTTCTTCTTTGGGTCTATCAGCCATTTGGTGAACGAAGATGCCATTGTAACTCTCTCCCTCTGCAACCCTGCGTGTCTGTAACTGGTCTCTACTCTCTAGAACTCTCCACTGCTACGTGGCTGATTCGTGATATGAGGTGTTTGATAGAACAATATGGTAAATTCCCTCGATTATACTTTATTTTAGGCTAATCTCACTTTGTATTGAAGATATTTCGATTTTCAATTT
Organism: Ilex aquifolium; assembly: GCA_951799425.1. Lineage (NCBI taxonomy): Eukaryota > Viridiplantae > Streptophyta > Magnoliopsida > Aquifoliales > Aquifoliaceae > Ilex > Ilex aquifolium. The sequence goes on from OX637403.1 coordinate 19,973,493, forward strand.
ATAACCTCAAACATTAGAAATTTCAATTTACATTATTAATATTATGAATTAGTAACAATGTACACCTCATCTAAACTGTCATTCAATTTTTTGCCATAAATTGAAGCATATGAGTTGTAAGTGCTTCGGACATGAGGATGAAGCATGTCCATCGCTACAGATTTTTCTCTGCGATCAATTTAACATTGTTTTATGTATCGAGAATAAGATTTTATTATTATTACTTAAGTAGAAACTAAATCTATAATGTGCAACTCACATAAGGTTCCAACAATCTATGAATTTATATATAAGCCCATAACCGAAATATGTGCAACTTACGTGTTTTAATTTATGACCAAAAATTGAACAGTAGTTTAGGCAAGGTTCATATTGCTATCAATTCATAACATTAAAGGTACAAATTATGATTTTTAATATTTGTGGGAACAAATTGACAATCGAAGTATCTTTCACGTAAATTTCACTTCTTGTTCATAACATTTGATTTTATTACACAATAATCTCTTAATGATAAATTATTAGGTAAATTTCACTTATATTTTATGACATTTGATTTTATTGCACGACAACCTCTTACTTAATGACAAATTATTGGATAAATTTCACTTATACCTCTTAACATTTGATTTTATTATATTGACACTCTCTTATATTTTAAAAAAGAATTAATAGTACTTTTGGTTCTTAAAGTATGTACGTTTTATTAGTTTAGTCCCTAAAGTATTAATTTTGTCAATTTGATCTCTAAAGTATTCAATTCGTGTTTAAATAAGTAAAATATTATTAAAAAAATAAAAAATAGTAAAATAATTCAACAATGTATTCATAATAAAGCCAATCATATAATACCACAATTTCGATAAAAAACATACAAAATAAATAAGAAGAACATAAAAATATTAATAAAGCAATAAATTATATTCTTATAAATATCAATGATCAAAAGTCATACTATTAATCAAAAAAATATGTTAACAAAATTTGAATAAAAAAATATTTAGCAATTTTGAATCTCATCAAAAAGTAAAAATATAATAAATTTTAAATTACAAAGTTAAAATAAAAGAACGTCATTGACCGTCATCACTTTAATTCCCAAACGTTGTTAAGCCGCTCCGGGTCACTCTTCTTGATTCGTCCCTTCACATTTCTTGAGGTAAATAGGGTAAATCTTTAGTGCTTCTACTTTATTTTTGGGTTAATATCACTTTTTGTTCTTAAAATATTCAAGTTTTGTCAGTTTGATTATTAAAGTATCAATTTAATTTTTAAAGTATTAAATTCATATTTAAATGATCTCTACATAAACAGACTATTAATTTTTTGACGGAATGATCACGTGTTGGACACATGATACCGTCTGAAAAAATGACACGTGATCACTTCCGTTAAAAACCTTGATGAATTATTTGATTAGGAGCCAAAATGATACAAATTAAAACTTTTGGGACTAAATTAATATACAATTAGGACCAAACTGACAAAATAAACATATTTTAGGGACTAAACATTTTGAGGTTATGGAGAAGTCTAACATGTCTAACATTTTTATTTTTATTGGACGAGTCTAACAGGTTTGTACAATGAAACAAAGTTGCACTTGCGCAACAAATGAGCTCAATTGGGTCCATAACCTCCTCCTCAATCCGGCATCCTTATTTGGTACAAACTCTCCAAGTAACAGCCACCTTACTAAGGCAGTAGGGTGGTGTTTGGATCACCATGGAATGATTGGATTTAAATCCGAACTCAATTCAACCCAATGTAAAGTGGTCCGAATTTGAGGATTATAAAGATGAGATTCAAATCCTATCCCATATTTGGATATGTTTCATTTGGTTTGTGGGCCCCATTAACATGTGAACATAAAACATACTAAAATGACCATTTCACCCTTGTGTAAAACAATGTGATCCAATCTTATAGCATGTTTGGAATAGAATGAAAAAAAAAGTCCAATCCATTAATATTGTCTTTTTTACGACAAAAAATATGAATCAATAAATTATGCATTTTTACAAAATATTGCAATAAATATTTTGTTCATTTATTTAATTTAATTTGTACAATACACTTTTAATCACAAAAATCATATGCATCATGGAAAAAAATAATAATTTCCAACACAAAAACAATACACATATCGATACAACTAAAGCCTAAGCCAGAAAATCTGAAGTTGTGTGTTTAAAAATATAACTTAATTGTTTATTTTCAATAAATAGCAAAATTAATCCGAACCATATTAAATATTTTAAATGACCGAAATGCAATTTATTATCCAAAATGGTAGGGCATTTTAATATTATTGCATGAAGCAATAGCACACATCATGTCAATTTAAAATATGTTGCTTTAATACAAATGTTAATTTTTTTTAGATTTCTTGTATAAGGAAACAAATGAATGAGCAAAAACTTTTTAAGATCTTAAAATTTTAAAATATAATGAGACGCAATACCACAGAACAATTATTATTTTTTAATGAGACCCAAACCATTTCATTCAAAGTTGAGGTAGACCGAATATTTTCACACACTTACTCTCAAATCATGAGCTTCCATGCTACATTCTGTCAATTGTGAGAGAATTTATAACGGTAGCAATTTAGTTCAAAAGTATAAGAGAGTTATGTGCTAATTTTTGAATAATGACGGGGGTAAAGTGCAAAAAAACCAAACCAGTACCGTATTAACTGGATTTTAAGTTGGTTAAATTGGTCATCTTCCCTTGCAAACCGTGGAGAGAGTTCCATAGTAAATGTTGGTACATAGTAAATGTTAATCAATTTGATCAAACAACTTACACTACTTAAAGTCTTAAACTACAACAATATTTCTTAAAGAAATATAAAAAATCATTGTACTCAAATAATATAACAATTACCAAACTCATTAGATCCCAAGTGTGTTAAACTTTGCAACCCACAATTAGCATACATTGGTATGGGATTGAATATCAAAAACCTCAAAAAAAAAAAGTATTATAAAAATGAGAAACCTCGAGATATTGTCACATTTATTAGGAATATCAAAGTAAGAAACTTCAACAAAAAATAGGGCAAACTTCACTTTATCTTCTATGGTATATCTTAAATGCACTTTATCTCCTTACGTTTTATAAACCTTCACATAACTCTCACATGTTTGGTGGACTAAACCGCAAATTTATATTTTTTGTCTAATTTAACCGACCGTGCTTCTTACGCTCTAAAAGTGGAGTAAATATTCAATACACAACGGTGATGCCACGTCATCACTACCACGTGGTGTCACCATCTAATTAGAAAATTAAAATAGGAAAAATGGACTCCACTGTTTTCATAACTACCAGTAACCACCACACCCAATCAGCATCACATAGGATGAGGAGGATCCACATTTCTTATTTGTTGTCTTCTAATTTGATGGTGACACCATGTGGCGGTGATGATATAGTGTCACCGTTGCGAGGAATATTTTATCCTAAACGTGAGAGTTTGGCTAAAAACATATTTTTAAATGACCAAATATCATCACCAGCTGACCCAAAAAAAAACCTTCATCACCTGCAAGTTTTTTTTCTCTCTCTCTCTCTCTCACACACACACACACACCAGCCCCTTTGTCGATCTCTCTCAGTCATCCTCCTTTACTTCGGCAACCCACACACACACACACAGAGCACGTGTAGATAGGCAGGCAAATACACACACAACACCCCTCTTTACTCCAGTGGTCCTCACACGCAGACACACTCGGATGACCTACACACAAAGCATACACGCACACATCACACACTCCGGCAACCCATACATAGAGTTTTTCAGATAAAAAACACTCTGGTTTTCATATCTTATTCTTTGCTTTTTCAGCCTTAGCTCTCTCTCTCTCTCTATTTTTTTGTAAAAAAACCCAATTCACTCTCTCTGATTTCCAGGCAAGGTCGGCACAACAGTATGAAAAAAAAAAAAAACAAGGGCTTTAGGCCCAAATTTTTAGAAGGTCCATAATTTTAAGTATATAACTGGCCTATAAAAAAAATTAAATCCATTAAAATTTAAGTCTTACAAAAAAGCTCCAAAAAATTAAAAAAAAAATTGGAGACCGGTCCCCTTATATGGACTTATTTGGAGATAAGTCCGTCAAGTAAATTTATTTGGTTTTAAGTCTATTTTTTGTCAATTTTACTATTGTAACTCTTCTCTGTAAGAATGTTATAAACGACATTTATGGACACAATAACTAGTCATATACATCTCCTTCATAATCGCCTTCAAATCCAACTACAATCTTCCAAGTCACAATGTTTCCTTATGCGAAAAATAAGAAATCGGCATTTACAAAAAAATCGTTCATATTCAAATTTCAAACCCATTATATTACATAAAATACAATTTCAATTTACTATTCCGATTTACTTTGGACTCCATCGATAAAATATTAATATTGAATATTAATATTTAAAAAATAACAATAGTAACATACTCAACAAAGACAGTAATATGGTCACTAAAAAAATAGTAACATGCTCACAAAAAAATAATAACATGGTAAAAAAGTAATAACAATTAGGGATTTAATTCTGTCAAAGTGGGCATTAACTTTGTAACCAAGATTCAAGAGAACTCATATATTAGTACTAAATTAAAGTGTTATAGATTTTGATTTTATTGATTTTTTTGTTACGTAAGACAATCGAGTATTCATTGGTTGTGTTACTGTGGAAAAAGTTCATGCTACTGTACGCGAAACAAAAAATGGAGTTCAAACTTTCGATGTCTTGATGTTCACAATTGGTGTTGAGTGTCGTAATTCAACTTTTGATTGTGTGTTACTACTCGTCATTTTTGTAAATTTTCAATTTGTGGATTGTATTTTCACTAAAATCATTCGAAAGTTGATGTTACTGTAAAAAAAATATTGTCTTGTATTTTGTAAAATTTGATGTGTTACTGGGTACAAAGTTTTGATGTTACTGTGAATATTAAAGTGTATGTTACATAATATACGTCTCAAGGTTTGCAATTATATGTTAAAATTCACTATAGTAACATTAGTGTCAGTATAGTAACACGATTGCACTGGTAACACGACCCTAATTGTAACATCAATCATATAGTAACATGAATGTTACTATATATTAACATTCGTGTTACTGAACTCTGTTGGCATTGTTCAGCCTCCCTATATTATGCATTATTGTTGTTAAAGAAATTTTGTGATATGATTTTGACTTACTAGACCAATAATTTATTCGTATATTAAGTTTCTCATATATAACTATCAAAATATATAACTTCCATATAAAAATTTTGTTAATTATCATAATATTTAATAAACGGTTTCCATATATTACTCAATCAAGGGTTTCCATATATACCTTAATGATCTAACCTACGTGACTTTCCATAACTGAACAAAACTAACACCGTTAGGGTTAATTTTGAGATTTAAAAAATAAGGGGACTTAAGTACCTACATATAAGTTTAAATATGGACTTACTCCCAAATAAGTTTCCTTCCAGGACTCAAGTCATTATAAGTCTATCTAGAGGGACTCACCCTCAATTTTCAAAATTAAATCCAATCAAAATTTTTATTGCAATAATTTGGCCCTATAATCTAATCCATAACTAGAGCTGTCCATGGGTCAGCCCGGGCTCGGCCCGCGAATTTTTTTTCGGGCCGGGCTTGTGTAGTGTAGTCCCAAGCCTGTACTCGGGCGAGTTATTGGGTGGGTCGGGCCGGACTTCGGGTAGGGGTAAACTACCCGCAACCCAACCAGTCACCTATTGGGCGGGCTTTGTTGGGCGTGCCTGTTTTGGGTCTGTTGGGCAGGCTTGCTTTGGGCGGGCTTGTTGGGCCCTATTGAAAAAATATACAACTTCATTTAATTTTTTTGTAAATTATATTTTTGAATTAAAAGTATAGTCAAAATCAAAATGGACAAAAATTAAATAATGAATAATTTTATTTATGAATAGAAGAGAAATTGCATCACAATAGAATGAGTACATCCCAACTAGGTTGACACCTACCCACATATCTATCATTTATATAATTCTACCCATTAAAGGCTTTTGTACATGAAAAGCTTGTATATTTAATACATGAAAAAAAATACATTATTCATAATATCTAAATTTCTAAAATTTCAAATTCTGGCATTGGAGGATTTATTTTCATATTTTGATATCTCGCTTCAGCGGCATACCAATCTTGAAGACACGTAAGGGCTTCCACTGTCTTTCCATCCAAACAACTTTTATGCTCACCGGTACTAAAAGCAGATTCGGATGCTACAGTTGATATATGAACTGTTAGTATATCACGAACCATGATGGAAAGAATTGGAAGCCTACTTTCATATCCTTTCCACTAGACCAAAATATATCAGGATCTTCAACACCTACCAATGGAGCATTGTAATATTGCTGAAGTTCAGTTAACCCCCTAGATGTTGACATACCTCATCTGGTCAAAATTGAAGCTAGCATAGATGTTTTACCTTTACTAGTACTACCAACAATATCACCAGAAGCTGAGAGGGGATTAAGTGTACCACCATTCTCAAATGTTACACTATATTCATTAAAAAGTTTTTCAGAATAATATTTTATTTTATTCATGTGGTTCATGTGCTCATCATTTAAGTTACCATATAGAGATATAAAAACACTTGTAAGGGAAAATTCTTTAAATCGAGGGTCAATTAACATACCAAAATCAATAAGTATAAAAAGTGGTGAGAAATATTCATTAAATTTAGATTGCATATTATGTAAAATAGTAGAAAATTCGGGTTCAGTACTATATAGTTCAAAAAGATCATTGATACTAACTATATGAACATAGGCAAATGTAATAGTTGGATAATAATTACCAGATAAAGTCATAGTTGCCTCATAAAAAACTTCCAAAAAATCTTTCATTTTATCAGTGATATCTTATTCCTCTTCGGTGGGACACGATAATGAACTAGTGATATCTATACTAAAATAGTCATTTAAGGCAACTTTATATTTAACTGCCACATCTAGCATTTTATAGGTAGAGTTCCACCTATGTTGTACATCATATGGTATTTTTTTGCATTTTAAATTATTCTTTTTACACATAGTTCCAAATGTCATAAGTTTATTTTCAGAACCTATTATATGATAAATAATATGTCTAATTTTATCAATTACAAATATAATATCATGGAGACCACTTTGTACTATGAGATTTATGATATGACACATACATCTCATATGAAAAAAAATATCTTCACATGATAAAGTTAAATAACATTTTGAATGATTTACAGCCCCACTATTATTTGTTGTATTATCTAAAATAATAGTAAAAATCTTGTCTTGAATACGATAAATTTGTAACTGATTATAAATAACTTGTGCACTATGATTATCTTCAATCCTTGCAAAAGTAATAATTCTTTTTTGCATAACCCAATTATCATCAATAAAATAAACAGTTATACATAAATATCCTAATTGTTTGCAAGAAGTCCAAATATCAGAAGTCAAATAAATTTTACTTTTAAGATTATCAAAATAAGCAATTAAATTATTTTTTTCTTGTACATAATATTTAATAACATCTATTTGACATGTTTGACGAGAAAACTTTCGAAAATAATAATTAAAACCACTTTGTAATATTCTTTCAAATTCAGCATCGTCTACAAAAACAAATGGAAGACTTATAACAATTCATCTAACAATTGCTTTTCTAGCAGATTGTGATAATATTGTTTGTCTAATATCAGTAATAGATAGTTTACAAGCGATTGCTAGTGATGAATTTAATTGCCTTATTTTAGAACTTTCTTGGATGAAATTTAAAGCAGTAAACACACAGAATTGTGAACTAATAAAAGAGAATCATTTTATTAATTCAATCGAAGGGTTTTCAGTTACAGAAAGACTAAATTAACATCCTTGATTACAACAGTAACTACGTCCTAAAAAACTAACTTAACACTACTCCTAAAATGTCCAGATCGTGGGTCTTGTGGGGTTTGAATGTGTCCTTCAACTTCCTCATTTTCTACTTTTTATAGCCACTATCTTCGTCGATTTCATCTCCATCGACAGTTATCTGATTTGTAACTCCCAGACAATTATTCCTCTTTCAAATAAAGTTGTGTTTGACCATCTCCCGTATTTTCTCAGATTTTGTCACGTGACCTATTCCTTAATATCCCCTAATTCGTCAGGTGTTGGTGCATCGAATATTCTCATAATTTTATATTTTAGGTCCAAACACATACATTTTTTTTGTTATTTTGATAGACAATAGTTTATGTTTGTTTTATCAATTAAATACTATAGTAATACAACTATTGCAAAAAGATATATTTTGTTGTTAATTATGGTAATCACACTTTAGTCCGAATTGTAACTTTTTCATCATTAAATGAAAGTTGAAGTGCCACTACAACAAAAATCGTTTTTTGCGACGATTTTTTTCGTTGCTAAATTAAAAAAAATCGTCGCGAATTATTTTTTGCGACGTTTTTTTTTCGTCGCGTGTTCGTCGCAATAGCCTCGTCGCAGAAAGTATTTTGCGACGCAAGTTTATTTTCATCGCAAAAAAAAAAATTTTGCGATGAAAAAAAAACGTCGCTTAAAGTTAGAAAAACGTAGCTAAAATCTGTTCCAACAGCGTAACAAAATAAAAAATAATAATTTAATTAATTTTTCGCGACGTAAAAAAATCGTCGCGAATAATTTTTTTACAAAAATAAAAATGTAAAAAAAATAATTTAGTTAATTTTTCGCGACGTAAAAAAATCGTCGGGAATAATTTTTTACAAAAATAAAAATGTAAAAAATAATAATTTAATTAATTTTTAGCGACGTAAAAAAATCGTCGCTAATAGTTTTTTACAAAAATAAAAAATGTAAAAAATAATAATTTAATTAATTTTTAGTGACGTAAAAACAATCGTCGCAAATAGTTTTTTACAAAAATAAAAAATATAAAAAATAATAATTTAATTAATTTTTAGCGACGTAAAAAAAATCGTCGCGAATAGGTTTTTACAAAAATAAAAAATGTAAAAAAATAATTAAATAAATAAATTTGCGACGTATAAAAATCGTCGCGAAAAAGATTGTTCCTACAATTTTCGCGACGATTTTAATTTCGTCGCAAAAAAGTTCATTTTTTTTAAAATAATTCATAAAAATTGATATTCCAATAAAATTTTTCACTTGTACACCAATAATATCTGTATTCAATAAAAAACTAACATAATTAATACATTTCACATTTTTTCCATTCAACATACATTTCACATCTTTTAAAAAAAAAACAATTTTATTTCGAAAAAGAATGAATTACAAGAATCAAAGAACAATAAGTTCAAAAAATTAAAAAAATGGTTTTAATCCTTCAAGAGGATTTAAACCATCTCTAATTACATTTAATGTCTCTTAAAATTGAACAGCTCCAGCAGTCCAGCTCCATGCATGTGTACATTCCAAGATTGTGGAATCCAGAGTGTATCTCCTTGTTTTCAGTCAAATGCATAGAGTTTCTGAACCATCATAAAAACAACAGAGGCCCAGACATAAATACAAATATTGAACAAAGATGGATATGACAAGTGAGTATGGACGAATAAAAAATCTGAGCAATCAAATTGAATTTTGTAATGCAGAATATATCTCCTTGGTTTCAGTCAAATGCATATAGTTTATTAACCATCATAAAAACAACAGAGGGCCAGTTTGTGTTGAAGCTTATCATACCAAATATAAAGCTTCCAGATAACCAGTCAAACCATTTTCAATATTATTAGTAAAAGAATCCACCCAAATATATGTCTAAACTCCAGTGAGATCAATTGACCCCACTGAACTCTATGAGCAGCCATCCCTACAAAGAACATGTTGTTTAAGGAACAGTAAAAGACATGATATTATTTTGAGCATTTTAAACCACAAAATATCAGTCACTTAGAGAACAAAACATTATATATCATTAATAAATAGTAAACTATACTAAAACTATTAATCAGTAACACTTCGACGAGGCCTAAAGAAATTCATGCCTGAATTACAATTGCAGGTCGTGAAACAGTTTGTATCATTACTATCAACAGCCAATTTAGGGAATCCATCAGCAGCACAAATGCATATCCATTTGATCCTCATGTAGCTATAATTGAGGCCAATGCAGTTTCAAAAACAAAATTACACTCATTTACAAACAGTATCTTTACCTAATTCAATAAAACTTCATAAAGGTGATATGCTTAGCAGTGTGAGGTGTTTAGATGATTATATCATATTAGCTAATAACAATTTTGATAGAAATGCAACGCAACTAATGATTAAACGAGTACGATCAGTACTGTACCAGGACTGCAATCACAGGATGAAGAACAATTGGTCGAGATTGCAAAGCTCTGGTTCCCTTGATATGCAGAAGAACAGGTACATGTCCACTTGTTTGTGCTAGATGTATTAAAAAGTTCATCTGCAACAATTAAGCAATCAATCTTCTTTCTAACTACGTAGATTTTTCCACATTATAGAGATGCAGATTTCTTAAGCTTCAGAAACCAATTAATTTTGTTAAATCTACTGTATCTTCATATTACCAATTGAAGCCATCGTGTCAAAAATCACAATTAGTGTCAATGTATAGGTAGAAACATAACGGTGCCTTACACATAAACATTTAACGTAATCAAATAAACTTTCAATTTCATTAAATTAACACCCAATTCATCAAATTAACATTCAAATTATCAAATTAACATTCAATTTCATCAAATTAACATGTAATTTCATCAAATCGACTTTCAATTTCATTAAATTAACATTCTATTTATCAAATTGATATTCAATTTCATCAAATTAACATTCAATTTAATAAATTGACATTCAATTTCATCAAATTAACATGTAATTTCATCAAATCGACTTTCAATTTCATTAAATTAACATTCGATTTATCAAATTGACATCCAATTTCATCAATTCAATTGATATATTTTTTAAATTTTTTATTTAAGTAAAATGTTTATTTGCGACGTTTTTGAAAAACGTCGGGAAAAGTGAATTCAATTGATATTTTTTTAAAGTTTTTTTTAAGTAAAATGTGTATTTGCGACGTTTTTTAAAAACGTCGTAAAAAGTCAATTCAATTGATATATTTTTTAAATTTTTTATTTAAGTAAAATGTTTATTTGCGACGTTTTTGAAAAACGTCGGGAAAAGTGAATTCAATTGATATTTTTTTAAAGTTTTTTTTAAGTAAAATGTGTATTTGCGACGTTTTTTAAAAACGTCGCGAAAAGTCAATTCAATTGATATTTTTTTAAATTTTTTTATTTAAGTAAAATGTTTATTTGCGACGTTTTAGAAAAACGTCGCGAAAAGTGAATTAAATTGATATTTTTTTAAAGTTTTTTTTAAGTAAAATGTGTATTTGCGTTGTTTTCTAAAAACGTCGCGAAAAATCAATTCAATTGATATTTTTTTAAATTTTGCATTTAAGTAAAATGTTTATTTGCGACGTTTTTGAAAAACGTCGCGAAAAGTGAATTAAATTGATATTTTTTTAAAATTTTTTTAAGTAAAATGGGTATTTGCGACGTTTTTTAAAAACGTCGCGAAAAGTCAATTCAATTGATAATTTTTTAAATTTTTTATTTAAGTAAAATTTTTATTTGCGACGTTTTTTTAAAACGTCGCGAAAAGTGAATTCAATTGATATTTTTTTTAAAATTTTTTTTAGTAAAATATGTATTTGCGACGTTTTTGAAATACGTCGCGAAAAGTGAATTAAATTGATATTTTTTTTAAAGTTTTTTTAAGTAAAATATTTATTTGCGACGTTTTTTAAAAACGTCGCGAAAAGTGAATTAAATTGATATTTTTTTTAAATTTTTTTTTAAGTAAAATGTTTATTTGCGACTTTTTTGAAAAACGTCGCCAAAAGTGAATTAAATTGTTATTTTTTTTAAAGTTTTTTTTTAAGTAAAATGTTTATTTGCGACGTTTTTTAAAAACGTCGCTAAAAGTGAATTCAATTGATATTTTTTTAAAAAATTTTTTAAGTAAAATGTTTATTTGCGACGTTTTTTAAAAACGTCGCTAAAAGTGAATTAAATTGATATTTTTTAAATTTTTTATTCAAATAAAATGTGTATTTGCGACGTTTTTTAAAAAACGTCGCGAAAAGTGAATTAAATTGATATTTTTTTTAAAGTTTTTTTAAGTAAAATGTTTATTTGCGACGTTTTTTAAAAACGTCGCGAAAAGTGAATTCAATTGATATTTTTTTTAAATTTTTTTTTAAGTAAAATGTTTATTTGCGACGTTTTTGAAAAACGTCTCCAAAAGTGAATTAAATTGTTATTTTTTTTAAAGTTTTTTTTAAGTAAAATGTTTATTTGCAACGTTTTTAGAAAACGTCGCTAAAAGTGAATTCAATTGATATTTTTTTTTAAGTAAAATGTTTATTTGCGACGTTTTTCAAAAACGTCGCTAAAAGTGAATTAAATTGATATTTTTTATTCAAATAAAATGTTTATTTGCGACGTTTTTTAAAAACGTCGCTAAAAAATTTACCAAAACTGAAATTTGCGACGAAATTAAAAAATCGTCGCTAATAGTAAACTATTTGCGACAAATTTAAAAACGTCGCAAAAAAAACCGTCGCCAAAAATACTTTTTGTTGTAGTGTGCATTACTGTGAGCCATATTAGAGGATGAAGTGCTGAGTGGACATAAGTGTTAGTGGTTGATTCTTTAACCAAGTCTCTTTCACCCTAGCATGTTTGGATGGTGTTAGTCTTTATGAAAATTTATAAAATCAAGTGCACGTCTAACCAATTACATTCATTAATGGAAAGTATTGCTAGATTGAGTGATTAATAACCTTACACAACTCTAAGTGTTGATAAGTAAAATAAGCCCATATATATTGATGACTATCGGTTCATAGAACCCAACGATGAGAAAGAAATGTTGCGCATTTTTGCTCCACAACCAATATTAATGAAAATTCTTATACATATTTATTTTTTAATTATAAAAGGGTACAATTATTTATTTCAATGTTTTTATCACGATTTATAAAAATTTATTTAATTAATTATATTTTTTGGAAAACTGGTCAGAAGTCCACATCTGAGGACTTTTTATGCTTTAAGTCCAACCTCAACACTTTTATGGTTAAAGGTCAATAAAATCAAAACTTGACAAAAGTGCCCTTAATTAAGGTCATTACTTGAATTATTTTATCTCATTCTTAAATTTATTTCTCTCTCCTCTATCTTTGACCCCCACAAGCACACTCAAGACAGTAAACTAAAGACAGTAAACTCAAAGACATTGAATTAAAGACAGTGAACTCAATGACAATGAACTCAAGGACAGAAAACTCCAAGACAGTAAACTAAAAACACTCTCTCCCTCTCTCTTTCTGAATTGAATGTTTGATATGTGGAATTTGGATGAGATTTAATTGTGATTGATGAAATATCTAAAAGACATTGTAGGAAAACATTTAACCAAAATAGAAGATTTAATCAAAAATCAACAAAAGCCAGAAAGTTTTTTATCTCAACTAAAAAGGACTATATTACTTGTTATAGAAGAAGTTAATATTAAATCACCTATAGATACTTCCAAATTTAATCTACATAATAAAGTAGATGATGAATTTATTACTGAATTAAAAAATAAACTTAAAAATCTATCCTTAAATGTTATCTCTCACGAAGAAAAAACTGTCGAAGAAACTGAATCAGGAATTGATATTCAACAGTTTGAAGAATCATTGCATCAAATGCAATAAGAGATAAATATTTTTTTTAAGGGGGAGAGGAGGGGGAGGGAAACTTGAACCCTTGACTTCAAAAAGGCAAAACCTTCACTTTTAATAAAGTCGGGTATTCAAGACCAAAGAAAAATCAAAATACATATACCCAAACCCCGCCTATAAAGGCTTATTATCAACGACCTACTCCTCAAGATATTTATTATGAAGAGAACTTCTAAATAGATCAAAGTTCTTATGATGAATCTTCCATATACGAATGGAATATTGATGGTATGTCTGAATATGTATTTCATCAAGTTCTACATAAAATATTAACGTATGCATCTGTTTGTAAAGGTAATAGAAATTTCGATAGAAGAATTGTTGAATTTATAACAATAGGACTTACTGGCCAACTACGTGGCTGGTGGGATAATTATTTAAATATATCTCAAAGAAGTGAAGTATTAAAAGTGGTAAAAATTGTAACAACATTAGATGGCACTATAACCAGGGGCGGAGCCAGAAATTTTGTTCAGGGTGGGCACTTTAATTATGCACTATAATTTTTTTCCGTCTAACCAATCACACTATATAACATATTTATATTTATTATATTATATTTGATATATGATGTCCATTTAACATAAAAAATACAAAAAAAAAATGTATATTACCAAGGGCGGAGTCATGAATATCTATAATGGAGGCAAAATATAACTGGTATAAAAAAATATTTAGCCGAAATTAATACAAAAAAAATCAGTTTAAGAATGAAAAAAAAAGTAAAAATCAACACTAAATTATTGTGAAATAGTAAATTCAATTTTTATTTAGCTGAAACAAAATCTTAACAAAAAGACACAAAATAATTTTTTTAGTATATTTTAACCTATTTATATATTTCAATAAAATATAAAAATTTTAAAATCTCTAAAATTTTGTATATGAATTAAATGTAAATTAATTTTTCACTAATTTTCTATCAATGCGCACAATCACAAGTACGTAGTAAAATTATTCTTTATTTAGTTACAAAATTTAGTTGAGATCATTATCAATCTTAGAGAGAAATTTCCTATTCAAAATAGTTTGAAATATTTTTGGGTTACAACCTTTTGTTTTTTGTATACAATCGTATTTTATTAGGTTATAGACTACTATTACAAAAAAAATGGTAAATGAAAACTAAAAATTATTCTTAAAAAATAACGAACATTGTGTTAGATAAATATAAATATTGTATTTTCGTCAATATATAAATAGAACATTGACTCAATCCAAAACTAACTTATTTATTTTAGAGGGTTAGTGGTCCACTAATTTATTAAAAAAAAAAAGACTAGAACCTTTATTAAAATTTTCAAAAATTTAGGGGGTAAATATAATGTATAAAATAATTTTATAGATCGGTGCAAAGAATGACAAAAAAACTCAAGGAACTTAAGGAACTGAGCTTCTCGTGTGTTGAGCTTCTATCTGTTTCTTCTCTTTTTCTTGTGGCTGGGCAGTGGGCAGCTAGGAGTGAGTGAGACAGAGAGGAAAAAAAAAAAAGGAAAGACAAGATAGGTTTTAGTCAAGTGGACCAAAAGTTTTGTTTTTTAATGATAGATGGGCCAAAAATTTTGTTTTTAATGTTGGGCTAAAAGTTTTATTTTTTTAATAGGTTTGGGTGGATTGTAATAGGTCAAATATTTGATTTTTTAATAAGTTTGGATAGATAATAGTGAACTCAAATTTTTTTTTTTTTAAAATGGGCTTAATTTTTTAATTATTTTGGGTAAATAATGTAGGCCTAATATAAATGAGGGGGGCACACATAATATATATGTATAAATATATAATACATATACCTCACTATTAAATTTTTTTTTTTTTTTTAGGGGGGGCACGTGCCCACCCTGGCCCCTGCCTCCCTCCGCCTATGACTATAACCACAGAGGAACATGCCATTTATATTTTAATTTAAACTATTTTAAAACATTTTGTAGGAAATAGTTTACAAAATACCGATAAGAGTAAATAACTCTTAATGAATCTAAGATGTCCAACTATAACCCATTTTAGATGGTATAAGGATGTATTCTTAGCTAAAGTCTTGTTAAGGACAGACGCTAATAATGAATTCTGGAAAAAAACATTCATTTCTGGATTACCTAGTTTATTTGCTGAGAAAATAAGAATTTGTCTTAAACAAAGACATGGTGGATTTAAAATCCCATATGAACAATATACTTATGGTGAATTAATAAGTGAATGTATTTTAGAAGGATTAACACTCTGTAATGACTTAAATCTTAAAGCCCAACTTAAGAGATAAAGATTAACTGGTAAAAAGAATTGGGAGAATTCTGTAACCAATTTGCGTATAGTATTGAAGCCCCAAGGGATAATACTAGAACTAAAAAGAAAAGGTTTTATCACAAACCTTATAAAAGAAGGAAGACGGTTATGAAAAAGATAAAACTAGAAATATAAGATTTAAAAATAAACCTAAGAAGTTTATTAAATGCATTAAATGTGGAAAGATGGGACATTATGCTAGTAAATGTGTGACTAAACAAAAAAATAATGAATTAATTCAGGATGAAGATCTTAAAGAAAAAATATTAAAAATTGTGATTAATTCAGAATCAAAAAAAGATTCTGAAGACCAATTTTCTTCCTAAGAAATATGTAATATTGATGATATAAGTGAAACATCATAAGAATCTGAAGAAGCTAAGCAAGAAGATAAGGATAAAGCTTACCCATCTAATTGTCAAGCAAAACTAATTATTATAAGGCTATATTAGACATGAATGGATTAAGTTTAAATATTTTAACCAAATTACAATTATTAATATTAGATCAAATTCAAGATCCTATATCTAAAAAAAAGCCATAGAACAATATTTAGAATTAACTCCTGAAGAGAAAAAACCTTCTATATCTAAACCATATTCTTTAAAAGAATTAATAGACAGATTTAATGAATCTGAATCATTAGTAATAAAAGAAAAAAAGACTTCTATGCAAGATCTTAAAGGTGAAATTAATCAACTTAAAGTTGAAATTAAAGTAATTAAACAAAGATTTCTAGCATTAGAGAAAACCCCAATTGAAGTTATTAGTGGAGAAACTCAAGCTAATTTGAAACCTGTAGCATCCATATTTTCTGTAGAAAACTCAGGTTTAGCTAAGCTGACTAAGCAATTTGAAGAAAATGGTCAAAATTCTACTAAAAATTACTTAAATTTATTGGATAAAGTAACTTATCAAAAATGGTATGTTAAAATCATATTAGTAATTGATCAAGAATTTACTGTCGAAACCATTGCTTTAATAGACAGTGGTGCAGATATGAATTGCATAAAAGAAGGATTAATTTCTACAAAATATTTCGAAAAAATTACCCAGTCATTAAGTACGTTTGATGGTTCTAAATTAAATATTAAATTTAAACTGTCAAAAGTTTTAATCTGTAACCAAGGAATTTGTATTCCTATTACTTTTATGCTTATAACAAATTTAAATCAATTCATAATTTTGGGAACACCGTTCTTATCCATAATAGAACCAATTGAAAAAATTGATTCTAAAGGAATTCTGACTACCTTAAAGGGTCCAAAAAATATTATTTGAGTTTATAACTCCACCCCAAGTTAAAATAATAAATGAAATTAGAGAAAATTTGATTTATAAAGAAAATCAAATAAACTTGTTATAGCAGGAAGTAAATTTTTTAAATATATCCCATAAAATGGAGACAAATCAATTTAAAACTCAATTAAAACAATTAGAAGAAAAATGATTAGAGAAATATGTAATACTCTTCCCTTAGGATATGATGAAACATGTAGTAACACTTCCTTATATTAAGGACTTTAATGAAAAGGATATTCCAACTAAAGCAAGACCAACCCAAATGAATAAAACATATTTAGAACTCTGCAAAAAGAAGATTGAGACCCTATTAGAAAAATTATTAATTCATAAAAGTTACTCTCCTTGGAGTTGTGCCACCTTCTATGTAAATAATAATGTTGAAAAAGAACAAGGAGTACTTAGATTAGTAATTAATTACAAACCCTTAAATAAGGTTCTTCAATAGATTAAATATCCTATTCCTAACAAAAAAGATTTATTATTGAGACTGTATGACGCTAAATTCTTTTATAAGTTTGATTTAAAGTCAGGTTATTAGCAGATCTAAATAGTTGAGGAAGATAGGTACAAAACTGCTTTCACAGTTCTTTTTGGACATTATGAATAGAATGTTATGTCATTTGGGCTTAAAAATGCCCCTTATGAATTTCAAAATATAATGAATGATATATTTTATCCTTATTTAGAATTTCACATAGTTTATATAGATGATTTACTTATCTTTTCTGATTCTATTAATCAGCATTTTAAGCATCTGAATATATTTATTCAAGTAATTAAAAAAAATGGTTTAATCATATCTGCCGTAAAAATGAAATTATTTCAACTTAAAGTTAGATTTCTTGGTCACTATATAGAACAAGGGAAAATAGTTTCCATTGAACGAAGTATTGAATTTGCCTCTAAATTTTCTGATGAAATTAAAGATAAAAGATAATTGCAAAGATTTTTTTGGAGTTTCAATTACTTATCAGACTTTTATAAAAATCTAGCTCAAGATACAACTATTTTATATACAAGGCTTCAAAAGAATCCATCTCAATGGACAGATCGTCATGCAGAAGCAGTTAAAAAGATTAAGATTAAAGCTAAGAATCAAGTTTATCTTTATCCAATCCAAATTGGTATAAAATTGTGGAAACTGCTGCCTCAGATAGAGGTTATGGATGTATTCTTAAACAGAAAAATTACATTACTAGTAAGGAAACACTTATAAAATTTACTTTTGGAAAATAGAATACAACTCAATTAAATTACTCAACTATTAAAAAAGAAAATTTATCTACAGTTAAATGTATCATTAAATTTCAAGATAATTTGTTAAATCAAGAATTTTTATTAAGAATAGATTGTAGTTCTGTAAAAACCATATTAGAACAAGATGTTAAAAACATAGCTTCTAAGCAAATATTTGCAAGATAGCAAGCAATCTTATCAGTATTTGATTTTAAAATAGAAAATGTAAAAGGAGAATTAAATTCTCTTCCTGATTATTTAACAAGAGAGTTTTTGCAGGGTTCCTCATGATTAGGGAAAGAGGTAACTTTCGTGGTGGTGGCCGTGGAAGAGGAAGGTCTGGTGGACAAACCCAGATCAATGCGTATTACCCTTCATTAATCAAATATGTTAATCAGTAGCTCCTTAAAGAAGAAAGTTCTAGTAAAAAATAAGAAGACGAATATACTGTCGTTAGAAGTAAAAAAAAAATGAAAGAGGCCCTAATAGCCAAACCACAGTTAAATTACATATAGTTAAAAACTTTACCAGTAATAGACCTACTTATTATATTGGAAGATGAATATATTCATTGGATTAAAGATCCATATTACATTGCCAAGCAATTTTTTGACTTAGATAATGCCATGCTTGTCACTGGTAATTGAGATAGGAAAATATATGAGTTAATTCTTAAAGAAACGGATTCTGTAAAAATTGAACACTTCTGGAAGAGACCCACAAATCCTCCAAAAGCTATAGCTTATAGTAAAGCTACATTAATGAATATTATATCCGAACGAGATTGGGGTATTAGCCTTGCTAAACCAAGGAAATTAACTAGATATTTGTATACTTACTATAATTACTTTGATTATATCGCAGCCTGGCATAATGCCTTTTATTTTCAAAACTCATCTTTAACTCATACCTGGTTTTTTGTTTTCACATAAACCTTTAATGAATACCCTAATTGGTTCTACCAATGGTGGGAAACCCATGGAGCGATTGAAGAAATATATCCTCTAGAAATGTTAAAATTATTAAACATTTATAAAGACAAAAGTTCAGCCTTAAAGGCAAACGAAATAGAGGATAAACCCATTCTAAATTTCTCAATTGAGTTCTTTGTATCCTTGGTTTGGGTATGAAGTCTTAGTTATGATTTTAATCGTAATGAACACTCTCGATTACTTCGAGAATTCCAAGTAAGATTTTGGAACAATTATCCTTTACAAACGAAAATTCCGATTATATCGACATATCTTAAAGATATGAAGGAAGAAGTATCTGGCACCTCATTCTCACGGGCTTAAGAAATTTCACCCAGTATGGGATTAAATCCCATTGAACTTCTTAAAGAAAAGATCTTAAAGGAAAAAGCTCAATTAAATTCGGAACAATTTAAAGCAGCAGTCATGGAAGAAATGAGACTGCAAATGATGGCTACATTCAGTCTTTGTAAAAATGAAAAAATGGATCTAGTAAACACTCTTACTGTAAATTTACATAAAGAAGAGAAGGACGGAGTAAACACCCTTACCGTAAATTTACATAAAGAAGAGAAGGACGGACAAAAGGGCAAAACAATAGCCAAGGATAACTTGTCCGATTTTAATGATCTTATGGAAGACTCTCAGGGTTAGACCCTATAACAGATTATTTACCTTTAAATAAAGATATAGAGATAAATCTCCAAGAGTGATAATCACATAAATGAGACAATCACACAAACGAGACAAGTAATGAGCTGTATGATTTGATTTACATATAAAGTTAGAAGATGTAAGTGCCACTGACGGAAGCAATGAAGAGCACAGTAAAACTTTGATGTAAGATGTGATGACATCTGATTCTGATGCATACAATGATGTCATGAATAGTGTAAATCTTTGTAATTTGAAGTCCGGACTTCAGGTCCATGTCTATAAAAAGGAATGTCTTACACCACCGAGCGTTAGATCAGTTGGTGAGGGACTGTTCTAGCTTAACCAAGGTCTCGGGTTCGAGTCTTGGGAACGCAGCTGCGTTCGGTAGGGAGAGTTTTGCCGCCCTTGTGGTCCTACCCGGCTCGAATCCGGATTAGTCGGAGCGCAACGTGACTTTCGGATACCGAATGATCTGACCAAAAAAAAAAAAAAAGGAATGCCTTACCAGTTGAAAGGTATTCAGTTTTAGTCCATGACGTATATTGTGTGTGTTTATGTTTTTCACTTTATAAATCAATTGTTTGGTATATAAAATTTTGGATGATCTTACTGGTTTAATTTTATCGAATTTTGTGAAGTTTACAGAGCATGGGTAATATTGGAATATAAAAAAATATTAGTTTGTACTACAAGACAAAAAAAATGAATTGAGCTGGACTTAATGACATTCCCGGACTTATTAACAAAAAAGTTCACAAAAGTATAATTTTCAACAATTTTCACTATATTTTTTATGGACAAGAAATATATAGATATCCCCAAAAAACCATTCCCTGTAGATTTTTATTTCAACGAGTTTATGGTTATTAATGCTAACTTTGGAATGTGAATTATTAAAGGGTAAAAAAGTTTGGATAGCCAAAAAGTAATGGGAAAAAAGGTTGGGGTAACATATGCTACAACAAAAAAATGCATGTGGGTGACATCCTATCTTTTTTTTTCGTTCAATAGTCAGAAATGTTTGAGCGAGCTTCCGCGTAGTTCGACTAGTCTCTTCTTTGGTCCGGTTAAAGGCAGGCCCTTAGGTTAGGCAATCAAAGCCTTCGCCTAGGGTCCCATATTTTTGGCGGCCTCAATTTTAAAAAAAAATTTAAATTTACTTAAGTTTAAATTATTTTTAAAAAAGTTAGATTCAAGTTTAATTAAGTCTAGATTTGTTTTCAAGGTCCCAAATAAAACTTTTAGATCAATATTCTATCAAATCAAATTTTATTTTTCGGATCCCAAATTTTTTTATATAGACGCAGGTTCAATAAAGTCAAATTTTACTTTTACGAGTTTTATACCAATATGAGATTCATTATACTAATCATATTAATATTCATGACTTAGAACCTACCATGTATAACAAAATAATGTAATTGTTTCTTTCATATATTTTTTCCAATTATTTTGATCAACTTAAAAATATGTATTTTGGTTTTTCTTTTTAGAATCTGAAGGTCTTTTAATAAATTAAATTTATTTTAATTTAAATTAAGCTTGTTAATAGCTTCTCAGTAACACTCTTCTGTTTTTTGTTATATAAAAGCTGTAAACTTTTGCTTTTGGCTGGAATTCAACCAAGGCAAAGGGTAAGTTTTGTAATTCTTAGGATGAATGTTACAGCTACTCAATCTTTTTTTGACAGTAACCAAGTTGCTACTGGAAGTATTAATGATTTCCTCAAAAATGGATAGTGCATCCTTAAACACTTCCATTTCTCTCCCTCCATAAGCTATACACTGTGGCTGCAAGGCATAGCTTTAGGCTGGTAATCTAAGAGATTTGTCCTTCCACTGCTCTGCTAAAGTTTGGCAACTTTCACCACTACTACTCAATCTTAATAAACCCTTTCTTTCTTTCTTTTGTAGTTACCATATGTCTAATGAAGCTGGATAAATTTTCATTGAGTTTGGTGATCTTGATTTCTTTCAAGAGTTCAATTGGATGCCAATTTCCCATTGGTCTCTTGTGGTAGGGCATGACTTTTTCAATGTTGAGTTATGCAGATTTTATTTGTTAGACAACATTTTTAGGGCAATGTTTCGAGGACAAAAATGACATAAATGATAAGCAGCACGCTTTTGAGCTTTCGATGGAACAAAATTCAGAATGAAATTTCATAAGAAAAATGTTTCAGCCAGAGTCCAACCGAGCAGATGAACTTGGTTCATAGGAGAATCCAAATTGAGAAGCATAATCCAATTAAGAATACTAAAGTGAAGGCAAAAATAAAGGCTCTTCATTCATAAAATTTCTATCACACAGAAAATAAGTCTTGAGTCTCCAAGCCATTTAAACAAGTACAAGCTAAATGAAATCAAGGCAATGTATTAGAATGGTGCATTGCAATAGAATACATAAGTCTTAATCCCAAACCCTTCATCCATTGATATTGCATAGAAATAGAATAGACAAGACTTAATCCATAGGTTTTGTTATCTTTTTCCACAGCTCTTTGCATTTCCTTTCCTCCACCTGACATTTTTCCCCCAACTTGGTATCAAAGTATTGACTGGAAGCTGTAAACCTTCCTCTAAAGAATTTAATGACTTCCCTACAATAAATCAAAAAAATATTTCATCGAGCGCTTCTTCCTCTCTTGCTTCACTTCTCCCATTCCTTGTCTATGTCTCCCTCGGATAGATTTGTATTATAGTTCCTTTGCTATGGTAATCCACTTCTATACATGGAGATAACGTTCCCGAATGCTCTTCTTTAGAAAATCTGAAGTACCCACATATCAACAAATCAACTGTCACTATGTATGGGCAGCCGATTGTGGGTGAACCTGCAATAAAACAATTGTTTCAAAATTGTGTTCCACCAGAAAATGCAACAACTAGACCAAATAATGTTTGACAAGAGAAAATTGTGCACAAGTCACTTACGTGACACTGCCTGTCATTGAAGCTTATGGACCTAAGCTTAAGCTCTCCTCTTCGGGTTGTTATCTCATCCAATATCTCTGCAGAAGACAAATCTACAGAACTTTCCAAGCTGTCATGATCTGGTGGTTCTCTTTCCTGCTCACACATTTTCACACC
Source organism: Ilex aquifolium (assembly GCA_951799425.1). Taxonomy (NCBI): domain Eukaryota; kingdom Viridiplantae; phylum Streptophyta; class Magnoliopsida; order Aquifoliales; family Aquifoliaceae; genus Ilex; species Ilex aquifolium. Next base: position 19,996,866 of record OX637403.1, read on the forward strand.
CGAGGTCCAGTAATTAAGATAACAGTAATACATAAGCTCACATTACTACATATAACAGTCAAATGATGCTTAAAAATCAGACCAAACTCCCCAATACTCAAACAACAAATTGTACTGAAGCACATTTGAAATATGTCACTGAATTAAGCTTTAATGAGGCACATTCATTGCAGAGTTGGGCTTCTTTTTTCGTACATGTCTTTAGTTCCTCCACCTCCCAGTGACATGTAAGGACTATGCAACTTAAGCAGAGCCATCAAGGAGCAGAAAAACAAGTAGTTCTGGAACATGTCTAACAAAGTGAATGCAAGCCAAAATCAAAGTTTGGACCAATACATTCTGATCCATGGCACCATAATGGAACCACAGCACCAAGTACTAATGGAACTCAACAGGACCTTAGTCATACTAATTGAGTTCACCCACATGAATCCTTTTTCTTGAGTTGCTTCAGCAAATCACTAGATGCTTAACCATCTTTGATCCATTGTATAAACATCATCCTTGGTATCATGATTTTGGAGTATTTTTTGGGGTAAACTGTCACAGGTCATAAATCCTTTTGACATACCAATAAATTGCACTGATACCTACCTTAGGAACTAGTCCATTTCTTTACTGAAAAATCAGAAATTTCTGAAAATAAACAAAAAAAAAAAAAAAAACAAAGTTGAAGGTACTTGCTGTCAACTGTATTTATTTTTTTTATTTTTTTTATTTTTATTTTTTGCTGTCAACTGTATAGTCCCAAATATTTAACATAAAAGGTGATTCCAAGACAGAATCTTAGTCTTAACCTGTAACACACTATCTACCAAAGCAAGCATCCTTATCACGGAAACTAAAATAAATATTGATCCAAGAGGTCATCACCTAAGAAGAGGAATAAAATAACCTACCCGGATCGAGAGACTCCTGGTGCGGCTTGGAATCCCAATGATTTCATCGTACTCGGCTGCATCTAATTCCTGAAGATGGCGAGGTGAAAACAGCTTTGGGAGTACATGTTCTCTAATGCTTATGAGAAGGAAGAAAGGCAGTGGAAACAAGATTCCAGCTATAGGTATCCATGTCACTCCAAAGCATATTAAAAAATATACAAACTGGATGAGCGTAAATGTCGCAATGTATTTGAATGGCACTGTTTCCACAAATGAAGCATGGTCCCCTTCCAAAATTCTGCAAGCATAATACCACAAGAAAATAACCTGAGACAGTAGCAGATACCCTAGATTTTATATTTAATAACACAGTAATTAATTGTAACAGACCAGATAAAAGTAGTTAATGGTACATAAATTTGGTCTATTATATATGAAGTTCAAATAAGTTATTTTATTCAATGCATCAAGCGCTTTTCAAATTGTGGGTTTCATAATAATTAACATACAGAATTATGAGTTCTTTTCATGTGACATGTTAGTGCATTTAAATGGCACCAACATAATGGAATGATTTTATTTTCTGAAGTGATCAAGATGCAGAACTTACTTGAAACGTCGACCAGAAGGAATGAAGAGCATCAACATCCTCTCCCAGAACTGATTACCAGGGAGGCTATCGATGGCCATGTAAGCAAAGTATCCCCAGAGGACTGAGGTAGGTATCATTTTGATCACTGGCACAGCACATACTAAAAGGCCCACTAGCAGGGATTGTAACAAGTTGCTTACTCTTTGTTCATTGACTCGGACAGGCAAGTGAGCATCGATGTGCTTTTCAGGATCAAATTTGTCAGTTACATCTTCTCCATCATCAAATTTCATTACTGCCTCCTTCAAGTCCTTCAGCTCCTTATCCACAAAACTGGTCTGCAAGCAAATGGACTTACAGTTCACTTAACAAAAATGCAGACATACAAGAGTGTACATGACCAGAGCACTTACGGTTCTAGCACTGTCCATCTCAATGAACACAGCCTGCATTTTCCCATAGATCTCTGAGTTGCTTGCTTGCTGTTTTATGCATTCCTTGGCACTTTTCACCATTTTCTTTCGGATCAACTGCAAATCATGGATCATATTGTCTTTAAATATAAACTAACCATATTGATGCAAGCAACATGAAATAGAACTCATTTCAGAATCATAAATCCCACCTGCCTTTTAAGGACTGCAAGACTCCTTGTGTGCATAGGTGATTGCGGGAGAACCCCATTTGAAGGAGGGAGACCAAGCAATCCACAAAGCAATGTCTGAAAACACAAATTCAAAGCACAATGTAAGTCCATACAAAAAGTAGTGAATTGAAACTTACAGAGAGAAATATTAATAATAAAAAAAGCTCAAAATACTATGCCATAAATACGAGCAACAAGCCAAAACTTGATATTAACACTTCTAAAGAGCCTATACCATGAATCCAAGCAATAACATATCATAGTGATAAGCAGAAGGGTTTTTGAGATTGAATTCCTTCTGTTGTGCCATCTGTGAAGCTACACTGTGGTCAAAAAAGTATAAGCCCGCTATCATCACAGCTGGTACAATGGCGGCAAAAATGTAAGCCACAGGGACCTTCCCCATATCCTGCAGTTTAATTGCATAAGTCATATCATCTTATCATTTCTTAAGTTATTTGATGTATTCAGAACTGTTTTGGCCTTTGCTTTGGTCAAAGAAACATTAGTAGGTACATTATATAAATGCAATACAAAACCCCAGCAAAAAAATTATTGGTACAAGTAAGTCATACTTGTATGAAACCCTATCTGATTGAATGTTTTGGTGAAATTTTGCATTAACCTCTCCCAAGCATATAAGCTCAAAAGGCCTCATATTAGCCATTAGAAAGAACAAAAATAAAATATCATTTACAAGACTCCTTCGCAATCAAGTCATTAGGGTACTATGCAAAACCCTGCCCTCTGGGGCCCATAATGTTTTCTGGACATCATTTCATTCAGTATGTGATATGTAAATGACAGAACCAGGTAGAGATCACCACTCACAATGAACTATGATTTCAGCCTTGGAAGTTTTAAAAGCAGCACTAAAACATCAAATCTGATACAAGACAAAGAAAATTGTGTTTAAACAGAATAAAACCTTGATCACTGTCCAATGGTATAATGATCCAGATTCCCATGGAAGAGGACAAAAGAGCCTCCTGGGAACTCCAGAAGGAATTTTCCCCGGCATGCCATAAGACAAGGCTGTCCACAACAGGACCATAAGGGGAACCCCATAGTCTGCAACAAAACTTCGTAGCCACGCTGAGTTCAGCAACCAAAAGAAAAAAAAAATTAGGTCCCAATAAAGGGAATTTTGCCACTACAATCAGTTTGGTGGAGTTCAACTCATGTACCTGTGCCATAACACCAAGACCTAGCCGTTCTACTCTTCATGGCAGTAAAAAGTACACCAAAAGTGAAAATGATTGCTAGTAATCCATTTGCGTAAAGCCACTGAAATTGGTACTTCTCTAATGTGGGATTTTCACCTTTTGGGATACCAAATTCACTCACCACTCCCTAGGATCAAACCAAAAATCAAGGTTAAGACAGCATTCCTGGCTCAGTTTAACTGAGTAATTGTTCTCTACTTTTTATCAGTCATATACTACTTAGTAAAACAATTAAACAGAGGAATAAAAGAAGGCATACCTTAATGGCCTGTTGAATAAAAAGAACAGAAATCAACATGCCAAATAGTTCCCCCGCAATCCTCGTAAATCTAGTGATGATTGTGCAAGCATTGAATATCGCAAGAAGAAACAGCAGGATGGCTGTCCAGATACAAACCCTGTAGAATAAAAAACTAAACTGTCACACATAGGCTAGCTCATAATGCCATGAAAAAGTCAAATAAAACTGGATTTTTTTAAAAAAAGAAAAAAGAAAAAGAAGAGGAAATAGATCTTTCTACCAGCCAGCCCATGCTAGAAATAGTTCCCGCCCTATCTCTGGCCTGTCTTTGGTAAAGTTGTACAAATAAGTGTACATGATAACTGTGGGTTCTGCAACTCCTAAAATCAACAGGGGCTGTCCACCTAAGATGGAGTGGATGATTCCACAGATAGCGGTGGAAGTGAGAGTTTCAACTGTGCTCAAGCTTCCATCTACCATAAAACAAACACAATTTTCAGCATGAAGCAATAACTTCTTCCTTTATATTCATTCATATATGCCATTAAAATAGCTTCAACATCTTCCATGTTGACCCTATCTTATTGTGAATAAAACTATTAGTGTACCTGTTTCCCTACTCAATTGTTCCCCAAAAGCAATGACAGGAAGAGCAGAAGCAAAGAAGATATATGCAGTTGGAGCCAATAACCTGAATTCAATTATACAGAACCAGTTTACATTTGAAAACCCGTAACCAAAAATTTAATCTTCCACTTCACATTTTATTCCAGAACAAGTCCGTACCTGATGCCTGAACAAAGTCCACTGATCCAATCTTCTTTATAGCATGCTAGTCTTCCTCTGGCATCTTTAATGACTCCTTTGAATGGAGTTTTGAAGTTATCCATAGCTAATTCAGTGATGAAAAAAAATAAAGCAGTTAGAAATGTCGGTGGAGAAACTAATTGACATATGTTGTAGTATGACTTCTTTGAAATCTCACAGTATCAAATGAAACCATGAAGTACATTGTACTTCTATAACAACAAATGAACAAAAGACACCATGCATGTATTGTTTCTATAATTAACAAGAAGCAACGAAAAACTCTATTAAAAAATGATACGGTCATTGGATACAATAACCTTGTGAAATTGAAGTGATACACGGTGTGTGATTAAAAAGGCATTAATATTCATCAATAATGAATAGATTAGAAAAATCAAGTATTGGGCTACATGGGAGTGAGGATTCTGAACAAATGCTAAATTTTGTGGATTTAAATAATGCAGTCAAAAAAAAAATCAAACAGGAAAACACCTGATAAAGATAACAAAGAAGACCCATAAGTACAAGCAAATTGAAATAAAAAATAAAAAAAATCAATCGTGCACATGAGCTCACTGCATTTAGTAATCAAACCATGAACATGAACTCACTGCATCCACATATGAATTGACACTAATCAGATTGTCGAGAAAACACCACAAATACCCGACCATAGATTGGGGAATGAAGTCCAAACACATGAATAACTTAGACAATTTGTAATTACAATATAGGATATACTTCTTGAGTAGAATTACTACAATCGCTTCATGCAACAGTATTAATTCATGTGTTTAGTATGAGATTCCTAACCAACATTCTAGAACAGTGTGGAAAACAATGTGTTCCATTTGTTGGCAAGAAATTGACGGAAACCGATGAGAAAATAATAACCAAGACTCCCCTTGCTTTCTGTCATTTTTGGATCTAAACAAAACACAATGATCCATAGTCCATACTATTACTAACGAACAAAATCAAACAGAAATTCATTTTCTTTTCATTTCCTCTGTTTCATCATCAACAAAAACAGACCCTAAGCATTTCATTTCATAAGTATACATCTATTTGAGATGAACCCATAAATCCCATCCCTGGTATAGACACAGATAGACGTACAAATATACATAAGTACGCACATGTATGAATATGTATTGTACGCCTGCACAGATTCACATGCATATACATATACGAGCAGATATACAAACATTCACGCGCAGATATTTTAATTCCAATACACACACACAAGGAAAAGAACTATAACAATGCTTTTCCTGCCAAAAACAGAAGAAGATGAAGAAAAAAACAAAGAGAAGAAGAAAAACCTTGGAAATGAAAGAAAACTTTCAGACTTAAGAGTTTCACCGGAAATGTGAGTTTCCGGCGAACTCTGTTCCTCTGCCGTCTGCTCTAGCCCTCCTCCACTATTCTGTCTCTCTCTCTCTCTCTCCGAACTGAGATTATTGTGCTGTGTTCAAAAATAAACAACAGAGCGCCTGCGCTGTTGGTCCAACTGGATCTGCTTATGAGTTTCGCTGGAAACTGTGGTTTTGTCCAGCTTACCACCCGAGTTTCAAGTATTATACAGCCACCTCCTGTCTAATGGAAATAACACTTTCACCCCTTTTTTTAATTATTTCTTCCACTAAGTAATTTATATTCTAAAATAAATATTTGGTAATTTAGGTAATTATTTGGAATGAAAGTAAACACAAAATCCACATATTGTCCCTTTTTACAAAAAAAAAAAAAGAGGGTGGGTACCCTAGGGTTCTTAATTGGGATAAAATTATGTTTTTTTTTGGAAAGTAGGTTCAAACCCCAGGAGTTTTTTAATCAAAGATTTTAGATGAGAAATGAATTATTTAACTTTTAAAATTTGGTTCAAAATAATAAAAAATCTAGATTAAAATTGGTCAAAAACCAAATAATTCAGTCCAAAAATCATCCCGTTTGTGACCAACTTCGACAAGGATTTAGATCTCGTCTAATATTTTTATTTTTGTTTTTTTTAAATAAATTAGTTATTATATACTAAGCAAAAAACTCACTGATATAATTAATTTTATTTGATTTCATGGTAAGAGCATCCTAAAAAACAGACGAGAATGTGTAATGAAAAAAATCACATTTTCACACCCCGCCCCTCCACCCTTCCATCCGATTTCCTCTTAATTATGCTATCAAAAAGTAAAATTTTGGTACTGTATCAAAAAATAAAAATAACCTGAAAAATATTAAGTTTTACCTTAAAAAATAACAAGTTCTACATAAAACATGATAATGGTGTGTTTGGTAGAGTGGATGAAAAAATAGAAGGATAAAAACTGAGAATGATCCATTAATATTTTTTAGGGGAAGAATGTCCTCTCCTTTGTATTTGGTAGGAGGGATGAAAAGTAACAATGATTGACTCTTTTTTTTTTTTTTTTTTTTTTGTATTTTGTGTGATGAAAAAGTGAAAAGATAGAAAAATAATAAATACATATTTTACTATTGTATAAAGGGCATACCCAATTCACGAGGCTCCCATCATTACAGGATCTAGGGAGAGTTAGATGTACGTAGCCTTAACTCTGCAAGTAGAGATACTGTTTTTACAACTCGAATCTGTAACCTCTAGATAACAATAGAGTAACCTTGTCGTTGCACTTATTGTATCTATATATAAAATTAAATGTGTACATAATATATACTAGATTAATATGATATATATGCAAATATTAAATGATATAAATGTAAATAACATACGTTTCAACACATATAATTAATTTTTCATCCATTTTTCCTTCTAATTTTGAAGGGATAGATTTTGGAAAGTTGGAATGAATGCTAATCTATCATCTTTTTCATCCTTCCTATATTTCTTTCTTACCAATTAAAAAGCCTAACATAAAAACTGTTTTTTTTTTTTCCCCTTTTGAAGGTAAGTTGAAAACTATTTTTTGGCATTAGAATGTTTGTTGTTTTAATGTATGCAGCTTTTATGTGAAATGTGATGATCATGTTAATGGCCACCAATTTTTCAAAGAAATGTCCAAAAGGAACATAGTGTAATGGACATACCTCATACCCCAAACGAGTTAACCAACCACAGCCACCAGGTAACTCTATCTCTCTCTGCGTCTCTTCCTCTCTCCTTATTTCAATTTATCTGTTATGCTAGCAGCCCACAACTATCACTGCAAAATCATTTAGCCCTTCATCCTCTACTTGAACCCATACTGACGAACAACAATACTTTCTGGTATTTTTTATTTATGTGTTGTTAATTTTTTATATATTTGTAAACTTATTCTCATTTTTCCAGTTTCCTATTTGTGGTAGGCGAAATGAGTTTTTGGTACTTTTGCGCTACTCTATTTAAACTTAATGTGGGTTTTCAAAATTTCGAACCTTGGCGTGTCGATCACGAAGCAAATGGCGCTTGATTGGTTGGGAGGTTATGTGAACATGCTAGTTTACCAATTTTGTCCATTTATGCACGTATGTTAGATATTTACTTTTGCTAAATATAATGTGTATTTTACCAGCGCTATGTAATTTATGTGAGTGAAATTATTCTAGGTGGGGACAAACAAATAAAACGTTTTATCATTTACAGATCTATACGAAAGATGGTGGGAAAAAAATATTTGAAAGTAGTTGCTGGTAATCCACTTAGTAATAACACATGGTTGAACCCCAAAGGCAGTGCTCTACTTTTATAGGTTCAATCTTTGGAGAACAATCTTGAATCAGAACTAATAGGTAAAACTTGCCTTAATTTGATTAAGTGATCTAATTGTGACTGCTTATTTTGGGTGGAGATTGAGGGGTGGATTTTGGCTAAAGGTTAGCTAGAACTAAACTTCTAATGATGGAGGCATGTTTTGGTATGATGGGTCACTCTTAGTTTGGTTGAGTAGTTTTCTCTTATATTCAATTTAAATTTGTTTTCTTATGTTGGTTTGATTTTTTGATTGTTATTGAGACTTGATTACTTATTAGGGTGACACTATGTTCTAATCTCTATGTGGTATCACAATGTAGTTTGAGGCCCTTAATGTATTTTTCCTTACATGTTACACATGCACAAGTTATCCAACTTTTCATATACCAAGCATATACGTTTTTCTTAACTTTCCCACATACCCCCTCTCTCTCTAAATTCCAGGGCAAACTGATCGTAATATTGAAAAAATGCTTCTACATTATTCTAATATCATATAAGTTGTCATTAATACTTTATTAAGTACTGGTTAGTTATAATTGACAACAAATTATGTGTGGATGAATTGCGACTTTGGTTTCTCACGTGTAAAATAAAAAAACATAACTCTAAGTCTTATCGTTCTAATATATTTTTACTATTAAATATGACGTTTATAACAAAGTATTTGATAGCAGATACACAATCAATTGAATATTAGTAGATGTATAAGCCAATTCTTTTCCTAGATAAATTTTTGTTATGGTCTTCATTTAGTTAATAATTTAAATAAATAGTTTTCCTTTGCTATTAGACTTTATTTATACTACTAATAAAAGTGACTTAAGTGAAAAAATTTTGATTTCTTTATTTATCTTTAAATAATTCTATAATGTCTACTTTATCCATTTTTGAGAATTTTTTATTTTTTTATTAGTTGCATTAATTCAACTAATAAGTTCATTTATTTGACTTTTGATTATCTTCTTTTCAAACAATATAAATTCAATCCAAATTTGATTTGAACAATGTGATCCGAATCCAATTCAATTGTCCAACGAATTTTATTTCTCACAGCGCATATATGAGTCTGCAAAAATAGATATTCGTTCTGATATGAATAAGTTGATTATAGACGATTTTAACATTTAACACATGAATTTCTACTCTATTTTATTAAATAATCACCAAATTACATCATATGTTTGTAGATATGTAGTGCATATCCAAATTCAGTAAAAAAAAAAATATTTGAATAGATCTAATAATCTATATACTACTTTTGAATGTCAACACTTGTCAAAAAAACTTAATTGATAATATTATCCTTAAAAAGATAAAATTACAATAATAACATATTTTAGTAATTTCTTATTAGTCCAAAAAATAAGTAGTTGTCCATCTATTAATCACTTACTGAAGTTAAACATTATAGTTTTTAAATGCAATGCAATACAATGAAATTCAATTTTTTTTTTGAACTTTATGCAATTCAGTTCATACAATTCAAAATACAAGAAAAAAATCTTGAGGGTAACAATTATCCCACGTCAGAAGTGTCACTTTGTGTAACCGTCCACTAACAAGAGAACAAGTGGACAAGTGAGCCCCATAAAATTCAATAACCATCTTCATATAAATATAAAGAAAATTAGCTCAATTTATCTATTATTTATACAAAAAATTAAAATAGTTTGCGTGTAACGTACGCATGCACTAATTAGTATTTGATAAATAATTGTATTAAAGTAGTATTGTGGCGTGATGGCTTGAGTCGTGTTTCTTTAAATAAAAGTTTGTACCAACTATTAATTTGATTACGTAAATTGTGTACATATGTTAGTATTGTCCATGGATTATGTTTTCAGAGGGATTCTGTCATTTTGCTTTTAGAAAAATATTGGTGATTTTGTTTTGTATTATAAAGTGTCTTTGTGCATGAAAAATTAGTTGCGATTTTTTGTTTGTTATATAGTGTCTCCAGACATGAGCAATTATTAGTATAAATATATTATTAGTGAAATGTAAATTGCTCTAATGTTTATTGCCAATATAGTATTAAAAAATACTTTCCATTAATTAGGTTAATCGACAAAAACTGATAAGTGATGTCAGTGAAGTTTTAAAATATACAGGGAGTGTCTTTTAAGATAGGGCAATATACAAGGGGTGTAGATGAAATTTTCCCTATTTTTTTCTTAGTCAAACCGGAAAGAAAGTGTACAGCTGGCAGATTGAAACAAGTCGTTGTTTCCGCAGTTTCAGTCAGTGTGATATTTGTCGTTACGTATCAATGCCGGCATAATTGGAGATTCGAGGCAGGATTCATGTGGGAGGAACCGACGAGGAAATTTTGATTCTGTACATCACCGCCCAGCTCACAAAAGATTGTACAAGATATTGCACATCATGGCCGTTGCTTTTACTGAAATTTTTGAAGCTCTTACGAACAACCTGTGTGAATATAATAAGGGCAGCTATAAACTGAACGTCCTGATTCGGCTTGTTTTTTTATTGAACTTATAGGTGTAACTCGGGCAGGTTGGACGGGTTGAACAGTCAATCATAGTTTAATCTTAGGTATATAATCTTCAACCCTAACCTTAACATTAACCCTACCTCGGGGTGAGGGACTCAACCCGAGCACTATCCGAGTTTAATTCGGGCGGACTCGGGTTTAATTCGGGTTAATGATTTCGGACTGATTTCGGGTTACTTTACGAGTTCAATTCAGGTTGAGTTCGGGTTGAACCCAAAATAGGCTTGTTGTTCTAAACCTGATGCACTGTCCCACAATCCAGCTGCAGCATACATGCTTGCTAGAACCACATAGTTTATTGACTTCTCAGGTTCTATATTAAATAGGTGTCTTACTGTAATTTTTCCAATAGACATATTGTCATAGTTACTACATATCCCAAGAATGGAACCCCAAAGTGATGCATTAATTCGGGTTGAACCCGTGAATTCGATGGCTCAACCCGAGGCTCGCCCAAATTGAATTCGGGTGGAGATTTTTTGACCCAAGCCCAACCAAAGTATTAAAAGCCCTAACTCAAGCCCTAATTTTTCCGTGTTGGCCTCGGGTTGAAATCGGGTTAGTCCGCCCAAGTTGCACCCCTAATTGAACCGAATAGGGGATTAGTCGATGTACGCATAAGTTGACCCGAATATTTCCTGACTGTTAAACTAAAAACGAAAAAAGAATACTAGGATACTATGTTTTTATCATAATTAAAATATTTATCAAAATTAAAAGATTAAATACAAAATGACAAATTTATTATAATTAAAAAATTAAAATATAAATTATAAGATAAATTATTGATAAGATAAATCGATTACTTGTCATAAGTTCAATTGAATTTGAATTTTTACAGTTAAATTATTTAGGTTCTGCTTTGTGATTGCCATCATAAAGGATGGGTGATTGATTGATACTGGAAAAATCTTTTTAAGTTGAGATAATCCAAAAAAGCCAATGAGTACTAGGTTGGACTTGGGAGGTGCTTGATGTGCCTTTGTCTCACGACCCTACATCAAAAGAATCTCTTCTCACCAATGTTCAATCTCTAATTATTAAAAAAGATAAAATAAACATATAAATGAAAAAATCATTGGTACGAAATTCGGAACTTATCAAAAAGCCACAATAAATGAGACCGATAAATAATTCAAAAAACTTAAAATTACGACCGAATGATGCATAATTTTTTTAAAATTGACTGTTGAAGTGTTAGGATTAATCCTAAAAACTTGAGTTATATTGGTCGGGATTTTCTGAATTGGTACTAATCGATCCAACTGAACGTTTAATATGTTTGAATATAACTTAAAATAATTTGCTATTTTTGTTATATATTTCCTATCAATAATTATTTTAATTAATTCCATGTATTTTATGATCACAGTAATATGAACTGGAAAGGGAGAGATAATTACTATTGGCAGGAGTACAAGGAATGAAGGACCAACACTCCGGAGAATACTTCACTATATTATATTGGTGAATACTTGGAGATTGGTCGGTACGTCCCCATCAAGGATGCAAATTTTCTTTGGAGTTGTCCATGGTACAAAAAAAAAAAATTATTATCATATTGATATTTATTATTTTTTGGGTATTTTTATTATTGTTGTGGTACCGAAAAAAGTGATAAAAATAATTATCATAACGGTGATAAAAATATTCATAAAAGTGATAATTTTTTGTATATCAAAATAAGTGATAAAAATAGTTAACATAACAGTGATAAAAATACCCATAAAAATGATAAATTATCACAAAAGTGATAAATTTTTTGTAATAAAAATATTAACAGAAATTATAAAAATACTCATAAAAATAATAAATTTAGACATATGATATCCATTTTTTTATTCATTACCGTAGAAGTCCATTTTCTTTCTTTTGTATTTTAGAAAAGTGCATTCCTCCTCTATGGCAGCACTTGAGGAATTATAAGTTAAGGTCACATAACCATCATATGAAACAATTTTCAATACATTATTATATTCTAATTTTTGTATTATTATCAATAAAAAAATATGTTTTACAAATATATCTCTTTCGGCACCTAAAGCCCACTATACTAGGGATGCAATTCGGGCGGGTTGGACGGGTTAGACAGTCAACCCTAACCCAACCCTAGGTATATAATCTTCAACCCTAACCCTAACCCTAACCCTACCTCGGGTTGAGGAACTCAACCCAAGCACTGCCCGAATTTAATTCGGGCGGGCTCGGGTTGAATTCGGGTTCACTGCAAGAGAGACAGAGAGACGGGGAATAATTACAAATTCATAAAACAATCCATATATTTCATTCATAACAGTGCACGATTATTGATCATCTGCTTTCACACCAAAAAATTAGTGATCTCAAAGCACAATCCTAGAAAACATAGAAATTAGACCCATAAAAACATTAAACTTAAAACATCACACTATCACCACTAATCACGTATAACAGAGTAGCAAGCAATAAGAAACAGAGCACGATGTAGTAAAAATGAAAAAAAGTGCTAATGTTTTATATATATAAAATTATTTTTTAATTTGTCGGGTTCGGGTTAAAATCGGGTTGTCGATGCCTCAACCCGAGTCCGGCCCAAATTGAATTCGGGTTAAAGTTTTTTGACCCAAGCCCAACCCAAGTATTAAAAATTCTAGCCCAAGTCCTAATTTTTTCGGATTGGGCTCGGGTTGAAATCGGGTTGCCCAACCCAAGTTGCACCCCTACACTATACTCTGCTTCAACAGATGAGAATTTTTGGTAGAACTGGTCAACCACACTGGCTGTAAGGAAAACAGCGTAATCTTCGGCATCTACCTTGTTATATACAGTTTATTGACTACATGTACATGAAAAATGCAATGCATATCAAAAATTTTATTAAAAAATATTTTTATCAAATGAGTTGACAACTTCATATTACTCTTAGACCTACCAAATCCTCGATACATATACCTCATTGCAAGTGATATAATATTGGGTAAAATATAATAATAATTTCTAAAATATATGTTTTGCGTTCCTTTAGTTTGCAGCTTTTATTTGTGTTAGTTTAGTCTCTGAAGTTTTTAATTTTTATTACATTGGTCTAGTTGAAAACTACGGGTTAGATAGACTAACAGAGGTGTTCACATATGCCTCAATTAAACTTAAGTGGTCAATTTGATTCCTCAACGTTACAATGTGTCATTTTAGTCTTTTGCGATCATAATTTCTACCCCTTTAGTCTCTTACGTTTCCAAAAATGTTCCTCAAATGTGATCATATGAGATGTATGTTATCTCCGTCAGTTAATTTAAATCATCATTTTCGATTTGGCTAAAGTGGTGAAAAATGAATACTTGAGGTACTAAATTGATATAATTAAAAAAAATTGGATACCAAATGAATACAAAATGCATAATTTAAAAACCAAAAGTATATTTTACCCTATAATTCTCACACTGACAAATGCATACAATAAGGAGTTGGAGTAAATATTATGTGTAATCGACCAATGATGATAAAAAAATTAAAAAAAAAAACCATTGTCCATTAATTATTATAACAGAAGGTATCAATTGAACTATGTCAAAACTCGAAAACTTAAAGGACTAAAAATGATGCATATAATTGGAAGATTAGCTAAAGTAAGACCAAACTTATATTTTAGGGATCGCCAATGTATTTTATCTTTGTTGAAATATTGATCTATTGTAATGGAGAGTTGAATAATACAATTGCATCATGATTTAAACATTTAGAGTTAGTTTGATTGTCGTATAGTAAAAGAAGGACTGTATTAGTTAATACAGACTAAATCTGTATAAGTGGATAAAATATAATATTAAATATGTGATAAAATTAATATTCATTGTAATTCAGTGTTTGATAAGACACTCGATAAAGGTGATAATAGAATACTAATTACATAGTGATCAAAAAATCATCAATTTTGTCTAGTTATTAATGCTTTTTGTTTATTTTGTGGGTAAAATAATAAATTTATAACTTAATACACTTGAACTCGACTATAATACTACCTCCCTAGGTGATATTATAATCAGCTCAATAATACGAATATAGTGTATTATTTGGATAAGTATTTGAAAAGAGACTACGTATAATACGAAATATTTTTTACAACTAAATGCAATATAAGATTGTATTAGAGAGTTTTAATTTGTTATAACTCTTTAATACTATAATCAAACGATCTCTACTGTATTCTACGAGAGTACTAGGATGTTGATGGTGAGGTTGTAAAATTGGACTCGGGGAAAAATTAGTATAAACTTTTCATTGTTTCTTAACGAATTGCAATTCTAAACCGCCAAATGCAAATGAGTATTGTACTAAGCATTTATTTGTTCTTTTTTTGAAGGGTAAAAATACATTTCTAATATCCTCATGGGAGGCCCGTAGGGATAAGAGACTTGTATAGAGTGATGGTGAGAATCGAACCCGTGTTAGGCCAGAGAAGGGAGGGGTGGGAGAAACGCCAATGCAGATTGGATACCTTTCGCTCTCAAACATTCATTCGTTGAATCCTTGTCCAAATAGAATCATTGTATTCTAGTTCAAAGAAACAAGGTATACATCATAGTCAATAGTTTGTGCATGTGATGTGCTGCACCCAACCCCTCATATGGTCCAGGGCGGCTCAACAGCATAAAAAAAAAAGTTTGGGCTTTAGGCCCCAAATTTTTAAAAGGCTCCATAATTTTAGGTACAGTACTAATCCAGAAAAATTTAAATCTTTTAAATTTTAAACCCTAAAAAAAAGGCCCCAAAAAATTAAGTACAATCAAAATTTTTATTGTAATAATTTGGGTCCATGATCCAATTCATAGCATTAGAAACCTAAAAAAAAATAAATAAAAAAAATAAAAAATACTCAAAAATCAACTTATATTTACTCCTATCCACTTTCTTTGTAAAAATAAGTAAAAAAACATTAAAAAAAGTTAAAATTAAACACTCCCATCCGGTAAAAAACGAAAATAAAAGTTAAAATATTTTTCTTGGCAACACTAGCAAGCCCTTCTTCTTCTGTGTCTCTCTCACAAAATAAATTAAAAAATTTTAAAAAATTAATATTAAAAATAAATTAATTTTTTTAAAAATTAATATTAAAAATAAAAAAAGACCATCATTTAGTATTTTCGCTTTAGGCCTCAAATTTTCTTGAGCCACCCTTGCATAATATGGTCATTACTTTTATAAAAACAGGGGTGAGGTCAAAAGAGAGAACTTAAAAACCACCTCGATAAGTTCTTATTAGTGAGATTATGAGGCTCCTGACAGTGTCCATTATTTCTCTTGGAAACAAACCTAGTTAAGCTAGTATAGCGGTCAACCACTGAACCCCAATATAGATTTCAAGACTTGACCTCCAACCTCAAAGTGAGAAATTCGACTAATACTCTACTGGACTACCTCCACTCAATGGGGTCGTTACTTATATTTGATGTCATTGTAGTTATACCACAAAAGGAAAATTTCTGGTACTTCCTACTAATGCAAATCCAACCCCCCCCCCCCCCCCCCCCCCCCCCCCCCCCCCCCCCTAACTATGTTCATATGCATTATCTTCTGTTTTAACACTCTTTTCCGAGGCTATAAGGTTAGTCAACCTTTATCTTAGGCCAGAACACGTTTTCAAGGCTATAGCTGTTTTAGCCCATACATTCACCCTATTAAGATTTCTAACAATTTCCTAGAATCGGCTATGCAGTAAAAAAAAAAGGCTTATGTCTATAGTAAGAGGTGAACTTGACTCGAATTAGAATTTCCCATAAGGTCAAAAATTAGATGAAAAATAAGGCATATGTATATATGAAAGTAGGACAACTTGAATTTCCCATAAGAGCAAGGCAATTTCTTATGTACATCTGAAATTGCTCATAAGATCAAAGTAGGACAAGACACAGAGTAATGGGCCATAAAGCCTAATGAAGAGTAACCCCATCTTTTATAAGGAGTTGAAAAGGCCCATTGAATGGAAGTAACACAAAATAAAATAGCCCATTAAAAACAAGAGTTTTTTTTTGTGAGTTGATACTTAATTTACCACTTAATTGTAGAAAAATATTCAATAAAAAAAATATTTTGTACATAAATACTTTGTTTTTGGATGACAGAAATGCCCACAAAATAACAATTATATGGTGCAAAGAATGGATAAGGAAACTACTATAAATCATTTAACAATCTCATTAAATTCGTCAACTGCTATATCCCTCAAAACATAGGTTTTCAAATTTAAAAAAAAAAAAAATCTGTTTCAAAATCCTTCAATTTTCAAACAAAATAATAATAATAATATAAACATTGAATCACCATTGAAGGCCAATATTCCTTTTGTTCCAATTCAAATTGCCGATAATATGACATTTACACAAAGTGACACTAATGTTAGATTTGAAAACAATCATAGCTGTTTAATATTAAAATATAATATAAAAAAATAAATTTCAAAATCTGGGCCAAGCCGTTAAAGTATATTCTAAGTAGTATAACTTTGAATTTCAAATATATTCAATCCCTTAAAATATAAAAGCATTAATATAATAAATCAAATCCTATAAAAAATGGGACTGTCAAACTAATAGACATTCAAATAAGAAAAATAGTATTTTAGTTAAGAAAATATTTGAAAATCTGCTAACGCCCAGCAAATCAATTATATGTTGAAACAAAATAAATAAAAACTGAAAAATGAAATAAAATATGAACTTATCTTATCTTACTACCTATTACAAAAACTACAAAAAAATTTATTTCTCTATTATACCCTTGATAAATAAGATAAAGTCAGTATTGTCCATCATCCAATGGTTGTAATTGGTTTCTAAGTTTTGGACGACAGGATTTTACTTAATAAATATCAGTTATTTTTTTTTGTTGAAAGTATCGGTTAGCCGAGAAACATTTCATCTTCTAGATGTTTGTTCACAAGCAACTATAACAAAGACATGTAAATTTGCAACGGAAATACCAGTTATTAATTGGAAGTTGAATCATTTCAAGCATTTCATATTCTCGCAGAAAGTCTCTTGAAAACACGTTTAATATAAATTTCTCTCTCATAAAAACAGCGGGCTGTTGAGTTTGAGTTTCATGATCTGGTGACTGCATTCTCTGATTCACTTGTTCAATATCTCCGCTCAAAGTTAGCGAACATTTGCTTGCTTACATGAAGAAGATTCAATAATTTCATCAAATACGTTCAAGTGGTAAAAGATTGTTCAATCAAACATGATGCTCCTCGATGATTTTTGCTTTTGGTCATTTTTAGCTTGCAATTTACTACCTATAAAAGTACACAAACTACAAAAACTTTTATTCTATTATACCCTTGATAAATAAGATAAAGCCAATATTGTCCATCATCCAATGGCTGTAATTGGTTTCTTAGTTTTGGACGGCAGGATTATACATATTAAATATCAAAAATTTTTTTTTTGTTGAAAGTAGATTAATCGAGAAACATTTCATCTTCCAAATGTTTGTTTACAAGCAACTATAACAAAGATATGTAAATCCGCAAAGAAAATACCAGTTATTAATTGAAAGTTGAATCTTTTCAAACCTTTCGCATTCTCGCACAAAGCCCCTTGAAAACACGTTCAATATAAATTAATCTCTTTCTCTCTCATAAAAACTATAGGCTGCTTCAGCGGGTTTGAGTTTCATGATCTGGTGATTTCATTCTCTGGTTTACTTGTCCAATCTCTCCGCACAAAGTTAGCGAACATTTGCATGGACAAGGTTGTTGCTGAGCCAGTTTGCCCATTGAAAGAGCTCCTAAAAGTTAAAAGACAAAGACATATAAGAGTCAGGATAGATACGTTGAACTTCGTTTGGAGGCATCTCTTTGAAAGCAGGCCCAAGGGCCA
The DNA here is from genome assembly GCA_951799425.1 of Ilex aquifolium. Lineage (NCBI taxonomy): Eukaryota > Viridiplantae > Streptophyta > Magnoliopsida > Aquifoliales > Aquifoliaceae > Ilex > Ilex aquifolium. Next base: position 20,015,348 of record OX637403.1, read on the forward strand.
TTTTTGAAGAAAAGGGATTAGAGAGCGGGTTAAAAATATGGAGAGTGAATTCAGTAGCTTGTACTCGTAGAAGAGTCGCTTCAAGAGCAACAGTATGAGAAGGCTCCATTAAAAGAGAAGAGAATGTCAGAATAATGACAAAACAACAGGTCTGATGACAGATTATGTAGGCATTACAAACGATTCGTTATAATGATGAAAAGATATGGACGGATCGCATGCCAGCCGTTTCCTGCAGATTTGAAAAGGCCGAGGGATTACATGTACCGCAATCCCTTAGTTTCACGGCCAATGGCGGGATGGCATCCAAGAAGGGCAATTGTAGCGGCAAAAACTTAAATTCAAAAAAGCCAAAACAATGCCTTGAATATGAAGTATTCAATCGTGTTGTTTCCCGCGCGAGGGGGGGACAATGTTTACACCCAAAAATAACAAAATCAACTTTATTTTTTCCTATAATTTATCACTCCGGTGATCTTTTATTACTTTCATTTAATACTATGTACAATAGTTGTTTCATCTTCTGAATTTATTCTACTAGCAACTTTGCATTCTAGTGATTTTTTTTACGTTTCAGTCAATTATACTGTTAGTTGAGAAATTATTTAAAGTCCTTGAATCCTAAGATATAGAAAAGAACTCAGAGATAACCTTATGTCTTACTACAATCGTCTGAACATTCACAATTTTTAGAACCTTACATCTGTTCTAGTAAGTAAGGTCGTATGTGTTTGAATATTAATTTCAATTAAATTTTGACACACCTGCAATTCAAAAATACGCAAAACAATAACACTTCAGTTTTTTTACGAAATATCATTTAAAATCATGTGTTTTTTCAATTCATGACTTGAACTTAAAACTCGAGTGTCCACAATCCCTCACAAACCATGCACATCCGTTACATCTATGCTTTATATGGTTGATGGACTAAGAACTCAAGACAGAGTATCACATTTTGTTATGCACGGGTGATCATGGTGCTCTCTTGATAGCATTCGTTTTATTTGACCCAAGCTTTATTGTGGAGAGAGTAGCACCCAAAACAAATTCTTCATTGAAAAACGAAAATCAAAACAACATTTGGTAATTAAAAGTTATGGGAAAAAAACCAAATAAATCGCAGTTAGGACTTCTTAGAAACAAATTATCGTATGTCCAAATAAAAATATCGTATGTATTTATCAAAATAGTAAAATCTGAGGGTAACATATGGAAGCAATCCGAGGGTCATAAACGAGTCTCTAATTGACAGGGTGGTTAAAGAAGTGGGACTCTAAGAATCCACACGGTGATTTTTGTCTAATTAAACTTTTTTTTTGTCTAATTAAAGTTGAAATTCAGTCTTTACTGGTAATGGGTTGATTTCAGAAACAGAGAACTTCTACTTGCCTGGTATAGACACAGATAGACGTACAAATATACATAAGTACACACATGTATGAATATGTATTGTACGCCTGCACAGATTCACATGCATATACATATACGAGCAGATATACATACATACACGCGCAGATATTTTAATTCCAATACACACACAAGAAAAAGAACTATAACAATGCTTTTCCTGCCAAAACCAGGAAGAAGATGAAGAAAAAAACAAAGTAAAGAAGAAAAACCTTGGAAATGAAAGAAAACTTTCAGACTTTAGAGTTTCTCCGGAAATGTGAGTTTCCGGCGAACTGTGTCTCTCTGCCGTCTCGTCTAGCCCTCCTCCACTATTCTCTCTCTCTCTCTCTCTCTCCGAGCTGAGATTGTGGTGCTGTGGTCAAAAATAAACAACAGAGCGCCAGCCCTATTGGTCCAACTGGATCTGCTTATGAGTTTCGCTGGAAACTGTGGTTTTGTACAGCTTACCACCGACGAAATAAAGCTTCCCCGAGTTTCAAGTATTATACTTTATGCAGCCACTTCCTGTCTATAATGGAAATAACAATTTCATCCCTTTTTTAAAAAATTATTTCTTCCACTAAGTAATTTATATTCTAAAATAAATATGTGGTAATTTCGGTAATTATTTGGAATGAAAGTAAAATAAAAAATCCACATATTGTCCCTTTTTACAAAAAAATAAAAAAATAAAAAAATAAAGGTGGGTACACTAAGGTTCTTACTTGGGATAAAATTGAATTTTTTTTTTTGGACAGTAGGATAAAGTATGTTCAAACCCCATGAGTTTTGTTAAACTAATATAATGACTCCTACTATTTTATAAAATAGAATAAAAAATTTAATCAAAGATTTTAGATGAGAAATGACTTATTTAACTTTTAAAATTTGGTTCAAATTAATGCAAAATCTTGATTAAAATTTGTCACAAACAGAATGATTCAATCCAAAAATCATGACCAACTTCGACAAGGATTTAGATCTCGTCTAATATTATTCTTTTTGTTTTTTTCTAAATAAATTAGTTACTATATAACAATTTAAAGTTCACTTATATAACTAATCTTATTTGAATTCATAGTAAGAGCATCATAAAAAACAGACAAGAATGTGTAATGAAAAAATCACATTGTCACACCCGGTCCCTTCACCCTCCATCAGATTTCCTCTTAATTATACTACCAAAATATAAAATTTTGGTACCGTATCAAATAGTAAAAATAACCCAAAAAATATTAAGTTTTACCTTAAAAATAATAAGCTCTACTTAAAACGTGATAAGGTTACATTGATTCTTCAAATTGCTTATTTCTGTTGTACCAAGAAATCATTGCATTCCACATGACCACGTTAACGTTTGAGTCTAATAGTCCTTAACAACGTGGTTGAAGGGTGGAGAAAAAGGGCGGAGGTGGTGGGAATTAGTGGGCAAAGAGGCTCTGTCTCTCAAGCACCTCTCTCTCTCTCTCTCTCTCTCTCTCTCTCTATATATATATATATATATATATATATATAAACATATTATTAATTAAATGTAAATTGCTCTAATTTTTATTTCCAATATAGTATTAAAAAATACTTTCCATTACTTAGGTTAATTGACAAAAATTGATAAGTTATGTCAGTGAAATTTTAAAAAATACGAAGAGTGTCTTTTAAGATTGGGCAATATACAAGAGGGGTAGATGAAATTTTACAAAAATAATAAATATCGATAAATTATAAAATATCTTTTTTAAGTACAGTAGACAACTCCAGTTACTTAGAACATATCCAACCCTGACTCTAATTTAAACTTAAATTTAAATTTTAGTCTAAATGATCTAAAATCTTTCTTCAATCTTGGACTCAAACTTTTACTACATTAAAAAAAAACTTCTTTTGAACCCAAATTGAGAGGACTCAAATTCTATACCAAATTTTCAACGGTAACTTTTTACATTATCCAAAGTCAAAAGACTTATTCGACGACTTGTTTTTTGCCTCTTCTAACCTCTGTCTTCTACGTTACTTCCATTGCTGACTACCACCGAAGTATTCATAGATCCTTTAAAGACCTGTAGATAAACTTCTTCTTTTTTATCTTCCATCTTCCATCTTCTTGATTTTTTGTATTTTTCGAAACCCTAATCTCATTCATCTTTCATAGTATATAAACCCTAAGCCTACTCATTAAATTTTACTTTAATTTTTTTGAGTTAAACAATGTCAGTAGTGAAATTTCAGGCCACCGATTCTTACTGAAATTTCAAGTCTTCACTACTTACAAATTTAGAAAATTCATTATTTTATTTTTTTCATCATCAATTTTTGTTGAAAATGATCCATTTTTTTGTGTTTTTCAGATCAAACTCATGTCAAAGTAACTACTTTTTTTTATCTGGATTTATAGAAGAAGATAAGATATTAGAAAAATTTGAGAATTCTAGAGTAGTTTTTTTTTTTTTTTCTGTTTCTTGTTATTCCCAGGTGGTACTATTGTATCCATATTCAATATTTTTTCAGTATTTGTGACCTTAGGTAATTTTATGTTTGTGAAAGAGGCTCTGTATTGGTGGGAAGCTACCGAGCATTTGTTGACTACCTCAAGTGTTGGAATGACACCTAAAGCTGTAATGTGGAAACAGTTTGTTGAAGCTTTTAACAAGAAGTGTTTTTCTCTAGTTTATCGTTATGAGAAGAAAAATGAGTTTATTCACCTTACTCAAGGGAATATGTCGGTCACTAATTATGAGCACAAGTTTACAGCATTATCTCAATTTGTTCCATCTATTGTGAGTAATGAGGAGGAGAATTGGAGAAAGTTCTAGATGGGATTGGATTTCAGTATTTGATCCCGAATTTCTACACAAGAGGTGAAAATGTATCTTGAACTAGTTAACAAAGCATTAATTGTGGAAAGAGATGTGCAAGAAGAAATGGGGTTTAGTGAACAGTCAAAGATGAGTAGATTTGATCTTGGAAGACAGAGTATTTCTAGTGGTGGATACCTAAGTCAGAGTGGAAAGATTTTTCATCGTCAAAGAGTCCATCTAAGGACATCAGGTTTAGTTTATGCAAAGTAAAGGACAAGGTTTTGTTGGTCAATAGTTTGTATTGGTGGAAAGCTACCGAGCATTTGTTGACTACCTCAAGTGTTGGAATGACACCTAAAGCTGTAATGTGGAAACAGTTTGTTGAAGCTTTTAACAAGAAGTGTTTTTCTCTAGTTTATCGTTATGAGAAGAAAAATGAGTTTATTCACCTTACTCAAGGGAATATGTCGGTCACTAATTATGAGCACAAGTTTACAGCATTATCTCAATTTGTTCCATCTATTGTGAGTAATGAGGAGGAGAATTGGAGAAAGTTCTAGATGGGATTGGATTTCAGTATTTGATCCCGAATTTCTACACAAGAAGTGAAAATGTATCTTGAACTAGTTAACAAAGCATTAATTGTGGAAAGAGATGTGCAAGAAGAAAGGGGGTTTAGTGAACAATCAAAGATGAGTAGATTTGATCTTGGAAGACAGTATTTCTAGTGGTGGATACCTAAGTCAGAGTGGAAAGATTTTTCATCGTCAAAGAGTCCATCTAAGGACATCAGGTTTAGTTTATGCAAAGTAAAGGACAAGGTTTTGTTGGTCAACAGTTTGTATTGGTGGAAAGCTACCGAGCATTTGTTGACTACCTCAAGTGTTGGAATGACACCTAAAGCTGTAATGTGGAAACAGTTTGTTGAAGCTTTTAACAAGAAGTGTTTTTCTCTAGTTTATCGTTATGAGAAGAAAAATGAGTTTATTCACCTTACTCAAGGGAATATGTCGGTCACTAATTATGAGCACAAGTTTACAGCATTATCTCAATTTGTTCCATCTATTGTGAGTAATGAGGAGGAGAATTGGAGAAAGTTCTAGATGGGATTGGATTTCAGTATTTGATCCCGAATTTCTACACAAGAGGTGAAAATGTATCTTGAACTAGTTAACAAAGCATTAATTGTGGAAAGAGATGTGCAAGAAGAAAGGGGGTTTAGTGAACAGTCAAAGATGAGTAGATTTGATCTTGGAAGACAGTATTTCTAGTGGTGGATAACTAAGTCAGAGTGGAAAGATTTTTCATCGTCAAAGAGTCCATCTAAGGACATCAGGTTTAGTTTATGCAAAGTAAAGGACAAGGTTTTGTTGGTCAACAATTTGTATTGGTGGAAAGCTACCGAGCATTTGTTGACTACCTCAAGTGTTGGAATGACACCTAAAGTTGTAATGTGGAAACAGTTTGTTGAAGCTTTTAACAAGAAGTGTTTTTCTCTAGTTTATCGTTATGAGAAGAAAAATGAGTTTATTCACCTTACTCAAGGGAATATGTCGGTCACTAATTATGAGCACAAGTTTACAGCATTATCTCAATTTGTTCCATCTATTGTGAGTAATGAGGAGGAGAATTGGAGAAAGTTCTAGATGGGATTGGATTTCAGTATTTGATCCCGAATTTCTACACAAGAGGTGAAAATGTATCTTGAACTAGTTAATAAAGCATTAATTGCGGAAAGAGATGTGCAAGAAGAAAGGGGGTTTAGTGAACAGTCAAAGATGAGTAGATTTGATCTTGGAAGACAGAGTATTTCTAGTGGTGGATACCTAAGTCAGAGTGGAAAGATTTTTCATCGTCAAAGAGTCCATCTAAGGACATCAGGTTTAGTTTATGCAAAGTAAAGGACAAGGTTTTGTTGGTCGACAATTTTCCTCTCAAAGCAGGGGTGGTTCCAATGGTCGTAGCTTGGGAAATGCCTGCTACGATGTGGTAGTAGAGGACATTTTGCTAAGGAATGTACATCATTTCGGACAGATGTTCCATGAAGATGTTTCATGTGTGGGCAGCCAGGTCATATGCAACGTGATTGTCCACAGCTTGTAGAACCTGCATCGTCAGTGGGCAGTGCGGCTACTAGTGGTAGAGATTCTGCTGGAAGTTCTCGAGGTAGGGGTAGTGGTTCCTCACCCCTCCATAGTTGCTTGTTTTTAGGAACATGGAAAGTAGAAGGTGGTTCACTGGGCAGTCTAGCTTGACATAGGAGTGATGACGTAGAATTGTTGATGTCGGATTGTACATTTTGTTTTGTGACATAAATGTACATAGTTTTGTTAAAGATGTTTATGGGTATGGTGCCCTAATTACGATATAACAATGTACTTGTATATATTAGTTTTTGATGTTATAGAAGAAGGGTTGATTTTATTACTACACAGGTTAATTACCTATGGTTGAGTTAGGGTGTTAGAATTAATTTATAGACTTACCCACATCTTTCTCTTCCGAGATGGGGTGTGACAGAAGAGATTCAAAAAATAGATCTTCAAGCTTGAGTTTGTATAAATTATCATGAAGAATATCGTAATACTAAAAAAAGTATTCTTAAATAAATTGGTATTTTCATTAGCGAACTTAAAGGAATAACTATCATCACAAAATTTAAATAAAAAAATTAAGCTACAAAAATAGTAGGAACATAAAGTGTTGAAGTAAATTATATGATGACCGATATCTGAAAACAAATAGAAAGTCTCAACCATCTCACAGTGAGGCTTTGACCCAATTACTATTTCATCACAATCACTTTTACATATTTCACTCTTGGACTCATTGGATGAGTCACATGCAATTATCATGCATGGTTGATCAATACAGAAAACAAAGTTGAATGCACTCCCTGCTTGTATCACAAAGACGGACACATTTTTCATCTGCAATTTTCCTGCACTGATCATGTCCACATAGTATCTTCCAACAACCTAACGGAATAACGATAGAGAAGCCTATGAAGAAAAACATGCAAATGACAAAATAAAACCAGCGCCACCGTTCTGCAGGACGGTTAATTGGTATCTGAATTAGTTTTTCACTAGTTGAAGACGATTCTTCCCTTGATTCTCCCCCTATCAAAATTCTATCTTCACAAGTTGAAGACGATTCTCCTCTTGATTCTTTCCCTTTCTGATTTTGCTTTTCACGAGTAAAAGACGATTCTTCTCTTAATTTTTTAGTGGTAATGTGCTCTTCGAGTTTGTAATATCGACTCCGATTCCTCTCTTTTTCGTTGATGGTTCTAACGTACTTGTTCCCAATAAAGCCTAAGGCAACTACATTGAGTATGGATGCAACTATAGAGAGCATTAAAGGAATCCACAGGTGTTGGCATTTGAGAGTTTGTGCTGTGGACGCAGATAAGATCGCTGCTTGGAAAACAATATGATAGTTGGCAAGTTGGAAAACAGTGGATTGAAGTTTTTGGATTTCATCGGTTTGCGACAGAAACATGGTCTTTGCTTCCTCACTTTTCTCTTTGTCTTCATCACTCTTTTTTTCTATCTTATCATTCTCTTCTTTTCTCTGCTGGCTTCCTATAGCCATAGCCACTCTCTTATCATTCTCTTCTTTTCTCTGTTGGCTTCCTATAGCCATAGCCAATTCTTCGTCGTTGTTTTCTTGTGTCACTCCATCATCCTCTACTTCCTGTGGTTTCCAACTGGTTATTTCTCTCATTTACTCTCGCTGACCCAACACTCACGCACAGAGCGAGACCGAGAGAGAGAGAGGGGGGTGGGGGAAGAGAGAAACAAAGTGTAAGCTACAACTTAAACCATGCATTTCATCATTTGCATGGCAACTTATACAATTTCTCTCATGTCCCATTTGAAAATAAATTACACTTTATCCCCTTAAACTATTACCTTTATTTTATTTTATACCATCAACTATAAAATTTCTCACATTATGTTCTAAAGTATCACTTTTGTTTCATATCACTACAAGATATACGATTGTCAATTTTTTGACAATAAATGCGTATGTGAGTAGTCTGTACTGCCACTAAGTAATTGCCTTTTGCACATGTACAAGTCAAAAATCAAGAAAAATACTTATCTATGACTTTTTCCTTCCTAAGTTCCAAATTTTCTTCCTCTGCTTTTTTTTCTTCTTCCCATTAACTATTGGTCGCAAAAAGAGGTAAAATAATTGACAGGAACCTCTTTGGGGCTTCCCTCTCTCTTTTGATAGATTTTCAAGTTTGCCTTTCTAATTCGTCAAATAATTGACAGTCGTTATCTATTGGAGTAATATAAAACAAAATTAATACTTTAGAGTACAATGCAAAAAATTTTATAATTAAATGTACAAAGTGAAACAAAGATAATAGTTCAAGCGATAAAATGTAATTTACTCCCCGTTTGACGGACAAATTTGTAATATCAATTTTACTTGCCAACTTATAGCTTACTTGTTTCTCAATTGTTGTAATATTTTTAAGCATTTTACTTGTTTCCCAATTGTTGTAATATTTTAAGTAGACATTAGAAAAGATAGAAAATGTAATGTCACTCTTCAACGCAATTGCGGACATTAGTCCTTGTAGTATCTTTCATTATGGCATCATCCAATTATATAACTCACTGACAATGTCAGTCAAGTACCACTCAATTTTCACGGCATCATCCAATTATATAGATCGATATATCTTATTATGATGAAGAATAAACTATTACAACAAAAAAAAGACACCCAATCAAAGGTTGAGAGAAATAGTAGAGAGGGGCATAATAGAACCCGCAACAAAAAGAAGTGAATGTCAAGATACTTGAAAAAACTTTTGAATAAGTATGTTAACCCATAAAAAGCTCTTGAAGTTAACATTGTCGTTCTAAATTAAAATATGAATTATTACTTTTTGTTGTATTTTTCTTATAACTATATTTATGGGTGTTAATTGAGACGAGTTAATCGAGCTCGACTAAAATAAAACTCGGTTCGAGCTCGACTTGTGTTCTAAACGAGCTGAGCTTAAATATTTTTTTAGGCTCGTTTAAACTAAAAAGCCCAGCTCAACTCGACTCGTTTATATGTAAAATAATCGAGCTATTCGGGCTCGGCTCGTGCTTTGCTAGGGCTTGGGTTCTAAATGAGCCGAGTTTGAACAATATTTTAGGTTCATTTAGAAAACAAGCTCTCCAAACTCGGGTTTAAACTCGTAAAAGATTAATTACAGTTTGCATCCTTGAAATTGAATTAATCATCTTTTCCGTCTCTAATATGTTATTAGAGACTAGCAAATGACCTATTGTCCAGTTGAAATGTAGGTTAGTCAATGGATCGAATTTTGATCTGAATTCGATTAGTTGGATATAATTAATATTTTTGACCAAGAATTCCATCCAAATATGTTATAAAACATCTTATGGATTTTGGATCCAGATCCATCAATACTGGATCTAATTGTAATCCAATCCGAACTATCCTTATATATATAAAGTAGTTTACAATTCAAATTTCAAAAGATAAACAAAATGACTTTTGTTTTTTGCGGTTCAGATCGCTTTAAATTTTACTTTAAAGTTAATCTAACGGCTAATATTAACACTTTAATTAAATAGGAAAAATAGGCCCCTAAGGGTGTGTTTGGAGTGACTTTTTAAAAGTACTTCTAGAAATCATTTCTCATAAGTACTTTAAAAAAAAAGAAGGAAGAATTACACCCAGACCCCCTGAGGTTTGTTACTTAATCACTTAGACCCCTTGACATTTAAAATATTACACACAGACCCCCTGAGGTTTGTACACGCGTAACACTTAGACCCTTGCTGGAAATATATCTGTTAATAAATTATACTTAGACCCCTTGAAGTTTGTAAGTATATAATACTTAAAACCCTTAAGTTTAAAATATTATACTTAGATAAAAAATACTCCAATCAAAGATAGAATATCAAATATTTTAAATTTTACAACTAAAATTCAAGTTCTATTGTATCATTTATTGAAATAAAATTAAAATTAAAAATTTATTTTTTTCTTAAAAAATCGTAATTAGTATACAATTATACTATCTATTGGAATAAAACTAAAAAATCAAACAAGGAGTCTAAGTCATTTATAATAGAACATAAATTTTACATCCAAAATTCATGTTCTATTATGTCATTTATTGAAATAAAATAAAAAATAAAAGTCTAATTTTAAAAAAAAAAATCATAGTTAGTATATAAATATACTATCTATTAGAATAAAACAAAAAAAATTAAACAATGAGTCAAACTGTAATGAACACAATATCTTTTAGCTTTAATTGGAATAGTTTTGTATTTTAATTTGATCATTTAAACAACCAAATTAAATTCCAATAGACAATATAATTATATACTAATTACGATTTTTTAAGAAAAAAATTGAATTTTTATTTTTGGTTTTATTTCAATAAATGATACAATAGAACATGAATTTTGTTTATAAAATTTAAAATATTTGATATTTTATCTTTAATTGCAGTATTTGTGGTCTAAGTATAATATTTTAAACTTAAGGGATCTAAGTATTATATACCTACAAACTAATATATTTACGGCAGGGGTCTAAGTGTTATGCGCGCATAAACTTCAGGGGATCCGTGTGTAATATTTCAAATGTCAGGGGTCTGAGTGATTAAGTGACAAATTTAAGGGGGTCTAGGTGTAATTCTCCAAAAAAAAAAAATAATGTTTGAAACCGCCCCACCACTACCTCTACCACCACCATCGCCCTTGCCCCTACCACCACTACCTCTACCTCCACCACCACCACCGCTGCCACCGCAGTCACAGCCGTCGTCGCTGCTGCCGCCACCACCACCGCCGTCGCCATCGCCGTCGCCACCGCCGCCACCACCACACCCCCTCCGCCGTTGCTGCCACCACCACCACCGTCGTCGTCGTCGTCGCCGCCGCCACCACCACCACTGTCGTCGTCGCCGCCACCACCACCACCGCCGCCACCAACACCACCATCGCCGCCGCCACCACCACCATCGCCGCCGCCACCATCGCCGCTGCCGCCGCCATCGCCATCGCCGCCACCACCGCCATCGTCGCTGCCATCATCGCCACCACCGCCACTACCTCTACCACCACCATCGCCCCCGCCCCCACCACCACTACCTCTACCTCCACTATCACCACCACTGCCACCGTCGCCACAACACCCCCGCCGCTGCCGCCGTCGCTGCCACCACCACCACCACAGTCGCCGTCGTCGCCACCATCGCCACCACCATTGTCGCCGCCGCCATCGTTATTGTCATCGCCGCCACCACCACCACCACCGCCATCGCCGCCGCCACCACCACCACCACCATCGCCGCCGCCACCACCACCACCACCACCGCCGTCATCGCCACCGCCGTCGCAACCACCACCATTGTCGCCGTCGTCGCCACCGTCGTCGCAACTACCACCATTGTCGCCGTCGTCGCCACCACCACCACTACCACCACCACCACCGCCGCCGCCATCGCCGCCACCACCACCACCATCACCACCACCACCACCACCAACATTGCCACCACCACCACCATCATCGCCGTCGTCGCCACCACCATCGCCACCATCACCCCCACCCCCGCGGCCGCCACCACCACCCACCACAATCATCACCGCCTCCTACCACCACCACCTCTCACCCCCACTACAACCAATGCTTAAATTCATTTATCTTTCCTCTATGTTTGTGATTTGATTTTGGATATGAATACAAATATGTTTATTGTTTACCATTTTTTATTACTCTGTGCCTTCAGGTACAAGTAATAACTAGTATATATATATATAATGAAATTAAGTGATGATTTAATGAAATTGATTTGAAATTTCTACCTAATTTGCTAAAATTTAGTTTAGTTGAGTTTTTCGAATCGAGCCTTATCTCGGATCAAATTTTGAATTATTAACGAATTTAAAGGTAAAGTATGAAAATAAAACTCATCAAATGTTCAGATCGAATTTCGATCACAATTTTTAATTGATTCGTATTCTAATCTAACAAAATTCAAGTAGAATTTGATTTGTTGATAGAACTATTTGCTAGTCCAACGATCTATTGTAATATATTTTATTTTCAATAAAATTGATAAGATTAATTAAAACTTGTCAAATTCAATAGCCGTAAAAAAATCATATCAATACATCAAACAATCATTATTTCAACTTAAACTCATCGGATAATCACTAGAATACAACTAAACTTTATTGTACGTTTAGGTACATTATATATTGTCATCTGAAAATTCTTACGGTGATTTTACCTTATCCCTATACTAATTCTGCACAACTAACCATTTGAAATAGTCTAAAATTTACCAGTTTGTACAAAACCAAATTAGCAATTTGTGCAAAATGTCACAATTTGAATCGTCAGTGTTGCAATTAATGTGATCAAAGAATCAAAAGAAAATAAAACCAATATCAAAACTTAAGGGTATAAATGATAATTTTAAGAATCTAAGAGGCATATAAAATTTCATCATAATCATTGTTGTAGGGGTGTAATGCATGGATTTCAAAACTTTTGTGGGTTTTTTTTTTTTTGGGGGGGGGGGGGGGGAGGGAAAGGCAAGTCCCCTAGGCCAACTTGGATCCGCTTATGATTGCAGATATCCAATTTTTACTCTACAATGAATAGATCTAATATACTCATAACCTTAGAGAGACTTTTTATCATCCGAAAAAAAAAGCTATTATGATATTGGGGTAGCTCATGAGGTTGCTTGAAATGCTAATTCATTTGTAACTGTGACGTTCTTGTTAGAAATGGTCAAGTTTCCCAGCTGCACAAACCAAACAGGACTGTTTGGAGAGAAAATCCAAAAAATTTTGTCAAGTACAAGTAACCAAATCTGAGAAGAAAAAGGTTGGATTTGTCTGCACTTAATTTTTAAAAAGCTGTTGTTAGCCTGTTACGTCACAAATTTTAATGGGTGAATGACACTTTTGCAGCCAAAACATCTTTAAATTTTCAATATACATCATGAAATATTAAAATTTTTATATTACACCCTCAATTAAATAAATAAATAAAATGTAACAATATGGTCCATTTTAGTAAAGTTGAGTACAGATATTTAATGCAAATACTTAAAAATCGATTCATGTGCAATTAATAGTGTATAGAGATTTAAAAATATGGTTAATTGCATCGGAAGTCCCCAAAGTATGCAGTTTGTTTAATTTTGGTCTCCAATATTTTAATTGCATAATTTTGGTCCCTAAAATATTGAATATGTTTCTATATGGTCTCTCAAGTAGACAGTGTCCACATTATTAAAGATTTTTTTATTATAAACTTATCACATGATACTTAAATATGAACAAAAAAATAATTTGAATAACTCTTGATCAAATTTTTACTCAATTTTTTGTTAAATACCTACCTAAATTACACAGTTTTGATCATGAGTTATCTAAATTTTGGTCAAAAGCTACTTATATTGCACATTTTTTTGTCAAGAGCTACCCAAATTTAGTTTAAGAACATTCAAAATTATTTTTTATCTATATTTATATATTACGTGACAAATTTATGATAAAAAATCGTTAGTAATTTGGACGTTGTTTGCTTGAAGGACCATATAGAAACATATTCAATAATTCAAGGACCAAAATGATGCAATTGAAACATTAGGGACCAAAATGAGACAAACCTCATATTATGGGGACTTCTAATGCATATAACCCTTAAAAATACAACAAATGGAGCAAAAAAAATGGCTCACAAAGCAATAAGAGTTTAGTTTTGGACCCTATTGACATTTTTTTTTTAGTTTTCTGTCTTGTATGGAGTGTAATATGACTTATTTTTTAAGGAGTAATTTGATGAACTTTTAAGGTCTAATGTGTCATTCACCCAACTTTAATCAATGCATTTTGATATATATATTTTCTTAATATTATCATTGGAAAACCATAAGACCTCACAAAAATTGCAACCGCTAATGATTGCGTGTTGTAAGTGAAATGTTTCATCAGCCGACTTGAAGTGTAGCAAAAGTAAACACAATAATTTGTTACAACGGAAATTTTGGTGTTAGAAAATATCAAAGGGTGCACTCAATTCAACATCTGTGTCGTGTTATTTTTGGTTATATTGATAAGTAGTCAACTTTAATCTATTCTATTGTGATTGATTATGATAGATGATCTTATTATGGTTATATTGATAAGTAGTCAACTTTAATCTATTCTATTGTGATTGATTATGATAGATGATCTTATTATAATATGACGTATTTACTAGTCAAGTCTCATTTTCAAATTTCCAAATCCTAGGGTTAACTCCCTTCGATTTTCTACAAGCAGCCGTTACTTTCAAATTTAATAGATGATATATTGTTCTTAGTAATATATAAAATCATAAGAGGTCATACAATAGTTAATTGTTGCGTGTTGCAAGTGAAATGTTTAGTTTGATAAGCTCAATCGAGTTGTCGTACAAGCAAATCAAAATATATACAATATTTAATCAAGCGTGTGAAACAAGAAACAATTCTTTTTGGGTGGGTTACTTTAACACTCCACGGGGTGTCAATTGTGTCGTGTTCATGTGACCCGCATGTCATGTCATTATTATTCGTGTTATATTCGTGTCAATTTTATAATCGTTCGTATTAGATTCGTATCACACGTCAGAACTGACACCCTATAAGTCCCCACCCACCTCCCAACCAACCCAAAAAACATGCATGAGAAATTTCCGGACAGGGGCCCTTTAAAATATAAAACTTTCAATTTGACAACTATAATCTGATAATGTTAGCCGCCTTATTTGAAATCTGATCGTTGACATCTTTACCGCACAAGACTTGAAAATGATCAAGCGGGAAATTATTTGGAAAGGGATGTTACTGGCTGTGTCACCGGACCGAGATGATAAAACTAAGGACTGAAGGCACATTGCAAAAATTATCTGGAAAGGGATGTTACTGGCTGTGTCACCCGAGCGAGATGATAAAACTAAGGACTGTGAAGGCACAGCGCAAAAATTCATGTATACCATCCAGTCGAGTCGATACGATACGGTTTCAAAAGCTCAAGCTGGTGCTGCCTGTTGGCACGGCCGCCGGAAATTGATCATACGGCTCCACGCCTATTCCTACATTCTTTATCGACAGCACAAAAGCAAGTGAGTTCCTTGTCCCTCCTACCTTTCATTTTACTGGCCTTTCTGGCATGTAACATCTCCTTTCTACTCATTTCTTGTTGCTAAATTCTTTGCCATGGCATATATATTTTTGTAGCATGCACTTTGCCATGACATCTATACTTTTGTAGCATGCATGTAAAAACGATTGTTTTCTGGTATTGCATGAACTCAAACCTCGGAACAAAGTAAGTGATAAACCAAGTTTACTTACAAACGGTTGGCTCAAAGAGGAAAGAGATGCACTAGCTAGCTACTTTTTTAGTAAGTTGAGCAATAGTTTCTTGTTGAGCGGTAGAGAAGAGCACAGAGAGGCTAAAGAGAGGTTAACACTATATAGTGTTCGACAGAGCAAACTAGACTGATTTCCACTTCCATAATCCAGTTTACAAAGGCCTAATGTCTAGCTTGTATAATCCGACTCTTCAACATAATCCTCTTAGTTTCATCCATACACAAGCATCCCATTCTATCCAACGACCACCAAGTGGTAAACTACCTGTCTGCTCTAACAAGCAAGGAAGCTAATTACCTTCAATCCATTGCAGGCTTCTATTTAACTCCTAATAACTGCCAATAAAAGAAGAGAACGCCAAACCCACCTCTCCCGATAGCATAGACAATCATGAGTTTCATCACAGCTGGTCGAAGCATAATGTATGACAACTTTAAAGCGCCAAAATTGTTTGTAATTACCCATCCGAACATAGAACTTCAACATGCAAACAGATGTTTGCAAAAACAGAAGAGGCCAGTCATCAAGTTTTAAGACATAACACAGTGAGGAAAACCTTGTCAAAAAAACAAGCGAGGAAACAAATACACAAGACAGAAATGTATATATTATGGTTCAACATGCCCTACCAAAATCAGAGGGTGAATCATCATGATAATGCTCCACATACAAAGCCTTAGTCACAAGTACACCTTAAACATAAGACAACTGTCTGCCATGAAGGAAGAACTGAGCCTAGAGCAAATATGCAACCTGCAAAACGCAGAGTAATAATTCAAACCATAGATGAGCAACAATGCAAGGAGTACAACCATGCACTCTTTAACATCAAGAAAAAATCGATGAGGCTATTCCCCATCGCCATAATAATCCATTTCCACACCCAATAATCAGAACTACTATTTCCATCTCAATCTAGACCCACTCCATTAGCGATTAAATCTACTTTAGTTCCACCCACCCCGTTAAGGTATTAGACATCATCTTTCCACCTGGATATATACACCCGAAACATATATTATTCCCACCCTCATATCTTCCCACATCCCAAAGGGTTCCTTTTGCATCCCATTTACCATACACCACACAAGAAATTAATCTAGCCAGACTCTCAAGAAACTAAAGGGAAGGAAACAAAGGATGGTTTCTAATTTTCATGTTTTCTTATGACTTCCAACAAATGGGTTACAGCTCTACTAGGCCCGATAATAATAATGACCTTTTTTTCCTTTCATTCCAATTTGTTCAACCAAATCCTATGGAACAAGAAACAATTTTTTGCCAATTTCTCAACAACTAATAATAGCATTTAGGTCCCACTAAGAGTACCGGAGTTAGAAAGAAAAAGAACGCAGGTGGGAAGAAAAAGTTACTAAAATAGGTAGTAATATAAAAACAAAAAGGAATCTGCAGTGAAAGTACAGCAGAACGAGCTCTCACGATCAATATCTTGATGACAACACCCACGCACGGACAAAATACAAAAGGCCACCTTAAGCAATATGTCTAATGAAGAATAAAAGTAGAATAAAAGATCAAGCAAGTAGTAAAAGGCCATAACTAAAGTGAACAGGAAACGAATAGAGAAAAAAACACCCTAAAAGGTATTCTTCAGAAACAGCATCAAAGCTTAACAATAAAAGATTACCTGCAGAGAAATGATGAGCTAATTGTACCAATAAATCTTTAAATTGAAGGTTAAAGGTTCAAAAATACTCTTATATTGGAATAACAAAAAGGGAAACAGAGTCTCGTTTGGCCCTCGTTGACTGGTAGATCGAATGGTGGTTTGTTTTGTGGGGGTATGTTGAGACGATTGAAAAAAAACCCTTGGAATGGAAATATATGGGGATTAAAATATGATATACTACAGTCATGGGAGGAGTGTATTTAACATCATAATGGGATGGGCGTAGACTCGAGTGGGAATAGTAGTTCTAAAATTTGGGAGTTTAGTGGGACGAGATCAGATAATTTAGGGATGAGAATGCTCCGCCCAAGTAAGTATGGTCAACAATGACAGGACTCCAATGTCTAGAAAAGAGATTGTACAAATCAGGTTAATTTACGAAAACTAAGGGTTAACATGTTGTTGGATGACGGAAATTCGTGGTGCAGAAATGTTCTAATTAAGAAATAATTAACTACGCAAGCATACTACAATGCCATTAAACTAAAACCTTTATTTTTCACAAACCTCCATTGAACATATCATCATTGACTAGTACAAAAGACTTGCAAGATTTCGACCTCTTCAAAGTACTCTCCTTCTCAGCATAGGAAAACCTTATATAGAAGTATAAAGACTATTCCCTAATATACTTCAACTAAGTTTGTGAAATTCTACAGAAGGAATAAATGCCATTTGTAAATTGAAAAGAATTACTTCCTAAAAAATACCCTAAATAAGGAAACTCACACCCTTGCCCAAAATACTCTACTACCAGTTTTCTGAATTACAAGAGAGGAATAATTATCATCTAAATATTGATAAGAATTACTTGGTTAAAACTGGCAAATAAACTTTTCTTCTTTGCTGAAATCAAAGCCAAACCAACCAAATACGATGCTTTCATCTGTTAAAGTAAGCATCTGATCTCTTATCCATTCCAACATTTCTGTCATGACATAAAATCGTATTCTTTCAATTTTCATCTCGTCCCTATCACCAGCAATAAGTTTTTGGACTAACATTGCAGGCTTGAACTGTTGACATCTAACACGGCTGCATATGGTCACTAAAGCCCTCCATGTACCATCGAGTTCTAGCCTAGAGGACTCATGGTACGGGAAGTGTACATCTGCCACCTCTAAACTTGGCATCGACATACTACATGATAATTTCATAATGAAGCTAGGCATTCTCAGGTTATACCCGTCCGAAGAGAAATTTCCACATACACTAAATAGTTTTTATTGCTAGTGTAGAATATCAAGCTTGGTTCTAAAATAAAAATTATATAATGGTCCAAACATGAGAGGTTGTAGTTAAGTATGAAATTTCTAAATCAACTTACCATTTCCTCTCACACAGCCAAACCAAGACAGCAAAATTGTCTGCAATAGTAACAAAATCCAAAAATTAGATTAAATATTTCAAACAGGGGAATATACATGCACATATATAAACTATCTCATGGATAAGAGATTCAACAACAACTTCATGTCATGAAATAAAATCGTATTCTTTCTATTTGCATCTCGTCTATATCACCAGCAATAAGTTTTTGGACTAACATTGCAGGTTTGAACTGTTGACATCTAACATGGCTGCATAAAGTCACTAAAGCCCCCCATGTGCCATAGAGTTGTAGCCTAGAGGACTCGTGGCGCGGGAAGTGTACATCTGCCACCTCCAAACTTGCTATCGATATACTACATGATAATTTCATAATGAAGGTAGGCATTACCAGGTTATACCCCGCCCGAAGAGAAATTTCCACACACACTAAATAGTTTTTATTCCTAGTGGAGAATATCAAGCTTGGTTCTAAAATAAAAATTATATAATGGTCCAAACATGAAAGGTTGGAGTTAAGTACGAAATTTCTAAATCAACTTACCATTTCCTCTCACTCAGCCAAACCAAGCCAGCAAAATTGTCTGCAATAGTAAAAAAATCCTGAAATTAGATTAAATATTTCAAACAGGGGAATATATATGCACATATATAAACTATCTCATGGATAAGAGATTCAACAACAACTTCATATTGTGTCAACTAACATCTTACTTTACTTACCAATTATTGAATGCAATTTGCCAAATCTAATAACAGCACCTTTAATCTTCAAAGAAACAGAAACTGATCAATGGAAAACATACCATATCTAAAATTTATGTGCCTTCAGCTCTTAAAACTGACACAGACAGCTAATTTAGAAGACGGTTAAAAGTCCTTGACCTCAGTTCCTTCCATTGTGCACCATCTACAAAACACTTATGAATTACCAGATATTAAACCTTTCAATTATGTAGACAATGGGGTTCAAAACCCTAGCTTCTGATCCATATAACATTGAACTTGATGAATGAAAAGAATTGCAACAAATTAATTTTGCTGCGACAATGGATCTTTCCACTAAGATATGTTCATAACCCTACCATGGAGTTGATTAACGTTGATTTTCAGATAAAGAGTGATGTCCTGCCTCTTTCTTAAATAGCTCTCATTCGTTTATTTCACTCAAGTTGAACCCTTCAGCTTTACCATTGCTACATCAGCCTCGTCCTATCAGTAAGCTTCAAGGCCACCTTTTATAAACCCAACTCAATTTAACAAAATCTTTATCCTTACCATTTGGAGTTGGTTCCATGAGTCCTATTTCTCCATTGTGCCTTACAAAGGATCATATCTTCTATTAAACCACAAGCTATTGTATTTTTTTTTACTATTTCGTTCGAAGTTAATTTTAGTCTATCACATCAAAATTATTTACTGGTAGAGTACTAAGAGGAAGCAAACTACTTTAAGAAAATTAGTGATTCTCCTATCCTTGACGGAACCTCCCTTTCTTTTTCTTTCTATTTCCTAGTATTGATTGAACAGCATATTACTTATGTTAAATTCAACAAGTAGACGCAATTCTTAAGTTTTGTTTGGATATTTGGGGAACTTAAACAATTTTTTTTGAGGTAGCACTCTGTCATTCGAAAGAAATTATTACATGATCATACAACATTCTGTGTTAATCCATATCAAGCTTTGGCAAAGAGAATTTTAGCACTGCCCACATATTGCTGGATGTTCCTACATTAGTTACATGAATATCTTCAAAATTTCCTCAACTCATCAATGAATCCAAACCTATGGAAGAAGTTTGCCAGAAGGGACAGGTGTGTTATGGAAAGGATGTTGCCGGCAGCTAAGAAATGGAGAAGCAACCAGGATCTAGAAGGATTAATGGATGCCTGGGAAAGAACAGTTGCTTAATACCAATCAAAGCCCTTTGGTGTGGGTAAAGGACTTGCTTTTCAACTGTCATATGAAATGGGATGCTAATAAGGTGGAGGCTACACTTCCAACAGATTTTGCAAAAGAAATTCTTGCTATACCACTAGGTCAAACAGGAAGAGCAAACTTAATAAGCTTAAATGGCACTAGCACTGGCCAATATACAGGCGAGTATTGCCTCTTCTTCCTACCAAGTGTCAGTTAACTTATGGAAATAAAGTTGTTCCTGTAGAAAATGGCATAGCATCTTTAGCTACAAAATGGAGTTTGTGGAAGAGGAAGTTGGTGCAGTCCCCTATTTGCCCAAGTTGTGGAGAAGAGGAGGAAACTTTACAACATCTATTTTCTTGCTCTGTCCATGTACTGCCAATGTCTGGAAAAGCTCACCATTTTGGGAATTTATATAGATAGCTAGAAACTAACAAGTATTAGAGAATGGATCCTGCAAGTTTTGCAACCTACAAGTATGAAGGAGGTATAATGGTGCGCTAAATGGTATTTATATGTACTTTGGTACATATGGAAAGCCAGAAGAAACTCTTGGACGTATCATCAAAAACAGCCTTTGTAGAGAAGTGTGGTAAATAAAGCTGTAAAGCAGTTGCAGAAACTAAACAGCATGATAACAAAGGCTCAAAAGGAGTTAGAAAGGGACAAACAGAGGTCACATCAACACCACCACCAAAGGATTGGGCAAATATATAACAGTGATGGGGCCTTCCAGGAGGAGCATATGGCATAGAAATTAGGGATCACACTGATCCCATGACTGGTTATTCAGGCGTAATTACTGAGGACTGGGCTGTTAGCCAAACATGTCATGGTGCAAAAAGAGAGGGTTTCCCAATAATCATTATCGATTCTGACTCAAGGGCCCTTGTTGAATATCTAAAGGGTATGCAGTACAGATCTCATAATGCTGGCCCCACAAATGTTCGATGAAAGTCCTAAGCCAGCAGCTGTTTAGTATGCCTAAAATCATTGAAATGAAACTTTCCAGCAGGTGTTCGATGAAATGTTCAAGACATGAATTATGATCAAAAGCCACGTGACATCACGGGTTCAACAAAAAGTCAATGATAATTTAAAGATCCAAATAGTAAAGCATTGTTTATCTTCTCCCAATCAAGCTGGGAGCACAATTGAATTGCAACCAGCCAAAGCATCCGAAACCACTATGAAATTGAAGACATCAAAAAATAACCAATCAAAGCTGATAAAGCAAAACAATCTCAGACAAACAAATCGATAACAAGATGGTTCCAATGTGCACCATCTAGAAAATACTTATGAGTTACGAAGACATTCTATAGCGAAAGATTCTTGAAGATAACAAGATTGCTCAACACTTATTTCTCTCTTGAAAAACTCGAGGATGAGTTTTCTCCAACAAGAGGGATTTGATGTGATATGTTTTTGAAAAGGAAAAGGATTATAGCAGTAGAAGTTGGTTAGAACCTGATAAGTTCAAATGAGATCAAGATATGAACTTTTTTTTTTTTTAACAATAGCAAGATATGACCTGAAACAACCTGGACTGCAACTAAAACTAACCTAAAGGGACCAGAAAATACCAAACTTCATACCTGGATCTGACTTTCAGCAGTTTAGGAAGATTAATGATGCAAAATGCAGCTATTAGTGATTTGAACCAGTCTTAAACTGAGACTTCTAAATGCAGAACAGTGAATCAAATATGACCATGGGAGTGCAAAGCATGTAACAATTAGATTACTAGACCTCGAACAGCTAATATGGTCTAAAATAAAAAGTGCACTCTTTTAGAAATTTTATCAATAAGTGAGGATGCATACAAAATTGCAGGAAATTTCATGAGACTACTACAAGCAAAGCTCTGATACCAAACTGATGTAACCTGGCTCTTTAATCATTTTATCGTACATACGCATGCAAACAAAAGGCTGAAATTCATAAACCAATAAACACTCTGCAGCTGATTTCTACCATTAATAGATATATGTGATGAATATATGTGAAAATAAGTGATACAAGAGGTCTCTAACAAAACATTCACCGACCACCTGTCGGTCAGCCTTCTTTCAGTCGATTCTAGGCATACTAAACCGTTTCTAGGTCAGGACTTTCATCGAACACTTCATGGGCATAAATTTTGAAGCTTTGTATTGTTAGGAATGGGAAAACCCTAGAACGATGCCCAAAAAAAACCTCATCCCAACTATTTGGGGGTGGGGTTCGACAATTAACAGATTAAAGACTGGCAATCCACATAGTAAAACATAGTTTACCTTCTCCCGATCAAGCTGGGAGCACAAATGGAATGTGTCCATTTCCGCTCAATTTCGTCGATAGCCAAATTTTCATTTTCCAACCTAAATCTAAACACAGCGTTTTTCTTCAGATCATCAGGGTACAAGCAACGGATGAATATTCCCTCGAAGTAAATACTCAAACACGGACGGAGAAGGGCATTGGTAGACCTGTAGTAGTACTGGCTAACCTCAACTAATTCGCTTTTGGAAATGGTTTTCTCGGAGTTACCGGCAGGAGTTGTATTATACCCAGCATTAATTACCAGTTTCCGACCTTTAGTCTGGATGTCGAATAACACAAACTCTTTCATTTGAGATCAGAGACGATCAATAGAACTGAACTGGGATTGGTTAGGGTTTGGGGGTTTTACGGCTGCGTTGGTGGTATTCGGACCAAAACCCTGCCGTTCCAATTATTCTACATTGGTGTCTATGGCCCGGATTAGCCACATGTCTCGGTACCTTACCCAAAAAAAAAATAGATCTAAAATTAAATAGTTCGATAATTGACTCATCTAAACTTGAGCCTAATACTTTCATGGACCTAGTCACAAACTCATTACATGACTCGAAATCCGACGCAATAATCAATTCGTAAAATACTGTTAAAACTTGGCCCAATAACCCCTCCGTCCAGCCCAACTAAAAAAAAAATTTCGCATGCCAAGCTCGGCCCGGCCATGAACACCCCTCATTCTACACATCAATCAATAATATAATGTCCAATGATTACCGCATCCGTCTTGGATTTCAGTTCGGGAATGTCACCCCTACTTTTTGGTATGTAAGAGTCTTTTTTATATGACATATGTTCACTATTGATGATACCCAAACTTAATTCCAAGTACGAGCTCAGCTCGGGAGGTCAAATATGGAGTTCAGATAAAAACCTCAGAATTTAGAGGAGAAGAGCTCAAGCTCGACCCAGGCAAAGCAATACCCCAAATCAGTTAGGGAAACAACTGGATATTAGTCAGTATTACCCCAAGCGGAAATCATGCAGCGTCCCCAAGAGGGAAACCCTCATTTGATTAGGATCCCCCCC
The DNA here is from genome assembly GCA_951799425.1 of Ilex aquifolium. NCBI lineage: Eukaryota > Viridiplantae > Streptophyta > Magnoliopsida > Aquifoliales > Aquifoliaceae > Ilex > Ilex aquifolium. Next base: position 20,039,244 of record OX637403.1, read on the forward strand.
TAGGAATAAGGAAGATCCCATGAATGGGGGGCAAAGATCTCGGCAGAGATCCTGGAAGGTAGGGGGTGATATTATAAGTACTGTATATTTCCATGGGAGGGGGGATTGGACTGTAACAGATGGTACACCATCAATAAGAGAGAAAAAGTAAGAGATAGACTTCATTCCAGAGTGGATTAGCCGAGCTTAGGCCGGTGAACCACTATAATCTTGTTTTGTTATCATCCCCTTTCCCGGAAATTCCCTAAACATCACCGGTGTTATCAAGCACGAGCCTTGTAGCTCAGACACCGAACTTAGCTCCACGCAGGTCGTTCATATCAAATAATCATGTTCCATAGCTCGCTCGCATAGATTTACACCATCAGTTTGGCGCCGTCTGTGGGAACGACTGTTCCTATTACAAATAAGCTGATTTCTCAGTGACTGATGGTAACGACTCGAAATATAAGCAGAAGTCAAACAAACCTACCACGAATGCAAGATCCACAAGAAGCTACCAACGGCAGACAACCCGAAAACATCCAAGAAATTAATTCCCCCATTAACAACGAGATGGAGGCCCTTCGACTCGTCAACCAGCGCTTGCTAAGGGAAAACGCAGAATTATCAAAGCTCGTACAACGCCCATAGGAGGCACGACCGGCCCCAGAAGGCCAGAACAATCCCACTCATAGGGAACAACGACACTGGGACCCCCTTAGAGAGGTCAACGAAGGGGAGAAAGCAGTCAGACCAGGGGGCATGCTCCTTACCTACCCCCTAGGAATGGCCACAACGAGGAAGTGCAAAGTCAGAACGATGGGGGTGAGAGGGACGATTTTTTCCCTTACCCGCAAGACAGGAGAGAACAACATTGGGAGCAACGCTTCAAAGACATCCAGCAAGAGCTCAGCCACATGAAGGAGGCTGTAAAAAACAAGGCTCCGGTTACAATGGATGTCCTAGTGCAACAAACCGAGTCCCCATTCACCACTAGAGTGCTACACTTTCCTCTTCCACCAAAGTTCAGGATGCCACAAATAGAGGTCTTTGACGGGACGAAAGATCCCGTAGATCACCTCAACACTTACAAAAACCAGATGGAGTTGCATGGATACCAGGATCCCGTACGTTGCAGAGTTTTTGCCATCACATTGAAAGGCTCTGCCCTAGCCTGGTTTCACAGGTTCCCGCCAGCCTCGATCTCATCCTTTAAAGAGCTCTCCATAGCTTTCGTATCTTACTTTATAGGAGCCAGGATATACAGAAAGACGAGCTACCACCTGCTGAATGTGAAACAGGGGCCTCAAGAAAACCTGAGGTCTTATGTCCAAAGGTTCAACTCGGAGACACTAAAAGTAGACGTTCCAGACGAGAAATTCGCCATAACTGCCTTTATTGCAGGGTTGGGAGTGCAATCAAAGGATCTAATGTTCTCCATATCGAAGAACCCTCAGGCGAGCATGGCTGAGGTGTTAGCCAAGGCAGAGAAATATATAAACGGTGAAGAGGCACTCATTTCCAAAGTAGGGGGTACATCCTCACGGAAGGAGAAGGAAAAAGAAGAAAAGAGAAGGGACCGGAGTCCCAGGAAGGAAAAAGGGCGAGAGAGGTCTCCGAGAAGGGATAGGGACCGCTCGCCAAAGAGAAGAGGAAATGTCAGGGATCGCCTGGGCCCCATGCAGCCTGAACTCTAGCCCAGATACGGACCTCAGCGATTCACCCCACTCACTGCCGCTGTGTCGCAAGTTTTGTATGAGGTCCAAAACGAGAAGTTTTTAAGATAGCCACCTCGAATGAAGGCAGATCCAGCCAAACGAGACCCCACGAAGTACTGTGATTACCACAGAGATCACGGTCACCACACTGATGACTACATTCAGTTAAAGAAGGAAATCGAGTTCCTGATCCAGCGAGGTCAGCTACGCCGTTTCGTAGCCCATGACAACCAGAACCGAGCTCTTCCACCTCCACCACCTCAGCAGCAAGCACCTGCACCACATCAGCAGCCTCTAGGTGAGATCAGAGTGATATCTGGAGGATTCGCGGGAGGCGGAGAATCTAGCTCAGCCAGGAAAGCACACCTCCGCCGGATCAGAGCCGAAGAAGCTCTCGAAGTGCATGCTGTATCCAAAGCACCACGCTTAGATACATCTATCACTTTTTCAGATGCTGATTTGGAGGGATGCCAGTACCCTCATGATGACCCATTGGTGGTGCGAGCTGTGGTGGCTAATAGAACTGTTCATCGGGTTCTAATCGATAACGGGAGCTCGGCAGATATCATTTTCGCACCTGCCTTTGACAAGATGGACATAGGCAGGGAGAGACTTGAACCTGTAAACACTCACTTGCTGGGATTCTCCGGAGAAAGAGTACTCCCCCTGGGCTCGATCCAACTCGTGCTCACCCTAGGGGACCCACCTTGCCAAGCCACCACAACCGTGAAATTCCTAGTGGTCGATGCGCCCTCCGCATATAACATCTTACTTGGAAGGCCATCCCTTAACTCTATGAAGGCAATCCCATCTGCCTATCACTTGGTCGTCAAATTCCCGACAGAAAATGGAATCGGGGTAGTCAGAGGAGACCAGCGCATAGCAAGAGAATGCTACATGGCCTCTGTAAAAAGGAAGGAGGTTGAGAACATCCAATTGGATGAAATCGACATGAGAGATGAAATGGAGACAAGACCAATGCCCTCAGAAGAGCTAGAGCCAATTCAGCTTGATGGGAAGCCGGAACACCTCGTTTATGTGGGTTCCAGACTGAACGCAGAGCTCAAATGTCTCCTCATCCGGTTCCTAAAGGAGAATATAGGAGTGTTTGCTTGGAAGCAAGAAGACATGGAAGGAATTGACCCTTCGGTTATTACCCATAAGCTAAGCGTGAACCCAACTTGCAAGCCCGTCAAACAGAAGAGGAGGAGCTTTGCATCCGAAAGACAAAGGGCAATCAATGAGGAGGTCAGCAAACTCCTTCATGCCAAGGCCATCAGAGAAGTTGACTACCCTACCTGGTTGGCAAACGTCGTTCTCGTCAAAAAAACCAATGGCAAGTGGCGGCTGTGCATCGACTTCACTGATCTCAACCGAGCATGCCCCAAAGATAGTTTTCCCTTACCTCGGATCGACCTAATAGTGGATGCCACAGCCGGGCACGAGCTGCTTAGTTTCATGGACGCCTTCTCAAGCTACAACCAAATTAGGATGGACCCCAGCGATCAAGAGAAGACCTCCTTCGTAACTGAACAAGGAACATACTGTTATCAAGTCATGCCTTTCGAGTTGAAGAATGCTGGAGCTACTTACCAGCGGTTGGTGAATAGGATGTTCCAAAAGCAAATAGGAGCATCCATGGAAGTTTACATCGACGACATGTTGGTGAAGTCACTAAAAGCAGAGCTCCACATTGAGCACCTAGCCGAATCATTCCAGATTCTAAAGGAGTACAAAATGAAGCTCAACCCTGCGAAGTGTGCATTTGGGGTCTCGGCAGGGAAATTCCTGGGTTTTATTGTTAGCAGCAGAGGGATTGAAGCTAACCCAGAGAAGGTTAGAGCTATGGTGGAGATGCAGTCACCGTCCAACACAAGGGAGGTGCAGCGCTTGACAGACAAGATAGCTGCCTTGAGCCGTTTTGTGTCTAGATCAAGTGATAAATGCCAGCCATTCTTTCAGATACTAAAAAAGGCGTTCCAGTGGGATGCCAAGTGCGAAGAAGCGTTTAAAGCCCTGAAAGATTATATGAGCTCTCCTCCTGTTCTGGTGAGCCCTTTAGAAGGGGAAGTCCTTGCTCTCTATCTGGCGGTTTCAGATTTTTCGACTAGTGCAGCGCTGGTTAGGGAGCGAGACAGAGCTCAACAACCAGTCTATTACTGTAGCAGAGCTCTGAGGGGGGCAGAGGAGAGATATCCAAAGATGGAAAAGCTCGTTTTAGCGTTGGTGACAACAGCCAGAAGACTCAGGCCCTATTTCCAGGCTCATACTATCGAGGTTCCAACAGACCAGCCGATGAAGAAAGTACTACATAAGCCAGAGTCCTCGGGGAGGTTGGTTAAATGGGCCATAGAGCTCAGTGAGTTTGACATCAGATATAAGCCAAGAACTGCCATCAAAGGACAAATTTTGGCGGATTTCATTGCAGAGTTCACAGCAGCAGCGCCTATGAAGACCATAGATCTAATACCAGACCTCCCCATATGGAGGCTTTCAGTAGATGGAGCTGCCAATGCTCAGGGAAGCGGTGCATGAATGATCTTAACCTCCCCAGAAGGAATAGATGTCGAGTATGCCCTTAGATTTGGGTTCAAGGCTTCAAATAACGAAGCAGAATATGAAGCTGTCATCGCTGGGCTCAATCTTGCTTATTCTATGGAAGCAGAGCAGCTGGAGATCTGTAGTGACTCTCAACTGGTGGTAAAGCAGATAGAGGAGTCCTACGAAGCGAGAGGCGAAAAGATGGTTCTTTATCTCAGAAAGGTACGAGAATTAATAAAGAAATTTGTGCAGGTTAAGGTCAGACACGTGCCTAGAGCAGAGAATGCGCGAGCAGATGCATTGGCGAGGTTAGCAACGGCCTCACAAGAAGATTTGGATAGGCTAATACCAGTGGAGCACCTTCCAGAACCTTCAGTAAGTTTCGAAGAAGAAGAAGATATACTATCAATCGGAGCTCAGCCGAGTTGGATGGACCCCATCATTGGGTACCTGCAGAATGGGACTCTGCCAAGCGATGCCAAGGAGGCTTCCAAGCTGAGGACCAGGTCAGCTAGATTTTCCTTGTTGCAAGGAAATCTGTACAAACAGGGGTTCTCAACGCCTCTCCTCAAGTGCGTGGGAGATGAAGATGCCAACTATATACTCAGAGAAGTACATGAGGGGATATGTGGCAATCACATAGGAGCTCGGGCCTTGGCAGGAAAAGTACTGAGACAAGGATATTATTGGCCAACCATGCTCAAAGACGCCACCGATTTAGTAAAAAGATGCAGGACTTGCCAGGAACATGCCAATGTTTCCCACTGTCCCCCCGAGCTACTAACCTCGGTGGTAAGCCCATGGCCCTTTCAGCAGTGGGGTTTGGATATTCTTGGGCCCCTTCCCACCGGCGTGGGGCAATGCAAGTTTGCTATCATAGGGGTGGATTACTTCACCAAATGGGCAGAGGCCGAACCTTTGGCAACAATCACTGAACAAAAAGTCCAAAACTTCGTTTGGAAATCGATAGTTTGCAGGTTTGGAGTTCCCAGGGCGGTGGTGTCTGACAACGGAAAACAGTTTGACAATTCAAAATTTAAAAGCTTCTGTGCTGAGCTGGGGATAAAGAATTATTTCTCAGCTCCTGCGCATCCTCAATCCAATGGGCAAGCTGAGGTCACGATCAGAACCATAAAGACAGCTCTCAAAACCAAACTAGAAAACCTAAAGGGCAAGTGGGTGGAATACATCCCTGAGGTATTGTGGGCCTACAGGACCACCGTCAGATCTGTAACTCAGGAAACCCCCTTCGCTTTGGCCTTTGGAACCGAGGCAGTGGCCCCTGTTGAGGTGGGGCTCCAATCACCAAGGGTGGAATTTGCAGATGCCGAGCATAATGATGAGGTTCTCCTGTTGAACCTCGATCTCCCGGATGAAAAGAGAGACAGAGCTCTGCATCGTGTCCGAATTTACCAGAGGAAGACTGCAAGATACTACGACAGGAAGGTCAGGCACAGAAGTTTCAAGGCTGGAGACTTGGTTCTTAGGAGGCTTCTGCTTGCAAGGAGGGATCCCACGCATGGAAAATTGGGACCCAATTGGGAATGGCCCTATATCATATCAAGGGTAGTAAGACCAGGGAACTACGAGCTGCAAACCGAGGAGGGGAAGGTCCTGCCTCACTCTTGGAATGCCGAACACCTTAAGAAGTTCTTTCAGTAAGTGTTACTTGTAATAGAGCTCTGTTTTAAGAATAAAAAAGTCTTTTATTCGCCCCAAAGTGATTTCCAAATTTAAAACATAAGCTTCTTAGCTTATAAAATTAAAGATGAGCTCTTCAGCTCATATACTCAAGATAAGCTCCTCAGCTTATAAAATTAAAGATGAGCTCCTCAGCTCATAAACTCACGATAAGCTCCTCAGCTTATAAAATTAAAGATGAGCTCTTCAGCTCATATACTCAAGATAAGCTCCTCAGCTTATAAAATTAAAGATGAGCTCCTCAGCTCATAAACTAACGATAAGCTCCTCAGCTTATAAAATTAAAGATGAGCTCTTCAGCTCATATACTCAAGATAAGCTCCTCAGCTTATAAAATTAAAGATGAGCTCCTCAGCTCATAAACTCACGATAAGCTCCTCAGCTTATAAAATTAAAGATGAGCTCTTCAGCTCATATACTCAAGATAAGCTTCTTAGCTTATAAAATTAAAGATGAGCTCCTCAGCTCATAAACTCACGATAAGCTCCTCAGCTTATAAAATTAAAGATGAGCTCTTCAGCTCATATACTCAAGATAAGCTTCTTAGCTTATAAAATTAAAGATGAGCTCCTTAGCTCATAAACTCACGATAAGCTCCTCAGCTTATAAAGTTATAGATGAGCTCTTCAGCTCATGTACTCGCGATAAGCTTCCTAGCTTGTAAAAATTCAAGATGAGCTCTTCAGCTCATATACTCACGATAAGTTACTTAGCTTATAAAACTAAGATGAGCTCTTCAGCTCATATATAAAAGATAAGCTCCTCAGCTTGCAAAACTATGGGTGAACTCATCGGCTCATACACAGAAGATAAGCCTCACAGCTTATCAAATCTAAAATGAGCCCTTCAGCTCATACTCAAATGGTGAGCCTCTCAGTTCGTGAAATTCAAGATACACCCCTCGGTACAAACATCAACATGCATATTCAACAAGCAAAGTCTGATATCCAAGAATACAGGCGTTCAAAGAAACGCAAGGAAAGACAAAATCTGACATAAAAGAGGAAGAGGAAAAGGCAAGGGGATAGAGCTTCTAGTCCTTCTTAAGCTGAGACTTCAGCTCAACAACTTCCTCCTTCAGATGGGCATTCTCCTCCTTTAGCTCATCCCTTTGTTGTTCAGCCTTGTGAAGCGACTCAAGAAGCCTCTGGCCTGCAGAGGTAGGAAAAACGGTGGCAAGAGAGTCAGGTGAGAGGGAATCATCCCTCTTGCGCTTCTTCGAGCTCTCACCAATAACCTTCTGCTCATCAGAACTCTCCTCCTCGCCAGCATCCTCCTCATCAGACTCAGAGGGAGAAGTCCAAGGAGAATTTGGAGTGAAAGAAAATTCATATTCAGTAGCATCGGCGCAAAGCAAGTAAAGGTTCTCCTCCGTCATCAGCTCAGAAAAAGTCTTGGGCTCTGCGAACAACAGTTCATCTATATGCACCATGTGTGGTATGTCCAGATCAGGAGGGCCTGTGCAATAAGAAGGGGGTAAGAATACACCTTCGTGAAATAAAAAGAAAGGGAAAAGAGTTCAAGAAATCTCAGCCTAAGCACACCAATGCGAGAAAAGCTCTTCCAAGATCGGGGAACCCTGGTGTCAGGGCGACGCAGTCAGGAGAACGCCAAGACTTTCCAGAAGCGAAGAAGTAACGATTAGACCATCCTTCAGGGTTGGCGGGGAGATCTAAAACCAAACGAGCCAAATCGAACTGCCTCCAACGAAAGAAACTAAAACAGGGGACATCGTCCTCCTCAATCTCGAAAAAGTAAAGGAATTCGGCAACGGAAGGGAACCTACCATTTCCATACAAGCGCCAGAAGAGGAAAAAACTAACCATTGCGGCCCACCTACGAGGGGAAAGGCGAGAGGGGCACAAGCCATAATGAGCAAGGACCCGCCCAATAGAGGGATGGATGGGAAGGCGAAGTCCCATGTCAAAGGCGCCCTCAAAAAAGCAAACTTCCCCTCGAGAAAGGAAGTTACAGGGCTCATCTGGAGTAGGAACTCGCAAGGGCAAATCAAGTTCAGGGAAGAATCGCCTCTTGATGTCCACTAAAGCAGAAGTCTCCAATATGGAAGGTGACAGGTAGCGACAACGCCACTTCCAGTCGACCCCAAAAGCAACACGTTCCAAGAACAAAGGAGAAATAGGAGCAGCCATCAGGATTGCAAGGAGAAGAGAAAGTGACAGCAGAGAGCAAAGAAAAAACTCAGAAAATTATTTCACAAAGGAAAAAAAGGGATAGGGAGATATTAAGCATTGAAGAAAACCGCAAGCGGTTAGAAAACCAAGAACCACAAGGGGGGATAGTCGGCGGTCTTTTCGGATTCCTAATTGATGAAGGCAGTTACGGTTTTGGAAAGCAGTTGGGAAAGCGCGGGAAGGAGAATCAACGCGGAATCTAACCACATTCAATGCAATTGGAGTTGAGCACATCTAAACAAAGTATTCCCCATACATCTCTGAGCTCAGGTCAGCTCGGTTGACCAACCACCAAAGGAATCAAAAGGAAACCTCTTATCTTCGAAGATCAGCCCTCATGGTCTTGTCGAATCAATTAAGCTCTACAGACGTTGACTTAGCACAATGACAGCTCGATTGAACACCTAACGTTGATTATGTTGCTTGGAAGGAGAGCTGAAGAACTCCTCCAAGCAAGGGGGCAGAAGAGGGAAGAGGAGTGCAATCAGAGAACAACACGATATAAAATGAAAACGCAGATAAGAAAGACAATAAGCAACGATGGGATAGTAATTTCAAAAATCAAAGACGGTGAAAATATCTATATCCAATATTTACATCGGTAAATCTGAAAGCATAGATCCCTAAGGGGCTGGAGGAACATGGCCCGGCAGCTCAGCAGAAGAGTTTTGCTTCTCCGCATGAGATGAATCTCCTGGAAGCTCAGCTGAAGTAGTGAGTACAGGGTCAGCAGATGTAGCGTCCGGTAAGATAGCAGCCGAGGTCTCTGGGGTTATTGGTAGATCAGAGACCTCCGCCTCAGTTAAGGCCCTTACCACCAGGTCAGCAGAGAAAGGAGCCGAGACAGGCAGGTCTGCAGGGGCAGGGGCAGGGGGCGGTAAAATTTCGAAAGTATCTGAGGTAGAAACAGGTGCAGCAGGTAGAGGGCTCTGAACTTGAAACCCAGTGGGCAACTCAGAGCTGGCAGGAGCTCCTTCAGAAGCAATGGATGAGCTAGGCACCTCCGCCTCCTTTTCAGTTGGAGCCTCCTCATTTTCCTCATCTGGAATGTCAAAATTGAAGTCCAGTTCAGGGTAAGTCTCCTCGGCTATCTCCTGAAAAGCAATCCACCCCTTAGCCCATTTAGTGACAACGTCGTCCTTCAGCTTAGAGATCAGGTCATCTCTCTCCTTAACAGCTGCTTTGTGTATCTCAACCTCAGCAAGCAAAACATCATGCGCCTCACCCAACACATTATATTCATTTTTCATCTCCCTATAGGCACTCAAGGCCTTAGATTTCTCCTGGTTCACCTGGGCCCAAGCTTCGGTCTTGAGTTGGACCTCCTCTGCGACCTTTTTGAGCTCCTCTTGGCTTCCTCTCTTTTGCTCTTCCAAGCTCTTGATAGAAGAGGCTTGCTTCTCCGCATGTTCTCGTAGACTCAGGAGTTGGGCTTGGAGGTCGTCATTGGCAAAGGTCAGCTCTGCTGCTTTGTTTTGCCAGGCCTTGGATGCTTTAACAGAACTCTCCATGGAACGAATTCGGCTCAACAGAACCCTCACATGTATGGCCAGCTGAGAATAAAGGCGATCAGTGACAAAAAAAAATGAAGTGAAAGCCTATTAGGGAATAACAACTACTTACAACTGTAGTCCCATGAAGAGCTAAATTAATGGAGCTCTCAAGGGGCATAGTGGCTGCCCTCAGGACATCAGAGTCTGGGATGATGGAAGTGATGGCGCCTGCTGCCAGATCAATGTTGTCAAAAAGCGAGTCTTCACTCCCTTCCGCTTTGGGGAATTCCCTCTTCACCTTCACGGAGAGCGATCGAAAGGGCTCAGAGGTGAGATCAGGTGATCCAAGGGGAAGAGAGGCCAGCGGAAGCTGAGGAATTAACCCTAAGGCCCCTTCTACCTCAGACGATGAATGGGAGGTCTGGTCCAGGACTTTAGCTTTATCGAGGGGCGGATGGTCTCCCGAAGAAGGAAGGATCTCTGGAGCTCGAGGGGAGCTCGACGAAGTGACACCAACTCCAAGAGCTGAAACAAGCGAACTTGATAACAGGGAAGAGGTTCCGGTAGTTAAAGCAGGGAAGCTGGGGGGCAATCCTGGTCTCGGCACCTTAGCTCGAGTAACAGGACGGTTATCAGAGACGACCTCTGGCTTACGCTTGCTTTTACCTTTCAGCTGAGCTATCTTGGCTTTAATCTCTCCTTTGGATGGCTCCATTGAAGAAGAACCTGAAAAACAAGGGTCATCATTTGACAAGAAGAGCCAGAAGGAAAGAGGGGGAGGCCTGAAACGAGCAAGGAGAAATCTACTACCTGGCACCTCAGTTGTAGCTGCTGGAAAGGAGATAGGCACCTCAACAGAAAGAGGAGTAGGGGATTCTATAACTATCCCAGGGGTACTGAGCCCTTGCGCTACAAGGACGAAGGGTCGGATGAGCTCAGAATATCTCGCCGTTTGGCACTTCTCCAACCTCAGCAACACCTTTTCATCCTCCGAACTGAGTTCCAGCCTTTCACCTAGGAACCCATGAAAACAAGGCAAGATCAGTGATAGTCACAAGACTCGATTGCAATCATGGCTAGACGAAGACTCACCTAGATTCTCGGGAACAGACCACGCCCTAGGGACTGGAAGGGTGTCTGTTTTATCGGCAGGATCATACTCCCATTGTGAGCCCTCCACAAAAAAGAATTATTTTTTCCACTGCTTGTGGGAGCTCGGAGGATCAGCGATGATCACTTTGGTCTTGACACGTCGGGAGATATATAAAAAGCCCTCCGAAGAATTGTGCTTGACATTGTAGAAGTGTGTAAGCAGGGGAATAGTGGGAACCCCAAGCTTATGGATTTTGAAGAAGACAAGTAGACCCACCAAAATTCCCCAGAAATTAGGAGGAAGCTGAACAGGGCAGACGTTGAAATGTTGAAGAACGTCCTTTATGAAAGGGTGGAGAGGAAAGAGCAGCCCGTTCTCAAAGGCAGCTACGAAGAAGCAGACCTTCTTATGAACGTGGGAGACATAGGGGGTATACTCATCCGGGCACCAGTACTTAACCCCTGGGGGGAAACCATAACGAGCGCTCAATATTTTCATAAGAGAAGGGCTGGCCTCACTACGGCCTACACTCTCAGCATGACTAAAGGCAGACAAAACCTCTGGAGCCCTAACACCTACACCACTCACTTTACCCTTCCCCTTGGTCGAGGTCACAGGGGGCAGTGCAGAAGGAGGCTCAACAGTGGGTGCATGAGCTTCGGCGGAATCAACACCGGGGAAATTGTCGATCTCCTCACCAACGGCTCCTAGGTCAGAGTCCTCTCCAACTGACTGATCTCCTAAAAGGGAAACAGAGGAAGGGGTGGCGTTGGAGGAAACAGACATAGTAGGGCAGGAAAAGGATAGCTGGAAAGACCTGTAGAGAGGAGGAATTTCAGAGACGTACTCCTTAAGGACTTTGGGATGGACACAACTATGAGCGATGATAAAAATCCTAGCGGTAGAGTAAGGGTCCAAAAAATGGGGAAGATGAATCAAAGAAAAACCTTTGTTCCTAAAATAACAGAACCGAAAGGTCCAAAAATGAAGAAACCACCTCAGATTCGAGGGATCCAGAACGGAAATAACAGACAAAGGACCAAGAACGTACCTAATCAAGAATGTACAGCAAGCCAAAGGTCAAAGGAAGCAAGTCGCCAACGCCAATTCGAAGAAAAAGGAATCGCTGCAAAGCCTTAAATTCGCCAAAGGGATTGAGATATCTGGAGTCCACAAGGAAGAGGGAGGTTTTTGAAGTTTCAGAGGAAGAAAAATGGCCGTTAGCGTCAAGTCGGAAGCATTTAAAGCTAAACTGCACTAAGTGGGGAACGTGCGCGGGGAACAAGGAAGGAAATGATTACTCGTAACCGTCAAGAGCCTGTTCGCACGAAGATCGAGGCCGACAGCTGGAGCTCAGCATTAATTGGACCTCAGCTCAGCCCCAACCCAAGATCACTTGGGCTAAGGGCTGGGGGGCAACTGATGATACCCAAACTTAATTCCAAGTACGAGCTCAGCTCGGGAGGTCATATATGGAGTTCAGATAAAAACCTCAGAATTTAGAGGAGAAGAGCTCAAGCTCGACCCAGGCAAAGCAATACCCCAAATCAGTTAGGGAAACAGCTAGATATTAGTCAGTATTACCCCAAGCGGAAATCATGCAGCGTCCCCAAGAGGGAAACCCTCATTTGATTAGGATCCCCCCCTAGGAATAAGGAAGATCCCATGAATGGGGGGCAAGATCTCGGCAGAGATCCTGGAAGGTAGGGGGTGATATTATAAGTACTGTATATTTCCATGGGAGGGGGGATTGGACTGTAACAGATGGTACACCATCAATAAGAGAGAAAAAGTAAGAGAGAGACTCCATTCCAGAGTGGATTAGCCGAGCTCAGGCCGGTGAACCACTATAATCTTGTTTTGTTATCATCCCCTTTCCCGGAAATTCCCTAAACATCACCGGTGTTATCAAGCACAAGCCTTGTAGCTCAGACACCGAACTTAGCTCCACGCAGGTCGTTCATATCAAATAATCCTGTTCCATAGCTCGCTCGCATAGATTTACACCATCAATTATCACCAGTTGAAATAAGTGGTAAATGGAAAATACTATGTATCTCAAATTTGTAATTCAAATTTGCATTTTAAATAAAGGAGAATCGTTAGATGAGTGGGTCCTATCAACTTTTTAAATGAGACCCAGTGATCCAATGATCCCCCTTTATTTGAGATGCAAATTTGAGTTGTAAATTTGAGATATATAGCATTGCTCGTAGTAAATTGTAACATAATTCAAAAAGTTATGAGTGAATCCCAACAAAGTTGTAATCAAACTCAAAAAGTTTTAATTTTACTCTAAAGGCTGTAATCTTGCTCCAAAAGTTGTAACATTACTCCAAAAATTATAGCATATTCCTAAAAAATTATAATTCTACTTTAAAAAAGTTATAATTCAATTCAAAAAAATTGTAACCCTCACCCAAAAGTTATAACATACCCGAAAAATTATAATCTCACCCCCAAAAAAATTGTAACATAATTAAAAAGTTGTAATCTCACCCCAAAAATTGTAACATACTCAAATAAGTTGTAATCCTACTCAAATAGTTGTAACACAATCAAAAAAATTGTAACCCAACTCAAAAAATTTAAACCCAATAAGAACAAATTATGACTGATCATAAGTAGTCATGAACGACCCTAATTTAACAAATAGGTTAATAACACTCTTATCTTCTAAGTGTCAATTTTGTGAGTTTTGTCCTTAAAATATTCAATTTGTAAAAATTTGTGTTTGTATAGGACGTTAAGAATGATTAAGGACATTGAAAATTTGTGTATGTCTAATTTTGAAAAAAAAAAAATTATGTTAAAACATTATAGATCATGGTGCAACATGATCGATCAAGATCAATTTATATAATTTATATTCAAATTGATTTTTTTTATTAAATGATTTTGAATGTTAATTTGATGAATTGAGTATTAATTGGATAAATTGAATGTTAATTGAATGTTAATTTGATGAATTAAGTGTTAATTGGATGAAATTGAATATTAATTTGAGGAATTTAATGTTAACTAGTTGAATTTGAATGTTAATTTGATGAATTTAATGTTAACTAGTTGAATTTGGATGTTATTTGATTAATTAAATTTTAATTAGATAAAATTGAATGCTAATTATGTTAATTTGAGGAATTGAATGTTAATTTAGTATTAATTTAATGGATTGAATATTAATTGGATTGAATTGCATATTTCTTTGGTTTTGATTTTATAAATTGAATCTTTATTTGATAATTTTGGATAATCATTTGATAAATTGAGTTTGAATTTGTTGAATTTAAATATAAATTGAATGAATTGAATGTTGATTTGGTGTGAGAGGAGGAACCTCGTCCCCTTCTCTGTTTATACTAACTGAGTGCTTAACTCTCTTGAATCAAGCAGAAGATAAAAGGAATTGGAAGCGCTAAGGATCAGTAAGAGTGGACCGAGTGATACACACCTGTTGTTTGCTGATGACGTAGTGTTCTTTACTCCTGCTTCAAAACTAGCTGCTATGAAGTGCTGAACCTATATTGTTATGCATCTGGACAACACATAATTAAAACAAATCAGGAGTGCTGTTTAGTAAAAATACTCTTATGAACTTGCAAAAAGAACTAGCTGAGGTACTTAGGATTTTGGACGGGTGGATTCCTACAATAAGTTGAGATAGTGACTCGTTGAATTATCCTGAATGATGAACCTGAAACAACCAAATGATTAGAAAAAGGGACCGGGTCTGTACCCAGCTAATCCCCACCGAAGCTCAAGTCAGTTGGCATATAAGTCATAATGCACAGTGTATTCTCTATTTCAGATTGCGTACCTCAGTCCAACTTTTTGAAGGGTATTTATACCTGGATTTGTAATGATGGTCTTGCCCTTGAATCTCATCTTAGAGTTTAATGGTCTGTGCTCACCTTTTAGCATAATGAGTGTCATTCCATCAAGTCTCATTAAGACTAGTCCTCCCGGGCAAATGGACCCTTACTCGGGAACCGCCAAGCATTCATGGCCCAATCCCTGATCATTAAATACCTCGTATCGACGCTAGGAATCTACGCCTGAGCTTTCATAAGGAGGAATAAACATTCCTCAGGCTACCCCGAGGTCTTTATGTCGGCGTGATGGTCATTAATGCCTCCTAATGATGATTGTTTCCACATTCTTCGAGGATCTGGACACTTATTAATGGCTCTTTCAAACCACTCAAGACCTACATTAATGAGTTGTCAGATCCTATTTAATGCTAGACTTTGAGGGGCGTACTCGGCCCCGCCTGACATAACTCCTCGGCGCATCTTTCAGGCGCGCTTTGCGTGTTCTGACGGTTGTAGCTACCCACATGTCCATTTCTTATTGGTGAGCCGCATAATATCCTGTCAACTGTCCCCAACCTCCATTTTCCTCGCTTCATGGGACAGGTGATGCATGGAGAGTGGAGGCTTCCTCAGCATGCCTGGTTATTAGAGACGGTTACCCGCATGTCTGGCGTCTGATTTCAAATTTTCAATTGACGGTTTGTGTCTCCTCAATTCCCGCCCACGTCCAAGTCAATATAAATAGGGAAATTTGTGGCTCATTCGAGACTCTTTGGACATTCAAACTCTCAAGCTGTAACTCTCTCCTGAGCAACTCTTCCTTTTACTCCCGAGTAGCTCCTTCGAAGTTACTTGATTGTAAGTATTCCCTTGCTTTCATTCTCTTCTTCCTCTTTCTCATCTTCTTCTTCCTCTTTCTAATACGAAGAACTAGGGTCCCTAGTGAGTCAGATAGGCCTAGAGACACGGGTAGGTTGAGGAAGACCAAGGTGAATGACTCCCTGATAGGGGCCTTTAGGTCCACCTATGGAATTCTTGAGGAGGTCTTCACTTTTGTTTTCGACCTTAAGTACCATAGGACAGATATAAGCAGTGCTGAACTTATGAGCTTCCACACCAAGGCCATCATGGAGGGCGGAGTTAGGTTCCTTGTCCCCCCTCTTCTTTTTAAGGTCCTCGTGTGCCTGAGGCTCTTCCATCTTTAGTGCTGCATTAACCTTTTTAGAATAGTCATGGGTGTGGTTGTCTTGAATGCTCGGCTAGGAATGAATCTCAGGTGGACGAGATACTATTTTGCTATGACTTGAAGCTGGTCAGTAATGGCAAGTACTACTTGAAGTCACGGGACCCCTCCATGTACTTAGTGACGCACATGTCTAACTCGAATGAAGGATACACCCGGGATCTCATCATGCTCAGCAATAGATGGGAGATGGGTGAGGGATCCGAGTATGATGGTCTCTATTGCCCAAAGTACTGAGGGTTCCAGGTGCGCACTTTATTGAGTTCATCGCCACTCGGTCAATATTCCTGTTTCTAACCTTCTGTTTTTCTTTGTAGAGGGATACAAAAGGGTCGCCGCCCAGCCTCCGAAAGCTTTTGTTGCTTTTGACAACCTCCTTAAGGTGTGGTCCTTCAAACCTGGTAACGCTTTTGCTTGGGCAGCACATATGCTTCTCGGATACTGCCTCAGCTACACCCGATTTTCTCAAGTCCCCCCGTCTTTCGATCCTTCCATCTGGGTAGATTGCTCTTCAGAGGAGGAAGAGGAGACTAATCTCAAGGATGAACCAGATCACGACTCCGACACCACCCCCTCGGCACACGACTCTATTTTCGAAATAGACATGTTTCACATTCCCCCATTACCACAGAAATTTTGGAGGGCGCCTCTGTGGCTAGGTAGGCTAGGGCCCGGTGGTTCTTCTAGGACCTCAGCCACTGTGATCCCTGATTAGTACTTAAAGTTGACATATTATTATGACATTTTAAGACTAATTGTACTTTAATGGAGTTTAAGTGATGTCATTTCAGGCCCTAAACGGAACAAGGACCCAAGAACAACAAGTACCACACTTGGATGCAGCACCAACACATTAGGGCCAAAATTGGAAAAGCTTGGAGCACAGCCAGAACGTTCGAACGCCAAATCACGTTCGAACGTCCACATTGCACTGTAGCAGACTCAACTGCTGAAGAGAAGGCGTGTTGCAGTTAGGAAAGAAGACTGGAGCTCTGAAGTACTTGAGTGTCACGTTCGAACGCCAACTCACGTTCGAACGTGCACTTGAGTTGATGGAAGACCAGACCACTGCAGAGAGTTGAAACTGAACTTCACAGAAGACCAACAGATCACTCGAGTGAAAGGGGTAAGAGCAAATCTGGCGTTCGAACGCCCTCAGTGCAAAAACAGAAGAAACGTTCGAACGACAGTCAACGTTCGAACGCCCTTAGTGCAAAAACAGAAAGAACGTTCGAACGCCAACTCACGTTCGAACGTTATCCACAGACTGGCAGCAGAGTTGTTAACTGTTCACTTGGACTTGGGCGGCAAACACTATTCTTTCACCCCTCCTGTCTCCTCCTCTTGCCTATAAATACTCCCCTTGTTGGAGAACTAGAGGAGCCAAGTAGGAAGTAGGAAAGTTGATGGAGGCTTAGACTCCCACTCTCATTGTAGATTTAGCTCATTTCCCTTGTATGAAGTCTTTATTTTAGAGATTAGTTTGGCTTTAGTCCAACATCTCTTGCTTGTTATAACAGTAGTTTTATGTTTATGCTTATGTTTATGCTTTCATTTTTCATGCATAGAAGAGAGATAGCTCACCTTTTGGTTGAGGAAGCAACCCTCCAATTCTTGGTTGAGGAAACCACCCTCCAAATGTGACTAGCTTTCTTCTACTTTTATTGTTCATACATTTCACTTCCATTGCTTGCGCTTCTTTCTTTCTTAGAAGAGTGAAACTCTTCCACTTTTCTAGAACTTTACCAAAGCCGTGAAGGGTGGAATGTGATTCACCCATTCTTTGTTAAAGATTGGCTACGCATTTGTTGTTACTTTATCTTATAAGTTCTCTACTTGGAGGGATGAGCATCACTCACTTTTCTAGCTTTACCCAAGCCATGAAGAGTGAGTAGTTTCTCATTCACTCTTTAGTAAGAGGAGAAGGGCATGTATAAGTTATCCGGGAATCATATTTGTGCAATGTTTCTATGCTTAACGCTTATTTCCTCTTGTTATTGGACGATTGATTGCATCTAGCAAAGCTAGGGTACTTTGTATAATTGTGGGTTCTTTCTATGACACGGATGACTCTTGCATAGAAAGACTCATCAGTTCAAGGCAAGTACCCCGGCTAGATCCTCATGACTACCCCTCAATCTTCCCCCTTATTGTACTTCATTTAAAGAATGAAATATTAATATCATGATTGGATGTCTTGTAGAAACACTTGCTTGTTTGTAGACGGGTTAAGTCTCGGCACAGGCAATTCTTGTAAACTTCTAGAAAGACGTCGGAATCATGTTCTTAATTCTCACAATCCATCTTTATCTTCCGATTAACTTGCTGTTGACACGAGAGTTAATTGAGTTATCAAGCACAATTATGACAAACCGGATAACTAGCTACATGTCCAGATCCTTGCACTAAAGAGTGACCTTTTTTTTATTAGCACCTATTTTGTTAAGAAAATCTTCCTGGAAAAAATCTTATATTCTGTCCAGAAAAACTCATATCTCACAGCAAATCTCAAAGGTTACAATCAATAGGTCTCTACCACTGCTCACCTCAGAAATATCAACAAAAGTTCCCTGTGGATTTGACTCCGGACTCAAACCGGATTATTACTACAGCTTGACCGCCTGCACTTGGGTGTACACATTTCGGATCAAGCCATCAAGTTTTTGGCGCCGTTGCCGGGGAACCTTTTAAAGGTATTTTAAGGTGAAAGGTAAAAAGACCTTCAACATTGTGTATATTTTGGTTTACTGTAAATAACTTTATTTTATTTTCTTTATGATTGAGGGCACTCCTCACTTCCAAAATTTGCCGGCAGAATCGTGTGAGTCCGTGAATCAGCCTGAAACTAATTCACCTAGATCAGTAACAGACTCTTGTGAGGGTAGTATGACAAATAATGAAAGAAATGGAGAAGTCCCTATGAGAGAGGAGGACGTTCCTAACATTCGAACTTTGCGGGATTACTTGAATCCCACAAGAAATAGTGTCCCCTCTTGTTTTATTTTTCCTGAAAATGCTCCCCTCTTTACTGTAAAGCCGGGGACAGTGCAGTTATTGGCCGTGTTTCATGGATTGGATGCAGAAAATCCAAATCTGCATATAAAAGATTTCGAAGAAGTGTGTGGAACATTTCAAGACAATTCTGAATTGGCCAAAATGAAATTGTTTTCTTTCTCTTTGAGGGATAGAGCCAAACAATGGTTAAATTCTTTAAAGGCTTTTTCAATACCCAATTGGCAAGCATTGCAAAATGAATTTTTTAGAAAGTTTTTCCCTTTACACCGCACAAATGCACTAAAAAGGCAAATCATGAATTTTGCGGTCAAAGAAGGAGAAACTTTTTATCAAAGTTGGGAGAGATTCAAAGATCTGCTCCAATCTTGCCCACATCATGCTTTTGAAAATTGGACTTTGGTAGGATTTTTCTATGACTCCTTACCCTCTAGACTACGTCAGTTTGTCGAAATGATGGCCCAAGGAGAATTCATGGGAAAAAGTCCGGAGGAGGCATTCAATTTTTTCGACACCATATCTGACAGTTCTCAGATGTGGGACTCAGCCTCCCCTACCACTGTAGAAGCCAGACCATCTAATTCCCAAGGAGGAAAATATGTCTTGAGAGAGGATGATGACTTGAGAGCAAAAATGTCCACACTATCTCGAAAGCTTGAAGCTTTAGAGATGAAGAAAGTCCATCAAGTTGATGTTAGCCCTTCCACCGAGCAAATGTGTGGAATTTGTGCGCTAACAGGACACCCTACTGGGGAGTGTCCCACCATCCCAGCATTCAAAGAAGTCTTGTTGGAACAAACACATGCAGTTTTCAACTTCAACAAGCCCTACTCCAACCCATATTCTGAAACATACAATCCAGGGTGGCGAAACCCCCTAACTTCAGTTGGAAGAACACACAACCAATACCCATGAACCAACAACAAGGACCATCCCCACCACCTCAAGGACCTCCTGCATATCAACCATACCAACCACCACAAAAGAGGAACCTTGAGGACACACTGAATCAGTTCATGCAAAGCCAAATGAATTATAACAATAATTCCACGCAGGCTTTCACTGATTTCAAAACCCAGACCACTCAATCTTTTGAGGATCTAAAAAGCCACATCCAAAAGTTGACTCAATCCATGGTCACACACGAAAAGGGAAAGTTTCCTGCTCAACCAAAGCAACCACAAGGCCAATTCCATGTAGGAAACCCTTCAACAACAGGAAACACCCAAGACCAAGCCCAAGCTGTCACGACATTAAGAAGTGGCAAAGTGATTTACAAAACAATCAGAGCCATACTCATTCCCAAGCCAAGGCCTGAGTCAAGCCCAGCCAATCCATCATCTGAACCTGAACCAATTGAGATTGAACTTGAGAAAGACCCTGAGCCTGTGATTGAACAAGAGTCAGAACCTTCTGAAAAAAGGGAACCTTCGTATCCCATTCCAGCTCCGTTTCCTCATCGACTCAAAACCAAACAGAAGGAGAAAAATCAGCCTGAAATTTACGAGCTTTTTAAGCAAGTAAATATCAACATCCCACTTTTGGATGCAATCAAACAAGTTCCGTCTTATGCCAAGTTTCTAAAAGACTTGTGCACAATCAAGAGAAGCCAGAATGTCCAAAAGAGAGCTTTCCTAACGGAACAAGCTAGTGCTCTTCTCCAACATAAAACCCTTCCAAAATACAAAGACCCAGGATGTCCGACTGTGTCATGTATCATTGGGAAATTCAGGATTGAACAAGCCTTGTTAGACCTTGGAGCCAGCGTTAATCTGCTACCCTACTCTGTCTATCAGTAGTTGGGTCTGGGTGAACTTAAACCCACTTGTATCACACTCCAGTTGGCTGACAGATCTGTCAAAACCCCCAGATGAATTGTTGAAGATGTGCTTGTCCAAGTAGATAGTTTTGTCTTCCCTGTTGATTTCATTGTTCTGGATACTCAACCAGTAATAAATTCGGAGAACCAAATTCCCGTCATTCTTGGTCGGCCATTCCTAGCAACTTCCAATGCTTTAATCAATTGTAGGAATGGAGTCATGAAATTAACTTTTGGAAATATGACTCTCGAACTGAACATTTTCAATATTGCCAAACATCCAAAAGAAGAAAAGGAAGAAAGGGAAGTAAATTCCATAGAATCTTTGATATAGGAACATCTGGATGATACATTCTGTGAGGATCCTAATGAATCATCTCTGTTAGAACTCATCTCATCAGAAATAACAGATGATGACCCAAATCCACCAAGTGGCCCTACTCATACTGTTGAGACATGGGCACCCAAATTCGAAGAAATTTCACCAAGTGGCACAAAGCCAGTCTCATCAAGTGTTACCCCACCAAGGCCTGAATTGAAACCTCTCCCATCTGACCTCAAATATGCATTTTTAGGAGAGAATGAGTCATACCTAATGGTAATTTCATCTAAACTCACAGACTTGCAAGAGTCTAAATTGCTTGAAGTTCTTCGAAGTCATAAAAGTACCATTGGATGGACCATCGCTGACTTGAAAGGTATAAGCCCATTAATCTGCAATCATGCCATATACCTTGAAGAGGATTCAAAACCCTCTCGTCAAATGCAGCGACGACTGAACCCTCACATGAAGGAAGTTGTGAGAATCGAGGTACTCAAACTCTTAGATGCAGGGATAATCTTCCCTATCTCAGATAGTAAATGGGTTAGTCCAAACCAAGTTGTGCCAAAAAAATCTGGGGTCACAGTGGTAAAAAATGATGCAAATGAACTAGTACCAACTCGAGTCGTCACAGGATGGCGAATGTGCATTGATTATCGAAAACTCAATTTGGTCACTAGAAAAGATCATTTTCCCCTCCCATTTCTTGACCAAGTTCTGGAGAGAATTGCAGGCCATGCATTTTACTGTTTCTTAGATGGGTATTCAGGGTATAACCAAATTGAGATAGCCTTAGATGATCAGGAGAAAACAACCTTCACATGCCCCTTTGGCACCTTTGCATTCAAAAGGATGCCATTTGGACTTTGTAACGCTCCTGCAACATTCCAAAGATGTATGCTAAGCCTGTTCAGTGATATGGTTGAAAATTTTTTGGAAGTATTTATGGATGACTTCTCTGTCTATGGTGATTCCTTCGATTTGTGTTTAACCAATCTAGAGAAAGTACTGATCAGATGTAAGGAGACCAACCTAGTGCTCAATTGGGAAAAATGCCATTTTATGGTAACACAGGGCATTGTTCTTGGTCACATTGTGTCGTCTGAAGGTATGAAAGTTGACAAGGCAAAAATTGATTTGATTGGAAATTTGCCTGCCCCTAAGACTGTAAAGGATGTTCGATCATTCCTAGGACATGCAGGGTTCTACAGGAGATTCATAAAAGATTTCAGTACCATAGCAAAACCAATGTGTCACCTCCTAAGTCAGGATGTAATATTTGATTGGAATGAAGCATGCCAAAAAGCCTTTGACAAGCTAAAAGACATGTTAATTTCTGCACCAATAATGCAACCCCCCGACTGGAATCTTCCCTTTGAACTAATGTGTGATGCAAGTGATTTTGCTGTAGGTGCTGTATTGGGACAAAGAAAAGATAAGAAACCCCATGTGATTTACTATGCAAGCAAAACTTTGAATGATGCCCAAATGAATTATTCGACAACTGAGAAAGAATTGTTTGCTGTAGTTTTTGCACTGGAAAAATTTCATTCTTATCTTGTTGGTTCTTCTGTTACTGTATTCATTGACCATGCAACCCTAAAATTTTTGCTCACAAAGAAGGATGCCAAACCAAGACTCTTGAGATGGATACTTTTGCTCCAAGAGTTTGATCTTGTCATCAAGGACAAGAAAGGTGTCGAGAATGTGGTGGCAGATCATCTGTCCAGACTGACCTATGAATTCCATGAGGATGGACTGCCAATCAATGAGAAATTCCCCGATGAACAACTGTTCATGATTGATAGGACACCATGGTATGCAGACATTGCTAACTTTCTTGCTACTGGTACACTCCCTCCATCTTTTACCATGTTGGACAAAAAGAAATTTCTGAGGGAGGTTCGTAACTTCTTTTGGGAGGATCCTTACGTATTCAAGTACTGTAAAGATCAAATCATAAGACGTTGCATCCCTGCTCATGAAAGTAGCCAGGTAATAACATTTTGTCATTCTGAAGCATGCGGTGGCCACTTTTCATCAAGAAAAATAGCTGCAAAAATATTGCAGTGTGGATTTTACTGGCCCACACTTTTCAAAGATGTCCATGCCTTTTGTTTAACTTGTGATAGGTGTCAAAGGTTGGAAAACATTTCTAAAAGAAATATGATGCCCTTAAACCCCATTCTGGTAATTGAAATTTTTGACTGTTGGGGCATCGATTTTATGGGACCATTTCCCCCTTCCTTTGGCTATCTATACATTTTAGTGGCTGTAGACTATGTATCCAAATGGGTTGAAGCGATTCCATGCCGAAACAATGATCACAAAACAGTGATCAAATTTTTGAAAGAAAATATTTTGTCCCGGTTTGGAATTCCGAAATCAATCATAAGCGATGGGGGTGCTCATTTTTGCAATCGTCCCTTCTGGAATTTAATGAAAAAATACTTGATTTTTCACAAAATTGCAACCCCTTATCACCCACAGACCAGTGGACAAGCTGAGTTAGCTAATCGGGAGATCAAATTAATTTTGGAAAAAACGGTGAATCCAGATCGCAAAGATTGGTCATTAAGACTAACTGATGCGCTCTGGGCATACCGTACTGCTTTTAAAACAATTTTAGGCATGTCTCCTTATCGATTAGTCTATGGAAAGCCATGTCACTTGCCTGTGGAATTGGAACATAGGGCATACTGGGCTATTAAAGCAACGAATGTTGACTTGGATAAGGCTGGGCTAACAAGGAAACTTCAGATAAATGAATTGGAGGAATTGAGAAATGAGGCATATGAAAATGCTAAGATTGCTAAAACCAGGATGAAAATTTTTCATGACAAACACATTGTGCGAAAATCTTTTGAGCCGTCTCAAAAAGTCTTGCTATTTAATTCAAGACTCCGCCTCTTTCCTGGTAAGTTGAAATCAAGATGGACTGGGCCTTACATTGTCAAAAAGGTGTTTGAACACGGAGCAGTTGAAGTGGAAAACCCAGCGAACGGTAATAATTTTACTGTTAATGGTCAGAGGTTAAAACCATTTTTGGAGGATTTTGTTAGAAATGTGGAAACCATTCTTTTAATGGAACCAGAGTACTCCTCCGAAATTCGCGCCTGCCGACACTCCAGTGGATCGGGTCAGGAAATATCTACTCCAACCCGACCCACTGGGGCGCCTTTATAAGGCACCCACTTTTTCCCCAGCCGCCGCAGTTGGCCCCCCCCCCCCCATTTTTTCTTCTTCTTCCTTCTGTTAGTCTTCGAGTCTCTGTTACCCGAGAAATCACCCATGACCACACACTCCACAAACACGATTTTTTGCTTCATGTTTTGCATTTTAATCTTATATTTACTCACGGGTGTTCTTCTCTTGTTCGCACTCACACATAAGGATTTTCAGCCTACCCGAAACCCAGATCTGCGCACAGATGAGTAATTTTTGTGTTTTTGTTTGTAGGTCTCAGCGGTGAACAAATCTCTACCATTCAACCTCGTCTCCACACTCCATGAACCGGTAAATTCGAAACATTGAGGACAATGTTCAGTTTAGGTTGGGGGGTATGATCAGTTCATCAGTTCTTTTTCGTTCATAATTTTCGTAAATTTTTAAATTTTTATTGTCGCTGTTAATCATGTTTGAACATTGATTGTATAAATTGATGATTATGCTTATGAATCAGCTTCAATCGTCTTTGTGACTGACAGACGTTAAAGAACCAGATAGTGAGTCTTAAAATTTAGCAATCATGGATGTAAATCTTTTTTGGTTTAGCCTAGGAGTTCTACGTACTTTTCCATCTGATGTACATATTATGATCATGAGAAAAGTAAGATTAGTAAGGAAGGCTGAAATCAAAGAAAAACAAGCGAAACCCCTCTGTGGCAGAAGCAGCTTTGCCAAACGCCGTCGTGCAAAAAGGCTTGGTGCCTGTAAACAGTGTGGCAAATTCTTTCACGAAAAAAGGTACAACCAGTGTTCTGAACCAATTTCCGGTCGCGCACTTGATCGATTAGACTGGATAGTGAATGAGCTGAGTAAGGATTACCCTGATACGCCATGCTATTCCGGTACTGTGCTTAACCGATTTGTGAGAGAGGAAGTTGGGAGAGTTACTGGTTGTCCATTTTACACAGACACAGAGGGAGACTCGGATTAGATAATTTTCTGTAGGAAATGTGTACTTTTATTGGGGGAGTGAATGCCAAAGGTCCGAATTTGTTGTAAAAAGTGTAAAAATCTTTTTGTATAAATTCTTTTGACTGAAATGAAAATATGGGCCGAGTAAGGAATGCCCCAAAATATCAACCTGAAGCGTGGGTAGGGGTTCATCCTGAGACGCCTTAGTTTTTGATTTAAATTTGTGTGTTTTGTTTTCTTTGATTGTATATAGTGTAGTAGAGAAAAATTTTAATTTTGGTTCAACGTTCGAACGCCAAGTAACGTTCGAACGTTGACTGCTTACAGTACTCAGCCTCTGATGAAACTTCTGCTGGAACTTAAAAGTACTGGGAGCTCAGTCCGTTCGAACGCCAATAGACCGTTCGAACGAGATTAACGTTCGAACACCAATAGAACGTTCGAACGAAGAGAACATTCAGTACTTTGGCCTCTGACAGAACACAAAAGTACTGGGAGCTCACCACGTTCGAACGCCATACCACGTTCGAACGGTCTGTTTAAAATCCTTCTACCAACGTTCGAACGTCATCAACGTTCAAACGTTACAACTCAGGCTATAAAAGCCTGGTTCGTCGTTTTCAGCCAAAATCCCCAAATTCTTTCAAAACCCTAGAACTCATTTTCACCCCACAGACCTCAACTTGCCCTCATTCCCCAAGAATACCCAAATTCGACCTTCCCTAACTCCTTCCCACATCAAAATCATCAATCCCAGACCTAGAACCCTAAGTTCCAGCACTTTTCAGGACCCTCCCAAATCAAAACCCACGTTCGAACGCCATGCCAAGGATGAAACTCCCTGCCAGGCGTGCTCCACCAGTGAACCAAGACCCAAACATTGTAGAAGAGGTGATAGAAGAAAGGGAAGGAAGGCAAATGACAAAGAGATATGACAGAACCAGATTTCCCAATGCCTTAAAGGCTGAAAGATATGAGAATTTTTACCATAAGCATGCAATTGTCTGTGAGAGAGATGTTGTAATTGATGATTTTGCTGGGATTGGAATAAGGCAAGAAATGGAGAGGAGGGAGTGGGTCTGGTATTTGAGGAATGGTGGAGACGCCGTTGTTGACTTGGTGCGGGAGTTTTACTCCAACGCTGAGATCATCAACGGCGCAATCCGGACATATGTTAGGGGTACCCACATTGACGTGGACGAAGCATACATTGTAGAAAGAAGGGAGGAAATACCTCGAGTGCAAAACCCTACCTACCCACCAAAGAAGGATATAGCAATGAATGTGGTAGGAAAGGAATTGACGGGGATGGCTGACTTTTCATGGGCAGGGAGGAGATTTTTGAAGCAAGGGGAGCTCACCGACAAGTATAAAATGATGAATTTGATTGCGGTGTCCAACTTCGCTCCCGTAGGCAGAAAGAATGAGATTTTACCCGACATGGCCCGACTTCTGTATGCCATTGGCAAAGGACATAGCATTGACCTCCCCTCTCTCATCCTGAGTGAAATGAAGAAGGGGTGTGATGTAAAGAGGAGTGCACTCCCTTTTGCTATTTTGGTGACTGAAATGTGCACGGAGCATGGGGTAAGGGTGAGGCCCGAGATGGAAATCCAAAAGCCAATGGGGCCACTAAATAAGGCTTCCTTCTAGAGAAGCCAAAGTCATAGTGGTGGCCCAGCGGCAAGGCAAGAAGAGCCCCCGGCCCACGGAGTGGATGAGGTACAAGAGGAGCTAGATGAGATGGAGAGAGAGATGGAGAGAGAGGGAGATCAGCCAGCAGAGGCGGGACCTAACACCAGCACCAGCACCAGCACCAGCACCCGACGCTCCTTACGGGACATCATGCTTAGCATTGAAGCTAAGCAAGATGAGATCCTTAGGCTTTTGAGGGGTGGACATGGTGGAGCTAGTGGACAAGGAGAAGAGTGAGAGAGAGGGATTTCTGTTTTTGTTCTTGTTTTTATGTTTGTTTTGAATGAATTGAACCGTTGATGTTAAAAGATGATATTTTGAAATGAATGGTTCCATTTATCACTTTTATTTGTTTTAATGCATTTATAGATTTAGCATAAAAATTAAAAGGTGATGGAACAAATGTGGATGTAAGAATGCTTACTAGAGTAAATATGCACATGATCGGTTTGACACCTCCATTTATCAACCGAGACTTATAACCACATTTCTTGAAAAAAATTGGTATTCTCTCTATACTTAAATTGTCATATGTACATCGATAATTGTTATTTTAAAGGTACAGGAGGATCTGACTCGAAAATAGAATTGGTATATAACCAATACCCCCTGAAAAACCCGACATACACAGTGGAGATAACAAAGAACACCAGGGTGAGTTTCGAACCTAACGATGCTTTTGAGAGACAATCAATGTTTACTCAAGTAAATTCTGTTCACTCTTAATTTTTGAATGATCTCATTAACCTTGCTTTGATTGACGCACTTAAAAGTGATCTATTGACATATCCCACAAGGAACCATCGCATATGACACATACATGTGCACAAGCTTGAGAAATGATCTTAGGCCATCTTTGATATAATATTGAGCCTTAGACCTTTCTTTGACAAAATTTATCCCTCGTTAGCCATGTTTGAGCCATCAATTTATAAATTTTTCTGTGATAAACCTATATGATTACCAATCCACAGGAAAACATACTTGACATACCTTGGCTATCTAATTTTCTTACATCCTCTTTGTAAGATGATACAGAAAAAGAAAAAGAAAAAGAAGCATTCGAGATTATCATCCAAGAAGAGTTGATTGGAACAATTGAAACAAAACAAGAAGCAAAAAGGCAAGAACTTGCCAAGAAAGTGAAAAAATGAGAAAAATGAAAGAAAGAAATGTCATCTCTCGGCAGAATATCAAGAAGTTAGAAAAAGGTGTGCTACAATACGTAAACAAAAGATAGCTTTTGAAAATCTCTGACGTCGTTTCGTTAGCCACTGACCTCTGGCCATGCTACAACCTATGGAAAGCCCTATTTGATCTCAAGTCTGTTACATGCATGTGTTGATAATCACAATTGGGATATGGTAAATAGCATTCCTTTTAATTGCGTTAATATTCTTTCATGAGGTTATGCCAAACATAAGTAGTTGCTTCTTAAAAATTTCACTCCTTTCCTAAAATGTGCATGTGATTTTTCGATTGGCCATCTTCTGATCACATGATCTGTGAGAAACAAGTCACTATAATCAGAGTGAACTTTTGCTGAGGGTATACTACGTGAGGCTTGTGAAATCGAAACTATCCATGGAAGGTGATAAAAGGGAGTATTTGTTACATAACAATTCCTGTTGCTTGAATGATCATTCCTACTGCATTGAGAATTTCAAATACCAATGTAACAAATGATAATTTTTGCATAGAATGAATACCTGCGAAATAAGGACGTGTGAGACATAAGTCAAAGTTGAGAATTTGGTGTCCCAACGACCATGATACTAATTTACTTTAGTTAGCACTCTCCTATGCACATCTGTTCGACTGAAGTTTGTGGGTAGCTTCTCTGGAAACCCTCACGAGACAACACTCGTCCGCTAGGGTAAACCTAGTGGTTCAACGGCTTGTTGCATAAGCTAAATGCAACCGGATGACCTACGAAAATGGCATTAGGAGTAGAATTTTCTTTTTCGTATTACTAGAGACTAGCAATATTTAGGTTGGGGAGTGTGATTAGTACTTAAAGTTGACATATTATTATGACATTTTAAGACTAATTGTACTTTAATGGAGTTTAAGTGATGTCATTTCAGGCCCTAAACGGAACAAGGACCCAAGAACAACAAGTACCATACTTGGATGCAGCACCAGCACATTAGGGCCAACATTGGAAAAGCTTGGAGCACAACCAGAACGTTCGAACGCCATATCACGTTCGAACGTCCACATTGCACTGTAGCAGACTCAACTGCTGAAGAGAAGGCGTGTTGCAATTAGGAAAGAAGACTGGAGCTCTGAAGTACTTGAGTGTCACGTTCGAACGCCAACTCACGTTCGAACGTGCACTTGAGTTGATGGAAGACCAGACCACTGCAGAGAGTTGAAACTGAACTTCACATAAGACCAACAGATCACTCGAGTGAAAG
This sequence comes from Ilex aquifolium, assembly GCA_951799425.1. Taxonomy (NCBI): domain Eukaryota; kingdom Viridiplantae; phylum Streptophyta; class Magnoliopsida; order Aquifoliales; family Aquifoliaceae; genus Ilex; species Ilex aquifolium. Next base: position 20,068,427 of record OX637403.1, read on the forward strand.
GGGTCAGAGCAAATCTGGCGTTCGAACGCCCTCAGTGCAAAAACAGAAGAAACGTTCGAACGGCAGTCAACGTTCGAACGCCCTTAGTGCAAAAACAGAAAGAACGTTCGAACACCAACTCACGTTCGAACGTTATCCACAGACTGGCAGCAGAGTTGTTGACTGGTCACTTGGACTTGGGCGGCAAACACTATTCTTTCACCCCCCTGTCTCCTCCTCTTGCCTATAAATACTCCCCTTGTTGGAGAGCTAGAGGAGCCAAGTAGGAAGTAGGAAAGTTGATGGAGGCTTAGACTCCCACTCTCATTGTAGATTTAGCTCATTTCCCTTGTATGAAGTCTTTATTTTAGAGATTAGTTTGGCTTTAGTCCAACATCTCTTGCTTGTTATAACAGTAGTTTTATGTTTATGCTTATGTTTATGCTTTCATTTTTCATGCATAGAAGAGAGATAGCTCACCTTTTGGTTGAGGAAGCAACCCTCCAATTCTTGGTTGAGGAAGCCACCCTCCAAATGTGACTAGTTTTCTTCTACTTCTATTGTTCATACATTTCACTTCCATTGCTTGCGCTTCTTTCTTTCTTAGAAGAGTGAAACTCTTCCACTTTTCTAGAGCTTTACCAAAGCCGTGAAGGGTGGAATGTGATTCACTCATTCTTTGTTAAAGATTGGCTACGCATTTGTTGTTACTTTATCTTATAAGTTCTCTACTTGGAGGGATGAGCATCACTCACTTTTCTAGCTTTACCCAAGCCATGAAGAGTGAGTAGTTTCTCATTCACTCTTTAGTAAGAGGAGAAAGGCATGTATAAGTTATCCGGGAATCATATTTGTGCAATGTTTCTATGCTTAACGCTTATTTCCTCTTGTTATTGGACGATTGATTGCATTTAGCAAAGCTAGGGTACTTTGTATAATTGTGGGTTCTTTCTATGACACGGATGACTCTTACATAGAAAGACTCATCAGTTCAAGGCAAGTACCCCGGCTAGATCCTCATGACTACCCCTCAATCTTCCCCCTTATTGTACTTCATTTAAAGAATGAAATATTAATATCATGATTGGATGTCTTGTAGAAACACTTGCTTGTTTGTAGACGGGTTAAGTCTCAGCACAGACAATTCTTGTAAACTTCTAGAAAGACGTCGGAATCATGTTCTTAATTCTCACAATCCATCTTTATCTTCCGATTAACTTGCTGTTGACACGGGAGTTAATTGAGTTATCAAGCACAATTATGACAAACCAGATAACTAGCTACATGTCCAGATCCTTGCACTAAAGAGTGACCTTTTTTTTATTAGCACCTATTTTGTTAAGAAAATCTTCCTGGAAAGAATCTTATATTCTGTCCAGAAAAACTCATATCTCACAGCAAATCTCAAAGGTTACAATCAATAGGTCTCTACCACTGCTCACCTCAGAAATATCAACAAAAGTTCCCTGTGGATTCGACTCCGGACTCAAACCGGATTATTACTACAGCTTGACCGCCTGCACTTGGGTGTACACATTTCGGATCAAGCCAATCCCTCCACCTGCTCCCCCACTTCCACCTCGGCAGCAACAACAACAATAACAACAACGACAACAACGGTAGCAGCAACAACAAATCCCGCCGGGGGTCCAACAACAGCGGCAACAGTGCCGAGATGCCCCATTGGATCGAAGCGACGATCAGTAGCGATAGCGCAGTGGACGGGAAGACGACTCGTCCATTGAGCGTCGAGTCAAACACCATCATGACGTCCCTTGAAGTGGCCCTTGCCGTCAGTGGACCCTGCACTTCAATGCCGACATGGCGATTATGGAAGAGTATGGGGACATAATTTGGTGGTAAGCACTTCGTGACTTTTCCCTCTTCTCTGTCTTCCCATTCCTTGTCTAAGTCCTCACCTTTGTTCTTTCTAGGCCTTCCAGTAGATGAGGGTCATCATAGACCGCTTTTGGGACTATCGGACCAAAGTTGAGAAGTCCCAGGCCAAGCAAGAGAAAAAAGATCGCCATATTGGCCAAGTGGAAAAGATGGTGGTTGATCAATCTAATAGCATTGTTGACCTGATCTGAAAAGCCGAGGCCATAACCTTTGAACTTGATAAAAGCAAGGCATCTGATGCCGAGGCTGTGAGAAGGCTGGAAGAGGCCAAGCTTAAGATATTTGCTACAGAGACCAAGCTGTTGGAGGCCGAGGCAAACTGCGCGGCGTTGACTTCAAATGTGGAGGCGTTGGAGGAAGATAAGGTCGAGAAAACAGGGAAGATGAATGCCGTATGTATGGATGTCTACAAACAATGCCAGGAGCAGTTCATCCCGGCCTTTGAAAATAGGTAGAAGAAGTCCTTTAAAAAGGGTCGGGATGAGGCGCTTCTAGCTACAGGGGTGGCCGCGAACTTCGAACTCTTCTCAAGGCACATTTTTCTTCCTCAACAAGGAGTTGACGTGTCAGCGGCACCTCTAGACGCCCCGTCAAGTATCTATGCGACGATCCTTGTGGTACTTGCCAGGGAGGCCGTGGAGGTGGTGGCTGTGATAGTGTCAATTACTGTTAGCGATGACGACTCAGAGGAAATGTCTCATCTCTGAATTCCTTCTCCCATACTTCCTATGCACCCACTAGATCCTTCGATTCCTGACACCCCCATTATCCACTCAAGTGGGGTCAAGCTCAGGGAACTTGATGAAGTGCTTGGCCTCGGAGGGGAAGGCTCTTTAAGGAGGCACCAAGCGGGACTCAGTGGCGAGGAGCTCGGAGGTGACCATGGCGATGAGGCTGGGACTGAGAACCCCTAGGGACTTACTAGGACTTGTCCTTTTCCTTTTTTTTTTTTTTTTGTATGGCTGGATGACGCATGGCCTCCTTTTTGTGAATGCATCTCTTTTCTTTTTTATCCTGGTAAATTGAGTGTTTTTGAATTGTGATGTGCACAGGATCACCTAATTACTGAGCTCGAGGCTCATTAATTTTTTGAAAGTGCAACTTCAAGTGTGTAGGCTTACCCCTCTCGGGGCCTTATCCCTAACGAACGAGCCCGAGGCTCGTGTTAAACTTTTTGAGGGCGATGCCCCAAGGATGGAGGCTTACCCCTCTCGGGGCCTTACCCCTAACGACCGAGCCCGAGACTCGTGTTAAACTTCGACTTCGACCTTTGAAATGAACTTAGTAATGATATTTCTTCAAATTCGATACATTCTACGGTCGAATTCCATCTTTCCCCCCCATGTCTTATAGCCGATATGCTCTCGTGTCCCTTATGGTAGTGACTTTATATGGACCCTCCTAATTGGGGCCGAGCTTTCCGTCGGACAATTCCCGAGTATTGCTTACTACCTTGTGCAACACAAGGTCTCTCACCTAAAAACTCCTTGTTCGGACCTTCTTCCAATGCTACCTATACTCCCCTTGATACTTGGCTAGCTGTATAGACACCAATTCCCTCCTTTCCTTAGCCAGATCGGATCTCTGGCTAGGGTTCGATCATTATTTCCTGATTCGAAGGCCTGACTTTGTATGGTCGGAAGCCCTATCTCCAAAGGTATGACAGCTTCAACTCCGTATGTCATGGCGTATGAAGTTTTCCCTGTAGAAATTCTCAGAGTGGTCCTTTACACCCATAGGAAGTTTAGCAATTCCTCGATCCATCTGACTTTAGCTCTTTCTAACCTCTTCTTTATCCCAGCCAACACTATCTTATTGGAGACTTCTGCCTGCCCGTTATGTCATTATGGTCGAAAACTACTGGATTCTCCTCCGTAGGAGACTCAGACGCAAAGAACTCGGCAATGAAATCAACAAAGACTTGCCCTTTGATGGATGTACGAGGTTTGTACCTTATTTTGAACTCTCCCAACTCCACGGCCCACTTGACAACTCTTCTTGACATATCTACTTTGTGAAGTATGGGCCTAAGGGGCCGGTCTATCAAGAACTCAATGGGATGGGCTTGAAAATAGTGCATTTGTTTCCTTGCCGAGACGACCAAGGTAAGTATGAGCTTCTCCAGCGGCAAATACCTGGTCTCGACATCAAGCAGGTTCTTGTTAACATAATCCACTAGCCTCTGTACGCCATTGAGCTCTCTCACCAGTGCCCCACTGATCGCACATTCTGAAACAGATAAATAGAGGTTCAAGACTTTGCCAACTACTAGAACAGATAACGTAGGAGGGGATTTCAAATACTCCTTGATTCCTTCTAGGGCCCGATCATGTTCCTCGTCCTAGAAGCCCCTCATCTCCCTTTTAAGCTTGGAGAAGAATGAGTTACATCTATCTGAAGACTTAGAGATAAATTGGTTAAGAGTCGCCAGCGTCCCGATTAGACTTTGTATTTCCTTGAAGGTCCTCAGCCTCTATATGTCCTGCACGACCTGTATTTGATCGAGATTGGCCTCTATTCCTCCACAAAGGTAATTCGTTCATAACTTGTAGTTGCATCGATAAGCTAATCGACCTTTGGCAACTGGTACTCATCTTTAGGATAAGCCTTGTTCAGATCCATGAACTCCACACAAACCCACCATTTCCCACCTTTCTTCTTTGCATAAACTGTGTTGGACAACCACTCGGGGAATTAGACCTCCCTAATTGACCCCACCCGAGCAACTGGTCCACCTCCTCATCAACAGCCTGTACGTGATGAGGCGCTGATCGCCGAGCCTTTTGCTTCACAAGTTTAAAGATTGGATCAACATGCAGCCGATGTCAGATTACCTCGGGACTTATCCCCGTCATCTCGTCGGGGGTCCATGTAAAGAAGTTGGCATTCTAACAAAGGAAGTTTACCATCTCAAACCTCTCGGTGCCCCCCAATGATGCTCTTATAAAAAAAAATCTCTCCTCGCCATTGGGGTTTAGAAGGACCTTAACCAGAGCCTCCGTGGATCGATCAACTGGGTCTATTATGGGCTCACAACACCCGGTCGACTGAACTGTAACTACTATTTGGCCAACATTTCCTTGGGGTCACGTTCTTGGGACTTAGCGTTAACCTTGGTCTTCACCGCCGCGTAAAAATAGCTCTTTGACGACGCTTTATCGCCATAGATCTTCATTACTCCATTTGGCGTAGGGAATTTGATCTTTTGATGGTAAGATAAATGCACCGCCTTCACAACATGTAACCATGTTCTGCCCATGATGGCATTGTAAAGGGAGTTGGAGTCTATTGATGAGCACATAATATTGCATATTTGAAGGGCTCATTACATGCATTTTAACTCAACTTTTGCATTTAAGTACTTAGAGTTAGCCGAAATTATGAATAATGTTGATATTTTGATGTTGCAAGTTTTTATTGCTTAAATCATGTATTTTAGGACATTGCAACTATGTTGGATGTGTGGTGAAGGCATGGACACAATACATGAAGAATTGGAGGCTTAAAAGTGAAGAAATCAAGAAGGCATTGGTGCTTGGGAACAAGGGCACCAGCTGTAGCAACAATTGGAAGTACTGCCTCGGAATTCCTCCATTTTGACCATGATCTACTCAGAATTTGGAAGAGTTCAAAACATGAAAGTTGTAGATATGGGTGTCTTCTGTTTGGTGTCAAAATTTCAGCCCAATCCAATGGTTAGATCAAGAGTTATGCCGATTCTACCGAAGGTGGTCCAGTGCAGAAAAATAGTACCGGTACTGGGTACCGGTACCAAATGGTACCGGTACCCAGTACCGGTACTCCGGACCTTCTGGTCGCGAAAACAGCCTGTAACTCAACTTTGAGGCTTGGGGGTCCCACCTACACTTCTCCCACGCCTATCCCAACATTTCCTTACACATTTGCAGGTCTCTTACACATTTTGGAAGACTTTTGAGACTTGGCATTCAAGGAGGAAGAGAGAGAAATGGGCTGCCATGTGGGTTGCAGGCTAGCCTGTCTAAGGCTTCAACTCAGCCCCTCTTTGGTGTAAGACCTGCACACACCTAGGGGGACCCTCCATGGACGAAATTCAAGGCTCTCACTCTCCATTATACATTCAACATTCAACACACAAAAAAAGAGAGTTGGCTACCTAAGCTTAGGATTAGATATAGAAAGCTCCAAAGGGGAAGATGATGAATAGTGCTCAAAGTGACGTTTTTGCATTTTTCTTCCACTCTTTCACTTGTAGTTTAATGTAAGAACCTTGTAAGCTTCATTTATTGTCTTTAATGTCATTCCTTTCAAGTTTATTGCAAGTTTACTTACATGTTCTTCATTTCACCATTGTTATGCTTTCATCTTCTTCATTTTCAGCTTAAAATGGGTTTTGAATATTTCTCTTCATAGCTTTAGATTTCTTGTTGTAAGTTAATTTTCATGCTTCATGTCTTCATTATATGTCTTTACATTATGCTTGTATTTCATTTTTATGTATGATTAGCTAGGGTTTAAGTTGGTTAATCCAAGGGAAAATTCCTCTTGGGGATTCCATTTCAACTCATTCTCCTCCCTCCCTTAAGAGTCCAATGGTTCGGTTTGACGGAGTTGAGAGTGGATGAATTGGTGCCTTTGATATTCCGTAGACTTGTCACGGTTTATTCTTAGATCATCACCAACCTCGTCCCTAGATTCCCCCGAATCAATTGTTCATTCATGCTCTATCGGAGTTAAGGAGGGATTGGAGTTGAAATGGTTGTCCTATTGGAGTGACTTCCTTTGGATTAGCCAACATTGTTTTCTTGCATTTTCCATACATAAACACAACCACAAAACACAAATACAAGATTTTACACTTTCTTTTCACTTTTGCAAAATCACTTTCACAAAACTCCCTTTCCTTCCCTGAGGAGACGACCTTGGAATACTCTTCCAAGTAAAACACCGACAACGAAAGACTCCTTGCGATTGGGGAGCGCTTTTGTTCACACCCGCATCTCATTCCATCTATTTTGTTCATCACATTTCCATTCACATCCATTTTGTTGTTGTTTCCTATCTTCTTGCATCATCCGGAGGGAGAGTGACACTCCCTCATCACTATAAGCCACATACACACATTGAGGGTGAGGGTGATGTTTAGAGGTTAGGAATAACGACGTAGTTTCCAATCAATCATCTATCACTACAAATTCAATCGGAATTATGACGATCCTAGCAGTGACCATGAGGGTAACCTTCCCAAGGGGAAGGGTATAAGAACTGTTGAATCCTACAAGCAGGGTCTTTCCGGGCTTTAAGTCTTTTTGCGTGAATCCTATCTTGCGAAAGAGGTTGTCGTATATTACCTCGGATGAACATCTCGACTCGACTAGGATCCTCTTTACATCGTACTTCTCAATCCGAAGGGTGATCACCAGAGCGTCTTCATTCGGAAGGGCAAGCCCAGCTAGATCAGCATCAGAGAAATGAATGGCCTTGTTGTCGAGTCGAGGTATTTTGGATGATTGCACCCCGCTCGTTCTTTCTATTACCTTCACGGCCTGTGCAACCTTCTGCAGGTCAGCTTAGAGTGAATTGTAAGTTGGCCTCTCGACTGTGCAAACGTGTATCACTTCGATCACGATTGCCGCTTCTTGGGCTACACCCGTTTCCTCCCTTGCCGAGCTCCTAGGGGCCGCACCATCAATGAATTCTCCGAGGTGACCTTCTCGGACTGGCTACTCCAGGAACGACTTGTACACCCTATTGTCCTCGGTCAAATGCCCAACATCTCGGTGGTAAGAGCACCGAGAAGTTGAATCTCTGGTGGATTGGTCATCTTGCATCTTGGGCAGCCACTTGAAGAAGGGCTCCTTCTTCATCTTATGAAGCATTTTGTAGATGAGTTCTTTGAAGACTGTTCTCACCCCTGAGAAGACATACGGCTTGGGGCAGGCGCCGACGCCGGCGTCCCTCTCCTGGAAGGTGCCTCTTTATCTTGCTTCTTTGACACTGGAGCCTTAGACTCAGAAATAGTGGACTCCTCTTCCACCGTAGCATACCTTTTTATACAAGACATTGGGTCCTTCATATCCACTGGAGTCCGTTTAGTCAAAGACAGATACTGATCGGTGTCTCGGGACAACCCTAGTCGGAAGGTTGCTGCCGCCATAGTGTTGGAACTTACCTCAACCTTGTTTACCTCATAATATCGGATTGCATACTGCAAGAGGGTCTCCTCACTCCTCCGTTTGAGCGTTAGCAGGGCACCAATATCTTTTGGCCTTTTGCTGTTGGTGATAAATTGAGCAACAAATAGTTCGGTCATCTGCTTCCAGGACCTAATACTTTCCGGAGCCAAGCCCTCATACCATTTCATGGCAATGTCCCCGAGGCTCATGGGGAACACTCGACACAACAATCTCTGGTTTGTGTCGTAGATAGACATAAACTGCTTGTACTGCCATAAATGGCTCTCATGATCTGTCCTCCCATCGTAAACCTTAAAACGGGGGACAGTGAACATCCTCGGTATTTCGACCTCCCTGATAGCTCGGACGAACGGCGACATGATTTGCTCATTCTCCGTGTCCTCGTCCTCACTTCGGAGGGGTTTTCGGCGCTTGGCGTCCAGGAAAAATCAGAGATCCTCTCGAGGGCCATTGTTTTTGGGTCCCCTGGCCATCGATTCCGTGTACGACTCGGCCACTTTTGCACCCCTAGAGAGTTTGTGGCGGAGATCTTCACAGGAGAGAACCCATTTGTGCTTCATACTCCCTTCCTATTTATCCTCGGGGGCATACTTCTCATGGTAATGGAGCTGGTGCTCCTTGCCCAAGCGTTGATGCAAGCCTTGTCTCGACAACTCTCGCGTGGCATCTTGGGTGTGACCCCAATGGATACTCTTGTCTCTACGCCTGTTGCTTCGCCAACTAGTCTCCTCTGATTGCTCATAATCGTCGAGCCGAGTATGTACTTAGCATTGTCCTTCTTGAGTTGCCTTAAACGGCCTCCTATTCATTTTTCCATCAACTCGACAATCTCTCAGGCTAGGACGCCTTGTCCCCTCAAGCTCTGGTCCACCGGTAGTGTCTATTGCGAACTCCTTTGAACCCCATCCGATAGGTTTAAGGAGCGAGATTCAGTGACTGCTAGAAGACAGCTAGCTTCCGCGTTTCTCACGCTGAGGCTACCCCCCAGCTCACCCTGAGATGGTGTGTTCACCATGATACTATCACTACGGGGAAACCTGGTCCAAGGACTTCCCACATGCGACACTAAATTGCACGGGTGGATTCCTACAATAAGTTGAGATAGCGACCCGTTGAATTATCCTGAGTGAAGAACCTGAAACAACCAAAGGATTAGGAAATGGACCGAGTCTGCACCCAGCTAATCCCCTTCGAAGCTTAAGTCAGTCGGCGTATAAGTCATAATGCACAATGTATTCTCTATTTCAGATTACGTACCTTAGTCCAACTTTTTGAGGGGTAATTATACTTCGATTTGAAATAATAGCCTTACCCTTGAGTCTCATCTTAGATTTTAATAGTTTGTGCTCATCTTCTAGCATAATTAGTGTCATTTCATCAAGTCTCATTAAGACTAGTCCTCTTGGGCAAATGGACCCTTACTCGGGAACCGCCGAGCATTCATGGCCCAATCACCGATCATTAAATACCTCGTATCAATGCTCGAAATATGTGCTAGAGCTTTCATGAGGAGGAATAAACATTCCTCGGGCTACCCTGAGGTCTTTATGTCGGCATAATGGTCATTAACGCCTCCTAATGATAACTGTCTCCACATTCTTCAGGGATTTGGGCACTCATTAATGGCTCAGTAAAACCACTCAAGACCCACATTAATGAGCTGTCAGATCCTATCTAATGCAAGACTTTGAGGGCGTACTTGGCCCCGCTTGACACAACTCCTCAGTGCCTCTCTCAGGCACGCTTTGCGCGTTTTGACGGTTGTAGCTAGCCACATGTCCATTTCTTATTGGTGAGATGCTTAATATCCCGTCAAATTCCTTTGCTGCTGAAATCTTGGAAATATTTAGGGTAACCAACAGAATGGAGTAGATCAAAGAAACAAACCCTAAGTTGGATCAAAGAGAGTGTGCTGGCTAAGATTGCAGGGTGGAAGGAAAAGTCGTTGAATCGTGCAGGGAGGGAGGTTTTAATCAAAGTTGTGGTTCAGGCCATTCCATCATATGCAATGATTATTAATGAGCCCAAATCCAACTGGGTCGAAGCCCAATTCATGGGTTGAGCCCGAATTAGTAAAAGATAGGTCAAGTTTAGCTCATGTCCTTAGTCCAGTCCAAAACTTCAAGAAGACCCAGGAAGGTCAACACACGTGGGGAGTAAACATTGGGATATCCATAATTCCAAGATAGCACCTATCTTTAATTGTAGCTTCCTGAATTGTACCTATCCTCCCCAAAAAGCTAATATCCTGACCTTCACGTCACCGCCTCAACTTGGCCCCTGCGCCTATAAATTGTAAGCCTTTCTCTACAAAGGGGATTATCTCTCACATACACCTTTGCGCGCTCTCTCTCTCACCTGCTACTTTATTCTCTCATTAATAAATTTCTTCAGCCACCGTCTCTGCCTTAAGTGGTTAGGTCACCTCGGCTTAATCACCCAACCTTTGTCTTTTACTATTAATTGCTTCATTAATTACCCAACATCATACACTCGACTGATTTGATTATGCATAACATATTTAGTGCATCATCAGTTTGGTGCTGTTTGTGAGAAACGAATAAAGTTTTCTACTATCTGACCTTGTTTTCTCTATGGCAATCACTACTAGGTTAATGAATCAACAACCAGAGGATCACGACAAGTGCGCTGGGAAGAGGTCCCACTTCCGCTTGCGGAACCCTCCATTGCTGCAAATCTTGTGGTCGGGCAACAACTCTTGGAAACAATGCAATTGATGTTGAGTAAAAATGATCAAATTCTCTCATTGATGCTCACCTCATGAGGAGGCATGCCTTAGCCCACAGGAGGGGAGGCGCCACAGCTTGTCCACCCAAGGCACCATACAGCGTGGCGCTCAGCACCATGGCGCCCCTATGCAACGCTGGGTGCCTCCACTAGGGAGTCCCTCCTCAGCGCCTATGTGCCCCACATGCTCCTCCCTCTCATGTCCCTACTCCATTCTCACACGCTACCGACCCCCTATGTAGGAGGATGTGGGGGAAAACCAATATACGGACCATGGAAGCTACTACAATGATCCGACCAAGGGTGCCCCTAACCAATGGAAGGAGAAAATCAAGGAGGTGTAAAACAAGCTTGGCAACACCCTCAACGCCATCAAGGCACAGGAGCTAGAAACGGTGGACTCTCTAGTAAGACGCACCGACACTCCGTTTGTGGTGGATGTTGTCAACTACCCTTTACCCTCAAAATTCAAGATGCCTAACGTAGAGATCTTTGATGGTACTAAAGATCCTTTAGATCACCTCGACACGTACAAGTCCCTCATGCAAATCCATAACGTACCTGGCGACGTCATTTGTAGAGCTTTCCCTATTACCCTGAAAGGGTCTACCTGACAGTGGTTCGCCAAGCTCAAGCCATCTTCCTTCAACTCTTTTGCTGAAATAAGCAAATCCTTTGTCTCCTACTTCATAGGGGGACACTGACATCAGAAGTCAGTCACCCACCTGCTCACCATCAAGTAGGATTGGGATGAAAGTCTAAGGAGCTACCTTACTCATTTTATGCATTACTATCTATAAGACATTCAACCATGAGAGCAACTAAAAATAACCATTAAATAATAAACTATTCATCCATCTGTCAAAGAATAAATACTAAAATCAACAAAACATTAAAACTTCTCCAACTTACAATCCAAAATCAAAGAATATCTAGCAGCGGAATAATAAAACTAACTCAAACATTGTTTCACAAAAATCTCTCCAAATACAATGCTCAGAACTAAAACAAAGCATCTCTAAGCTTCCACTTCAGGATCCTCATACTGACTCTCTCTAGCCTCGAGATCAACCTGCTCATCTAACTCGACATCTTCCTCGTTACCAAAATCTGTAATGTGTTGTAAGGGATGAGCAAAAACCCGTAAGAAATCTCTCTCAAATCCCAACAAGGTTTAAAACAACAAAAGATGGCAAGTCTATTTTAGGAAAATAACATATAAAGATTTTGAGAATAAAACCATGACAGTTGTAATGACCTCAAGTGTACGGAATACAGTAAATCAATGACATGAATAAATTTGCAAGAAATTAAAGCAATCAATAAATAACTCAGTAACATCATTCCATATTCTCATGTATGTTGGTTCATTCCCCTTGTTAGTTGCTTCTCAGGAATCTACACAACGATTTTACCTCGTTCACCTATCACAACTACATAATCTCAATCATTCCCCACAGGGTCAAATCACAAACCACTTTAGGAAGGGCGTATACCGTCTCCTACGGCATTGACGAATCCTTCCCAAGAAAGGTATACTATCCCTCAGCCTCGAACCTACATGAACAATAGTGGTTGCTCTCACAAACAACAATCCAGTATAAGTGTTAGGCAACCATCTCACCCTCACTGGAATAGACTAACCTCTAACACTCTACGGCAGCTCTCGAAGACAATTCAAGTCTATCACACCCAAACCATACAAGAGATGAAACCACAATTTTCTCAACAACCACAATCTTAACCAATTAGAATTTTCATTAACAATTCAAGTATCACAATTTTGCAATTCTCAATATACTATAGTAGTAAAGAATTACTGTAGTTTTTGTGTGAAAATCTAGCATGTTTGATCTGTTCCAACGTGAAAATTCTCATTAATCTCGAGTTTCTTCTCTTCTTTCTTGCTCTCAAAGACTCTCTAGGGTTAGAATTGATGAAATAAGGCAACGGAAGACATCCTTGGGTATTTATAGTATGAGAAAACAGTCCAAGCAGCGCAAATCTAATACTCAGAATCGCGACCTCACGTTCGAACTATCTACCTATCGTTCGAACATCATTTTGGCGTTCAAACGTTGCTTACTCCCAGTACTTTTTCTTTTCCATCAGAGTTATGTCAGACACAAAAGTACTGGGACGAATTGTCGTTCGAACGGATACATTCATGTTCGAACGGACTCTCATTTTTTAGCTGAACTTTCAATGAATTTTTGGCCTATTTAGAGGTTTGAAAATTTTCGTGAAATACTTTTTTGTGGCCCTGGAAATCTAGTGTCCACTGTAAAAATTTCAGATCAAACGGACATCAGGGTAAAAAGTTATGGTCCAAAAACTAAGGCAGTGTCAAATTCCTTAATACCCGAATTCTATCTAAAATGTACTTTAGCTCGAGAATACTTCCTAACTTCTACTACACACCCTATTAATATTTATTTCTACTCTTACCATCTATATAATTCATGCTTACATCATTACATATATGAGTACTTCAAATTAATTACGTTACTATATAAAGATAAGAATGTGGGGGTTTATAATCCACGTCCCTTAAAGAAAGTTTCATCTTCGAAACTTACCTTAAGTCGAGAACAAATGAGGGTACTTTTCTCGCATCTCCAGCTCTGGTTCCCAAGTAGCTTCCTCCATCCCATGATGTTGCCATAATACCTTCACCAATTGGATTACTTTATTGCGAAGCACCTTCTCCTTGGTATCGAGAATCTTCACCGGTTGTTCTTCATATGTTACTCCATCTTGAATTTCAATTCATTCCAATCCACGACATGCATTGTATCGGATTTTCACTTTCTTAACATTGACACATAAAACACGTCATGTACCTCTGACAACTGGGCTGGTAGCCTAAGTTGATAAGCTACTTTGCCCACAGTTTTGATTACTTCAAATGGTCCGGTGTACGTTGGGGCTAATTTTCTATTCTTGCGAAATCTAAACACTCACTTTTTGGGTGACACCTTGAGGAACACATAGTCCCCCTCTTGGAATCCAAGAGTTTTCTTCTTCTATCCGCATAGATTTTCTGTCTACTTTGAGCCGTGCGTAGTTTTTCCCTAATTAGTTAAATTTTCTCAGTAGTCTCACGAACAATTTCTGGTCCAAACAAGCTACTCTCTCCAGTTTCTAACCAACAAGTCGGAGACCTACATGGTCTTCCATAAAATGACTCATAAGGAGCCATTCCAATACTTTTCTTGATAGCTGTTGTCAAGATCAGAGCAAATGTCAAGTAAATATCAAGATGGATAAGGAATAAATAGGCGAACAACATCGCCTTACCCGGCCGAAAGATGTGGCATTCTCCCTCCTGAGCGAAGCCTAGGACAATATCTCTACTATTCAACATATCGAAATCGCCGCCCAACAAACCACCAGCATCAAGGCCAGCGCCAGCGTTCGGCGCTGCTCTGCCTGCCCCACCTCTGGTGTCGCTTATGAGTGTGTCCTTGGCGTCGCCTCCTCCTAGCACCGCCACGCCTAGCATCACCCTGGCGTCGCCCCTGCCCAACGCTAGCCTGCTTCAATTGCACCTGGCGCCGCCATACCTAGTGCCGCCTTGGCGTCGCCTTGCACTGCCTTGCCCATCTCGCTGGCGTCGCCTTCCAAGCCCATACTGCCTCTATTGCCTTGGGTCTCGCCTATCTTCTTCCATGACCTTTTCATAGTTTCGCCCAAAGTACCCTCCATGGAGCTCATCTTTTTTGACCTCTCCCAACCTCCAACTCTCAAGGGGTTTTTGAGTGAAAAGGTGGAATAAAGTGGCTCAAGGTATATGTACTAACCTCTAAAACCCTAAAACCCTAGAGGATGGTGCCCTAAATGAAGGGGTAAAGTTTTCTCTAACTTGATGGCAGTACAGTGGGTATCCAACGATGAAGCTAGGAAAATGAAAAAGTAAGCTTCCAAAGTGATAGGAAGCTAAAGAGATCACTGTGAGGAATAAGGAACCTTTGTCTCTTTAGGATGAAGAGGCTTGCTTATGCCCAAAACCCCCTTTGTCACAACTGGGGCTTGGAGCATGGGGGGCAAATGATGAGCCCAGATCCAAGTGGGCCTAGATCCAATTCATGGGTTGAACCTGAATTAGTAAAAGACAAGTCAAGCTCAGCTCATGTCCTTAACCCAGGAAGGTCAACGCACGTGGGGAGTAAACATCGGGATAACCATAACTCCAAGATAACACCTATTCTTAATTGCAGCTATCTTGAATTGTGTCTATCCTCCCCCAAAAGCTAGTATCCTGACCCTCACGTCACCGCCTCCACTTGGGCCATGCGCCTATAAATTGTAAGCCTTTCTCCACGAAAGGGATCATCTCTCACATACACCACACCTTGAACTTACATTTGCTTTTTCTCTCTCTCTCTCTCCTGCTACTTTATTCTCTCATTAATAAAGTTCTTTGGCCACCGTTGTCGCCTTCAGTGGGTAAGTCACCTTGGCCTAATCATCCAACCTTTGTCTTTTACTATCAATTGCTTCATTAATTACCCTACATCATACACTCGACTGATTTGATTGTGCATAGCTTATTTAGTGCATCATCAACTATCTTCAAGTTCCCTGAAAATTTTTACAAGGAATTAACTTTAAGGATTGCAAGATTTTGGTGGAGTAATAGCACAGGTGAAAAGGGAGTGCATTGGAAGAAATGCTCCAATGTAGCTAGAAGGAAGTTGGAAGGGGGATTAGGGTTTAGGGATCTGGAAGTGTTTAATATAGCCATTTTTGGCAAAACAAGTGTGGAGAATAATACATAATCCAAATACATTATGGGCCCAGGTGTTAAAAGGGAAGTGTTTCCCAGATAATTCTATTTGGAATGTGAAAGCCAGGTCACAAAGTTCCTGGATATGGAGAAGCATTTCGGAGGGAAGAGAAATTATTGAACATGGGAATATTTGGTAGATTGGCAATGGAGAAGGTACAGAGATTTGGGAGGACAGTTGGGTGGTATGGTACTCTCAAATTTAGAATACCCAACAGTGCTCAATTGTTTATGTGAAGGATTTAATTCTTAAACCTGAGATGCAGTGGGATTCAATATTGGTGAAATCTATATTTACCCCGGAAGCTAATGGTCAATATACTGTGAATAGTGGATATAATCTCCTAATGGCATAGAGAACATTTCAACTTAAAGAGTGTCATGTATCATCATCGTTTACTTACCCAGATGAGTTATAGAAGGATATGTGGACAATGGAGGTCATGCCTAAAGTAAAGTTGTTTATGTGGAAAGTGATTTCTAGTTCCTTAGCGACGAAGTGGAATTCGTGGAAAAGGAAAATGGTGCAATCCCGTGTGCCAATTGTGTGGGGAAGGAGAAGAAACGATGGAACACTTATTTATATTATGTCCCTGGGCTAGTCAAGTATGGAGTGTGATGATGCACAAAATTGGTTTGTACACCACAGTCAAGTGAATAGTATAAAATGCAGTAAGTAAGGAGAAGAGGAAAGACAAGAACAACACAAGGATTATAATAGTTCGGTCAACAAGACCTACGTCCACTTTCAATGGCTAAGTTCGCCGGGAAGTTTATTAACTCCGGTGTGTAAGAAGATCAGGGAATTACAAGAGAGAGAGATGAGCTTGAGTTTTTGTGAGATGCCCCCCAAGTGATGGGGAAACTTACAATTTATAGTCATCTGTGTAGTAATTGAATGGGTAGTTTGACGGTCATAACGGATTGTAGCAACTTAATAGCTTTAAACAGCTTGGCGGCCCCTCCTCTCCTTGGCGACCTCTCATCTCCTCAACCAGCAGGGGAGTGCTTTCCAAAGGTCTTGGCCAAATGATGAGGGAATGTTGACTTTCTCTAAGCGGCACGGATGCTCCCTTAGTGGAGTAGCTCCCTAAAGAGCTTGACTGGTCTGGACCACTTTGGGCCTGCTTGGTCTTCTAGAGCTTGGGCTCTTAAATAGTTTTGGGCTTTCCACCCGAATTGGATTATTTGGGCCTGACCCATCATTTGCCCCCCAATGCCTCATGTCCAATGAAATTTGGAGAAGACGGCATTCACTTGATTTTGAATTCTGACCTGAGAAGACTTCTCTCCCGCTACAACCATGTTGCGCTACGACTGAATTTCGAGGATCGACTTGCCTGGTCAGGTCGCGGGGTTCCACCTGCCCGGTCATGTGGTAGGGGCTCGGGGGCAGCGCCCCCGAAAGCTAAACGATTTTTTGAATCACAAACCAAGGCTCCTTCTTCATTCTTGATATATATTTTAGCTTTGTAGGGCATCTCCAGCTACATAACCTCCTCTTTTATTTCCCCTTTTGAATTCTAGAAGAGTCCTTGCTTTGAATTGGGCCTTTTTTTTTTCCCTTGATTTCAAGAAAACCCTGCAGTATAAGTAGAAGACCCTTCCTTCATTATGTTCCATCTTAAGTGAGGAGGAAATCTTTATTCCCAAAATCCTTCAAGGGTTTATTGAGTTGAGTGTTGTGAGAAACCATGTTGACTGGGGAAAATGATGTGCATCTTTTAGGGAATATTAATGGAAAGATTGAAGAGGTCACCATCGTGGAAGAAGAGACAAGGTTGTCCGACGCCGGAGTGGGGGCGCCGTTGGAGATCCGGCGTGAGGCGCTCCAATCCGTCAGGCGCCAAAAGACGCTGATTCAGGCGTGCCGAGAGGAGGAAAAAGGGCCTTGGGCGAGCAGATTGCGGAACTCACTACGCGGGGCGAGCATATTGTGAAGCCCCCTGCGCTGGGCGAGTAGGCGCTGAGCGCCGCTGCTGATTTGAAGGGTGCGGCACCTGCACAGGCCAGCGGGCGAGCAGTCCAGGCCAGCAGGCGTGCAGCCTCTTCGGGCGAGCAAGGTGGGCGAGCAGCCCAGGCCTTTGGGCGAGCAGCCTTTGCGGCGAACGAAGGGAAATTTTCAGGGCCGCGGACTGCTGGGACGGAGCCGCCTCTCCTCGTGCCGCTAGTTGGAGGTGATTTGGGTGTTGAGGCGCCTAGGCTGGGCGCCAATGGTGGTGCAGGCGCACGGGGCAGCTCGCCAGGTGAGCAGAGTGGCGCCTTTTTGAGTGCTAATTTGAGGAATTTTGGTGAAGTCAAGACTTTGGGTGAGCAAGGGGCTGCCTTGGGTGCCTGTGGCGGACCTGGCACTTGTATTGGTGATGATCCGGTCCCTCAGAATGTAGCTACTCAAGACCAAGGTCTTCAGGGCCTCCGTGAGAAAAAGTACAAAAGCAAAATAGTTGACGATGGGTCCAAGGTAAATACTCTCTTTAGTACTTTAGTTTCAGATGACATTTTGCGGATTGTCTCCCCCTACCATATTCCTCCGACTGTGCTATGTCGTCGGGCCGAGATGGATGAGCCCGCCTCGAATGACTCTTCTGGGGATATTGTTATTTATGAGGAGATTCTTGAGGCTGGGCTCCGACTTCCCATGTCCCCTCCTATCTGTCGCATCCTTAAATATTTTTCACTCACCCCGGGGTGATTGTCACCCAATGGCTGGAGAGTTCTGCTATACTTTTTGGTGTTGTGGAAAAAAGTGCACCATGAGGATGCCTCTCTAGAAGAGTTTCATAGAGCTTATACTCTGAGCGAGACCCCTGCTCCCAATCGGGGTTGGTATTACTTTACAACGAGAGACAGGTTAATCACTGGGCTGAAGTCTAACTGTCATAGTTTGGAAATCCCGTTTTATATTTTTCGGTGGAGAATGGGCTGCTGAGGCCGATAGAGCTTCGGTACCATGGGGATGGAGTACCCCCAAAGAGCTTGGTAAGCTTAACACTTGTTTTAACTCTTTTGTGTGTTTTCTATTTTTTACTCATCATTCCTTTTGCAGATCCTCTTGTGCTTTCCAAGGGTCAAGAGTGGAAACTGCAGGCGGTGAAGGCTTATCCTGAAAAAGATATTGGAGTCCTCATGCCCGGAGTTCGTGCCACCCCTAAGTCTTGCGGCTCCTCTTTGAAGAGAAAAAGTGAGTTGATTATTTCGTACCCTTTTTTTTTTCATCTGGGTAACACTTTACTTCCTTGCAGCAATAGATAGGGAGGCGATTGAGTCTCTCCTCTCTGGTAGGAGTCCTCATCTTCCTAAGGTAGCGAGGGTCCCTAAGATGGCGAAGACGGCCAGGTCTCCCAAGTGACATCTCCAATGGTACCGCCCAAGGGGAGCTCTCCTCAATCAACCCCTCTAGTGACGTCTAGGGCGCCCTTTGGCCCAGTGCCCCCTCTAGAGGTGCCTACACCCTCATTTGCACCTCCTACTCCGGAGTTTCCCCTGTCGGCCACACCTTCTGTTTTCCCTTCATCTGCTCCTGTGGGGACTTCTTCTAGGATGCCTTCTCAGGGTATCTTTATGCTGGGTAACCTGCGGGTCATTAGGGATCGGATCGGGAGGTTTTTGTGTTCCAGGGATATGAACGAGCTCGGTGCCACGATGGAATTCTCAGCTCTTATTTGGAAAGCTGGGCTCAGGTAAGGGTTTATTATCTCCCTTCTCTCCCTTCCTCTCATACATTTCTGACATCTTTTTGCCTTTTGTTTTTCCTCAGGCCTCAACAGCATCTATGTTTATGTTTTCAAGGACCCTCCTTTATCACCAGTTGAAGCAAACCCATGAAGTGGTGAAAAATGAACTTCTAGTTGCTCAGGGGAGGATCACAGAGCTTGAAGCTGTTGGGAGGGCTTCTGATATGAGGGCGACTGATCTTAAGGCTGAGCTTTCGGTGAGCTATGGGAGGGTGGCCAGGCTCGAGGATGAGCTTGTTGAGGTCCGTGAGAGGGCCACGCTCAGTGAGGCTGAGCTTGCAAAGACCCAGGTTGAGTTTTTGGCGACCCATGGGAGGGTGGCCAAGCTTGAAGCTGAGCTTACAGAGACCCGAGAGAGGACCATGCTCAGAGAGGCTGAGTTTTCGGCGACCCATGGGAGGGTGGCCAAACTTGAGGTTGAGCTTGCAGAGACCCGCGAGAGGGTCATGCTCAGAGAGGCTGCCGCAGAGGCAGATGTGAAGACTGCTCTAGAGAGAGCTTCCCGAGCTGAGGCGGACCTGAGGTATGGCACTGTCGAAGCTTTCATTGACGGCTACGAGGAGCTTCGAGGAAAGATTTCCGCTTCCTACCCCAACATTGATGTTTCAGGTTTCGTGGCAACTGAGGCGCCTGAGAGTGATGGAGGTTCTGAGGATGCCGAGGAGGAGGATGACGACCCCGAGAGCAGTTAGAGTGCTAGGGACTTTTTGATTTAAGGATTTTTTTATTTCTTTGTTTGAAAAGCATTTTGTAGCCCTACTTTTGTGAAAGTGGTTAATTTTTGCCACTGATGCTCTTTTGAAGTTGAATAAAAAATGCAAAGATCTTTTGAGTAAATCTAGAAATTTAGTTTTATTTATTTCACTGCTTATGAAAAGTACAAAAAATAAAATCAAGTTCCCAACTTTTCTACTTTGAGTCTCTCAAGGTGTTACTGATAGTACCTTTTCAAGTGCTCGGCATTTCATGGATGGGGCAAAACTTTCCCCTCAGAACCCTGTATCTTGTAGGTACCCGGCCTCACCACTTCTATTATGAGGTAGGGTCCTTCCTAATTCGGTCCCAGTTTTCCTTCTCGTGAATCCTTTGTGGCTAGGATCACTTTCTTAAGGACCAAGTCTCCTGGTTGGAAGGAACGAGGCTTCACCCTCGAGTTGTAGTATTTTGCCATGCGACGCTTGTACTCCGCGTTGCGGACCACAACCAACTCCCTTGCCTCCTCTGCTAAGTCGAGGTTGACGCGGAGTCCTTCCTCATTGGTGACAGGTTCGTGGTGTTGGACCCTTAGAGAATGCACCCCGATCTCCACAGGAATGACTGCCTCAGTTCCAAAGGTGAGGGAGAAGGGGGTTTCTCCGGTTAGAGTTCTTGGTGTGGTCCGATAGGCCCATAATACGCCTGGGAGCTCCTCGACCCAAAGATCTTTTGCCTTTTCGAGCCTTGTCTTTAGGTTACGCAGCACCGTTCTCACCATGACCTCAGCCTGCCCGTTTGCTTGCGAGTGTGCCAGGCTGGAATGAGGTTGCTTTATTTGAAGGTTTGAGCAGAAGGAGTTCAGGAGCTTGTTGTCGAACTGCTTGGCGTTGTCGCTGACAATGGAGTGGGGTATCCCAAAGCGACAGACTAGGTTTTTCCAAATGAAATCTTTCACCTTGACGTCTGTAATTTTTGCTAAGGGTTCTGCCTCCGCCCATTTAGTGAAGTAGTCTACCGCTACCACCATGAACTTGCACTTTCCTTTGCTGAGAGGTAGGGGACCTAGGATGTCGATGCCCCATTTGGAGAAGGGCCATGGACTTGTGACGACTGTGAGCTCCTCTGGTGGTTTTCTGGGCACAGTGGCGAAGCTCTGACATTTGTCACACTTCTTGACAAATTCCTGGGCGTCCCTCATCATTCTAGGCCAGAAGTAGCCTTGTCTGAGCGTCTTATGGGCGAAGGAGCGCCCTCCAGAATGATTCCCACAAATCCCTTCATGGATCTCCCGCAGGGCATAGTTTGCCTCTTCAAGCGAAAGACACCGCAACAACGGCAAGGAGTAACCTTTTTTGTACAGAGTATCTTGTAAAATAGTAAACTTGGAGGCTCTCATCCTGAGTTTCCTGGCTTCACTAGGGTCATCAGGCAACGCACCTTCCTGGAGGTATGCCTTTATTGGGGTCATCCAGTTTGCCTCGGCAGACGCACAGTTGACACTTGTAGCTTCTGCATCTAACTTGCTTGGTTCTAACTGGTGACCCATGAATGTTGGTCCTGGTGGGGCTTCTGTGGATGAGGCGAGCCTAGCCAGCGCATCGGCGGCCATGTTCTCCTCCCTTGGGATGTGGGTAATTTGAAAACTTTTGAACTTGACGACCAAGGCTTTTACCATGGCGAGGTACTCCTGCATTCTTGTTCCCTTTACTTCGAACTCGCCCTTTACTTGGTTGACTATTAGCTGAGAGTCGCTGTGAGTGATTAGGTGTTGAGCCTCCATCTCGATGCCAACCTTAGTCCAGAGAGGAGGGCCTCGTATTCTGCCTCATTGCTGGAGGTGATGAAGTGAAGCTTCACAGCATACTTGATGGGAGTGCCATCGGGGCTGATTAGGATTAAGCCAGCCCCACCTCCTTCGCGGGTTGATGATCCATCTACATAAAGCTTCCAGAGCGGCGAAGAGGAGAATTCGGAGAGCACTGAGGGAGTCAGGAAACCAAGATTGGGTGGCAAGGCTCCAGGCTGGGCACCGGGAGGGGCTTGGGCGCCAGACCCTGGCGCCTGGGTGCCAGGCTGGGCACCTGGGAGTGGCTGGGCACTTGAGGAGGGGGTCTGGGCGCCAGGGATGAAGGACTGGGTGCCCGGGAGTGTCTGGGCGCCTGCGGAGGAGGCCTGGGCGCCAGGGGAGCAAGTCTGGGCGCCAGGGGAGGAGGCCTGGGCGCCCGGGAGTGTCTGGGCGGCTGCGGAGGAAGTCTGGGCGCCAGGGGAGCAAGTCTGGGCGCCAGGGGAGGAGGCCTGGGCGCCCGGGAGTGTCTGGGCGCCAGGAGTGGGTGCCCTAGTGTCCTCGTCGTGTATCACCTTGCTTTGGGTGTCCGGGCTCGATGTCTGAAGCGTGGAATGTTCATTTACCTCCCCTACTAGTGTAACCTCCGCAACAAAATCTGCCAAGGCTTGCGCTTTGATAGCCGCCCTTGGTTGGTACTGGATGTCGAACTCGCCTAGTTCGACTGCCCATTTTAGGAGTCTCCCGAATACATCTGGCTTTCCCAATACTCTCTTTAGAGGCTGTTCTATGATGACAACAACAGTGTGACTCTGAAAGTAGTGCCGCAAGCGCCTAGTTGTTGAGATGAGGGCTAGTGCTAATTTTTCTAGTTCTGAATATCTGATTTCCGCTCCCCGATATGCTCTGCTCACATAATAAATCGGCCTCTGTACTCCGTCACTGTTCCTGACGAGGACCGAACTCACTGCTGATGGGGAAGCAGAAAGGTATAGATATAAAGTCTCACCAGATGTAGCGTGTGAAAGGAGTGGAGGTTTAGCCAAGTAGACTTTGAGTTTTTGGAAGACTTCCTCTGCCTCAGGTCCCCACTCGAAAGCCTTTCGGAGAATTTTGAAGAAAGGCAATCTGCAGATTTGGAGACGAACCTATTGAGCCTGCAATTCGCCCATTGAGGCGCTGGAGCTCATTGGTTGAGGACGGCGACTTCATATTTAAGATTGCCTTGATTTTATCGGGTTTCGCCTCAATTCCTCTCTGGTTGACCATAAAGTCAAGGAACTTTCCCGAGCCTATGCCAAAGGCACACTTTTCAGGATTCAACTTCATGTGGTATGACCTGAGAACGTTGAAAGTTTCTTGGAGGTGGTCAATATGATCTGCTGCTGCGAGACTCTTTACAAGCATGTCGTCCACATACACCTCTATTGTTCTCCCGATCTGTGACTGGAACATCTTGTTCACCAGTCGTTGATAAGTTGCTCCTGCGTTCTTCAACCCGAAGGGCATGACCTTGTAGCAGTAGGTTCCCCTTGGAGTGATGAACGATGTCTTCTCCTGGTCTGGGGGGTGCATGCTGATCTGGTTATACTCAGAGTATGCATCCAAGAAGGTGAGCAATTCATGCCCTGTTGTGGCGTCGATGAGGAGGTCGATTCGTGGTAGTGGATAGCTATCCTTTGGGCACGCCTTGTTGAGCTCAGTAAAGTCGACGCAGAGGCGCCACTTCCCATTAGCTTTCGTCACCATCACCATATTTGAGAGCCACTCAGGATAGGCTACTTCTCTAACTGCTCCGTTCTCTATCAACTTTCCCACCTCCTTTTCCATTGCTTGGGCCCTTTCAGTGGAGGCACCCCTTAGTTTTTGGCGAACAGGCTTGTGGTGAGGGTCGACGTTGAGGCGGTGGGTGGCGACCTCAGGGTCGATGCCCTCCAGGTCCACATGTGACCAAGCAAAAACGTCCATGTTACCCCTCAAAAAGTCTATGAGCTGGCAGACCAAGTCTTCAGGAAGGGAAGAGCCAATGTACACTTTTCTGTCTGGATACTCTACATCCAAGGTCACTGGGGTGAGCTCCTCAACTGGTTCTCCTCTTTCTATAGTGGCATCATCCCTTGGGTCGAGGACCTCCACTTGCAGTGCCTCCTGTGGCTTCCTCGCCTTCATAGAGGAGACGTAGCACTCTCTTGCAGCTACTTGGTCTCCCCGGACCTCTCCGACTCCGTTCGGGGTTGGAAAGCGGAGAATGAGGTGGTAGGTAGAGGGCACCGCTCTTAGGGTGTTGAGAGCGGGTCGGCCTAGAATGATGTTGTACGCTGAAGGGCCATCTATCACCAGGAAGTTGACCATGATTGTGGAACTTCGGGGTACTACGCCGGCAGTGATTGGTAAGGTGATGGACCCTAGGGGATACACCTTTTCCTCGGAAAACCCAATGAGGGGTGACCTGATAGGCTGCAGTCTCTCCCTGCCCAAGTTGAGCTTGTCATAAGCCTCTGCGAACAAGACATCCGCAGAGCTGCCGCTGTCCACGAGAATTCTCCGCACTTGGAAGTTGGCGACGGTCATTGTGAGCACCAGAGGGTCGTCATGGGGATGCTGGATTCCTTCCAAGTCCTTGTCTGAGAAGGATATGACCTCGTTGTTGCCATGTTTGGGCGCCTTAGATGGACGCAATTCATCGGGGTGCATAGCTTTCCTTGCATGAGCCTTTATAGCGGAAAGAGATTCTCCTCCCCCTGCAAGCCCTCCAGAGATGGTGTGAATTTCCCCGATGGGCTGTTGGTCCTCCTGGTTACGAGGCGGCGCCGGCGCCTGTCCTCTACCGGCAACATATTGACGCAGGTGACCCCGTTGGATGAGCTCCTCAATCTGTCTTTTGAGGTCATAGCAGTCGTCGGTGTTGTGGCCATGGTCGCGATGGAAGCGACAATACTTGTTCGGGCTCCTACGGTTTGGGGGAGACTTCATTTTCCTTGGCCACTTTACTGCGGGATCATCCTGAATTTGTAATAGGATGTGCCCGACAGAGGCGTTGAGGGAAGTGAAGGCTTGTCGCTCCCTCTGGGGAGCGGGACCGAGACGGTCTTTGGCAGGTATCCTCTCTGTCCTGCCGCGCTTGTTATTACCCTCCCTCTTGTCGTCTCTGTCTCTCTCCTTTATTTTCTCCTCAGTTCTCGAGGACTCACCTCGTATGGCCCTTGTAATGTCTTCGGCGTTCATATACTTCTGGGCCTTCGCTAGTAACTCAGGCACGCTTTATTACCGAGAAAATGAAGCTCGATGACCGGAGGCCTCCCAGGAAGGCGGTCATGCTAACCTTTTCATCGGGCTCTTCGACCTGAAGGACCTCCTCGTTAAAACGAGTGAGGTAGCTTCTCAGGCTCTCATCTCTCTCCTGCTTTATGCTTAGCAGGTGTGTGGCAGGTTTTTGGTGGCGACGTCCTCCAATGAAGTGTGACACAAAAAACCTGCTCAGCTCAACAAATGAGCCAATGGAGGCGGGGGAAATCTTGGCGAACCACTGTCGAGCGGATCCCTTCAGGGTGGTTGGGAACGCTCAGCACATGATTTCGTCAGGAACGTTGTGCAGCTGCATCAAAGTCTTAAAGGTTTCGAGGTGGTCCAGTGGATCCTTCTTACCGTCAAAGGTCTCGACGGATGGCATCTTGAATTTTTGAGGAAGCGAGTAGTTAGCTACGTCAGGCTTGAAGGGTGTGTCAGTTCGACTTACGAGATAGTCTACTGTTTCTGGTCCCTGTGCCTTCATGGCATTGAAGACGTCACCCAGCTGATTCTGCACCTCCTTAATTTTTTTGTCCCACTGATTGGAAGGAGGTCCTCTGGAATTACCACGAAAAAGGCTCCCATGCTCCATACTTTGGTTTTCACCCTCATCCTCTTGGAAAGAAGGGTCTCCACCATGAGGTGCAGGAGCAGGAGCAGGAGTAGGAGGTTCCTCATAGTGGGCCCCCCTGTGGTGGGTACCCAAGAGCGGGGCGCCCCCTTGGGGGAGCTCCAAGATGACCAGGGGGTGGAGCTCCCCTGGCTTGGGGTCTGGGCTGCGCTTCTCCTTGTTGCCCAAGCATCAGCTGCAGAATCTGCTGGTTCTGGGCTACTAGTTGCTGCATGGTGTCTAGCATCTGCTGTGCATTTGGGACCAGATTGGCGGGTGGTGGAGGAGCTACCTCCTCTTCTAGCAAAGGATTGTCTTCCGGGGGATTCATGGATTTGACAGAGAAAATTTTTTAGAAGTGAGAATTCTGTTCTTTCCCACAGACGGCGCCAAATTGATGATGCACAAAATTGGTTTGTACACCACAGTCAAGTGAATAGTATAAAATGCAGTAAGTAAGGAGAAGTGGAAAGACAAGAACAACACAAGGATTATAGTGGTTCGGTCAACAAGACCTACGTCCACTTTCAATGGCTAAGTTCGCCGGGAAGTTTATTAACTCCGGTGTGTAAAGAGATCAGAGAATTACAAGAGAGAGAGAGATGAGCTTGAGTTTTTGTGAGATGCCCCCCAAGTGATGGGGAAGCTTACAATTTATAGTCGTCTGTGTAGTAATTGAATGGGTAGTTTGACGGTCATAACGGATTGTAGCAACTTAATAGCTTTAAACAGTTTGGCGACCCCTCCTCTCATTGGCGACCTCTCCTCTCCTCAACCGGCAGGGGAGTGCTCTCCAAAGGTCCTGGCCAAATGATGAGGGAATGTTAACTTTCTCTAAGCGGCCTGGATGCTCCCTTAGTGGAATAGCTCCCTAATGAGCTTGACCGGTCTGAACCACTTTGGGCCTGCTTGGTCTTCTAGAGCTTGGACTCTTAAATAGTTTTGGGCTTTCCACCCAAATTGGATTATTTGGGCCTGGCCCATCAGAGTGAATCACCATTAAGAATGCTGATTAATAAGCAGCAAGTTACCCGAATTGAGCTTCGGCTATAGAAAATATGGGTAGAGGGTAAGGAGTTTGGGGGATAATCAAGCATTAATACCATATTTGATGTGGTTTGTATGGAAAGAAAGAAATAGATGGATCTACCAACATTAGAAGCCAAGCTATAGAATGGTGGTGAATCATGCTGTTGCTGCAGTGTAGGAGCTTAAGTGTATAGCAGGGAAACATAAGGGAACAAGTGTTTTTAATGAGAAAGAAGCTATGGAATGGGAGGCTCTATAGAGAAACTGGGTTAAAATCAAATGTGATGGTGCTTTTGGGTTAAAGGAACAAATGGGAGCTTATGGTGTTATTGCTAGGAACTCTGATGGTGCAATAATGAATGAAGATGCTGGAATTATGAAGGCTAAGTCGCCTTTGGTGGCAGAGGCTTGTGCAATAAGGCAAGCCTGTTTATTAGCTAAGGCAGAGAGATACTTATCAGTTGTCGTTGAATCTGATGCAAAGGCACTGATTGTGGCTCTGAAGGATAAGCAACTATTAAGGGGAGTAGAGGCCGTGTAGGGGGATATCTGGAAATACTCTGGGCAGTTTCAGAATTTTGAGCTTAGTGCACTTAGAAGAGGAAGGAATAGTGTTGCTCACTGGATTGCTACTGCGAAAATTAGAGGTAACCTGTCACATAGCTGGTGTATTTTTCTGCCACAAAAGTTGGATCAAATATGCTATTAAGAAGCAAGCGGAATTAGATGTGGACCAATGTGCTGGGTTGTAGTTTTGGTGTAATTGTTTTGATTCATGTAACTTTTTGATAGTAATACAAATGTTTGAAATTGGCCAAAACAAAATATTGATTTGGTGTTAATTTGATTAAATTGAATATTAATTTTAAGAGAGTACATGATCAATCACGCTTTTTCATGACCGATCCTAATTTAACAAATCAGGACCTATCATGATAAACCACAACCTAGGCCATGGTTTATCAAAATCGGTCATAATTTAACAAATGGTTAGTAATATTTTTATTCTTAAGTATGCACGTTTTGTCAATTTATTTTCTAAAATATCAATTTTATCAATTTGACCCATAAAATATTCAATTTCTATTCAAATCATCACATAAAAAGTCAATTTATCAAATCAAGATCAAAGTAGCATGCAATTTCCTCTAATAAATATTTAAGTCGTCAAATCAACACTTAATCAATATTCAATTCAACAAATTAATATTCAATTTCATCTAATAAACATTCAACTCATCAAATTAACATTCAATTTCATCCAATTAATATTCAATTCATCAAATTAAT
Source organism: Ilex aquifolium (assembly GCA_951799425.1). NCBI lineage: Eukaryota > Viridiplantae > Streptophyta > Magnoliopsida > Aquifoliales > Aquifoliaceae > Ilex > Ilex aquifolium. Next base: position 20,096,448 of record OX637403.1, read on the forward strand.
ATCACATTAACATTTAATTCATCCAATTAATACCAAATTAACATTTAATTCATTCAATTAATATTCAATTTATCAAATTAACACTAAATACAAAAATTCAATTAATCCAATTTATATTCAAATTCATCCAATTAATACACAATTCATCAAATTAACATAAAAAATCATTCAATTTATCAAATTAATATCCAAAATCATCCAATAAAAATTAAATTTATTAAATCAAAACCAAAGTACACATGCAATTTAATACAATAAATATTTAATTCACATTATCAACACCAAGTTAATATCAAATCAACAAATTAACATTCACTTTCATCAAATAAAATATTTAATTGATCAAATTAACATTTAAATACAACTATTGAACATTAAATTCATAAAACTAACATTCAATTTAATTCAATTAATATTCAATTTATCAAATTAACATTCAATATATTTAATTAATATTCAATTCATCAAATTAACATTCAATTCATAAAATTTATATTCAAATTTATCTATTTAACACTCAATTCATCAAATTAACATAAAAAATCATCCAATAAAGATTCAATTTATCAAATCAACACCAAAGTAACATGTAATTTCATCCAATTAGTATTCGATTCATCAAATTTACACCAAATTAACATTCAATTTCATCCAATTAATATTCAATTTCGAAAATAGACACTAAATTAGCATTTAATTCATCTAATTAATATTCAATTCATCAAATTAATACCAAATTAACATTCAATTCATCCAATTTATATTATAATTAACTTTCAATTCCTATAATTAATATTCAATTCATCAAATTAACCAGAAATTAACATTTAATTCATCCAATTTATATTCAAATTTATTCAATTAACACTCGATTCATCAAATTAACATTCAATTAATCCAATTTTCATTCATAATCATCCAACTAATACTCAATTCAACAAATTAATATTCAAAATCATCCAATAAAGATTCAATTTATCCAATTAACACAGAAGTAATTCACAATTTCGTCCAATTAAAATTCAATTCATCAAATTAACATCCAAATCATAAAATTAACATTCAATTTATTCTAATAAATATTCAATTCATCAAATTAACATTCAAATTCAACTAGTTAACATTAAATTCATCAAATTAAAACCAAATTTACATTCAATTCATCCAATTTATTTTCAAATTTATCCAGTTAACACTCAATTCATCAAATTAACATCTAAAATCATCCAATAAAGATTTGATTTATCAAATCAACACCAAAATAACATGCAATTATATCCAATTAATATTCAATTCATCAAATTAGTACCAAATTAACATCCACTCTCATCTAATAAAAATTCAATTCATCAAATTAACATTACATTGCATTCAATTAACACCCAATTCATTAAATTAATATCAAATTAACATTCAATTCATCTAATTTTTATTAAAGTTGAATCTTTATTTGATGATTTTAGGTGTTTATTTGATGAATTGGGTGTTAATTAGATGAATTTGAATATAAATTAGATGAATTGGTAATTAATTTGGTGTTAAGTTGATGAATTAAGTATTAATTGGATGAAATTGAATGTTAATTTTAGGAATTTAATGTTAACTAGTTAAATTTGAGTGTTAATTTGATGAATTAAATGTTTGTTAGATGAAATGAAATGTTAATTTGATTAATTGAATATTAATTTGATGAATTGAATGTTAATATATTGAATGAAATTACATGTTACTTTGATTTTAATTTGATAAATTGAATCTTTATTAGATGATTTTAGTTATTAATTTGACGAATTGAGTGTTAATTAGATAAATTTGAATATAAATTGGATGAATTGAATGTTGTATTAATTAATGAATTAATGTTAACTAGTTGAATTTGAATGTTAATTTGATGAATTGAGTTTTAATTGGATAAATTTTAATATAAATTAAATAAATTGAATTTTTATCTGGTGTTAATTGGATAAAATTGAATATTAATTATATTGAATTGAATGTTAATTTAATGAATTTAACATTAACTAGTTGAATTTGAATATTAATTTGATAAATTGAATTTTTAATATGTGAAATTGAATATTAATTTTCGGAGAGTACAGGATCAGTCATGTTTTATCATGACCGATCCTAACTTAATAAATGGGGGGGCTATTCCCACTCCACAAATCTTCATTCTCACCCCCATTAAACTATAAATCATCAAATTACCCAGTTCACCCCATCTATATCCACCACTACACTAATAACTAAGTTCACCCCATTCTATACCCACTCTATTAAAACTAAACTTATTTCAATCTTTATTTTTAGGGTTTTTTTATACCTCATCTCACATAGTCTATACAAAATATACTCTATTGGATTATCTACTAAAACTGAACAAACAATTATGTATAGACTGTGTGATTCGAGGAGAGAGATTCGATGATATTTTTCTTTTCTTTTTCAAGAAACTTTATTCAGATGCGACTACATTGAAGATTCTAAAAGATTTCTTTCTGTATATTAAGAAATTGCGTGTAAAGAATATCTTTTTCTTTGCGAATTCCTTCAATCGGCAATTAAGAAAACTAGAAAAAGAAATGCAGAGAGGAATTAGAGTACTATTTCAACGATGAGATCAAAGAAGATAAAGATTAGACAACGACAATTGAAGCAATTTGCATGAAAGAAACGCAGAGTGGAATCCAGTTGAGTATATTTTGTGTATAAATTATATGAGATAGATATAGAAAGAAACCTTAAAAGTGAAGATTGAGATAAATTTTGTTATTAATGGGGTGGGTATAAAAAGGATGCACGTAGTAGTTTTAGTATTTATAATTTAATGGAGTTGGAACAAAAATTTGTGGGGGTGAAAATAACCCCATCTTTTAATAAATCAGGATCTATCTTTGATAACCCATGACCTATCCTCATTGAAAATTAGGGTATGTCATGGTTTATCAAGACAAATACTAATTTAACAAATGGTTAGTAACACTTTTATCTCTAAAGTAAGCACGTCTTGTCAATTTAGTCCCTAAAACATCAATTTAGTCTCTAAAGTATTCAATTTATATTTAAATCATCCAATAAAAATTTAATTTATCAAATTAACATCAAAGTAACATGCAATTTCATCTAATAAATATTTAATTCGTCAAATCAACACAAAATTAACATTCAATTAATCAAATTAACATTCAATTTCATCTAATTAATACATATTTCATCAAATTAACATTTAATTTATCCAATTTATATTTAGATTCATCTAATTAATATCCAAAATCATCCAATAAAGATTCAATTTATTAAATTAACAACAAAGTACTATGAAATTTTATTCAATTAATATTTAATTTATCAAATTTATACCAAAATAACATTTAATTCATCAAATTAACATTTAATTTTATTTAATAAATATTTAATTCATCAAATTGACATTCAAATTCAACTATTTAATATTAGATTTTCATCTAATAAGTATTTAATACATCAAATTAGATGAAGTTGAATGTTATTTTTGTGTTAATTTGATGAATTAAATGTTATCCAGAATAAAATTGAATGCTAATTTGATGAATTAAATGTCAATTTTGTGTTAATTTGATGAACTAAATGTTAATTTATTGTTAGGCTGATGAATTGAATGTTAATTGAAATAAATTGCATGTTAATTTATTGTTATTTTAATGAATTTGAATGTTAATTTACAACTTTTGGGGTGAGATTCCAACTTTTTTTAATTGAGTTCCAACTTTTGGAGTGGGGTTCCAACTTTTCTAAATTGGGTTACAACTTTTATGGTGGGTTTCCAATATTTCTGGGTTGGGTTACAACTTTTTGGGGGTGGAGTTATAATTTTTATGAATTGAATTTTAGCTTTTCTGAATTGGGTTCCAAACTTTTGGGGTGGAGTTATTACTTTTTTATTTGGTGGAGTTACAACTTTTCTGGCTTGGGTTATAACCTTTTGGGGATTGGGTTCCAATCTTTTGGAGTGGAGTTATTACTTTTTTGCTTGAAGTCAACACTTTTTTGGAAAGTGTTACAACCTTTGGGGGTTGGTTTATAAGCGTTTTGGATTGAGTTACAACCTTGTAGGGTGGATTTATAAGCTTTCTAGACTGGGTTACAACCTTTTGGGTGTGAGGTTACAATTTTTGGGGTAAGTTACAACTTTGGGGGTGAGTATACCACAATTTAGGGTTATTTTACTACCTTTTTGGTATGAGGTTATTTGATTTTATAGTCAAACACAACTCCCTCTTTGATTACTACTTTAGCAGGTAGCCGGTATCTCACATTGTGAAGTGATTAACGACTAGAAAACCACAAATATTAAATCAATGATGTCAATTATTTTGACGGTGCGGTACCAACAAACATATTTCGGTACTAAGGAAGAACCCGCCATCAATCTAATGCCCGTCAAAACACAAAGGGAGAATTAGACACACACACTTTGAGGTTTATCATTTAATCACTTAAACCTCTGACATTTAAAATATTATAGACAAACCCCCTGAGATTTGTATGCACATATTATTTAGACCCTGCCGTCAATGTCCAATAGAATATCCGTTAGTAAACTACACTTAGACCTCCTGATTTTTGTATGCGTGTAATATTTAGACTCCTCAAGTTTAAAATGTTATACTTAGACACATACAAAAAAAAAATACTCAAATCAAATATAAAATATCAAATATTTTAAATTTTATAACCAAAATACATATTCTATTATGTCATTTATTGATATAAAATCAAAAATAAAGATATAATTTTTTCTTTAAAAAATCATAATTAGTAAACAATTATACTCAAAAATAAAACTAAAAAAATAAACAAGAGACCAAACTGTAATTATCACAATATCTTTTATCTTTAATTGGGGTAGTTTGGTCGTTTAATAGATATATTTAGACCTTTCAAGTTTAAAATGTTATACTTAGACAAAAAATACTCAAATCAAAGATAAAATATCAAATATTTTAAATTTTACAACAAAAATTCATGTTCTATTATATCATTTATTGATATAAAATAAAAGATAAAAAATTATTTTTTTCTTAAAAAAATCATAATTAGTATACAATTATACTATCTATTGAAATAAAACTAAAAAAATAAACCAGAGATTAAACTATAATGGACACAATATCTTCTATCTTTAATTGAAATAGTTTCATTGTTTAATAGATAGTATAATTGTATAATAGTTATGATTTTTTGAAGAAAAAATTAGATTTTTGTTTTTGATTTTATATCATTAAATGATATAATAAAATATAAATTTTGGTTATAAAATTTAAAATATTTAATATTCTATCTTTGATTGTATTATTTTTTGTCTAAATATAACATTTTAAACTTAATTGGATTATTTTAAGTTGATTGGGTTCAACTTCAATTCACACTGAATTTATGAAATCAGATTCAACATCAATTGCTTTGTATAAAGGGCTGAACCAGAATAGCTATATATAGAGGTGACAATCTTAATCTATTACCCATTAATTCGTCCAACTCGTCCAAAAATAAATGGGTTGGGTACCTATATTAATTAATGCGGATTCTAAATGAGTTGGGTAATGTGATTCATTTTAATTATGAGGGTTAATATGAATTATAAATGGGTACCCATTGGGTGTTGGGTTGAGTATTTATTTTTCTATTAAATAACACAAGTAATAAAATCAAATAAATATACTAATATACCAAAACATACACACACACTAATACACCAAAACACACTAGCACACAACAACACACACAACCCACTACCCGCAACTCGACCCATGACCCCTACCAATGGAAATCCGTGACCCATGACTCATGGGTCAACTCGCAACCCACAACCCAAGGACCGATCCATAGCCGACAGTCGCCCTGACCCATTATGTGTGTATTTTTAATTTTTTTTATTAAATGTGTTTTAGTTTTTGTGTATTTGTATATATGTGTGTGTTTTTTCGTGTATTAGTGTGTATGTTTTAATATATTAGTGTGTGTATTTTTAGTGTATTAGTGTGTGTGTGTGTGTGTTTTAGTGTACTAATGTGTGTGTGTGTGTGCTTGTATTTTGGTGTACTAATGTATGTGTGTGTGTTTTAGTGTTTTAGTGTACTAGTGTATGTCTATTAAGAATTTTAATTATTTTATGCGTTAATGAGTTTAACCCAACCTATTATAAACATAATCCATTATAACCTATTTAATATGTGAGTGAAAAATGGATTGTATTTATTTTAACCCAACCTATTTAACCATAACCAACCCAACCCACCCATTCACCACCTCTAGCTATATGCATTTAAACCCTCCAAAGCTTTACAATTTTTCCTGTCACACCCCATCCCGAAAAAGAGATAGGATGTGGGTAATTATGACCTGTTAACCATAATTCCTCATATTAATCAAAGAAATTAAGCCTACACATAATTAATCAAATCCACACATAATTAATCAAATCCATCCACTCAAATAAACAATTTGAGGTAAATACAAAACTCGGCAATGTGTAATTGCTCCTTCATTTTAGTTGATAAATCATCTCATGTAGTGATTTGAGGATCAGACTTGTCCTCTGATCATGTCTGCCACCACAATTTAGCATCACCAGAAAGGTACGTGCTAGTGAGATCCATTTTGTTGGCATCCAGAGTACGGACTGCATTGAAGTAGTGCCCCATATCCCATAAAAAGTTTTTGAGCTATTTGGCGTTGCAACTGCCTGTGAAAGGCTTAGGGTCAAGCACCTTTGCTTTCTGCATGCTTTCACTACCAGAACCCGAAGGGGCATTCTGTAGTGCATTCTTGAGTAATGATACATCCGTCTCGAGGGAACTCAGTTTTTCCCCCAAACCAACGGTCCATGTAGAAACAGTGGCAAGTATACAAACTCAAGTATAGGAACATACAAACTCACACAAATGCAACACACGAATTTACTGGGAAAACACTCCCAAACCTTATATTGAAGCTCTCTACAATTACAAAGAATTCAAAGCAAGAACACTCTAAGTCTGCCTCTAAAGAATGCCCAAGCACCCTTATTTATACAAGGAGCATGACAGATGACACCCCCATCTGCCAAGGGACTATTACAACAATCTGCCTAATCTCTAGCAGACTTGGTCAGCAAAGTTACCTCTCTACGCGACACCTGGTAGACAGTTCCACTTATTCAGCACTTGATGTGGAACTGCCCTTATCTACATGCATCTGGACCAGAATGTGGCTAAGAACGCCCACAACTGTCTCCCTCAGACTAGGTCATGTTCAACAACTACTTTGACTAAGTCATGCACTGGCAACTGCCCATATCCTCCTTGTCACATGCATTGAGCAGCCATGTGCCAGCCTTGTGCCCACAATTCAGCAACCAACCTTGCCCATGAACTAATGTGCATGTTGGGTCAAGCCCATGCCATGCAATTCTAAGCTATGCACCAACATTGCCTCAATTGAACCCACCGCGTGCTGCTATGCTCAGCCGGGTGGTCTCATGCTGTCACGGTCCGAACCCATTTTTCGAACCACTTAGCTGCATCACCTTGATTCCTTCTCATAATGTGGCTTGGTGCAAGGTGCCACCAAGATCCGCCATTGTGCACCCAAGTCAGTTAGGGTGTGACAAGCCACCTCTACCCGAAGTATCCAACGACCTCGTTGGAATGGTAGCATGGTACTACTTGATAAGATTCTCGAACTGCCATTATATCGTCTCTTTCTCTCAAGTGGCTTTTCCCAGTGCTTTCCCTTTCCACTTGACTAGGTAATGAGTCATTTTATTTTTCTTACTCATTTCTTCAGTCTTGTGGTCAAGGATAGATTCTGTAATCTTTGTGAATTGCTCCCTGATTATTGGAGAAGCCCGATGTCGAACATATCTGCTAGGGTCCTCAACATACGGCTTCAAAAATGCAACATGAAAAATCGGATATAGCTTGAGACGACTAGGAAGATCCATCCTATAGGCCAATCTATCAATCCTTCTTGTAATAAGTAAAGGACCGTCATAGCACTGGATCAATCCCTTATGTGCATACTTCTGAGTGATCTTCTTCCAAATTGGTGTGGTAAGTTTGAGCATCACTTTGTCACCAACTTCGAACTCCACTGCCCTCATTTTCTCATCTGCCCATTTCTTCATCCTCTTCACTGCCTTTGTCAAGTAGTCCTTTGCCTCGTCGGCCCTCTCTTGATTGGCTCAAGCAAAGCGATAAGTTGCAGGACATCTCCCTTGAGATTTCTACTTGGCCACTTCATATGGAGTGAGGGGCTGTTGGACAGTTGCCAACTCGAATGGACTTATCCCGGTGGAGGAACTTTGCTACAAGTTGTTGCTGAATTGGGCGACATCACAATCCACCTAATTCTGCTCGTTCGCTGTAACGTAATGCTTGAGATACTCTTCCAACATTCATTCACCCGATCAATATGCCCATCTATCTACAGATGATTGTTGGTGGAGATGTTGAGCTGTGTGCCGAACTGCTCGAACAAAGCTGTCCACAACTGGCCAGTAAATCTAGTGTCTTTGTCACTGGCAATATGCAGCGGAAGACTCCAAAGCTTCACAATGTGCTTAAGAAATAGCTAAGCTGTAACTTCAACAAAACATATTTTTGGAGCTGCAATGAAGGTGGCATACTTCAAAAATCTGTCAACCACCACAAAGATAGAAGTAAAGTCATTCACCTAAGGCAATCCATTGATCAAATCCATGGAAACACTCTACTAAGGCCTGCTCAGAATGGGGAGAGGCTCCAAGGTACACGTCATCTTCCTCCTTTATATCTTATCATGCTGGCACACCAAACAAGTGCGCATATAAAGCTCTATATCTGCTTCCATGCGAGGCCAATAATAACTTTCCGCCAATAGGGCAAGGGTCTTTTCCTGCCCCAAATGCGCTGACCATCGAGCATCGTGAATCTCTTTCAGCAACATTTGTCGAAGTCCACCCGACTTTGAGACATATGGCATCTTTCCTATGGCATAGAGTACATCATCCTCTATCCAAAATCGCTGAGTCACCCTTTCCTGGACCTACTTTAGCAACAAGATGGTCATGAGATCAACCTTTGTTTGATCCTAAATTCTTTGTAGCATATCCCCAACAATCTAGCTAAGTGCGACCATCATCCCATCATCAATTGAGATTCAGCTAACATCCCATCAGCAATTGAGATTCAGCTAAGTGCATCGGCATCCTAATTTACATTGCCAGGCTTGCACTGCAATGTAAAGTGGAACTGAGTAAGAAAATCCTGCCATCTTGCTTGTTTTGGTGTCAGCTTCTTCATGGGATTGAAGCAACTGGTAGACACATTGTCGGTTAGCACTAGGAAGTGCTTCCCCAGCAGATAGTGCCTCTATGCATTGACACAGTGCATGACTGCTGTCATTTCCTTTTCGTGCATCGTATACTGTCTCTCGGTATCATTCAGCTTCCTGCTTTCACAATTTCATCAATGGATTTTGCACCAGCTGACCATTTTGCACCAGCACCCCCCCAAGAGCAAAGTCTAATGCATAGTATGGACTTCAAAGAGCAAGTCGAAGTCAGGCAGCCACAAAAATTGGGCTAGTCGTCACCACCTCCTTCAATCGATCGAATGCCTCCTGGCATTTGTAGGACCAATTCCAAGTCTTATCTTTCCTCAAAAGATCAGTCAACATAGCGACCTTCTTGAGTAGTTCTTTACAAAATTTTGATAATAATTCGTCAAACCAAGGAAAAAATGCAATTCAGTAACCGTAGTAGGGACAGAAAAATTTGCAATTGCCTTAATTTTCTATGTGTCCATCTTCATTATGCCCGCAAAAATAATGTGCCTGAGGAATGAAATTTCCCTTTGAGCAAACTCACAGTTTTTCGATGTCAAATAAAGTTGCGCTTCCCTCAACTTCGTCAAAGCCAACCTAAAGTGTTCAACATGCTCCTCTAGGGTCTGGCTATAAACAACTATGTCATCCAAGTGAATCACCATAAATAATCCAAGTATTCTCAGAATATATTGGTCATCAAGTTGCAGAATATGGCAGGGGAATTTGTTAACCGGAAAGGCAAAACTAAAAATTCATATGACTCATACCTCGTCACACAAGCTGTCTTCGCCTCATCCCCTTTTGCAATTTTGACTTGATATCCCAAACGTAGGTCCATCTTGGTGAAAAATACTGCTTTCTCCAATCGATCGAACAACTCATCAACGAGCGGGACTGGATAGTTATTCTTGACAATCACTTTGTTAAGGGTCCTATAATCCATACAAAGCTGTAAAGAACCATCATTCTTCTTCTGAAATAGGACATGAGCTCCATATGGAGCTTTAGAAGGTCTAATGAACCCAATGTCCAATAAACCACCAAGATGCCTCCTTAGCTCCGCCAATTCTGATGAAGACATATGATAAGGCGCCTAGGTAGGGATTTTTGCCCCTGGAATCAACTCGATGGCATGGTCAATCTCCCACCTCGGTGGTAATCTGGCTGGCAATTCTTTGGGCGCCACGTCCTTGAATTCTGCCAACAACTGTTGCACTAGTTTAGGGACTTGTAATGCTTTGGACTCCTCATCTTGAAATAAAATAGCCAAGTATGTTGCTTCTCCTCTTTGCAAGCCATCTTTCACTTGCAAGGCAGACATCATTTCCCCCAAGGACTGAGCATGTCCATCACGAACATCCCATGCAAATGAGGCGTCACTGATACCTTTGACTTAGTAAGAAATTACAGCCTAAGGATCACCTAGAAATCATCGAGAGGGACTGCCATAAAGTCACACAGTCCTTGCCAATCACCAACTTTTAATGGGACTTCTCTAGTAACATTGCCTACTAGTTTTGCTTCTTAATTGACAGTCTTGATCTGGCTAGAGTCTTTTGTCAAAGTCTAACCAAGTCGTTGCACTTCCCGATCAAAAATAAAGTTATGCGTTGCTCATGTGTCAACCATCGCCTAGATAGCCACATTGTTAATACGGATCTGCATGAACATCAATCCCCTCCTTGCCACCGTTTCCTCTTTGCGAATTGCATTAAGGAGTTGCAATGGATTAACTCGTGTAGGCTCGTCTGAAATGTTAGCATCCTCAACCATGAGGGAACTAAGTTTTTCCTTCTTGGGAAATTTTTTGGCACGATGAAGGCCATTACAGATGAAACTGCCCGAGTCTTCGCCTCCAATTGATGTAGAGGGCTTGTCGGTTAGTTTATTTGTGTTGCCAAACTTCTTGACCTTTTTCTTCTGCTTATCCTTCTTTTGAAAATTGGCTTTCCCTTTAAACTCCTTCTCCGAAGGGTTAGCCTGGGTCTTGTAATCAACCAACACGTCTGTTGTAGACATAGCAGCAGGTAAATCCTTCACCCTTTGCCGACGAAGTTCTGCCTGAGCCCAAGTTCAAAGGCTAGACATGAAGTTGAACAGTTTATCTTTATTCGACATGTTTTTTATGTCAAGCATTAGAGACGAGAAATGCTTCACGTACTCCCTCACTGCGCTTGTATGTCGAAGCTTTCTCAAAACATCACGAGCTTGTCAAACCATGTTGATTAGATAGAATTGCTCCTTCATTTTAACGGATAAAGCATCCCATATAATGATTTGAGGACGAGACTTGTCCTATGATCGTGTGCACCACCACAATTTAGCATCACCAGATAGGTATATGCTAGTGAGATCCACTTTCTCAGCATTTGGAGTACGGATTGCCTTGAAGTAATGCCCCATTTCCCACAAAAAATTCTCTAGCTCTTTGGCGTTGTGAGTGCCTGTGAAAGGCTTAGGGTCAGACACCTTTGCTTTCTACATGCTTTCACTGCCAGAATCCGAAAAGGGCATTTTGTAGTGCTTTCTTGAGCAATGATACATCCGCCTCGAGGGAACTCAGTTTTTCCCCTAGACCATCGGTCCATGTAGAAAACAGTGAAAAACACATCTACAAATTGTTTTTCAACCAGCTAAAGTGATCAGATTCAGCCTTTTGAAGTTGTTCTTGTGACCCCCACATCTCTTCGAACCATTGGTACAACAACTCAAGCTGCATAGAAAGGGCCACAACATCATTGGATTGTGGAAGACCAACCAATTCCTCCAAACGAGCCACCATTTCTCTCAAATCTGTTGTTGTTCCGCCAGCCATGGGTCGATTTTTTTGCCAAAATCAATGCGCTGATATCAAACTGTCACAGGATAACTACTCATTTTTCTTTGAGGTTACCCGTGAAGACGTTGGCACTGCAACCAGCCACACAAACTCAAGTATAGGGACACACAAACTCACACAAAGGCAATACACGAATTTATTGGGAAAACACTCCCAAACCTTATATTGAAGCTCTTTAAAATTACAAGGAACTCAAAGCAAGAACATTCTCTGTCTACCTCTAAAGAATGCCTAAGCACCCCCTATTTATACAAGGAGCATGGCTTATGACACCCTCATTTGCCTAGGGGTTGTTACAACAATTTGCCTATTTTCTAGCAGACTTGGTCTACAAGGCTGTCTTTTTTCCTGACACCTGGCAGAAAGTTCCACCCATTCAGCACCTGATGTGGAACTGCCCTGATCAGCATGCACCTGGACTAGAATGTGTCTAAGAATGCCCACAACTGCTTCCCTCAAACTAGGCCATGTTCAATAGCTACTTTGACTAAGTCATGCACCAGCAACTGCCCACATCCTCCTGGTCACATGCATTGAGTAGCCATGTGCCAGTCTTGTGCCCACAATTCAGCAGCTAACCTTACCCACGAACCAATGTGCATGCTGGGTCAAGCCCATGCCATGCAATTCAAAGTCATGCACCAACATTGCCTCAATTGAGCCCACCGCGTGTTGCCATGCTCATCCAGGTGGTCTCATGTTGTCACGGTTCGCACCCATTTGTTGAACCACTTAGCCGCATCACCTTGATTCCCTCTCATGGCATGCCTTGGTGCAAGGTGCCACCAAGACTTGCCATTGTACACCCAAGTCAGTTAGGGTGTGACAAATAGCTACTAGGGCACCATAACCTTGAAACATCTTAAACAAAAACTATGTACATTTATTACACAAAACACAATGTACAATTTGACATCAACATCCCTACATCATTATTCCTACGTCGAGCTAGACTGTCCAGTGGACCAGCACCTCCTTCATTCTAGATTCCTGTAAATAAGCAACTGTTGGTGGGTGAGCTAACCACACACTCAATGAGTATGTTTAAGACATATAAAAAGAAAATATATATTCACATCACAAATACCAAAATATCCTGCATAATCAATACAAATGGAACACAACTTTCCAATATTCAATATCCAACATTCGACTATCCAATAATTCCTTGATCTTGGCGAGAATTAACGGCTATCCGTTTACACTCGGGAGACTCGGCAATTATATCGCTACCCGTTTACGCTTGGGAGTCTCGACATCCATTCTCATTTAAAAACACACACAAACATTTCAAGTACTTGAAATCATAAACAACAATCGACCAATCATAGCCACAAGCCACAATCTAACCATTTTCACACAAATATTGCTAATAATTATAGCTAGTAGTCAATCAAATATATTTTCAATCAATATAAATCAATACACTTACCTCAATTTAAATATCAAACCCAAAATCACCTCCCTTGCGATACCTTAGGTGAACCCGATGTTGACGATGTCGCCTCCACACCTATCACAAATCATCACAAGACACATGAGTATTGCCTTATGTATACATATGCATGATTGTATAATCATGTTTGAGACAACATATTGCCAATCTCCTATCTAATTAATATAATATAAATGAATCCATAGGTTTAGATTATACAAATCCAACACATTAATTTCCATGTTGACATTTATCAGTTAGATTGACCGATCCATAGACTTCTAGTTAATACTATCCATAAACTATGAATTACACAATAAACCAACTTCATTTTAAAGTAGAATTCTCAATATTTCCAACCATAGTTCATTAACTATAATCGGATTCCCGTGTGAAAAGTTATCTCATTTTCCTTAAAAATACTAATTTGGTTGCCTACTCAACAATTGCAGAATTTCAGTCCACTTTAAATAGCCACAATTTTTCACATAAATAGAATTAGGTATTGTATCCTATATAGTTAGAAAGATCTATGAGTTTGGCTTCCAACAACAAAAAAAGGTGCATCAATCAGAATTTTCTAGAGAGAGTTATCACAATTCTCCCACGGACACTCAAGCTGAACTGCTTGTACCGATAGAAGTTGTACCGGTTCTACAAGCAAATTTTTCCCCAAAACCAGTTCTTCTTTGGTTGAATTGTTTAGCTTATAGTATCTCATTAGAGACCCAATGAATAGATTCATCAATATTGTACCGGTTCTTCCCCGTTCTTCTTCCCGGTTTTTGTTCCAGTTTAAACCTAGCTTCTTTTATTTCAATCCCCACAACACCCAAAACTCTACAACATCAACTCTATCATTATTTACATGCATAGATTCCCAAACAAACCCAATAGCTTCAACTCTTTAATCGAAAATCAACACCAACTTTGGATTAACGCAAAACAAACATAAAATAACATTAAACACATATAATACAAGTATTCTTACCCAAGAACTTGATCCTATGCAATTTCCCCAAGCTATCCTAGCTTAGTTTCCTCTTCCTTCTCCTTCCTCTATCTTCCCTTCTCTCTTTCACTTTTTCTCCTCTCCCTTTTTCTATATATATATATATATATATATATATGGGTAAGAAAGTGGGTGGAGAAAGAGAGAGACGACTGTGTCTTATGACTCTCCCCTTTCCCCCTAATTACATTCTAACCCCTTTTTATTTTTCCCTTGCTTACACACACAACCCATGATCTTAATCACTTAATAATTTACACCCAAAAAATTCTACCATCTAATAAATCAACCCTTACGGTCATTTAATTTAAGCTCATAACAAATATCACAAATTATGTTTTAGACCCTAACAATAAATAAAATATCATACAATGCATGTATTGGTCTCACATTTCCAGTGGGTAAAGTGAGGTACATGGCCTTCACATCCCTTGAGGTACTAGAGATCAGTCAGAGACTTGAATGTTTTCAGTATGAGTAGATGTAAAACTGAGCTGTTGACGAAAACATTTATGTAAAAACATATTTCCTTTTGTTTTCTTTCATACTCTTAGACAGTTTCTGTAGTATATTTAATTGGGTTCTGATATGATTTGGGAAAAGAAAAGATTTTGAAGTTTGAATTTATCTTATATTGAGCTTTTTTCATTTTTTCTTGTATGAAAATTGTAGTTCAATTTTTAACGCAACATTGGGTTCAATTTTGTCTTAAATAGTAGAAAATCTGAGTTTGTCACTCGCATTATGGGGTTCTGGCCAGTTTACAATATTGCGGTCAGGGGTGTCTGGGTTAACTTATGTGTACCTCCACTAATCCCCTCTCCGGTCCGGTCAAAAGCAGGTCATTCACATCGAGACTAAATAATTCATGAGGGATAAATCTCTCATGACCTAGTTCTAAGGTAATTGTCGAATTTCAAACTCAGAATATTTGGATTTACAATTCATTGTTGTCTCCACTGGGTTACCCCTTAGGGTTAACACCACGTTATCACTATTATGTGATATCACTATCCAATAAAAATACAATCAAATAGATAAAAGTGTACATCATTTCTTTACATGAGATATCTATCTATCTAATAAAACAGCAAGCAACTTGAATTTTTGTCCCCTATATATTTTCTCCCTAAAAATATCACATCACCAATTTTTGTCATATGTTCAATCATTTAATATTTAATTAATTTGTAATTTACCGCAATTTTTATTATATTATCTATACACGATAGTGTACACATGTGAAATTTTTTTATTAGATTATGTATTTTAAAAATATATTGTCAATTTTTTAAAGAAAATAATGGGTAAAAATTAATTTTAAATGATATAATCAAACAAAGAAAGGAAAAAAATTTATTTAATATAATGAGATTGATTTTTTCGACGCTTAAATTTTACGTTTTATCGCGCCTTTAAGCACGGGTTACTAGTCAATTTATATGGAAGAGTGGTTGCTGAATAGCTATATCAATTTATATAGAAGAGTAGTTGTTGAATTGTGTACGATTCACTAGCACAATTGTTTTTATTTTTATTGAATGACGTGATAGTGAAGATGTTTGGTCATCTTTATATCAAATATTTTCTCCTTCGACCTAGCGCCACCTTCCACCATCGCTTGTTCACCAACACAGTTTTTTGCCCATGTTATGAAAATTTATTGTTGTGTTTCTTCACCAAATTATAGCGATTAGACACCAAATTCTTTAGATTTGGCTGTTATTGTGGATCTAACCTTAGTTAAAGGTTGAAATTGTGAAGAGTAGAAGGCAGATACAACTTGATTTCTTCCAACTTTAGATCTAATCTAAACTTAGTTGCACAATTTTGGATTTTTCTCATCATTCTAATACACCATTAAAATCAATAAAATCCCAAGCCTTGATTTTTTATCAATAAAATTAAATGTATTCGTGATGTGGGCTTTGAATTTTAACATAGAGTTCAAGGAGGTTTTGGTTGATACAACAAGGAGAGATTAAGGGACCGTTTGGGTAGATGATTCCAGAAGCCGACTTGTGTCTGAATATTATTTTTTAAATATAAGGGCGCGTTGCTATAATTACATCAAATTATTGGGATCCAAATAAAATTTGTTCAAGTTCTTTAAAAATTGAATGTGGCCCCTAGTCTGAGTTTTGATTGAAAGAGCAAGTCACTTCATCCTGTGTCAGAGATTTTTATTCTTCTTTTTCAATCATTTTAATCATTGATCTCCTTAAAAATGGTGGAGTATTACCTGAAGGTCTCAATCCTTCTCTTTCTCTAGCATCTGTTTTCATACTAAATGCACTATACTCGCTGTGAATACCTCCTACCTAGATTGTTCTGCATCCTTCTCTTACTCTCATTACCTCTCCCCATTGATCTCTTCTTTTTCTTCACTCTACATAGAATCAAAACCCTAAACACAACCCTTGTCATACCATCAAAAAATACAAGAAATCAGACCCCAACAATACTTCTGCAATCTGATGAAACAACAAGAAGTTTTGTTAGGCAATTGTGCCTTATTGGGAAGATTCGTTCATGGGAAACCCTAAAGAGAAATGTTGTCAAGAATGTAGTGATGAAGGCATGGAGAGCAAAGAACAAGCTGTAGATAAGGGATGGAGATATGGGTACATACAACTTCATCTTCTCCAATGAAGAACTGAAATAGAAGGTGCTCCAACTGGAACCATGGTTTATCAAAGGGCAATTACTTGTTTTAAAACAGTGGAACCCAGATTTGTACATAGCAGAGATCAATTTTAACTCAGCCCCTTTCTGGGTTCAAGCACAAGGGATACCCCCTAGAATGATAACGATAGAGAATGCAAAACTTACAACAAGAACATTGGGGTATTCTATCGGATCTTGAGATTAACTTTGGTCCTCACATTAGGGAAAATTTAGGACAGGTTACTGGGATTCACAACACTCAAGGGAGGACTGCGGAGGCACGCGAGCTCTGTACACCTAGCAGCGCGTCTAAGACAAACAGGCTTGACCCCAATCATAAGGACGGCTCAGATCGTGGAATGGAGGGGAAAGGTACGATGCCTAGAATGATGCTTGCTCAGACAGATACACGTGGCATGCTCCTAAGATTGGTTTGAGGTGTGTGAATCTTTGCAAGGGCACCGTCAGGTGAGTATTATTCCCCCATCTAGTAACCCTAACCCTACCAACAATTCCTTACAACCACAACCCAGTCTAAAAAGGCCCAAACATCTAAAATCCTAGAGATCCCTGAACCCAAAAATCCTAGAGATACCTAAACCAGATGGACAACCCAAAGAGCCCACACAATCCTAAACCCTCATATTCCTAACCAACGAAGCAAGGCCCAGTAGTAGAGATCAACCAAACTAGTCACGAACTCAAAACACTTCCTTCATTGAACAGAAAACTCAAGGTACGCAAAAAGAGAAGCCTATTAACCATCCCCTAAACAACCCAACGTCACTAGTCTACAAAGATAGCATTTACTCACCCATACTTATTGACGAGTCCGAATTTCACTGGGCCAAAGCCCAACTCAAATAAACCGAGGAAGCCCAAAGAGACTCCCAAATCAGAGATGGGTCAACCCATTGCAAGCCCAATGCACCAAAGCACTAGGAGGCAAGTGCCAGGACACCAAGGACCAAAGTGGGCGCCGCCCACCTAAGCCCCAAATGGGCGCCGCCCACCTTGCTCCAAGTGGGCGCCGCCCACCTAGCCCCCCTTGGGCGCCGCCCAGTGCAAGGTCTCCCGATCCGTCCTGCTTCGTCCACTTTCACTTCAGTGCAAGCCCAGATGAACCCCGAGTCCAGTCTCAAGATCAAGGATGAGCCCAGTCCAGCTCAGGACCTCCTCCGACTGAATAGGAGCACGAGGGAGAGAATATCGGGATGAAGATTGAGAAGATCGAGTCCTACCTAAATAGAACCTTCCAAAATGGTAGAGTCCTACCATAACTGTACTTGCTAAATTATAGCGACCGCCTCACCGCCTCTCTCAACCTATATAAATGTAAGTCTTCTCCATGTGAAGGGCATACCTTGAATACCTCAACACACATCTAAGAGACTCGGCATACCTTGAAACCCAGACACTTACCCTCACACACTGCTCTCTTTCTAGAAGCATTGTAACTCTCCGGAGTATCCTTGTTCATTAATAAAGAGCACCGGCCATCGCTGCCATTCCAGAGAGTGGACGTAGGTCATCCGAGACCGAACCACTATAAATCTCTTGTGTTTGCCTCTATATTCACTGCTTAGCCATTGATCTGTCACTGATTGCCTATTTACTACTCATTAATTGCTTATTAATCACACTTGTTGATATTCTTGACTGTTAATCTTGCACGAAGACCGATTTGTGCATCATCAGTTTGGCGCCGTCTGTGGGAACGACAAAGTTTCTATTACTCTACTTATTTGCTCATTGAATCCATGACAATCACCACGAGATCAAGGTCTCAACAACCGGGAGAAAACAACCAGGCTCACCGGGAAGAGGCTTCGCCTCCCATCGTACCTGGGGAACCTTCTACTACTGTTACTCCCGCCACTGGACAACAACAACTCCTCCAGACCATGCAGTTGCTGGTGAGCCAGAACCAGCAGATCATCCAACTCATACTCTCCCAAGGAGGAGTCCCACTCCCTCCACCAAGAGAGGAACAGCATGTCCCTTCTGGACGCCAGACTGCCCCCCACCATGGGGTCCCTCACCATAATGCTCCAGGGCCACGCCAGGGAGCCCCTCACCCAGTAGTCCCTCCTCAGCGTACAGGGAACTCACGTGTTCCCCCTCCTCATGTACCTGCGTAGGAGGACGGGAGAGAATGCCAATGACTCTCATCTATCCTTTATCGTTTTAGATTATTTATTCTGTTATTTATTATTTTATGAAATAACTTTCTGCGAAGATTATTGGGTCCAGAATTGTTGTGTTTTCCTAAAATTTACAGACAGCTTACAAAAGTCTGAACATGATCTAGCAACAAGGTAGACAAAAGGCAACCATCGCCAGGCGCCCAGCAGCAGGCGCCCTCAGCAGTAGATGCCGACGAAGGGTCTCAGAGGCGCCCCCATGGTGCCTAGACGAGGGGTCTCGCCCTCTCGACCTTGGGCGCCCTCCATGATGCCAACGAGGGATCTCAGAGGCGCCCCCATAATGCCAATAAGGGGTCTCACCCTCTCCACCTTCAGTGCTCCCATGGTGTCGCCTAGACGAGGGGTCTCGCCCCCTCTCACCAGGCACCCAGCAGCAGGCAGCCAACCTCAGGCGCCCAACACCAGGCGCCCAATCTCAGGCACCCAGCCTCAGGCGCCCAGAAATAGGTGCCCAGCACCAGGTGCCCAGTCTTAGGAGTCTAGCCTCATGCGCCTAGCAGCTAATGCCCAACACAAGGCGCCCAGCAGTAGGGGCCCACCAGGCACCCAGCTCCTCAGCATCATCTCTCATCTCCTCCATCTCTATGGAGTGAGCCTCTGGCTTAGTAGCTCTCTCAAGTGCTACTCAAAGGTCAGCCTCAAGTTGAGCAGCCCCTTTCATGCGCTAGCCTCAACTTCTCAGCGGCATCCTCTCGTGCCTGCCGCTCGAGCCTTAACAGTTTCACGGCATCCTCTCGTGCCTGCCGTGCAAGCTACGCGGCATCCTCTCGCGCCTGCCGCACAAACCATTAACTGCTCTTCAGCAGCCTCATGTGTCCGCCTCTCCGCTGCCTGGCCATCAATTACCTCCCTGATCTTCAACGTATCTGTAAACAAGCAGGGCAAAACAACAGCCACCTATAGGCATTCAAAGCCAAAAATATAAAAGAAGAAAGCCAAAGAGGAGTGCGGGACACACCTTGTAAGCCTCTGCTACGGCAGCCACCCCCGAGACTATACGTAGCTCGGCCTCTATGACTCTGCTCTCGCGCAAGTAGTCACCTCTGCCACGGCAGCCATCTCCCGAGACTATACGTAGCTCGGCCTATGACTCTGCTCTCGCGCAAGTAGTCACCTCTGCTACGGCAACCACCCCCGAGACTATACGTAGCTCGGCCTATGACTCTGCCCTCGCGCAAGTCACCTTGAAAGCCTCTGCTAAGGCAGCCATCTCCCGAGACTATACGTAGCTCGGCCTATGATCATGCGACTCTCTCATGGGACGTCCACAACTCTGACTTTGCTCTCATGCAAACAGTCTGCCTCTCTCCAGGTAATCATGTCAGATATTTTAATGTTGAAATAACATTGTTTTTGTCAGGCACACTTTTCAAACTCAGGCCGTCCGCATTGGAGTCTCAACTCCTACAACAGTACAACAACTAGCTCTAGTATACACAGAAGTACCAGTCTGGGAAAGAGTGGGGGCACCACCGGGTCCCATCTCCCGGGAAGCAACCCAGCAATCGAACCCTAACCGAGAAGCACGGGGGGCATAAAACCTCGGTCTCTTGAGAAGAGGGAAAAACTCCACTCTAAAAGGCAAAGAGAACCTCCACTGTTGCCCATGCATGCCAGACAGCACCAACCAGTGCCCAATCTCCTCTTGGTGCCGCCCAGCTCTCCTTCTCGCTCAAAAGAGGCGCCCAAAGCCGCTTGCAATGCTCCTGCCTCGCCTGTCAAGCTGGCGCCACCCACCAAGTCTCCCCCTACATTTTATGCCATACAGGGGTCCACGGCAAAGAAGGCGCCGGCGTCGCCCATGGGGATGAGTCCTCCCATCTCGCCCAGTCTCCCATCTCACCTTCAAAACTGCCTAGTGCAAGACTCAAGTCACCAGCACATGAGAATGCGTCGCCCACACTGCCCACGGACTCCTCGCCAAAGTCCCTCCTGTAAAAAAAAGTGGTGTGTAGTGGGCGGCGCCCAAGGAGTCCACGCCCAAGAGGGCGGCGCCCAAAAAAAAAAAAAAAAGAGAGTACAGGGAGGGCGGCGCCCAAGCAAGGAAGAAAGAAGAAAAAAAAAAAAAATGAGAGGACAAGGAGGCGGCGCCCAGCACAAAGCCAAGCCAAGAAAGAAAAAAGAAAAAAAAAAAAAAAAAGAAGTAGAAGGAATGGGCGGCGCCCAAGCCCAAGCAAAGAAAAAAAAAAAAAAAAACAAAGGGGCAAGGGAGGCGGCGCCCAGGAAGGCCAAGGAAAGAACAAAAAAAAAAAAGAGAGAAAGAGCAAGAGAAAGCAAGGAGGCCTACGCCACCAAAGTTTGACTTACTATTATTTATATAATATAATATATATATTGCTTTGGTGTGGTCTTGTTTTTTTTTATGATTATATCATTTTTTTTCTCTTTTCCACCAACACCACAGTACTGAAATTATGGGGACAACTTCGCCAACACAGCAAGCAAGCTACCATGCTAAGCAAGAAATTTCTACTCACTCAAGTAGAGATGAAGCACATGCCCTCGACCCTTGCCTTTCAAAAAAATCAAAGGCTCGGGGCATGGGGGGCAAATGACGAGTCCGAATTTCACTGGGCCAAAGCCCAACTCAAATAAACCGAGGAAGCCCAAAGAGACTCCCAAATCAGAGATGGGTCAACCCATTGCAAGCCCAATGCACCAAAGCACTAGGAGGCAAGTGCCAGGACACCAAGGACCAAAGTGGGCGCCGCCCACCTAAGCCCCAAATGGGCGCCGCCCACCTTGCTCCAAGTGGGCGCCGCCCACCTAGCCCCCCTTGGGCGCCGCCCAGTGCAAGGTCTCCCGATCCGTCCTGCTTCGTCCACTTTCACTTCAGTGCAAGCCCAGATGAACCCCGAGTCCAGTCTCAAGATCAAGGATGAGCCCAGTCCAGCTCAGGACCTCCTCCGACTGAATAGGAGCACGAGGGAGAGAATATCGGGATGAAGATTGAGAAGATCGAGTCCTACCTAAATAGAACCTTCCAAAATGGTAGAGTCCTACCATAACTGTACTTGCTAAATTATAGCGACCGCCTCACCGCCTCTCTCAACCTATATAAATGTAAGTCTTCTCCATGTGAAGGGCATACCTTGAATACCTCAACACACATCTAAGAGACTCGGCATACCTTGAAACCCAGACACTTACCCTCACACACTGCTCTCTTTCTAGAAGCATTGTAACTCTCCGGAGTATCCTTGTTCATTAATAAAGAGCACCGGCCATCGCTGCCATTCCAGAGAGTGGACGTAGGTCATCCGAGACCGAACCACTATAAATCTCTTGTGTTTGCCTCTATATTCACTGCTTAGCCATTGATCGTCATTGATTGCTCATTAATTGCTTATTAATCACACTTGTTGATATTCTTGATTGTTGATCTTGCACGAAGACCGATTTGTGCATCATCACCTATAAAGTAGATTTTGCAAAGGAGATCAAAGAGCTACCCTTGTCAAAACCTAAGGTCTTGGTTGACCATTGTATGGCGTATGTAATTTAGAGCCTCTCCCTCAAAAGACAAATCAATTGTAATGAATATAAGGAAATAGCCAAGGTGTATAGAAGGTATGATGTGATGATTGCTTTCTTACCAAAACAACCCAGTGAAAGTGACAATGGAGAGGAAGGTCTTGCAAGGATGACCAAGCCAGATACTTTTAAGCAAAAAGAGTTAATCAAAGAGGAAAACCAAAACTTAAGGAAGGAATCCACTACTATAGTGCAGAGGTCAATCAGAAAATACAAAGGGAGAAAAACAATGAAACAACAGACTATGGAGGGAACATAACAGCTGCATGAAGTCAGTATGGAATGGACAGAAGAAATTGTTAAAGTGGTCGAGGAGGCGGGCCAAAACATGCCCCCAACCCCTCCATGATGCTGATAGCTTGGAACTGTCAAGGGTTAGGGGGCCCCTTGACAGTTCTGGCATTAAAAAGATTTATGTGTCCAGTATAAACCCCAGGTAATACGTCTTAAGGAAAAGGAAACCAAAAGTGGAGCAAAAGAACCAGAGAACGTATCAATGGAGGAAATCTGTATATTCCATTTTGTAAAGTTGCCACTGTACACAGAAGGAATGTCGAGCATATATACAGAAAATATGTAACAAACTAACAAACCCAACCTATCATATTGTGCCAGCTAATGTGCAATGAATGAAAGAATAACAAATATAATACGACAACTGAAAATGTAAAGAACAGAATACAAAAACGACTTGTAGCTTTTAGACTTGGATTATCCGTTAACCCCCCCCCCCCGGCAAGATGGAGAATAGAAATTTACTATTCCCATCTTGGACAAGTGTGCTTGAAGAAGGTAGGATGGTAGAGCTTTTGTGAATATATCAGCCAGTTGTGCTTGAGAGGAAACATGAGCTGTTGTGAGACTTCCTTCATGAATTTTGTCACGGATCAAGTGACAATCAAGCTCTATATGCTTGGTTCGCTCATGGAAAACCGGATTGGCGGCTATATGAAGGGCTGCCTGGTTGTCATAGTGGAGAATGGCGGCTTGCGGATGAGAAATGCCAAGATCATGAAGAAGATATTGAAGCCAAGTAAGTTCTGAACAAGTAGTAGCCATAGAGCGATATTCGGCTTCAGCGGATGATCTAGAGACAACCATTTGCTTCTTAGACTTCCAAGAAATAAGCGATTGACCCAAGAAAACACAATATCCAGTTGTAGACTGACGGGAATCCGGGCAAGAGGCCCAATCCGAATCACAAAAAGTTGTAAGTTGAAGATTAGATGAGGATGGCAGCAAAAGGCCTTGAGCTGGTGCATGTTTAATGTACCTTAAGATGCGGTAAGCTGCTGCCAGGTGAGTAGAAGAAGGTTGATCCATGAACTGGCTTAATAACTGGACAGCAAAGCAAATATCTGGGCGGGTTATTGTGAGGTACAATAACCTGCCAATTAACCTTCGAAAAATACTTGGATCAGAGAGTGCAGTCCCTTCAAATTTGCTGATTTTGAAGTGTTGATCCATAGGAAGTTTAAGGGGTTTGCATCCAAGCATACCCGAATCCGCCAAAATGTCTAAGGCATATTTCCTTTGACATATATGAATACCTTTGGAAGATCTGGCAATTTCCAAACCCAAGAAATAACGAAGACAGCCAATATCTTTAATCTTGAATTTGCTATTCAAAAAATCTCTTAGAGAGGCAATGGAGTCATTGGAATTGCTAGCAACCAGAAAATCATCAACATAAATGAGCAAAGCAGTAAAATTGTTCCCTTCATGCTTGGTGAATAAGCTATAATCAGACTTTGATTGAATGAAGCCAAAAGCAATGAGGGAAGAGGTGAGTTTAGAGTTCCATTGTCTTGAAGCTTGCTTTAGGCCATAAAGGCTTTTAAGCAATCTGCAAACTTGGTTTGGTTTACCCTTGGTGTAACCCGGGGGTTTCTTCATGTAAATCACCATTAAGAAATGCATTATTTACATCAAATTGATGTAAATACCATCCTTTGATGGCAGCCACACTAAGAAGGCATCTAACGGTGACAAGTTTGGCAACATGTGAAAAAGTGTCAGTATAATCGATACCTTCCTGTTGGGTGTAGCCTTTAGCTACAAGTCTAGCCTTAAGTCTTTCAACAGAACCATCAGACTTAAATTTAATTCGATAGACATACTTACAAGCAATTGCTACTTTCCCTTTAGGCAAATCAGTGATGGTCCAAGTATGGTTGTTTTCCAAAGCTTCAATTTCAGCATCCATAGCTTTGCACCACTCAGGATCTTTAATTGCTTGTTTATATGAGGTGGGCTCGGTTTGAATGGAAATGGAAGATGAAAAAGCTTGAAAAGAGGGATTAAAGTGCGTGTAGGATAAGCAGTCAGAGAGAGAAATTTTTACCATTTAATTGAGGAGTTGCAGGGGAAGTCGATTGCTGAGGTGAGACAAGTCTGACTTGTTTGCAGTGAAAATCCTTCAGATATTGAGGAGCTGTCCTGTTCCGGGTAGATCTGCGAAGTGAAGGGGCAGCAGGAGGAGAAATTATGGAATTAGATGGTGCAAAAGTGGGAGAAGGGGAGGATATATTAGGAGGGTAAAGGGATGAAGGAGAAGGATGTATGGGACTGGTAGGGAGTGGATCTAAAAAATTCGAAGAAGGTGCAAATGGAAGAGAGAAAATGGGGAGAGATGGGGCTGTGGAAGGAGGAGATGGAGGTGTGTGAAAAGGAAAAATAAATTCATGAATAATAACATCCCTTGAAATGAAAATGGTGCTAGTTTTGAGATCCAAAAGCTTGTAGCCTTTAGTTCCAAAAGGGTAGCCAAGAAATGCACATGCACGACCTCTAGGATCAAATTTTGTTATGTTATGAGCAAGTGTAGCAGCAAAGCAAAGGGAACCAAATACTCTCATGTGAGCATATTCAGGTCTCTTATTAAAAAGGAGTTCATATGGTGTTTTGTTATTGAGAAGGGGTGATGGAAGCCTATTAATGATATATGTGGCTGTAAGGATGGATTCATTCCAGTAAGTTAAAGGAATACCAACTTGAAAAAGAAGGGCATGGCCCACATTTAGTAAGTGTTGGTGCTTCCTCTCAACAATGCCATTTTGTTGAGGGGTTGCAACACAACTTTTGTGATGAATAATGCCTTTTTGATTGAAAAAATTATGCATGTTAAACTCAACATCTCTATCACTTCTCAGAATTTTAATTCTCATTTGGAATTGTGTTTCAACAAGATTGTAAAAAGCTGTAATGCATTGTCTGGTTTCAGATTTAGTAGCAAGTAAATAAACTCAGGTAGTTCTAGAAAAGTCATCAACAATGGTCAAGAAGTACTGTGAGCCATCATGAGCAATAGTGGAGCAAGGACCCCATAAGTCACAATGAATGAGCTCAAAAATTCTTGATGAAGAATGTGTATTGTTAGGAAAAGATAAACAATGAAATTTAGCTAATGGACAAATTTTGCAAGACTTTTCATTAATAGGAGAAATTCCCTTGTGTACAAGAGGATCTGAAATTAACTTTAATCTAGGAAATGATAAGTGACCTAGGCGACAATGCCATAGGTCAGTATGTGAAACAGAGTTTGTAATAAAAGTAAAACAAGAAAATGTGGTATTGCTGCTGGATGAGTGTGCCGAGAGGAAGGTAGATAGAGTTGAGGGAAGGACTTCCTTGCAAATGAAATGGTACAAGTCATACTTGAGCTCACCCGTCCCAATCGTTATCCATGAGTGCAGGTCCTGAATAAAACAGTGAGTGGAAAAGAAAAGCAAACAACAATTAAGAGTAGAGGTTAGTTTGTTTGCTGAAATAAGGTTGAAAGAGAATGATGGCACACAAAGAACATCATGCAGAATGATGGAATTTGTTAAGTGAATTGTTCCCATGTGTGTGACAGGGGCAGAATGACCATTAGGTAGTTTCACAGAGTAAGAAACAATAGATGTAATAGTGGTGAAAGAAGTGGTGCTGCAAACCATATGGTCTGTAGCGCTTGTGTCTAGTATCCAAGCAATAGATAATGGATGTGGTGAGCATTTTGTGTGAATAGACAAAGAAGTGGAAGTACCAAACATTTTGGAAGAAGGTTGAGGTGGGTTGCTGTAGTGGACAGCTGAAGCCGCAATTGGGGAATCCTGAGGTCAGATCAATGCCATCAGTTGCTGATATTGTTGCTTGGTTAAACCAATTTTTGCATCATTGTTGTCTTCAGAGTCAGAGGCAAATGAAAGAGTTGTCTGATTTGCAAGAAAACCAGATTGCTGTTGCGGCTTGGTATTGTATTTGTGGTCAGGTGGGTATCCATTGAGTTTGTAGCATTTCTCAATGGTATGGCCAGTCATGTTGCAATGTGAGCAAAGATGAGGCTCATCATTGCCAGCTTTGAAGCAGGTCTCGAAAGTATGACCAGTGATTTTACAGTGACGACAATAGGGACGGTCTTTCTTTGGAGGGTGGTTTGTTTTAGGTGCGAGTTTGGAAAAGGTGTAGGGTTTCTGGATTGCCATGGCCATAGTCTCGGGTGATGGAGTGTGAGAGGTTATTTGATGGTGTCTTTCTTGCTGTTGGACGAGGGAAAATACTTTGGAGACAGGTGGGATGGGATCTAAAATCATAATCTGGTCTCTGATGGGAGAGTAAGAGTCATTGAGACCCATCAAAAATTGCAGCACACAATCTCGTTGATATCGATCCAGTAAGGTTTTCATTGTACCACAGTTACAAGAAGGTATAGGATCATAGATAGATAGTTCATCCTAGATAGCTTTTAATTTGCCATAATAAATGCTTACCGGATCGTGCTCTTGAGACAGAGCAGCCAAAGCCTTCTTAAGTTGGTAAATATGAGGGCCATTTTGATGCGAGAACCGTTCCTGAAGGTCTGACCAGATTTCCCGAGCATCATCAACAAAGAGAACGCTGGATTGGAGAGAAAGGCTGATGGAGTTTTGGAGCCAAGAAACGACCATGTCGTTACAGCGCTCCCAAAGCTCAAGCAACGGATCGCTGGGTTTAGAAGGTTTGGTGATGTATCCGGTGATGAAACTGAGTTTGTTTTTCGCGCGAAGTGCGCTTCGCATTGAGCGAGACCATGTGGCGTAGTTATCTGTGGTGAGGAGATCGGCAACGAGGGTTAGGGCTGGGCTGTTGCCATGGTCAAGCCAGTATGGGTTCGCCGGATCAAGGAGATTAAGGTATGGAGATGGGGTTTTTGATTCTAGGTCAGATTGAGAATCCGAAGAATCAGTATCGGAGGTTGCCATTGAAGATGCTCTCAAATGCTCTGATACCATGTAAGGAAAAGGAAACCAACAGTGGAGCAAAAGAACCAGAGAACGTATCAATGGAGGAAATTTGTATATTCCATTTTGTAAAGTTGCCACTGTACACAGAAGGAATGTCGAGCATATATACAGAAAATATGTAACAAACTAACAAACCCAACCTGTCATATTGTGCCAGCTAATGTGCAATGAATGAAAGAATAACAAATATAATATGACAACTGAAAATGTAAAGAACAGAATACAAAAACAACTTGTAGCTTTTAGACTTGGCTTGTATCCGTTAACAGTGTCCAGTATAAACCCCAGATAATATGTCTTAGCGAAATTAAAATAAAGAGAGGTAGAATGGAAAATTTTAGAAGGGAACTTGGATTTGAAGGGAAATTGGTCGTGGAATCAGTTGGTTTGACAAGTGGGAATATGTATTATGTGGAAGAGGGAAGCTAAAATGAAAATTTCTAGTTATGATTAGAATCAGGTTGACATGTTATTTAGAGGTATTGGCATATAGTATAGGAGAAGGTATGTAATGTTGTGCTTTCCTTCTTTTAGTCTGGTTTCTTGTTAAAAGAATTGAATGAAACAAATGTAACCCTGAACCCAAAAGTGCCTAACCCATAACACATAGGAGAATATAGGCATATTAGTTGTTGTAACTTTATTTATAAGATAATCTCTAAGATGATGGCCTCAAGACTTAAACCTTTCATGCCTCAAATTGTGTCGCAAAATCAGAGTTCCTTCGTGGGAGGCAGATTGATACAAGACAATATTATCATTGCCTAGGAAGTGCTCATTCCATGAGACAGAAGAGGGGAGCTAGAAAGTACAAAATGTCACTAAAATTGGACATGAAAAAAGCATATGATAAGGTAGAATGAGACTTTCTTAGGGACATGCTCCTTACAATGGGGTTCGAACACAGATGGGTGCCTCTAGTGATGCAATGTGTAACAATTGTGAGGTATAACATCCTAGTGAATGGGGAAAAAATAATAAGAATTACACCTACTAGAGGTTTGAGGCAAGGAGACCCCCTCTTACCTTATCTATTCATTCTAATCTCTGAATGTCTTATAGCCCTGATGCAAAGAGCTATGAATAATGGGCCCCTCATAAGATTAAAGATCAATAGAAGTGATCCCTATTTGACTCACCTATTATTTGTTGATGATTCACTATTTTTCTCCACTACAACTAGGGATCAATGCCAGGTATTGATGGAAATATGGAATCAATATTGTTATGCTATTGGTCTGCTGGTAAACTTGAATAAGTCTAGAGTGACTTTTGGTAGAAATACTCCAGTTCATGTGCAGTAAGAGTTGGCAGCAAAGCTCATGATACTTGTACTATTGAAAATAGGTAAATACCTTGGCCTACTGACAGAATGGGGAAGGTCAAAGAGGCAAGTGTTTTCTGGGCTGAAGCTAGGATAACGAACAAGATAGTATGATGGAAGGAGAGGCTTATGAATCATACAGGCAGAGAAGTACTAATCAATTTTGTAGTGTAGGCAACACCCACTTATGCAATGTCCATATTCAGGTTATCCACAGGTTTTTGCCAAGAAATAACTACATGTATCAGAAGATTATGGTGGAGCAGGTCAACAGGTGAAAGAGGGATACACTAGAGAAATTGGGACATCTAACTAAAGGCAAAAATGAGGAAGGTTTAGGGTTCAGAGATTTAGAGAACTTCAACAAAGCTATGCATGAAAAATAGGTCTGGAAGATGTTACAAGACCCATGAGCAATATGAATTCAGATTCTTAGGGCAAAGTATTTTACACAGGGATCTATGTGGCAAGCAAAACCTAAAGCTAAGAGCTATTGGATTTGGAAAATTTTAGTACAAGGAAGAAATTTATTGCAAAAAGATTACTACTGGCATATAGGGGATGAAAGCCAAGTTGATTGCTGGGAGGATATTTGGATATAAACAGATTGCTAATACTCAAAGTAGCAGCATTAGAAGGGTGCAAGAGTTGATACAAGTCCCTAATAAAAGATGGAATAGAGACTTCTTTCTCAACTGATATTGCTAGGAACATTCTAACAATAACTCTCAGTGAAACTCAACAAACAGATAGGGTGAAATGGGCACATTTAAGGAATTGGTGGTACTTAGTGAAGAGTGGATATCACCTATAATTGAACTGTACTGATGATGGGCACAAACACTTTCCTGCTTCAACATCCTATAGAGCGCTATAAGACCTTTGGAAAATGATATGACATCTACCTATCTGGCAAAAGATTAGGATTTTTATGTGGAAGGTAGCTAATGGGGCATTAGCAACTACATGGAACCTGTGGAAAAGGAAATTATCAAACTCTATTTTATGCCCAATCTGTGGGGAGAAGGAAGAGACCATGGGCAAGTGAGGTATGGAGGGCATCCCCACTGTAGATCAACATTGATAGATATAAAGTGAATATGATTGAGAACTAGTTAAGGGACCAACTTCAGAAAGAAAGAGACAAGGGCTTAACATATAAGGAGAGCCATTCTCTGATGGCTTTTATATGCTGGTTTATCTAGAAGGCCCGAAATGAATGGGTATATCAACATAGAATACCCAAGGTTAGAGGTGTTCTTAGCCAAACTGTAATGGTAGTTGAGGAGTCCCAGCAGAAGAGTGGTTCGATAGAGCTAAAAAGTTACAGGGATCCTAAAGAGTAGGAATGTGAACCTCTACCACAACAGTGGATAAAGCTCAATTGCGATGAGGCATATGCTGAGAACACTGGGGAAGGGCTTATGTAATTATAAAAAAGAAATCATGAAGGATTAATGATCAATGGGGAAGCAGGATCCTTACTTGCATCATCACCCTTGATTACTAAAGCTGAAACAGTTAGAGGGGCATGCAGACTAGCTCTCAGGGAGGCATACCAGGCATTGATCTTTGAATCGGACTCCTAAATACTAGTGGACTCAATCAACAAGAGCCTTGAAGGATCTACCAAGGAGATTGAGCCAATATTGCAGGATGTTTGGGAGTATAAGAAACACATCCCACATGCTCAATTCAAAGCAATTAGAAGAGAGACAAATATGGCAGCACACAATGCAACCACACAGGCAAGAATTGGGAGTTTATTTACCAACTAGGTGAAAGACTTACCACTCCATTACTGAGAGTCTTACATAGGGAGGCTAAAGTATGGATAACATGACTTACTGATGTAATACGTCCTAGTGACAGCTTTTTAGTAATACAATTTCAATTTTGTAACAAAAAAAAAACCATTTTAATCATTCTCCTTCTCGCCCCTCTATTCTATATTATGCATACCAAATCGAACATTAATTATTTCACATAGTCCCTAATGCAAATATCCATTATCTTTTTAGATGAAAATTCTTAACGTGTTGGGATAAAGTGAAAAAAAAAAAACAAAAACAAAGTTCAAGATGCAAAATGAAATTTTTTTTTGTCAAACTTGTAGCGAACGTTAATAATTGGGGTGATATGAAATTACTCTCATAGTTGAAGGTGCAACGTAAAAAATATGATAATTAAGAGGGCAATGTGAAAAAAGAGTCATAGTTGAAGAAGTGAAAATATAATTTGTTCGAGAAATTAATCCTAAGCTTACTTCTCACCATTACCATCATGCTTGAACGAAGCTATGTTTCCTTGTGATGAATTTTCTCCTAATGTAATCCATAAAACATGATCATCACCTCATCACCCAAAAAATGGTGGTCGTAATCTGGTTCTCGATCTAAGCCTTACCAAACCCTAATTCATAACTTCAAAACAATCAATAGAGAGAATGAGAGGGAGAGGGAGAGGGAGAGGGAGAGGGAGAAAGAGATGGTCACCATAAATTAGGTTAACCAACACATGCAAGAAATGTACAGAGAGAGAGAGAGAGAGAGAGAGGTTGCCTGAGAAGTGAGTTGTAATTAAAGTGAAAATGATATATCTTACTACAGAAAATTGAATAGGAGTAGGCCTGTCAAAGTCCAACACGACACGATTAACCGACACGAATTGACACGGAGTTAAGCGGGTTTGGGTAATGCCTTATCGGGTTCGGGTGATACCCGAACACAACCCGTTTATTAAACGTGTCTAACAGGTCAATCCGTTTGTCACCCGTTTAAATAAAATTAATATAATATTAAATTAATAATTATTTTACAAAAATTAGCCAGAATAATAATTTTTTTTAGTGACAACCACAAAAAATATATAACTCAAAATAAAAACAAATTTCCGTAATTTCAAACCCTAACTTTGTATTCTTTTGTTCTTCATTGCGACGTTGCGTCTCCAGCCTCCATGGCTGAAGCATGAAGCCAACTGAACTACATCTCTTTCTTCTTCTTCTTCTCTCTCTCTCTCTCCTCGACGGACGAAGATGAACGGTTGAAGACGAACAGTTAGACACTCAAAACTCTAACTCAAGGGCTTTTTCTCTTCTATTTTTTTTAAAAATTGATAAGCAACATAGATCTTTGTTTCTTCATTAACCAAAATCAAGAGTACAAAATCAACACCGTATAGATGATTTCAAGACCTTCATGGGACAAACCAAATGCTTTTGAATTAAACAATGCTAACGAGTCGTATTGTGTAACCCGTTTATTAAACGAGTTATGTACGGGTAGATGTTTTTCACCTGTTTATTAAACGTGTCGTGTAGAAGTTTATTAGTTCTCCATCCGTCACCCGTTTAACTCAACACGAAATCCCTTAATCCGACATGGTTGACATCCCTAAATAGGAGTAAAATAGATAATCAAAATTTTTACTTTAAGGGACACTTATTAGGAGTATATAGATGTAGATAAATAATTAGGTCTGGGGATAGAAATATTGATAAAGTTGATCCTCCCTATTTATTTTTTTCTTGAAAATTTTATTTATTGCAACACAAGCTTTTATCCAATTACATTTTATCTAATGTCTCACATAACCACCTTTGCAGCCCACTAATTAAATTGAAAAAAATTATTTATATTATTTTTAGGGGGAATTGTATTTTACACTCTGAAAAATTTAAAAACTTTCACATTACACCCTTAAGATTAGATTTATCACATTGTACCTTCAATGTATTAAAAATTTTCAATATGACTCTTCCGTTGCTCATTCTATAAAAAATCACCCCATTGCTATAATTAAAAATAACATTTTGCAATGGTATATAGCTATTTTGTTATTGATATTAGTCATTTTTCGTGAAAAAATTAACTATCGTTATTGATTGAGTTGATCTAATACCAAGCAAAAAATTGGAGGATATATGGACTAGTTAATATTTGGTGAAACTTTAGGGATAGAAAGTGCAATTAATCATCACCTCCGTCCCTACAACCAAAAAAAAAAAGTTCTTCCCCATTGCCCAGTCTTACCCCCCATCCGGCAAGAGGAGAATTGAAAGAGATCTGTGTGGGATTGTGACTATCTTGTCAATGAATATAAACAAATCTACGTTACAAGCATTTATTTATTTTTTGGTGGTTTCCCTTTTGGTGCATATAGGTGTTAAACAATCATCTACTTCAAAAAACTTAAGTTGTTGAAGATGGTATAACTTAAGTATTTATACTTCCAACTAGATTTTGGTCATAACACGTGAAAATCTTTTAATAATTTTAGGGTGACGATGAGATTCGAACACAGGATCTCCTGTTCTGATACCATATTAAATAACCATCTACTCCAAAAACTAAAACAACAGGAGCACATCTCATGTGCCATGACACTGGTCAATGCTATTTTCAGAAGCCTTTTTTTTTGTTTTTTTGTGGGTAAGTACAGCTGTTTGAGAAATTTAAATATTGTTAATAACGAAAAATTATCCTAACCATATATTTTTTAGACAGGGGTTGGATAAGATTGAGCCACACATTTTTTATTAGATGGTATGAAGTAAACTATAAATATATACAATCACTTACAAATTACGCCCATCAATAAAAATTAGCTTGAAAATCAAATTTGGGAACTCGAGGCTGTGTTTCGTGAAATCTTCCCATCTCAACGGAAGGACAGGTTGGTACGTCATTTTTTACATGAATGCATAATTTACTGCTGCATTCCAAAGTTGGGTTTATTACAATTTTGTGAATCTTTGATGAGATTACGAATTTTGTGAATCTTGAAAGAAATTACGAATTTTGTGAATCTTAGACGAGATTACGAATTTTATGAATCTTGGAAGAAATTACGAATTTTGTGAATCTTTGACAAGATTACGAATTTTGTGAATCTCAAGCTTCTCTGAATATTTGTTGTTAATATCCAGACTTGGATGATAGTGCGTAACACATTTGTTTATGTTTCTTTTTTCCTTTATGGAGAATCGTCATGTATTTTTTGGATTCATAGTTATAATGCATATATTAAATGTTTGCCATAACTCATAAACCATACATATTGGTTAAATCCGAATTTTATATGCTCAATGGACTCGAATTCAAAGCACAAGTGAGGTATTTTGCTATGTATCACATGGCCGATCATGTTGGACTCACAGTTACAAAATAAACATGTAATTACCTGTAAACCATGTGCATCAATTAAATCGGAATTTTCAATGAGGGGATTCGAAATCAGGACAAAGTCATTTGGGTTAATTCATTCAAATGACTTATTGCTTTGCTTGTGGGTATATCATAATGGGCATGTACAAGATATCTAGATTGTTGGTAACTTCAATCTTCGAAGGAATGTTATTAAACCTGTTAGCATCATACCATATATGGCGTGAAAGAAATGAATTCCCCTCAGTGTATTTATTCTCCAGATAAGATTTATAATCTGGTAAGACCTATTAAATTTTTGGATTCTCCCTCTTCAATGTGATTACCTGTTAAAGTGAATTGCACTGTATATAAACCTCCACCAAGTATTTCATGAAAGCCAATCCATCTTTTCTCTTGCATGCAGAGCTTGTTCCAACAGACTCATATCAGGTCTCTCTCTCTCTCTCTCTCTCTCTCTCTCTCTCTCTCTCTCTCTCCCCCTTCCCCTTCTTTATGTGTGATATTTTTATAACCTAGTACCTTGATATATGCCATGATGGAACAATTTGAGCAATATGACCACATGATCGATCTGTCACTTTCTTTAATTTTGAAGTTTCTCTAATTTGTCTTGGATTGACGACCAACCCATGCATTTTAATCATTGAAAATGTATGAAAATCATTGCTCTCATTCGAGCTAGATGAACTTACCGAGTCAAATCTTAAATTTATCAGCAACGTATATATATATATATACACACACATATATTTCTTACCCTTGAAAAACTAATCAGTCCAGGAAAAATTGAAAAAAGAAGTAGGGATAAGTCCAATTTTAAAGTTTTTGAGTCATTTTGTCAGTTTCAGAATAGGGGATGCATTTGTGCCGGGTTGTTAATGGAAGTTTGAAATTGATTGGTAATGGACAATCTGCCCAAGCTTCCTAGACAAGGGTAGGGGTGTTCAAATTTCCGACTAGCCGCAAGTTCCTACCCTATCCGACCCTACCCTACCCTATTGAACGGTTATCCGTAAAAATCGGGTAGGAATGTGGAAGTGCTATCTATTTCCGCATTTCTACCCTACCCTACCCGCATTAATTAATTAATATGATTTTAATGTATTACATATGGTTTAAAATTAAATTAATTGTTATTGTATTTGTGTAACAATTATGGTGGATTGATATTCATATTTTCTTGTGTTTTATTATAATTGTTGTTGTAGTTGTTTTAGATTTTAGTGTTATTAATTTATTGTGTTGTTAAATTGGTGCATTCAAAAATTAATAGTTACAAAAGTGTTTACCCGATTTCCTACCCGACTTCCTACCCGATTAATCGGGTAGGAAGTCGGGTAGGAATACTACACCTGTCGGGTAGGGTAGGCCAAGAAAAAATTATTCCGCAAAGTATCGGGTAGAAAGACGGAAGAGCATATTTCCTATCCGTATGGTAGGGTGAACACCCCTAGACAAGGGGTGTCATGGGACCAATGCCCGGCCCAACAAATTTAGCCCGATACTCGGATCAGCCTGAAAAGTGGCAGGCCTGGCCCAAGCTTAAGTAATCATGCCACTATTCTACTCCGGCCTGTAGACTTGCATGAAGCCGCTCAGCCCGATACGACCCGCTCTCAAACCCACCTAATTTTAATTTATCAGCTATGAGTTATAATTCATAAATCATATACTTAGTCAGTCATAGTTTGCAGATTAATGCATTATACAATGAATAAATTACAATTTATAGACTTTCAAGTTATAAATTACAACTTGTTTAATATTTGGGTTCAAATCTCCCCAACTACAACAATTTGGTGAGGTTAAACCTATTGTTTAGCGCCTAGAACACACAATGAAACTTTAGTTTTGGCCCCGACGTAGATGTAGTGGGGTCTCTTGCAAATAATTGTGTGGTGCTTGGGGGATAATACTCTCTGACGGATATATATAGTAACCTATCTGTATATCTATCTTCAAAAAAAAAAAAGGTTATAAATCACCACGAAGTAAAAGTAAAATTTTGGAGGAATAATTTCACTATTTTTTAGGCCAACTAGGCCCGGCCTACCTAGAAACTTCATGAGATATGAGATGGGCTGTGGCTCAGGTTTCCCACCCAATTCACTGTAACACTACATGGTCTGGCCCAACTGCATCACCATATGGGCTGGGCCCTCCCAATACTCTATCCTGACCTAAAATATTTTTTCGGGCTGTAGCCCAGTCCCTGGACACCATTAGCAGAGAAAACTATAAATTTTAGGATGAAAAAGCTATTGTTATATGGGCTTGGACCCTGCCAATACCTATCCGCACCTAAAATATTTTGTCGGGCTGTGTCCAGCCCTGTCCCGTATTAATTTTAAAAATATATATTAATTTTATACTTATCGTATATTTTTTATACGATAGACTTGTATTATGAAAGTATTTGAATATCACCCAGAGAAGTGGTATTATAATTTAATTCAAACATATTATTCTACATATTTACTATTATAACCCTCAACTGATAAAATCAAGTTGTTATCAATGTAATAAATACTGATTGAGGGTATTTTTGTTAATTCAACATTAATACAATGAAATAATCTCTAACCAAACAATCGATTAGATTAAATAACTACTATCCAACGTTTATTTTGTGTATTATTAAATATTAGATAAAATTACGTATTATTCTAATGTCTTATTTAATCTTGTCTTTTATCCATATGTATTGTATTAGATTGAATTACTTTATCTAATCAATTCATTTCTAATACGACAACCAAACAACCCTAATATGTAAACCCTTGGAAGAAGTTGGCCCGGAATTCTCGCTTGGATCCTTAAGGCCTGGAAATCTTGGTGGAGAGCACGTGAGCACCACATTTTTTTTGGCCTATTGCACGTGATTGGCTCGCCTTTCATCACTCCCAAGATGTCCCTATCTTTGGGCTGACCTTCTTCTTCCATTATGTTGAGTGTAAGGTGGATTAGTGGGTAAAATTGAGAAAAAAATAGTTCGGAAGTCTCACATAACCCATATTTATTAGTTCATTTTTAAGGAAAATAGATTAAATAATTAGGTTAATCCTCACCCAATATGAATAGTAAATTTTACCCCATATATGAGAGTTTGATGAAATTCACGGGGGCGGATTTCAAAAATGAGAAATGAAAATTTAGATAAAAAGATTATTTCGCTCAAAAATTTATTATTCTATTTACATAATAATAAACATTTTAATCAATTGAGAAACATAATTTGATATGAATCCATTATTATTTGAATCTTATGAACAAATTCATAGAGTTGAGTTTGGAAAGACTTCATGAATACAATTCAATTCCTCCAAAAAAAAATCATCCAAAACATAAAGAAATCTCACTTTATCCTTTGTATTATTAAATTTTTTATGTTATTCCCTCAATTACTTGTATAATTGTTAGTTATACAGATTAAAATTATGGTCTATGATATTGTTTGGGCCACTTTGACACTGTCCCTGGGTCCACATGCCATGAATAAATTGATGTTTCTTTAGGCTGGACAATCTTAAACATAACCTACAAATCTAATATGAAAATCAACACACTGTTTAACCTTAGTAGCTTTGTATGGCAAATTGATGGATTTGTTAAACCCATTAAATAAATAGATTAATATGAATTTAATTAAATAAGACATTAACTCGTTAAATAAGATCTATACACAATACATACACTACTAAATAAGAGTATAAATAAGACAGATATAAATTAAATAAATTTTTATACGATCCAATTTAATCACGACACACGTTGCCAATTAGTATAATTATCTTAAGTTTTAATAGTACCTGTGAAAGAAGGCAGAAGCAGCTATCAGATAGGTAGCATTCGAGACAACTAGAAGCGCGTGCAAAGTCGGCAGCCGTCCGTTTTATTGACCCAGCAAATTTGGTTTTTTCGATGCCGACGAGAATGGTTTCGAGAATACCGACGTTGGATTCATCCTGATTCATTCATTTTATGCTAATCCAGCCACTTTCTTGTTTGTTTCTATACTTATTAAAGACGTTCATACCCATCAAATCTTATTGTTTTTTTGAGCAAGCATATTATTTATTTTGTGTATACAATACATATTGAAAATACTATGTAATCTAAATCTGCATCCCAAATTTACATCTCAAATGAAGAGGAATAATTAGATGAGTGAGTTCCATCAACTTTTTAAAATGTGACCCACTGATCTAATGGTCTTCCTTCATTTGAGATGCAAATTTGGGATGCAGATTTGGATTACATAGCATTGCTCGGCAAGGGCATTCTTTAACGGGCTCAAGGCCTAAGTTAGAGCATGTTCTAATGCTATTAGAATATAAGTTAGGGACATAATTTTAAAATACTTATAAAATTGTGACTATTTGTTTATATTATTGTGCATTTAATGTTAAGACTCACTAATAATCTAATGGTCATAATCATTTTATGTCTAAATTATGTCACAGAATAGCATTACTTTCTCCTTAATTTTGGTTTTCAATTTGTGCCACACAAATTCAGTTATGCCAACCACATAAATGTTAGTTAACCTAATCTATAATACAGTTGACTTTGAACAACAATGCCTTATGACCAGTCTTGATGCTTAGATATTTTTTCCAAGTGTTTTGAGAGTCTATGGGTATTTGTAATTTAATTTTTTCAGTAACAATTCTTGTAGGGTTAATAATCTGATGGTCGTAATTATTATGTTCTTAAATTATGTATTAAGAACCTTGTGTATATTTATTATTGAGTAATGTTATTTAAATTTAAAAAGTTGATACCTAATGATGTGGTTTAATTAGAATCACTGGATAAATATCGAGTTCTAATATTTGATGGGACCCACAATAAATCCAAATGCCATAATAAATTAAGTTAGCAAATAAGGTCAGAATTTTAGGTTCAAATAACATTGCTCTCTATTATTTGGGAGAATTACATTTAGACCTCCTGAGGTTTGTCACTTAATCACTCAAACCCCTTGATATTTGAAATATTACACACAGACTCTCTAAGATTTGTACGCGCGTAACACTTAGACTCTTGCTGTCAATATCTGTTACTATTATTATATCCGTTTGAAAATTACATCCAAACCCCCCCGAAGTTTATAGGCGTATAATATTTAGACTTATCAAGTTTAAAATGTTATACTTAGACAAAAAATACTCAAATCAAAGATATAATATCAAATATTTTAAATTTAAATTTTCTAACCAAACTTTATGTTCTATTGTATCATTTATTGAAATAAAATCAAAAATAAAAATCTAATTTTTTATTAAAAAATCATAATTGGTATACAATTATACTACCTATTAGAATTTAATTTGGTAGTTTAAACAACCAAATTATCCCCGATTAAAGTTAGAAGATATTGTGTCCATTACAGTTTGACCACTTATTTGATTTTTTTAGTATTATTTTAATAGACAATATAATAGTATACTAATTATGATTTTTTAAGAAAAATTAGATTTTTATTTTTGATTTTATTTCAATAAATGATATAATAGAATATGAATTTTGGTTGTAATATGCATGTTCTTTTATAAATGACTTAGAATATGGAGTATTTTTTGTCTAAGTATAACATTTTAAACTTGAGAAGTTTAAGTATTACAAGTTTACAAACTTCAAGGAGTTTGGATGTAATTTATTAATGGATACAAGGGACACTGACGTAGGGGTTTATGTGTAATATTTCAAATATTAGGGATCTAAGTAATTAAGTGACAAATTTCAGGAGTCTGAGTGTAATTCTCTCGTATTATTTTTATCCTTATATGCATCCCCAACTGAAACATTTGACATATTCCCTTCAAATTCTCTCTCTTTACAGGATGAACGGACCTCGGCTTCTCCTTCAATGGTTACCAATCTTCTTACTTATACAGCTATTTCAAATCTCTAATGCTGATCTTGGCACTGCATCACAATACAGGCCACCATATACGCGTAAGTGCCATCGAAAAAAAACAAACAAACTGTTACAAGTTACAATTAGGTATAGTTTAGAAATTGAATCATGCATCTCGTCGTGTTTTTTGCAGCCACGGCCTGTTATGGTAATGATGCGTCTCAGTTCCCGACGAGCAACTTGTTTGCCGCTGCCGGCGAGGGGATATGGGACAATGGTGCTGCCTGTGGAAGGCAGTACTTGGTGAGGTGCATAAGTGCTGTTGTGCCCAAAACTTGCGTTCCAGGGCAGACCATTCAGGTTAGGATTGTTGATCATGCACTGACATCTGGTTCCAGGCCTTCCAGGGCTGGCACTACCATGGTCCTCTCTACGACGGCTTTCGGAACAATTGCAAATCCATCAGCATCATCAATCAACATCGAATTTCAGCAGTAAGTGCCTTTACAAATGTATTTGATATGTAAAAAAAACAGTCAAGTGCATTAGGTTCCGTCTGGTCTCAGAAGGGTCATATTACCATCATACTCTAATATATGCCTTACTAAAGTGCATCAGCATATTTGACCAAAAAAAAAAAAGTGCATCAGCATGCATGCAACCATTTTGAAACTAGCAAATGCTATTTGGACATAATTTTCTGACCTAATTTGCTGATCTAATTTATTATAGTCTTTAGATTGACTGTGAGCTCCATTAAATATTGGAACTTGGTGCCGATCTAATAATTCCAATAAAATCACATCATTAGGTCAGTAAATTATGTCAGATTTTTAGGTCCCAATAACATTACTCTTTTGAAACACAAGGTATCCAATTGTTTGAGCCTTCTATCACTGACACTACTGCAAGGAATATAAGCACATATAACAAACATAGAGTTACTCAAAAAAGAAAAAAACAATTAGCTCTCTGTATAGTCATGCCCACAAGCAATATAAACTACACCTCAGAGATAACCCAGGGGGTGTGGTGGAGCGGTAGGGGCTCCTCCTCCCTTAACCAAGTGTCAGGGGTTCGATCCCTGTCTTGGGCATGGAACAGCCTTAAAACCCTGGGCCAGCTGTCCCACCCTTCGAGGTGCCTACAAACCAGCGATGGGATTAGTCACTGCATCGGCGGTGGATACCCAGGTGTTGAACCAAAAAAAAAAAAACTACACCTCAGAGATTATGTAGCTTTGTTTGGCGGTTCCTTATGAAAAATTTCAGCCTATTTACCCAGAAAAGACAAAAAATTCCGCCATTGATCCTTTAGTTCAACTATTGATTTCTAGGAAGATGCAGGTGAAGTCTAAGTGTTTAGTTTATAATTTATTCATATGCCCAGATCTTCTAATAGGGTAGCTCGTTGACAACTCCAAGAGCTAGAGGCCATTTTGTTATCTGATTGTAGCCCCATTCTATCTAGTTAATTAGCTAATTTTTTTCCTCATAAAATAGAAACTTTACGTATTCCGGGTGTTGAAAGATACATGTATGTGTTTAAATATACAAGTACTTAAATTACACACTCTTTAACAGTTAAATTCATTAAACGATTGAAATAACGGTTTAATATAGAACTAAAACAGGAGGTATTGCATTTGAATCTTATTGTCACGTGATTGGTCCAAAATCTTGTTTACACCTGAGAACTCGTGTTAGCAGTTACCAGATCTAGAACACACAAAGGCTGTATTTATTCAACTTCATTTCATCAATATCATAGAATCTTAAAAGCAGCATCAGATGTTTGTATAAGAGCTGATATTGAAATATTTATTTTGGGGTAAATTATCATATGGATATCTTAGCACTGACATAAGGAACTTTCTCATGTGCAGGGTTTGAACAGGAAATTAATTGCAAGCCATATAGTTAATCGATCCGAGGGAGTTGCCTGTTGTTTCTAGAACTTCAAATGAGAAATAGTTCAATATAGTGATTATCATTGATTGAATGTTCAATAAAGTTCTTTGTCGTCCATGGTCTCTATCTTGATTAATACAAGTTGTTACCTAATCTTAAAGAAGCTAACTCGTGAATTATCTATGATATAACTTCGTTGCTTGGATAGATAAGTTGGCAAGAAGCCTACTCTACAATTTTTTTTGTTATTTTTTTTTTTTGAATTTTTAAGCTACAAAGTTGAAGATCTCGAATTTAAGTCTCTTCTTAAAGCCTTATTTGGTATGTAGGAAAAGTGGATGGATGTAAAAGAAAGAATGGAAAATGGAGAGAAAGGAAAGAGTATCCTTTGTTTGGTTTGAAAGGAAAATCAAATGGAATGGAAAAGTAGGTGGAAAGTGATTCCATTCAACCCACTATTTTTTTTCCTTCCAAAAACAAGCGGAAAGTGGGAGAGAAGTGTTGCTAACTTTAATGAGTCTAAGTAAATTACTTTTATGCCCTTCACAAGGTGCTATTTTTACATGGGTAAGATTTTTCTAGAAACATGCCACAAAGTCAATTTTTTTGTAACAAATAGTTTTTATTTTAGACTTCATATTTTATCCTTTCTTTGACTCTCTGTTAAGTGCAAATTTAGAATTTATAATAAAAAAAATATAATTTATATTCAAGGGTATAATATTAGATTGAGTTTATATATTTTTTCATTCCATTCTTTTTATTTCTTTTACCAGATAATAGAAAATTTATCCCTCAATTTTTTCATCCATTATACCAAAAAAATTAATACAATACAAACTTGATATAATATGATCCAACTAATTGATTACAACTTGATTAATTTAATAAATTGTATAACATGCTTTGACGTTAAATCGATCAAAATTACATGTCGAGTTCGTATCATGTTATCATACCATATCGATAATCATCACTCTTATATATTAGACAATTTTTTATTGTATCCCTTACTAATCAATTTTGATAAATTTCTCAAAACACACAAACATTATATTATAAACCATTTATTTAGTTGATTCCACAAGAAAGTGGATGAAAAATATATATTTTTTTGTACATATTTATTAATTTTTATAGTAAATTGGAGGGATTTTTAACATTTTCAAATTTTGAAAAGTCTACTTATTAGTGAGGATATAATGGTAAATTTAATTTTCATGTGTTTTCTTTCCTTTCATTTTTCTTTCGATACCAAACAATAGAAAATTAATCCATCCAACTTTCCATCC
This sequence comes from Ilex aquifolium, assembly GCA_951799425.1. Lineage (NCBI taxonomy): Eukaryota > Viridiplantae > Streptophyta > Magnoliopsida > Aquifoliales > Aquifoliaceae > Ilex > Ilex aquifolium. The sequence continues at coordinate 20,140,293 of OX637403.1, forward strand.
ATCGTACCAAACAAAAATGAGAGAAAGTAATTTTTCTTCCTCTACGAATGGAAAGTCTATACATCATATTTTTTCATCCATCCTATTTTTCATCCCTCCTACCAAACAGACCATAAGTCTTCTCAGGCAATTTATTCTGATAATTATTCAATGCATATGAGAAAGGAAGACTGTGTACATAAGAAGATTAGTCGGGTGCGAGGCATTAATTCCTCTAAATCATCAAAAATAAATAAATAAATAATAGGGTAATACCAAGTAATGCGTGAGGAATTGTCATTTATAAATTACCGGATAATTGTAGGCAGATGGGAAATGAATGGCGAGTAAATTTTAATTTTAAATTAGTAAGAATGGTGACATTTGCTTCCCCATTTTGATCTGATTCTTTAACCGATTTGGATCGTCATGCCATTCGGCCCTATTACGGTAAGATCAACGCACCTGCAACCTTTATGCGACTGATGAATGATGTTCTTAGGCAATATTTAAATTGGATGAATTCGTCACGGTCTACGGCGACCACATTCGGTTTATAGCAAGACCTAAGAGGAGCATCTGAAACGCGTAGAGATTATTCTAGAAGTTTTGTATCCATAATAGAAATATTGTTGTTCATTTTTGCAAGTGAATAAACGATATTTTAGATTATTCAAGCCAAATGTTATTGGTTCAAACAGCTTGTTTAAATAAATTGTTTTAAAAAAAAAATGGAATGACGTTCCTTCCAATCCAAATCAAAATTAATATATAACTAATCAAAAGGCTATTTAGAGGGTAGGTGTGCATGGCTTTGCAAAAAAAAAAAAACTATCTACAGCAGCAGATCGTTGTTCTTCAAAACAAAACCTTTTACACAATTTTTTTTTTTTTTTCTGAACCTTATACCATTTTCAGAAAAAAATAACGTTATTTTATGTGTAAAACGGTGATATTTTAGGAATGACATCCCGTACTGTACAACAACGGAGTCAGACCCTCATTCACGGAGTGGCTTGAACGGTGCGGTAATGTGATTGATTGGAAGGTATTATGGTTGGTTTGGCTGGCTTGAAACAGACATCTATTTAACAGCATTGATTTTCTGCACTGATTGCGTTGACAAATGGTCATGTCGATTTGGATATGGTTCAATAAATATTCCTCTTAATTTTGGTTGTCATAGACCCACTCGTGCATTGATGTGGAAGACTCACTTATCTACTCTTGATCCCACTTAAATTGATGACGAATGATTTATTATTAAGTAAAAATGTATTGAAGGGTCTAAACGACTAATAATTTTCAAAGAAACTTGTGTTCGTTGAGGTTCCGGAGTTTCCTATGTGTTTTTTGATTTGGGAGCGACGATGATTACAAAGTGAGAGGGGCTTGTGGGTTCTAGAGGGACAGTGACACTATGGTCTAAATTCTCAATTTTTATATTAATCTTAAATCAGCTTAATTTATTGATATAATTTATTAATTTTATTTCTGGTTGATCTTAGATTAGTAGTGGACCCCATCAAATATTACCCCATTACTAATCTATTGATACAAATAAACGAGCCCATTAGGCACCATTAACATCACATTTTTTTTAGGATTAATCTCAATTTATATCTCGAAAGATCATTCGAATTTCAATTTATACCCTCAAAGTTTAAAAAGATTAATTTGTACCCTGAAAGACATAAATTCGTATCAATGTGCACATGAAGCTAACTGTCGTCCATTTTGCCGTTAAAAAAATTTGGACTAATTATAAATTATACTCTCAAAGTTTAAATATTTCACATTTATGATCCAAAAAGAATTACATCTATTAATGCTCGTTAAATAACTCTCAATTGTGTCGTGTTATGTCTAACTTTAAACAAAAAATATATATTTAAGGAGTATTGTAAGCAAAAAATAAGTATTTTCGTAAATGTGAAATATACGACACAATGCAACTGACTCGATAAGAAAATACTTTTTGTGTGAAAAATAATTTTTTATTGACTCGAACATGACACAAAAATAGTACAACATGACACAAAATGACACGACACGAAAATGTTACGATACAACAAAATTGAGAGATATTTAACGAGTATTAATTGATGAATTTTTTTTGGATCATAAATATAAAATATTTAAATTTGAAGGTGTAATTTGCAATTAGCCCAAATTTTTTTAACGGGAAAATGGACGGCATTTAACCCTTGGTATACATTGATATAAATTTATGTCTTTCAGGGTGTAAATTGATATTTTTAAACTTTAAAAATACAAATTAAGATTTAAATCATCTTTTAAGGTGTAATTTGATATTAACCCTTTTTTTTAATTGAGAAACTCCAAGTGAATAAATCTTTGGGGCACACTAGAAGCACCAACACCGGAAAACTTCATTTGGAGGGCTTCTTTATCACGTAACAGCTGCTATATTGACGTTATGACAGAGATATATTGATCAATAAAAATAGGGTTAATTTTAAATTGTACCCCAAAAAATTATTCGAATATTAATTTGCACCCTTAAAGAATAAAAAATCTTAATTTGCACCCTCAAAAATAGAAATTTGTATCAATACGCACCTCAAGTTAACAGCCGTCAATTTGCCGTCTAAAACTAAATGGATAAATTATACCTAGACCCCCTTATGTTTGTCACTTAATCACCTAGACCCCTCACATTTGAAATATTATACCTACATCCCTTGAGAATTCAAATATGACTTAAAATGTTCCCCCAATTGGCCATTCAAATAATTATGTTTAAGTGATGTATTACATTGGATATAAAGAGCATTATATAAATACCTGCATTATATTTAACATTCAAATAATAAGCTTGATTTTGAATTTTAGAGTATAACGGGCCCACAAAATAAATGGTAGTATGAAATTATAATTTTTTATTAGAATGAAATCATATTTTTTAACGGATATATTAATAGATATATATGAACGATAAGGGTTATGTGTTACACGTGTACAAACATCAGGAGATGTAGGAGTAATATTCTAAATGTGAGGAGATCCAAATGATAAAGTGACAAGCATGAATGGATCTAGGTGTAATTTATCCATTAATTTTTAGACGTCAAACTGACGGCTGTTAATTTCAAGTGCGCATTGATACAAATTTCTATCTTTGAGGGTACAAATTAAGATTTTTAATCTTTGAAGGAATAAATTAAAATTTGAACGATCTTTCGGGATACAATTTTACAATTAATACATAAAAATATTGCAATAAAAGGGATTTTCCTAATCTCTATGGGCCTCGCCTCCGTAGAGACCCATCATTGCGTATTAGTTTTCTGGTAGTCAGAAAGCTGCATTTAATCCCACCATGTTCCTAAATGCACCTTCTTCTATCCCTCAACTTTTTGTCACGTGTTGTCAAATATATTTTGCAATTTTAGACAATTGATATCGACAAATAAATTAAACCAAAATCTATAACCACAAATCAATATTAATAAGATATGAAAATTTAGTTTAGAAGTTAGGAATGATGAAAAAGTGGATGGATTAATTTTCCTTCCAACTCATCAAATTCAATCTCTCCAAAATTAGAAGGAAAAGTGGATGAAAAATTAATTATGTGTGTGAAATGTATGTTATTTGTCTACATATCATTTGATATATACATATATCATATTTATCAATTATATATTATTTATATATTAATTTCATATATATATAATAGTAAAATATGTATTTATATTTTTTCTAATAAAAAATTAAAAAACTAAGATTAAAATTAAAAATAAAAAAATACTTTTTCCATCTTATCAAATACAAAAAAAAAAAAATTCAATCATTCTTACTTTCTATCTCTCTTACCAAACACAAAGAAGGAAAAAAATGATTCCTTCTTGAATGATGGAAAATGTATCACTCTCAATCATTCTCACTTTTTATCATTTTATTTTTTCATTCACCCTACCAAACCGACCATTAGTAAATGCTCTGGAGCTCGCAACCCATTCTTTATGATGTAGGGGTTGGGGTAGGGGTAGGTAGGGGTAGGTAGGGGTAGGGGGTTCAAACTTATTTACCAAACTTGGGAGAAAAGTTAGGTTAACGTCAAAACTATCTAGAATGCTATGAAAAGTACTAAGTTATTGATCCCCATATTCAACTAACCTCTATATATAGTAATGTTTTTCACATTTAGCGTTGCATTGGCCAATTAATTTCCGCTGAGCAGTTGGATATCATAAGTAATAGTACTGTTAAAACATTTCAGTATAGTTATGTCATGTTAGTTTCCTGTAAACACCTACATGAGCTCAGAATAATTTCAACTGAGTAAACAAATATAAACCCTGCACATGCATCTCTCCTAGGATGACAATTTCAGCACAACACGTAAACTTGACATGAATATGAAATAAATTAGTGAGTTAAGATATTTGACTAATTTTCGACACAAATTCAAAAATAAAATGATCAACTAACACAAATAATAATAAGTCAGATTAATAGTAAACATAAGTAGCCGATTTTAACATGAAAAAAAATAATCTGTTTAACTGTTATTGTTTGAAAAATATCTTCTTCTTTTTTTAACAT